>CM062820.1:1626802381-1627500501 GCA_031772625.1 Pinus tabuliformis | reverse complement strand
CAATTATTATTAATGCATATTTTGATGCAGGAAAGTGTTCCCTCTGCGGACAAAGGCAACCCTCTAGCCTAGAGTGGGTATAGTCACAAACAAGGATAGATCAAAATTGCTTTCCTTAAATAGTCATAGTTGGGGCCTACCTCAACCGGTGGTCGATGGAGTTCCGTTGCGCTGCTCTAGCTTCCGCTTCCTTCTCCTAACAAGTAATCAACCTGAAACAATGCAAAGGAAATACAACAAAGCACGTACGGGGAACAACAACGATCTATTTATCACAAAGTCAAGAAGTCATGAGCTATCAAGTACATTAGATACAAGACATAGGGAAAACATCATTGATTGTATTAATAATGAAATAAGAGTAAGCTTACAGCCAAAGTCTTGATGTCACAAGACTTCTCAGAGGGATCCAGCCAGCATGTTCCTCAAGCATTCATTTTGAAGATGGATCTCCCAACATACAAGTCTCTCTCACTCAAGTTTTACACAAGATTTAAGGGCACTTCACAACCTTCCACAAGCTATCAACCCCACACTTATCGCACTCACACCAGCTATCTAGCAAACTCACAAACATAAGAGCACTGCTCAACTAGCCAACATCAGAAACGAGCAATGCATAGCAATGGTGAGAGTTTAAATAGGAGAAGTAGTCTCCATCAAAGGTGGAGAGTGAGCTTATCCAAGGAAGGTAGCAAAAATGATGGAACAGCCACGCCAGAGAAAGGAGGGCGGTACAAACTATGCCAACAACCAGGTCTGTAAAGTCATTGGAAGGCTGACTGTTGGAACAAATTCACCCAATTTGGATCATAGTGGGGACATAACTGATCTATAGTACTGACATGCTATTAATTAATGCAGCCAGTTAGGTCATCGCTAAGATTACAAGTAACCTCGCACTGGGACATGAAATCAGACCATCGTGGGAATCAGGTGTACTTCAATGACGGCAGCGCTTCTGGACTGTTTATGAGCGCCTTCAGCGCGTATATTTAGTCCATAGCCGCGATGAGGCAGATAAATTAAGAAAAGTGGGTCGTTTGGCAACGTCAGAGAGAATTTGTCTAATGTGAGCATGTATGATTGAACACATGACACAGTAGGAAGACTGGAGGAAGGCAATGACAAATTACTGTGTAACAGATGCCCCCTAAGTATGAAGCCCGAGTGAGTGGGAGGGGTGAAATGCTTTACGAAACTGACTGAGCTAGAACACACCTAGAAGGGACTGCACGCAAGTACAAATTGATATCTCTGATAATGAAGTACATGTAGTCTAGGCATGGGTGTAGCCATCCAAAAGACATACGAAATAGGTCTGTGGTATGGACGCAGCCACCCAGCTAATGAGACCATGATAATGACAAAGGTATGGTCATAGCCATCCATGAAGACTCAGGTATGGTCGCAACCATCCATCAATGAGTCATGTAATCATAAACCAATCCATGCAGCCTGAACATATGTAATCTAAGCTCAGGGTCTCGAACCCACCTGATCATAGTACAAATTCCATCATGCGAATAGATGTGCTGAGGTTGAGCATGATAGAAAGTCGCTTGATTACCAGTCAATGATGAAAACTGTTAACAAGCGCGAGAGAAAACCACCAACAATGCTAATGGTTCTAAAGGTACTAGCTAGCACCAGTCCACAAAGCGTGAAAAAAGAGCTAAAGTCAAACACTCGTGGAATCACCCAATCGATGACCAATGATGAAAGTCGACCATCAGGTGTGAAGAAATTCCCATTGAGGCATGCAAGCTCTAAGGTACCAAAGGGGATCTCTAGCTCAATCTCCTGGATAATGAGCTGATGTCGACAGGAGATGACACATCACAGGAGAGGCCATAATGTTCCCTATCAATGACACGAGATAAGGAACAAGCGGCAGATGGTGAAACAGAGTATCAAGGAGAAGGTGAGGGTGTAAACTGCAGAAGATTATACTCTTGAAACATGTCGGCGACACAACTCCGGAGGGTGGCAGCAGCATTCAAGTAGCAGGGATCAGAGGCTCGATGGAGATGGTGTGAATCAGATGGAATGAGGCTGAATGGTAACCAAACCCACGGAAGACTAAATGACGATGTGTATATCCCAACTCGACAAGAAGCAAAGTGTCGATGTTCAAGAGTGACGAGCTGCCATAGACAATCAATGATAAACCTGTTGTTGAATCCAACCAAGAAATAATTTAACGAGCCCTAGGAAGGAGAAGCTCATGTCTCGTCATGGTCATGAGTCCAATGTCGTCAGGGTTTAACGAGTCCGACATAGGTGAAACTCGAAGTCTTTTTCATGTTTAGAGAGTTTGAAAAAGACATGGAAAAGAAAACTCCAGGGGGTTCCTTTTTCATAGATTTGTGTCTCTCGAGCCTGAAAAAGTATAAAACAACACTCGAAAGAACCGCTCGACCATTATGATTGAGGAGTACTTTTCGTAACTAGTGACTTCGACCCAAAAAAGTAGAAAGGTGGTCAGAATCACGTCGTTTCGGAACTAATAACGAGCTTGAAACAACAAAGGCCCGACAATCTTTTCATTTTTACATGGTCGGAAAAGAGCTTGAAGGCAACCACCCTTATTTCTTTTAACAATTCAAGAGGAACAAATCAGCTATTTTCATTTTTCAAGTCGGAAAAGAGCGTTAAAGATTACTTTTCAGATCAATTGAACACGAAGCTGACATAATTCCACTACCTGTCGCTCTGCAAAAGACGTCAAACGTAAACCCGTTCGATATAAAATGAACAATATTTGTAGAAACGTAGTTAAAAAGCCAAATTTTGACTAACCATGTGACAAAAAATGAGAAAAAACCCACATTTATAAAATATAATTTTTTAATTTCCAAAAATTACTATAAAAAATGGGTTAATCCATCCATTTTTACCATTGTTACTGTTCATTCCACTGTGGAGCATTTTGGAGCACAAAGTTGGCAAGCTAATTTCGGCCTTGTTTGTCCACCATTCACCCTAAAACTTGTTCCAGGGAAACAGACCTTGTCTTGTGCTTCAATTAAATGTCTTTTTCATGCATTTCGACATTAGATGTGTTAGTTTAGGTGGATTGTTTAAGTCAAGCTCCGCGGCTCGGTCATCGCGGGTATACCACTTGGGTTCGTGATGAACGAAAAAATTAATGCATAACATGCTCTGATTATTGTAGGAAAGTGATGTACTTCCACGATGACCACGAAAAATTAGAACTAGGGACCTTGCGTTTAAAATAAATGAGATGACGACGCAAAATTATATTTTTATGCAAATTACGCGTTGAATTTTGCAAACAAAGTGCTAATTCATTTTTTCTCGTTATGCAGGCCATAATGGCATTTGTCTGGCAAGAACGAACACATGATGACAACGATGTGGAAGCTTTTGCCGATGTGGGGTGCTGAAATGCATTATGAGCATGCGGATTGCTCAAATTCTTCCTTACTCCACACCTTTGGTCACAACCTAATTTACTGGAGCTATTGATCTGGGCCTGGAATCCCACAGATGGGAATTCATTATCCGAGGCCAAGATATCAATTTTGATATCACAGACATATATTTTTTGACCAGGCTATCCCGTCGTGGTGAGAGGCCCATTCTAGAGGGGCAGCGACCCAGGGGCGATTCCTTAGAGATGTTGATGGCTCAAGTGTGCCCACGGGAAAGCAAGACGAGGAGCGGGAATGTGGCAATCCTGATAGTAGACAACGTGGTCCTTCGCACTATGCTATTCATGGTGACACGGGTAGCAGGCTCCCAAGCCAACACGAGGGTTTGAAGACCATCTTGGCTGGCTCTCGAATGTCTCAATCCAACCATGTTTAACTCGGTAGAAACGGTGACAACGAATATGAAGAGGCAACTTACCAACTGTCGTCGAGGAGAGATGAAGTAGTTTGGCTATGGGTCCATCTTAGTCTCGCTCATGCTAGAGCGAGTGTCGACATTGCAGTTACAGGACATGGATTTGGATTTTCCCAGACCACGTGAGCCCAGGGCCACGCGATGGGCACACGTCATGCCATGAGGAGGTGGCGGCCGATCAATGTCGTGGGGGACACTGTTTCGAGAGTGGCTGGAGTGCCAGACGATCTTCGTTGAGGATTGGCCATATGATGGCATGGAATTTTGCGGAGATCCTGACATGCAACTGCCCGCTAGAGAGCAGTGGGATGATGGTGGTAAGACACTTGATCTCCTTATTTTTGCATTTTTTTTATGATGCTTTTTTATTTTTCATGTATATGTCCTAATGAAAAATGATATGGTATGTATATGTAGGACCAGTGAGACCTGTCGGGCTATCTCCACAGGCATGGAGAGATGCGTAGGGCATCGCAGCACTAGCCTTGACTCCCCCAGCTGATGATACAATGGAGACAGTGGCCGGAACCTTGAGGGCCTAACAACAGGGATTCCAAATTACATGGGGATCGAGGAGGTCCCCATAGCGTTCTAGATCCACATAGTAGGGTGGAACCAGGGTGCACCGCTATTGAGGTAGGTGGCATGAGTGGTGGTGTGCTATAGGGAGCATAACCCACTGCAGTAGACACCTAGGCTTTATTTCTTCTGGTGATTTTTTGAGAGACATGTGTCTCGGATGTATGGAGAACATAGACTCTATTTGGACATGTACACTTATTTTTTGAGCACCTCGGTGCACACAACGATATATATATATATATAATATATATATATATATATATATATTTTTATATATATATATATATATATATATATATATATATATACATATTCCTATGGTTCATTATTGTGTTTTACATGCTTCTTATATGCTGTTTTGATTACATGTTACGCAAATGTCTGTCTAATACATGGTTAGCTAATGCATCAGTTAACGTGTTTAATCTTCGTGGAATATGTTGATATATAATAAAATCAAAATTCCTTTCTAACAATTTAACACGTAAAGACAACCTAAAATCTGATGGTCTCTGACGAAATATCGCTCATTGAGCTGGTGGATGACAAGCTGAGAGTCCAGGTTCACGACCAATGTATGAATTTTGAGATTGATTGCCTCGGCTAGTAACTCAATAACAACACTATATTCAGCGACATTGTTCATGGTACAACCTAGAAACACCTTGAAGGGTCTATCAACTCACCATGAGGATTGTAAATCACCATGCTGCAGAAGACAAGTTGCGAGTACTACTGCAGCAGGCACCATCTCGAAACAAACGTAAGGTGCACCAGACATCTGCACAAGAAGCAAAAGACACAATAAGCTGCAATCATGCCTACACACCTAGCCAAAACATGAAAACACACACACAACACACCTGCTAAAACACGTGTATGTACAAATCAAAGTGCATGAAATTCATGCATAATACTTTTTCAAGTAAAGTTCATTTCAAGGCTTATGCAGAGGATTCCCTTCATAATCGGTCAGCTTGTAGGCCCCTTTTTGCAAAACTCACTTTACAATATAAGGCCCATGCCACATGGGCTCAAATTTGCCTGCCCCTAGCTTATCATTCGCTTGATCGTAGAGTAGGACTAAATCTCCTTCAACAAAATAATGAGGATGGACAATATGATAGAAGTGAGTTTTCACTCTCTTCTTCTATGCTTCAATAGCTAGAAAGGCTAGTCGACGAGCCTCGTCCAGCCATTCGAGGTAAAGAAGGCATTCTTCTACCGGAGTAGTGTTGGGGAGTCATTCGACGTCTAATTTCAAAGAAGGGATCTCGCACTCGATGGGAAGGGTAGCCTCCAGTCCTAAACTAATTGGAATGGTGAAACCGGTGGCATCCTTCACATAAGTTCAGTAGACCCATAAGGCAGAGAACAACATCAAGTTCCAGTTAGACTTATGCATGCCAATGGTGCATTGAAGCATCATAACCAGAACCTTGTTGACGGCTTCTACTTGGCCATTGGCCTGAGGATAGTATGGAGTTGAGCTATTGTGTCGCAAGGCTAGCTGGGTTGTTAGCTCAGTCATCATATGATTACAGAAATGCTTACTGTGATCAGTGACGATAGCTTGAGGGACTCTGAACCGTGAGATAACATGATTGAACAAAAATCGCACCACTGTGTGACCATCTTCAGATAGTGTGGGCATCACCTCAGCCCATTTTGTGAAGTAATCAACGGCAACGATGATATACCCATGCCTCCCCGTCGAGCGAGGGTTACAGGTAATATAATCAATGCCCCATTTTGCAAAAGGGTCGATGATAACAACAGGGTGCAATGGAGCGGGGGGGCGCATGCATCTTCCACTGGTAGATTTGGCACTCATGATAGGAGTGGATGGCAATAGTGCAATCCTTGAAGATGGAGGGACAAAAGTAACCGGCATGGAGGATCTTTTGAGCAGTAGCATATCTGGACATGTGACCACCATAGGCGCTAGAATGGCAATCATTTAAAACTTGCTTAGCTTCCTCGAATGTTAAGCATCGGCGGAGAACAAAGTCGGCGCCGAGACGATATAGGGTGTCCCCAATAATATGATATGGCTGAGACTGATGACGAATCTGTCGCCGAGCCTTCTTAGATACATGGGGATGAAAATAGGACGTCTGCAGATAGACAATGATATCCCTGTGCTAGGGATCGACGGTGCTGATTAAGAATAGAGTTTCGTCTTGAATATCGTCCTCTAACTGAGAGGGCACGGTAGGAGATGGTAGAGAGCAAAGTAGCTCAGCAAAGACGAGGGATTTCTTAGACTTGGCAGTGGTGAATTCCAAGTCGAACTCTTGGAGGATGAAAATCCAATTTGAGTACTTGCCCCCCAGCAGCTGACGTGACATGATGTACGTCATCGGGTTGCAATCAGAAACCACTATCGTAGTGCGTAACAAGATATAATGGTGGAAATGTTGGACAAAAAAACAGCGGCCAATGCCAATTTGTCGACATAAGCATATCGAGTTTCTGTACCTAGTAGATTGCGGATGAGATAATAAATGACATGCTCAGTGTCATCATCATCATCTTGAACGAGAACCATGCCAATAGTGGTATCAACAATAGCTGAATACAGAGTGTAGTCACGATGATAATTTGGAGGACGCAACAACAGAGCAGAAACAAGGAGAACTTTGAGATGCTCGAAGGACTCTTGAGCAGTGGCATCCCAAAGAAAAGGGGTATCCTACTTCAATAACTACGTAAAACCTTTGACCACTTCGGCATAGTTCACAATGAATCGTCGTAAAAAATTCGCTTTGCCCTACAAACTCTACAATTGCTACAAAGAAGCAGGGGGAGGAAGATTCAGAATAGCCTCGACTTTAAGGGGATCCAAACGGATGCCCTCTCGGGAGATGATGAACTTGAGAAGTCTACCTGACTCAACGCATAAGACACACTTATGAGGATTAAGCCTGATGCGGTAGTGTCGACAGTGGAGAAAGATTTTGCGAAGGTGAGCGGGATGGTCCTGGCGTTTAGTTGAATGAGCTGGTAGATCATCTAGGTAAGGTTGCACAATGTGTCGAATATCATGGAATGCATAAGACATTGTGCATTGGAAGGTAGCACCGATGTTCTTCAAACTGAAAGGGAGCTTTTTGTAGGCAAAAGTGCCCCATGGACAGATAAAGGCAGTCTTGTGTTGATCTACGGGCACAATATTGATCTGGTTATAACCAGAAAAATCGTCCATGAATGAATACATTTCACTCCCAGCACACTCATCAATGAGCTGGTCAATGAAGGGTGTGGGGAAGTTATCTTTGGGACAGGCCCAATTAATATCACGGTAATCAACACAGACTCTGATAGTGCCCTATTTTTTAGTCACAGGGACAATATTGGAGACCCAATCTATGAGTGGGATGGGGTAAATAAAACCATCCTTAAGAAGCTTTTCAACTTCCGCTTTAATAGTCGCAGCCTTTCAGGGGTGCACGGGGCGTAAACGCTGCCGAACAGGCTTAGCACCCAGATATGTAGGTATCTCATGCACCACGATGCTAGGATCGATGCCAGGCATTTCTTCGTAAGCCCAAGTGAAGACATCACGGAATTCGTATAGAGTCGGATCTTCTCCAGAGTACAAGTTACTCTGACATGGATGTGCTCGACAATCCCCGGTTTAACAGAGATGTCGATCGACTGGGTTTGCGTGATGTTTCCCATGTTCCCTTTAGAATACAATTGATAAACTTGCATGGGTGTCTGAAAGGGTTGGGATGGGAGACAAGAAGCAAACCGCTCAAGACAGGTAAGCATTTCCTGATGGGAAAGGAGAAATGAGGAATGATGGTGATGATCAGACCAAGGGGGTTCCTCGAGAAGCATGGTCTCGATAATGGCTTCATCAGAAGGAAATATTTCCTTTAAAGGGTCTAAAGAAGCGTCGTCTCCAAGCCAAGGGGAATGAACGTACAAGTTGAGAGCTCTGCTCGAAGGAGCAGATTCAGAAGATGGAGCCGATGGAGTAACAATTTCGACGTAGTTGAGCACAACAGGACTCAATGGCATCTCATCGCCCCATGAGTCTATCTGATTGGTGGGGGGAAGAACTCAAGGATTAGCGCGAACAAAAATCATATTGATAGGAGAAACATTAGGAGGTGGGAGTGAAAAAACACCCATAAGGGAAGGATCTTTAAAGAGCCCAGCTCCCACACTCTCACATGGGATGGAGGTATGCTCCACAAAGGGCACATTGCCTTCGTAAGAGGAGGTGAAGAAAGACAGCTGGTCTACTATGATGATACTCCCCTGATGAGGGAAACGAATGACACAAAATAGAGATGAGGCCATGACTCGCATGGAATATGTCCAGCTTCATCCCCAAAGGAGATTGTAAGTTAGATTATCATCATTGACTTCAACCTCTACCTCGATCATCTTCCCTTCCAAAGTAATAGGAAAACGTTGGAGTATACCATAAGGGCGAGACTCTCTCCAATCAAAGGCTTCCAAGGTCATAGGAGACTGGCTTAGACCGGAGAACCAATAGCCTTCCAACATGCAACAGACATTATGCAAGTTGAAGCACCTTCATCAATGATGGTACGATGAATCGTTTTGGAATCGATGATGACCTGGATAAGGAAGGAAATTTGGTGAGGTAGTCGTGGGATATGGCTCTCTAGGTCAAAAGTGATCAGATCCGAGTCGACCGGGTCAATGCCACCGATAGCCGATAGCAAGGACTTCCTCTGAGAGGGGTAGCTCTGGAGAACTTCTAGAGTGGACATAGCTGACGGAGCCTGGGCTAAGTCCTCAACGATGCTATAGTGCTGAGCATCACGAGCATTAGGGTTGTAAGAAGATTTTCGGAGTACACCTTTAGGAGGGGGTCGAATGGGCGCCTCAATGCTAGGTCTCTCGATATGTAGTGGACCAGAACTGGATGGAGAAGTGCTAGAGGGAACCTCAAGCTCTTTCCCGGCAGGTGACGGATACTCTTTTGCCCAAGTACTAATGTGGATGGGAATCGTCCCAGCCATAAACACTTAAGAACCAAAGGGAGAAGAGGACTGAGATGGATCAGCCACCATTTGCATTTGCTGTGAGGGAAAAGGCTCTTTGAGCAGGGAGCACCTTTCAAAAAATGACTAACTTCAGACCACCTCGGGCAGTATTTGGTATAGTGATCCTCGTCATAGATAAGGCAAGGATACATAGGTTTGTGTTTGGTGCCTTCCTCGGGTGGAGGTTTAGGGGAATCCTCTTTGGTTGATCAGCTTTATTATTTCCTTTTCCCTTCTTCTTTCCTTTTGAGGCTTTGTCTGCCGTGGTGGACTGGACGATGTTAACCTTGGAAGTATTACCAGAAATGGATACAGCTTGAGAATTATTTTCATTCGGAGCATTCGAATTTTTCTTCCCAGGGTTTGCGGAAGATTTCTTGGAAGGTGGATTAATAGAACCAATGACATCGTCAACAGATGGCATTGGTGGGGCTTTGGAAGTTCCGGGCCTCGGGGCATCAGGCAGATAATCATATAGTGTACCGGACTGGGAGTAAACCAAGTCAAGGTACTGAGCACGCACAATAGCCTACTCTTCAGTTACACATGCCCCCATAGCAATGTCCTGCACTATCAGACCGACAAATGAAGTCGTGAACTAGTCGGTCGGGAGCTGATCGGGAATCCAAAACTTAATCAAACGACGATGCCATCTCCATTCATGGATATGATCGGAGATATGTGTAGCCGTTGTTTGATTCAAGGATGTTAGGAGGTGTGTGCCCATTTCATATCGAATCGGAAACTGAAAATGAGTTAAAAATGCCATAGCCAACGAGTTAAAATCCTGAAAAGATCCGCGAGCTAACTCAATATACCATTTAGCAGTAGAGCCAGTGAGGGCCCATTGAAAAGGGCGGAGCCGGATCGAATCATCAAGCCATTAATTTGACAAACATCATAGATGATAAGTCATAACATGGGCTTGGGGATCTTCTCCAGCTTTACCATCAAACTTGGGACAATCACTGGGAATCTTAGTTGGAACCAGCGGCCAATATGGATTATGAAGGACAGGATCATTTATCAGTTTGGACACATCTGGTAACTCCAACGTTGCTAAAAAAGGTAATTTAGGGTTAAAGGACATCTGAGGCCGCAGGTAGGAGGTAGCACCAGAGTTCCAGCTAGCGGCTGGTTGCCCCTATTGATTCTATCTAGACGGATTCGGCCCACGAGGTTTTTGTCAGTAGGGATTTTGTCCATAGGGGTTATAGGATGGCTAACCTTGGATTTTCCCCCCAGCATTCCATTGATTACTAACTTGGCTTGCAGGAGCAACATACTGTTGCTTGTAATTCTGATAAGGACTCACCTACAATTGTTGATAATTTTGGTATGGGGCAAATTGAGTTTTCCCTTGGGATTGTTGGAAACCATAAGGCGGCTGGGCTCCAAACTGAGCCTAGGAGCTAGGCTGCGTTTGATAGGCCGGTTGAGATTGAGATCCAACCTGCATTTGAAAACCGGATTGGGTCTGGAGCCCAGACTGGGGCTGAAAACCGGGTTGAGCTTGAGAAGCAACAATCATTTGAGTGCCCGGTTGAGCAGGCCCAGATGGATGTCCTTGAGAGAACTGAGGCTGAGCCACCTAGCCCGAAGGTTGACCTATTTGAGATTGAGGTTGACTCATTTGCTTAGAAGGTTGAGCTTGCTGGGTATTGGGTTGTCCTTGTACAACTGAGGGCTGTCCTAATGGACCGGATGGCTGAGCAGACTAGACGTTTGGTTGACTTGATTAGATTTTAGTCTGAACAACCTGTCCAGATGGTTGACCAAACTGGACAGTGGGTTGGCCTTACTGAATGTAGGGTTGACCGACTTGCCCAGAAGGGTAGCCTTGCTGGACACTAGGTTGGCCTTGTTGCATGTAAGGTTGTCTCGAATTACCCGAAGGTTGCCCGAAATAGGTAAAATATGAACCACCAGAGGCCGAAGGTTGTCCCTAGAAGGGTTGTTCTTGTGGGCCTCCAGGTTTCCCTGGATAAGGCTATCTATAATACTGTTGTCCATAAGAGGGTTGCGTGTAAGATGGCTGACCTTGATAAGGTGGTCCTTGAAAATTCATAGGGGGTACCTAGGCACCATGATAACTGGTGGTACCCCAAGCAATAGATAATGGGACCATTACCTCAACCATAGGCTGAGAGGGTAAAGGTCCGGGGTAATAGATGTGAGCTCCTCAAGAATCATAATAATGAAACGGATCTTGGGGGTCTAGATTCTGAAGAGCATGCAAATATTGATCGTATGCCCCCCTGTTGGAATGGAACCAGAAGAAGGTGGGGCATTTAGAGTAGGATCAACAATTCTGGGTGTAGATGCCAATGGGCCACTATTCACCGATTTGGATGGAGGTCCAACAATAGTGGTCACAACTGAGGATGTAGTAACGGCACCGAAAACAGGGGTTGAAGAAGCCACACAGAAAGTTCGAATAGTCGGAACTGAGGTGACAGACACATTGTGAATCTGAGAAATAAAGGACTCCAAGGTCAGAGTGACAGTGTGGGACCACATAGAACTCATAAGGGAGGTCCTAGAACCCATAACATCCCTCAAAGCCTTATAGCGTAAAGGCAGCGTGACACCAAGAGTGGTGACACGGAAAGGTGTAGTTTCCGTTGACATAGGAATTTCACCACTCGTTGCAATGGATTCTTCACTCGTGATGGGGGATGTGTCCTCCATGTCAGAAGAAGATATTGGGACCGAAACACTAGGAGGAGTACCGAGAATATCTTCTTCGGAAGGCTCCCAAATGGGGTTCCAGTGAATATCGTAAGACTCGTCTTCTAGAGCGTGAGAGTTAATCAGTTAGATACTCGAAATAACAGGGAGAGTATCACTAACAACCGGTATCTCAGGAGCAACAGAAGAGGGAAACCCTTGGTCACTTGGAATGGGAGACGGGATCGGTGATCCTGCCAGGATGATGATTCAAAGACCCTAGGAAAACTAACGAGAAAGAACCCTACTCAAGCTAATGCAAACAAGATCTAACAGGGTAAATGTGAACGTGGCCGAATAAATTTTAAGACACAGGAACAAAACTTGACCTTTTCATCTTTCAAGAGTCGAGTAAAGGACAAAAAGATGACTCTAGTCGCCTTTGAATATTTAATGAGCCTAAAGTGACAAGTGCTCAGATGTGCCTTTTCTTTTATGGAGTTCAAAAAGGAACGAAAGTGACTACTCTGGAGAACTAGGCAAATGGATTACCAAACAAATCCGTAAAACTGCATATACACCTTGGCAATCATATGAAAACCAAGGACTTTCCGTACAGGAGTCAATCTTCCTGAATGCTGTGTTCGGTGCATTATGGCTTGTAAGGTGGCAGACACAGCTTCCTAAGGATAAAGGATGATAACCTAGTGGGGTCTCCCAACATATACTCAATGGTACATGGGAGCACAATTCCGTGCTAGACCACTATTGAGTCACAGAAGGAGGAATCACCCAACCTTGAGTGAAAACAAAAGTGACTAGGTTTAACGACGTCGGAGCACTTCTCTAGCCTAGACCTCTAAATAGTGTACGTTATGTTCCAATGCATTGTTAGGTTTATTCAGTTCATTTTAAAGTTGATCTTCAATTATGTTTCAGTTTTCAGGCCTTACTGTATGTATACAACAAATCCTAGGATGCATCTAGAATGAATGAAAATATCCTTTTTCTTCAATGAACACCTACCTACGGGAGGGTAGAGAGATCATTCCCAAACCAAGAAAACCAATACAAAAAAGTCAGTCACTTAATGCATACATACATCAATTGCTAAAGTGCACGGATACTGCTAATGAGAGATTTAAACATTCACTTTCCAATATGAAAATCTGAAATGCAAATTCACTTTCACTTTCGTACACTAAATGAATGCAATCTTTTTGATTTCGATGCCTTTAAATCTAGAAAAAACAAATAAGCAACAAGCAAGTGTGGAAGAAACCGATTGATCCAAACAATTGTGATCTATGTTCGGTAGTGAAGAGAAATTGAATCAATGCCAAAGATTGGTTCAATAATAGTCACTAAACAATCAACCAAAAACAAGCAAAGGGGAAGGCTCAATCAAACCAACAACAATTCGCAAACAAACCTTGAGAAAACAAGCAACCAAGCCAAACTGATTCAAGAGACTTGAAACAATGAACTAGGTCACATAAGCAAAAAGAAAGATTCATTCAGCAAAGCTCACAAAAGAGTGCCTCAACCTATAAATAGTGAAAAACAAGTTATCAAACAAGTGAGAAAAACAAGGGACCAACAAGACTGATGGACTCATGAGGCAGAATTGAGAAAATCAATTCTACAGCAATCAGCACGGGTAATACAAAAGAAACAAGCGCTGATAAAGCACTAGCTGCAGCAACAGAGCGATGTCAATGTGGAAGTACACGACTTTTTTGTGATGGTCAGATTTTCAGAACCGTCGTGACTATGTGATGAACAGGATATTACAAAAGGGTGAGTGCGATGACAACACAATTGTTAAATTTAAAGCCGCGATGATGTTCAAAACAATGATAGGAAAACCTAAACTCCCAAATCAAAAATAGTCAATATTTCAATCAAATAGGGGTATTTCCTAGATCAAGCCAGGAAACTCAAAAGACTGGTAACTAATCCCCAAAACTTCAAAAGAGACCAAATCAAAAAATCAAGACAAGAGTAAACAAGGAAATAACAAATGCCAAAGCTCCCCAGTGGAGTCGACAATTTGTGATGCAGGAAAGTGTTCCCTCTGCGGATAGAGGCAACCCCTCTAGCCCTAGAGTGGGTCTAGTCACAAACAAGGACAGATCAACAATAGCTTTCCTTAAATAGTCATAGTTGGGGGCCTACCTCAACCGATGGTCCATGGAGTTCCGTTGCACTACTCCAGCTTCTGCTTCCTTCTCCTAACGAGTAATCAACCTGAAACAATGCAAAGGAAATACAACAAAGCACGTAACCAAAAACAACAATGATCTATTTACTCACAAAGTCAAGAAGTCATGAGCTATCAAGTACATTACATACAAGACATTGGAAAACAACATTGATTGTATTAATAATGAAATAAGAGTAAGATTACAATCAAAGTCTTGACGTCACAAGCCTTCTCAGAGGGATCCAGCTAGCATGTTCCTCAAGCATTCACTCTTTGAAGATGGATCTCCTAACATACAAGTCTCTCTCACTCACAAGTTTTACACAAGATTAAGGGCACTTCACAACCTTCCACAAGCTATCAAAATCCCACACTTGTCACACTCACACCAGCTATCTAGCAAACTCACAAACACTAACAACACTGCTCAACTATCCAACCATCAGAATCTAGCAATGCCTAGCAATGGCGAGAGTTTAAATAGGAGAAGGAGTCTCCATGAAAGGAGGAAGAATGAGCTTATCCCCAAGGAAGGTAGCATAAATGAAGAAACAACCATGCCAAAGAAAGGATGGTGATACAAACTATGCCAACAACTAGGTTTGGAGTCATCTGGAAGGCCGATTGTTGGAACAAATTTGCCCAATATGGATCATCGTGGGGACATAACTGATCTATAGCACTGACATTGCTATTAAGTAATGCAACCAATCAGGTCATCGCTAAATATTAAAAGTAACCTGACGCTGGGACATGAAATCGGACCATTGCGGGAATCAGGTGTACTTCTGCGATGGCAACGCTTCTTGACAGTTTATGAGTGCCCTTCAGCGCGTATATTTAGTCCATAGCTATGATGAGGCAGATAACTTAGGAAAAGTGGGTCATTTGGCAATGTCAGAGAGCATTTGTCTAATGTGAGCATGTATGACATGAACACATGACACAGTAGGAAGACTGGAGTGAAGACAGTGACAAATTACTATGTAACACATATAACCACATACAGTATTTACTGACTCAACTAACTAACTATGTATCTGAAGAGGCTTATTACATGAATAAGGGAGCTACGGTTGAACATGCCCCCCGCATCAAAAGTAGCCTTTTCCTCAAGGCTAAAGCTATAGAAACTACTAAAGAATATTGATTGGTTCCATGTCACATCGTCTGGAGAGGTGTCTTTCCACTTGATGACGACTTCCTTGATTGTGTGGCCATGGAGATGTCTTTGACAAGTATAAGGTACATGTTTAAGTCAGAGCTAAAGTGAACCTTCCTCATCCAATTTTGGAAGACTGGTTTGAACCCTACAATCGTTCCCCATAACTTTCTTGAGGCAAGATAAATGGAAGACTAGGTGGATTTTTTAAGTAGTCGGCAAGGTCAATTTGTAAGGGACTGCTCCCATATCTGAAGTACCCAAAAAGGCCCATATAATTTTGGGTCTAGTTTCTAGTAGCCTTTTTCTTTGAGAGAGTTATGCCTATAAGGTTGGAGTCATAGGAACACCTAGTCATCTACTTGAAATGATGTAGATTATCTTTGAGATGAGTGATCATGGTAGCATGGTTATGCAGGAGCTAATAAAATGACTGTAGTTTAGAAGATCCGGGGATATAAAAAGCTGGAGAAGGTGTTATTTGGCCATACGCTACCTCATATGGCATAATCTTGGTGGCTTCATGACAGTTAGTATTATACCATTATTCAACTAAAGGCAACCATTAAACCCATTAATGCTTATTTTATGAGGTGAAGCACCACAAATATGTCTCCGAACATTTGTTGACAAATTCTATTTCATTAGGGGAATTTTGAGGTCTAAAGTGGGCCTCCTAAGGAAACTATAAAATAATAGTGGAAACAATAAAATATGACTAGATTACATCATTAAATTTTATAAGGAAAAAAGAAAAAACTATTTTTTCAAGTTGTATTTTTAACTTATCTCCCTATGGGTTTACTCAAATTTTGAGCTAAAGCACTAGTTGGATGCAGAATTTGATTCCTCATCCAAGGAGTACCCATGTTACATACTTTTGATGAACCCTACTACATGAAAAAATGTGATTTTGGTCATGTCTTTTCATGTATTTTTCATTTTTCCTGTAGCAAGGTCCATTGAAAGTATGCAACATGGGTACTCCTTCGATGAGGAATCAACGTTTGCACCCAATGAGTACTCCCACTCGAAATTTGAGTAAAAAATAAGGGATATAGGTTGAAAATATGCGTTAAAAAAATAGTTTTATTATTTTATTATTTTTTAAACTTCTTACTTTTTTACTCCAAAAATGGTGAATCATCTCCCATGGTCAACATTTTATGCTCTTAACTTCCAAGACAATACCAGAATACCAAATATGCGAAGAAATATACCTAGAACATAGAACAATGAGAAATAACAAGTATTTTATTATTCAGAAAGCAATGTTCAATTGCCTCTTTGAGGGGGCAACCTCCAATAGAGCTAAGCTCAATTACAAAATAAGACACGATGCTCCTCGAGGGGAGTCTCTATCCTTTATATAGGATTCATACATGTAATACCATAGGGCAACACCATGGTTCTTATTAATACCATCTATCTAATACCGTGGCCCATTTGAAACTAATCATGGTCCCTTCATTAAATGCGAGTTAACCACTTACAATTATTAATATGGGCTTTATTGACTCTTTACTTAACTATAACTATGAATTGATCCTATTACATAAATAAGGGGGTTAGGGTTGGACCTTAACATGCCCTCCCCCATAAGAATAGCCTTGTCCTCAAAAAGCTGTGGAAACTGCTGAAGGATAGTGGCTGGTTCCCAAGTTGCATCTTCCAGAGAGGTGTCTTTCCACTTGACGAGGACATCCTTGATCGTGCGGCCACGCAGGTGCTATTCTCGTGTGTCAAGAACCTGTTCAGGTTGGAGCCATATTGACCCTTCTTCATCCACTTCAGGTAGACTAGTTTGAATTCTGCAATGGTTCCCAATCACTTTCTTGAGGCATCAGACATGGAAGAATGGATGGATTTTTGCAGTGGCTGGCAAAGCTAGCTTGTAGGTGACTTCTCCAATGCGCTGAAGTACTTGATACAGTCTGTAGAATTTTGGAGATAATTTTTGAGAACCCTTGTCTTTGAGTGATGTTTTCTTATATGATTGCAGCCTCAAAAATACCTTATGCCCTTCTTGAAATTGGTGTTCTGAGTGATGTTGATCTGCCTGTTGCTTCATGCGGTTTTGTGCTTGATGAAGATTCTCTCTAAGGTGCGCTAGCATGGTTGTTTGGTTCTGTAGGAGTTGATCCACTGCTTGTACCTTCAAGCATCCCTTGATATAAGAAGTAGGGGAAGGAGGGAGTTGACCATAAACTGCTTCATATGGAGTCATTTTGGTGGTGGCATGATAGTTGGTGTTATACCACCATTTGGTTAGAGGTAACCACTGTACCCAGAGATGTTGCTTTTCTGAAGTGAAACACCTAAGGTAGGTCTCTAGATATTTGTTGACTGCTTTAGTTTGACCATTAGTTTGTGGATGATAGGAAGTATTGAGTTGTAGTTGGGTACCTTGTAGCCAGAAGAGTTCCTGCCAAAAGTTACTGGTGAAGATCGGGTCATGATCAGACACAATGGAAGTGGGCATGCCATGAAATTTGAAGATCTGATCCATGAAAGATTCAATGACCAAAGTCGGTGTAAAAGGGTGGGGTAGGGCACAAAAATGAGCATACTTAGAAAGTCTGTCCACAACCACCATGATGACTGACTTGTTTCCTGATTTTAGAAGACCCGTAAAGAAATCCATATAAACCTCCATCCAGATTGAGGCCAGGATGGGAAATGGCTGTAATGTGCCTGGGGATTTGACTGTTTCTCCTTTGTGGCACTGACAAACGTTGCATTCAGCTACAAAATTAAGAATGTCCTTTTTCATGCCTATGCAAAAAAATGATCTTCGAGTGCGAGCATACGTCTTCAGAAAGCCTGAATGTCTTGCAGTGCGAGATGAGTGCAACTCCGCTGAAATGCAGCTTTTGAGGGTGGATGTTGGTGATATTACGACTCTATCCTTGTAGCGAAGAATCTCATCCTACCACGAGTATCCTGTTGTAGAATTTGGATCTGCCTACAATTGATTAATGAGTTGCGAGAGCCAGGGATGTGAAAACCATTCCTTGCGAGCCTCTTCAATCCATTCTAGAATGGGAAGAGAAATTGCGAGTAGGGTACTTTCCTCCTCAAATTGGCGGGATAACGCATCTGCTACAATATTTTTGTGCCCTTTCCTGTAAATTATCTCATAATCATATCCTAGCATTTTGGCGAACCATTTATTTTGTTGTGGCAAGGATAGGCATTGCTCCCGAAAATATTTAAGGCTTTGATGGTTTGTGTGGATTTGGAAACATCGCCCCAATAAGTATGGCCACCAGGTATCTACTGCATGTAAGATGACCATCATCTCCTTCTCACAGGTAGATTGTCCCAAATTCTTCCCACTTAGTTGTTGGCTCGTGAAGGCCAAGTATCGACCTTCCTGCATTAAGACCGCCCCAATACCTGTACCAAAAGCATCACGTTCAATCAAAAAACATTTGGTGAAGTCGGGTAGTGCTAAGACTCGAGTGGAACACATGGCATGTTTGAGAGCTATAAAGGCCTGTTGTGCTTCATCATTCCAAAGGAATGAATTTTTCTTGAGGAGTTGAGTGAGGGGCCTAGCAATGCGACCATAATTGTAGACAAATTTGTGATAGTAGCCTATGAGACCCAAAAATCCTCTCAAGCTTTTCAAGGTCTTTGGTTGTGGCCAATCCTGCATTGCCTGGATCTTTTTTAGGTCCACTTTGACACCTTCATTCCCCACAATGTGGCCCAAATACTCAACTTCTTCCATGCCAAAAGAGCACTTGGACATCTTGACAAATAATTTATGCTGGTGGAGAAGTTGCAAGAGCAGATCTCCATGTCGAAGATGTGTGGCCTAAGTGCGACTGTAGATGAGGATGTCATCAAAGAAAACAAGGACAAATTTTCTGAGATATGGTTTGAGAAGGTGGTTCATTAGGCTCTAAAAAGTGGATGGGGCATTACAAAGACCAAATGGCATGAACAGGAACTCATAATGCCCTTCATGAGTTCGGAAAGCAGTCTTTGGAATGTCTACTTCTTTCATGCGAATTTGGTGATAGCCCGAGCGTAGGTCGAGATTAGTAAAGAATTGAGCCCCATTTAGTTCATCCAGAAAATCATCAACAATGGGGATGGGAAATTTATCTTTGATCATCAACTTATTGAGGGCCCTAAAGTTTGGACACATACACCATTCCCCATCTTTCTTGAGCACCATGACCACCAGTGATGAATAACAACTAATACTAGGACGAATGATGCCTGCTTCCAAGACATCCTTGATGATTCTTTCAATTTCATTCTTTTGGGCGAACAGATATCTATATGAGTGCACATTTGGTGGTTGGGCCCCTGGGACCAAAATAATGCTATGATCATGTTCCCCTCTCAAGGGTGGAAGCTCATGAGGCTTGTCAAATATTGGCATATGGTTGTTTAAGATCTGTTGCATCTCAAGATGAATATAAAGAGAATTGGGTTCAAAGGCCTGGATGGCATTAAATTGGGCTACAACTCCATGGTGGCCCTTCTTTAACAATTTTTCCATCTGATGTGAGCTGATGATAGAGGGAGCTCTCGCCTGGAGTCCGTAGAGGGTATGTGTGTGGTTGTTCTACTTAAAAATCATATATAACTCCTGGAAATCCATTGTGATTAGGCCAAGTGTGTGAAGCGATTAAGCACCTAGGATAATGTTGCACCATCCCATGTGTGTGGCAAACATGTGGGTATTTAACTGATAATCCCCCATTTGAAGTTTGAAATTTTCACAACGGCCTTCACATTTCATTGTCCTCCCATCAGCAATTTGGATCTGGAAGTTAGAAACTGCTCAGACAAAACAATGCACTGCTTCCATAACTCTTTGATGGATAAAGTTATGTGTACTTCCACTATCAATCAAGACTACTACTGGACGATGCTTAATAAAACCTCTGATTTTGAGAGTTTGGGGAGAATAAATCCCTGCTAGAGCATGCAGTGAGATAACTGGTTCTTCAGGTACATTGTACTGTTGGTTGTCCTCTTCTTCCTCTTCTGGTTCCTCAAGTGGTGGGGATTCCTCTGATGAACTGGGATCAGTAGCATCAATTTGAAAGAATTTGGGCTCCTTGCATTTATGCCCGGGGGAGCATTTCTCATCATAGCAGTAACACAATCCTTGCTTTCTTCTTTCTGCCATTTCTGCTGGTGACACCTTTTGAACCTTGAGTGTTTGGGTAGTGCTTTGAGCCTGGGTGGGGTGACACTTGGCTATGAAATTTGGGTGATTGGACTGGGCCGCTAATGCACATTCTACTTCACGAGCTATCTTGCAAGCATGCAGCCATGAGATAGGGTGGTGCAGTCAGGCATGGGATTTTATGGCTTCTTTGAGACCACTGACAAAACATTCCACGTAGAACTCATCATGTAGACCTCTAGTGCAGAAAGCTAAGGCTTCAAAGGCTGTAATATATTCGTTCACTGTTCTTGTCTGTCGGAACTTAGTGAGATGACCCAAAAAATTAGATTCATGGTCAAAGTGATGTGTAAGAGCTTTTTTGAATGTCTTCAAGTCAAGGGACTTCCATAGCAACGTTGATGCCACTGCCACCATTGCCATCTTTCATTGTCCATGTACATGCTACCCACACTAAGCTGAGTCGCATCATCCAAGATGTAATTCAGTGTGAAATATTGCTCCATTTGTGCTATCCATGCGGATGGGTGAGAGCCATCAAATTTATACATGTCCAGCTTGGGTGGTCGTGGATGGGATTGTTAGTGGGTGCCAAAGAGGTGAAGAGACGGGCTAGACTCGCCCTCAATGTTTTCATTGCCAATATATGCCTCCACGCATTCCTCTACCTTGCCCTTTAAGAGTGTTTCATTTAAGTTCTTCAGCTGCAACATTACATCTTTCAATTATGATTCAAGGTTGTCAATCCTCTCATTGGCCATAGCTTGAGCTCTAGTTTGTACCATGCACCAATCTGATGTACTTGAAATTTGGGACTACCCGAATTTTTATTGGCACTAACAATTGAATGGTACCACCTTGCTCAGCTCGTCGACCTGATTCTTATGGGCTAAGTCTCCAATAATTGTCCCCGGGGTCTCAGACTCTTTTTTTTTACTCTGAACAGAGTTTTACTCCTTGCTTAGGAATACTGCAGTAGTCGAATTCCATAAATTTTAATGCTGCCCAAAGTCCTGTAAAAACCACACCTAGGTATAGGAACCCACACAATTACTTAGATTTGAATGACAAGCCTGATTTTTGTGATGGTTACAGAGCCTAAACAGCTAGATCTGGATGGCAGATCTGACGGATCTGATAGATTTGAATGGAAAAGATGATGCGTGATCCAGAGATAGAGAAGCGAACTATGGTCTCCAGGAGTGTCAGGTGCTACAGATCACAATATACATAAGGGTCTGACAGTAGTACTCAGCCCAATCTTTCAGCGCTCTAACAAAGGAGGATCAACCATACCCTTAGTCGTACAACCCGACTACCCTATAGTACGCACGAGTAATCTCCCCGAGTGTTGTTCTCAGTGTACTATAGCAACAAGAGGGCTGATGGTTTATCTATGGCGAGGTTTCAAGGGGGCAAGGGGACTTCTGATATACCTAGAGGGTACTTGGAAGACAGTCCATGTGCTGTTTTTTCTAATGCACTACTACTCGAAGGGGTAGCCACAGGGGTTACAAGGGAGTCCAACAAGTGTGACCACCTCTTGTATTTCCTGTGTGCATGCCTCCCCAAATGCATAGGTTTATGTTCTCAACAACAGATCCCATGGTTTAAAGATGACGGAACACGTCTCTAGCCAAAAAAAAAAATTCTAAAAATTGGAGATCCCACCGGCCCTGGAAAGTGCTCTGATACCACTTGTTGTGCTCTTAATCTGCAAGATGATACCAGAATACCAAATATCCGAAGAAATATACCCAGAACATAGAACAATGAGAAATAACAGCAAGTATTCTATTATTCAAAAAGCAATGTTCACTTGCCTCTTCGAGGGGGCAACCTCCAATAAAGCTAAGCTCAATTACAAAATAAGACACGATGCTCCTCGAGGGGAGTCTCTATCCTTTATATAGGATTCATAAATGCAATACCATGGGGAAATACCATGGTTCTTATTAATACCATCTATCTAATACCATGGCCCATTTGCAACTAACTGTGGTCCCTTCATTAAATGCGGGTTAACCACTTACAATTATTAATATGGGCTTTATTGACTCTTTACTTAACTATAACTATGACTCGATCCTATGACATAAATAACGGGGTTAGGGTTGGACCCTAACACAACATCAACATATTGAATCCTATTGGTTCTTATAAAGTTTATTTTGGTTGTACATTTTTCTTATGAGGCCCATTTTAGACCTCAAAATTCCCCTGATGTACCATCAGTTTGGGGACGATATGTTGTACTCATTTGGAGGTGTTGCCTTGTAGCTTGAAAAGTTCCTACCAAAAATTGTTGGTGAAAGTGGGGTCTCGATTAGACACAATGGAAGTTGGTATGCCATAGAGTTTGAATATTTGGTCCATGAAAACCTAAGCCACCAATGTTGGGGTAAATGGGTGTGGGAGAGAGAAAAATTGAGAATAATTGGAAATTATATCAATAACCACCATGATGACATATTGTTTTCTTGACTTTGGGAGACCTATAATGAAATCCATGGAAACGTTTGTCCAAATGGAATCAGGGAGTGGGAAGGATTGCAAGGTGCCCAGTAGCTTGATTGTTTCCCCTTTGTTGCTCTTTCATACTTCATATTCATCTACGAAGGTAAGAATTTTGTGCTTCATTCTTGTCTGAAAAAAAGGTTCGCATGCATGTGTATAAGTCTTCTGAAAGCCTGAATGTCCAACAATGGAAGAGTAGTGCAACTCTTCCAAGATTTTTCGTTTGAGGGAGTAGGTCAGGGCCAACACCACCCTATCCTTATAGCAGAGAAACTCATCCTTACAAGAGTAATCCTCAGAGGAATTAGGATATGATCGTAATTTCTTAATGAGATGGGATAGATAATGGTGGGAGAACCATTCCTGACGAGCTTCTTCAATTCAATTTGGTATGGGTAGAGAGAGGGATAACAAAGTGCCCTCGTCCTCAATTGGTGCGATAAGGCATCAACCACTACATTATCATGCCCCTTCTCGTAAATTATCTCATAATCATATCCCAATGTTTTTGCAAGCCATTTATTTTGTTGTGGTGATGATAAAAGTTTCTCTATGAATTATTTTAAGCTATGGTGGTCATCTCAGATTTTGAAATGATGCCCTAATAAATATGGTCTCCAAGTGTCTACTACATGTAGTATGGCCATCATTTCTTTCTCTGATCTAGGTAGATGTTGGTGACCACCTGCTTATTCCACTTGGACCCCCACCACTGTCTCTTTCAATTTTTCCTTTTCCTTAATTGTAGCAGAATTTAATATTTTTGGCAGTTTTTCGGGTCCTGAATGTCTGAAGACATTTTCAGGCCCTAAATGACTTTTTTTTGGGAAACCTGGGGCCAACATGGATCCTCAACTATTGTTTGCCACTTGAAATTTGTATCCCTTGGATAGATATTTCTAGTGAGGTATTGTGCGCGTCAAATGGAGATTGTATGCCAAAGTTATGACCCGAGGAAGTTGATGTACCAATTTACCCAAATGAGGCCCATAGCTTTGGTGCTTCATCTTCTAAGGTTACGTTTTTAGATTTTTAGGGTTTTCCATTATTTCTAAATAATAAATATGCCTTTGAGCTTGATCATAATACAATTTAGAGGCATGAAGCCACCACATCTCTTCTCCGAGATAAGCTACCATGGCCCGAGCTAGTCATATTTCTAGTCTGTTTGTAAGCATATTTCAGTATTTGATATTAATTAAATGAAGTGTTATTTCTTCTACATCTCTTTATTTATAATTATATCTGTAATTTTTTGTGCTCATGTTAAAGTTTGTATCAGTGGTATCAAAGCAGTTTGCTCTTTCTCTATTTTTATTTGCATGTCCTCAATGAGGTTGGGATATAAGGATTTAGGGCTCGAACTAGTCAAACCTTTGTAAGACCAACCTCGCAAATCCCCATGGCCTCCAATGGAAGAAGAGAAGAAATATGGTGGGGAATAAGATCCTTTCAAAATATTTCTCGAAGAAGCCCTAGAGTGACAAAGGAACGCGATTATGGACAACTTTGCCCAGATCCTTCAATTTCTACCCAAGGGCAACACATCTCCTTCCAGCAGCTACTCTGGAAGTGCCACATGCTTTAAGGTATAAGTTAACTTTGACATCTGCATATTTGAGGGTTAGATAGATGTGGACACCATATATAAATGGTTAAATCTACTAGAAGGATATTTTTCTATTCATGATTTTTCCAGCTGGGAAAATATTACTTTTTCACTTCACAAATCCGCCTCCCAAATGAAGGACTGGTAAAAAACCTACTGTGAGGATAAGGATGAAATTACACCCTCACTATTTTTTGTCGCACAAACTTGGAATTCATTTCGAGACACCATCAAGGAGCAATACTACCCTATCAGGAGATATGAGGATAAATACATAAAGTGGACCATGCTGCGACAAGGAAGGGACCAAGACATGTTAGAGTTTACCAATGTTTTTCATACCCCTCGCATGAAGTTCGGTATCAAGGATTCTAAGAAAAATTTGGTAGTCAAGTACTAGAACTGCCTACACATTTACATCCAGGATGAGATGGAGTTCTTGGACATCTCCTCACTAAGCACAGTGTATCGATACACTATGAATATTTAGTAGAAGTTTAAATAGAAAAGCGAGACTTTGGATCTAAAAATCCGAAGCAACGGAAAGGACCCCCGAAACTACAGAGCAAAGGGCAAAGCCAAGGTGGGCCAACCTAGGATAATCTTTCTAAGCCACAAGAAAACAACAACACCACGAAGATAGAGAAGGACACAGGAAAGTGGTGTGAGTTCCATAAGAGTTCCACTCATAACTCATGTGAGTTTCGGGCCAAGCAGTCATTGATAGCCGAGCTAAAGGCTGCCGAGTCAGATGCATGTTCTGACTCTGAGTCAAAACCCGACAAGGGGAATGACAAAGGGAATAATATCATTGATGTGGAGCCCAGTTCCATTATGGCCACCAACAAGATCTAGAAGATTTACCCTAAAGATCTGGAGGAGGGGGAACGCCTATTCCACTCATAGATGCGGGTGAAGGGTTCTTCGATGCAGTTCATTATCGATAGTGGGAGCCAAAAGAATCTCATTTCAATAGAGGTCATGAAGAAGTTAGGCCTACAAACTACATCATAACCACAATTGTACACCATCGGTTGGCTTCACCAAGGACAAGATCTCTGCGTCAGCCAATAGTGTTGCCTTCCCTACAACATCAAGCCCTTCACGGACGAGGTATTGTGTGATATTTCTCCTCTTGATGTTTATGATGTATTATTAGCACAACCATACTTGTGGAAGTGACATGTTGTATATGAGTCCAGACCTCGCTCTGTTATTATTTCTTTGGGTAGTAAGTTATATAGGATGCCAGAGGTAGCCCCGCCTACTACCATCTCTTTGATCTCTATTAAGAAATGCAGTAAGATCATCTCCAAGACTGGGAAATTTGTTTTATTTCTAATTCTCTCTAAAATTTAGGGGAAGATCATAGCCACATCCATGGCCCCCAGGAAGGGTTCCTCCATGCAACAGAATGTAGAAATTTCACCTGTAGAACAAAACAATATATGAATGTCCTAAAGCATAATACTTGTTCTACTTCTACAAAACCTTAAGTGGAAGCATAATCGAATTCATGAGCAACATCAAGTAGAAACATGCATAACTAATCAAGATAATTAATCACACATAACACAAGATATATCTAGGGGAAAGCACCAGCATAAAACCCCAACCATGTATTATCAATCAAGTGGAAATCCTCTTCACAATACAAAAAGAATTAGCTCTCAAGTTATTCAATTCTCAATGAACTATGAAGATATGAAGACATATCTCATGAACCAACCAAGCCCTATTTATATAGGCTTTACCTATGGTCCTTGCGTAGTTTGCTTAGGAAATAATAGGAAAAGCATATGCTATTAATTCCAAACATACCAAATTAACCAATGGTCCAACTACGCAATCCTTGAGGACACTAGTTCCTCAACCATGCAAAAATTACTTACTAGAAATAGTAAAGCATCTGATAGTACATTGTCCCACATCTGATCTCAACTAGGTCTCTAACAGAACTAACATGCAACAGTTATCCATGAGTGAATCCTCAGTTATCTAAAATAATAGTTGTCACATGTATGCAAGCATTAACAAACTATATTTTATTATTTTAACAACTTGTTAAACTAATCTAACTGGACTTGACTAGTTAGAACTAAATCAATTGATTCTCTCATTATAGAACTCATACTTATTCCCTCAATTAGTGGGGGAAATTAAGAATAAATTCCTCAATCAGTGGGAAAACTCATGTGCATGCTCAGAAAGACTTCAAATTTGAATTTCCTTAATTAATTAACTCAACTAAATTAATTAATTAATATTTCCAACCGTTGTTAAGACCAAAATTAATTTTACTTTCTATAGATAGACAAGGGACTGCCATAAATGGGGAGGGACCCAAAAATGCTATTTTTAGAACTTTCTATTTTTAGAAGTTTCACCTCTCACCTAATGTGGCCAATGACCTCACCGGCCAAACTGCTATTTTTAGACATGCTACTTTTAGCAAGTCTATTTTTAACACATTCTAAATTTAATATTTCTTGTTTCACATTTTTCAACACTCCCTCTTAATAAGAAAGGAATCCTCTCGAACCCGATCCTGTAACTCTGGAATGTTCTGCATGCAACACATCTACCCAGTCCACTTGCTCCAACAACACTTGGAACAGAAAACACTCCCAACCGACCACTCTATTGGGCTAGGGACATACTCTGATGCTAAAGCTCTACCTGTTGCTAACAAGTGCTCCATCTCTAACATCTATGCTAGTGCAACATCTCCATACATCTCGCACCATTGCACACCTCTCTATGCCACCTAGCACTGTGCAAAACACTTGTGCCTCTCGCATTGCTGGAATCTGCTAGCTATGGCTTGTCCTGTGATTCCCTGCATTGTCACTCTCTCTGTCGCTCCATCCGCATCTGTCTCTACCCAATCAGTCAGTTCCTGCTATTCCACATTGGGGCTCCTGTAGCAAGGTCTCAACCAAGAGGTTGGGTACCTCAAGGATCCTGCCCCTCCTCCTTGGGACGATCACTCTATATTGCCCCACCTCCTACCTAGAGGTATGGCTACATATGATCCCTCAGCCTACTTGGCTTGAAGTTTCCCCCTACTGGAGGTCTCTGCATGAGTAGATGTCTCTACTCGATCTCCACTCAGCTCCCCCTATTGTGGCTACTCCACAACTTCCTGAAGCTACTGCACCAATCGTGGCTCCTCCACAATCATCTGAGACTTCTTATGGCTCTGCATGTTGAGAGGTAATATACCCTCCCTCTCAACCACCAAGTCTCCATCAGTTGCCTTGCTTCTCAAGGCTTTGCATGCATCTTGAACTGCAAGAGCATATAGGTTCCTCACCCGTGAACCAATCTGCTTCACCTGTCTAGTGATGATGTGTCTAAGGAAAACCTTTCCCTTACTGAAGACTACATCATATCCTCTATCTTCCAGCATCTTGATCGACACCAAGTTTCTCTTTAGTCCTGGTACATACTTGACATTGGTGAAGGTAAGGCGAGATCCATGCTCCATCTGAGAAATAACCACGCCTACACCTGAGACACTATACTTCTCATCATTACCCATCACTATGAGTATCTGGAGATCTTTCTCCTCCAAAGTACTAAACAAACTCTTGTCATCAGTCATGTGGAAAGAAGCTGCACTGTCAAGAAACCAACCACTTCTCACCATGGATGAAACCATGCATGCGAACAGTGTGAAATCCAACTCAAACTGTGAAGCAAGTGCCTCACCTTTAGATCCTTCCCCGGATCCCTTCTTGCATTTCCTCCATGGACAATTTGCAGCATAATGGCCCACCTCATGACAATGAAAGCATTTCACTTTCGATTTTTCAACCTTCTTCCCATAATTGGAAGAACTGGATTTGGAAAGAGAAACATTCTCCTTCACCTTCTTCGCCTTACTCGCTAAAGCACAGTTCTCCTCATCATGCGTGGATGAAGAACTGTCTCTGGTGCTCCATCTAATCTCCTCCTACATCAAATCCAACCATAGTCGTTCCCAATCTAGCTGCTTCTCCCTTCCATTCACCGAATCCTGGTAGCTATGCTAGCTCTTAGGAATTCCAAGGAGTGCTTGGCTCACCATATCCTCATTCGATGTCACAACCCCTACATTTGCAAGCTCATCCCTGCATGTGATGAGCTTGGTCGGATACATAGAGATTATCTCATCCCTTTCACACTTGATCTTTTGAAGTTTGTCCTTCAGTGCCAGCTTCCTATTATCACTGCCATTCTGATATAAATCTTTCAATGTTTTCCACATTGCATGCGGAGTCTCCTTCACATGGAGGATCGAGACAATGTGATCTCGCACTCCCTCCAAGAGCATTCTCCTAGCTCTAGCCACACACTTCCTCAATTCCACCTACTCAGTCTTGTCAGTAGGCTTAGAGATTTCTTGATGAATGAAATCCTTAAGGCCATTATCTTCCAAAACTGCCTCCATGCAATCCTTCCAAGCTATATAGTTTGAGTTGCCATCAAGGGCATACTCAAGCCTAAAACCATAGAATGACATTGATGAAATAGATGTGATAAGAACTTTAGATCTATATCCCGAATAATAAACTTCGAATTTATCCTGCTAGTATATTGTTCTTGCTTGATCACCCATGCTCTGATACCATGTAGAAATTTCACTTGTAGAACAAACTGATATATGCAATGTCCTAAAGCATAATACTTGTTCTACTTGTACAAAACATTAAGCAGCAGCATAATTGAATTCATGAGTGACATCAAGTAGAAACATGCATAACTGATCAAGAGAATTAATCACACATAACACAATATATATCCAGGGGAAAGCGCCAACATAAAACCCTAACCATGTATTATCAATCAAGTGGAAATCCTCTTCACAATACAAAAATAATTAGCTCTCAAGCTATTCAGTTCTCAATGAACTATGAAGATATGAAGATATATCTCATGAACAAACCAAGCCCTGTTTATATAGGCTTTACCTATGGTCCTTGCGTAGTTTGCTTAGGAAATAATAGCAAAAGCATATGCTATTAATTCCAAACATACAAAATTAACCAATGGTCCAACTACGCAATCCTTGAGGACACTAGTTCCTCAACCATGCAAAAACTAATTACTAGAAATAGTCAAACATCTGATAGTACAATGTCCCACATCTGATCTCAATTGGGTCTCTGACAGAACTGACATGCAATAGTTATCCATGAGTGAATCCTTAGTTATCTAAAATAATATTTGTCACATGCATGCAAGCATTAACAAACTATATTTCATTATTTTAACTTGTTAAAATAATCTAACTAGACTTGACTACTTAGAACTAATTCAACTGATTCTCTCATTATAGAACTCATACTTATTCCCTCAATCAGTGGGACAACTCATGTGCATGCTCACAAAGACTTCAAATTCGAATTTCCTTAACTAATTAACTCAACTGAATTTATTTAATTAATATTTCCAACTATTGTTAAGACCAAAATTAATTTTACTTCCTATAGATAGATTAGGGACTGTTATAAATAGGAAGCGACCCAGAAATGCTATTTTTAGAACTTTTTGTTTTTAGCAGTTCCACCTCTCACCCAATGTGGCCAATGACCTGACTAGCCAAACTGTTATTTTTAGACATGCTATTTTTAGCAGGTCTATTTTTAGCACATTCTAAATTTAAAATTTCTTGTTGCACATTTTTCAACACAGAAGTTGGTGGATACGGTTGTGGAAGAATACAAGGACATCTTCTCCACACTCATAGGGGTACCCTTTCACTGTCAGGTCAATCATTCTATCGATCTAACTCCCGGAGCAGATCTACCCAACAGGCTGATACATCATTGCTCCATTCTCGAAAATGAAGAGATCAAGCGAAAAATATAGGAGCTTCTACAAAAAGGGAAAATCCAATAAAGTTCCTCACCTTGTGGGAGCTTGATTGCACCTGTACAAAAGAAGGATGGGACCTTGAGGCTTTGCATTGATTATTGGGCACCAAAACAAATCACTGCCTCTAACAAGTATCCAATCCCATGATTGATGACCTTCTAGACCAACTCAAGGGGGCCAATTATTTCAACAAGATCGATCTAAAGTTTGGCTATCACTAGGTTCCAATAGAGCCCATAGATGTGTGGAAGACTGCCTTGAAATCCATGTAAATACTTTTTGAATGGTTGATTATGCCCTTCAGGTTGACAAATTCCCTTGCTACTTTTTTTAGGCTAATGGATGAAAACTTGTCACCCTTCACCAACTCATTCGTGGTTGTTTATCTGGACGACATCCTCATATTCAGCAAGAGTTGGGAAGAACACTTGCAACCATTCGGCATGTCCTCCAAACCCTTTGGCAACTCAAAATGTGTACAAACTTGGAGAAATACACCTTTGGCATGAGCCAGGTCCAATATTTGGGTTACATCATACATGCGAATGGCGTGCATGTGGATCTAACTAAGATCTAAGTCATTTAGGATTGGCTAGCCCCAACCACTATAACAGAGCTACGAAGATTTTTTGGCCTTGTAAAGTTTTATCAGAGGTTCATGTTGGGATTCTCCCATATCACTTGGCCTTTGAGTCATATTCTTAAGGGTGGGGAAAAACAAAAGTTTTCCTAGTCTAAGTCCCAATAGAACACATTTGTTGAGTTGAAGCACCGACCCTACTCTGCACTAGTACTCACACTGCCAGACCTGTAGTAGCCATTTGAAATCGAGATAGATGCCTCATACTATGATATTGGTGCATTCCTCACCCAACATGGGCATCTAGTTGCCTATCATAGTGAGACACTTTCCGATAAAATTCATAAGTACCCTACCTATGATAAAGATATGTATTCCATCGTCCAGGTTTGCTGGGAATAGAAGCACTACAATCTAGGGAAGGAGGTGGTCATCCACACTCATCATCGACCTCTTCAGTTTATGTAGACACATGGCAATTTGGAGAACGATTGCCGTCAAAAGTGGTATACATATCTGCAACAATTCCACTTGAACATTAAATACAAAAAGGGAGCACCAATAATGTTGTAGAATGCCTCAACCGACCCCTAATTGCAGCACTGATTATTATTCTCAACTCTTGTGCCCATGGGATCTCTGGATGGCCACAACTATACAAAAATGATCCATAGTTCACCTCCACATACCAGATGCTAGTAGATGGAAAGAAAGTTCTTGATTTCCACCTTGAGGACACATTATTATGCTACTTAGGCCACCTTTGTGTTATTTCAAGCGAGTGTGCCAAGCTGATTTGGGAGGAGCACTACAATCAAGTTGCTAGACACTTTGGTCTGGAGAAAACTGTGACTCTACTAGAAAAGTACTTTTATTGGCCCAAACTCTGACTGTATGTTGCGAAATATATCAGATACTACAATGCCCGTGCCATTGCCAAGCCAACCATCAAGAAGCAAGGCATGTACACTCTTCTACCTACTCCTAGCCAGTTGTTGGAATTGATCTCCATGGACTATATTTCTGTCATCCCTTCTACTAAGAATGCTAATGACTGTGTATTTATAGTCGTGGACAAATTTTCTAATATGGCTACACTAGTGGCTTGTAAAAAGAGTATTGCAATAGAGGAAACTGCCAAACTTTTCTTTAAATGAGTATGGGTATATTTTTGGATCTTGAAGACCATTATATCATATCCAGATAGTAGGTTCCCGAGCACATTCTGGTCAAGCCTCTAGATACTATTGGACACCAAGCTCACTAAGTCGACTACCTTCCATCCCTAAACTGATGTCTAGGTGGAGGATATCAATAGGATGATAGTACACATACTCCACATGTATAATTCCAACCATCCACAAACCTAGGACGAGAGTCTTTCCTATGTGCAACACGATTATAATAGAGCTCTCCATAGCTCAACTAGTTGCAATCCCTTTCAAGTGGGTCTAGGATTTCAACCATTGTATCTGATTGATGTTGTCATGCCTCATGTGAATACACAAACAGAACCCACACATGTATTGTCCGAAGCTGATAAAGTAGATAGATTTATTGAATGCATCCAACACATCTACCACCAGGTTCATGACATCTTGGAGAAGTCAAATTCCAAGTACAAATAGCGACATGATCAACATCGGGCGGCACACAAGTTTCAGGTGGGTGACAAAATTTGGTTTCACTTGCAGAAAGAACACCTTTCCGGAGCTGATCAGAAGCTCAAACCACTCTGATATGGTCCTTACACCATTACGAAGGCCGTGGGAGACAATTATTTTGAGCTAAGCATTCTCCCATTCCTTGGCTTGCACCCAGTGTTCAATGTGGACCTCCTTCGACAATACTTCCCACCATTACTAGACACATCAGACATTGCAGAAGAACTCACACCAAAAGAGTTAAACCCAGACTGCATGGAATAGGCCACACATGATTGGATTATAGACACAGAGGTTAAGAACACTCACCATCAGAAGATCCAACTAGATTGGGTTGTCAAATTTGGCAAACTCCTGCACCAAGGCAAGTGGCTCACCAAGGACCAAGTTCAGTAGAAGTTACCCCATCTCATGGAGGCACTCAATGCAATGGAGACCATTTCTTACTAAGGGGGGAGGACTAATCCAAGTTTATTTTGGTGGACACCCACCTATTCCTTTTGGACCCCCACCATTGTCTCTTTAATTTTTTCAGTTTCCTTAATTGTAGCATAGTTTACTATTTTTGGTAATTTTTGGGTCCTGAACTTTTCGAGCCATTTTGAGGCCCGAAACGACATTTTTTGGGAAAATCGAGGCCAACAACGGTCTTTAACCAATGTTGGACACTTACAAGTTGTATCCCTCAAATATATCTTTCTAACGAGGTATTGTGCGTGGCAAACAAAGATCATATGCCAAAGTTATGACCTTGGGAACTTTATGTACCAATTTACCCAAACGGGGCCCATAGTTTTGGCGTTTCATCTCCTAGAATTACATTTTTGGATTTTTAGGGTTTTCCATTGTTTCTAGATAATAAATATTCCTTTGAGCCTCATTGTAATATAGTTTAGAGGCAAGTAGCCACCGCATCTCTTCTCAAATATACGCTACCATTGCCCGAGCAAGTCTTATTTCCATTTTGTTTGTAAGCATGTTGAGATGGGGTCCCCTAGGGTCAATTTTGTGGCAAAAGCCCAAGTTTTGTTGTATAAACATGTAAAGTCTCCACAAGTTGTCGTCGCGGAGCGCTAGATAATGAAAGAGTCATAAAGGATTTTACCCTTCTTTTATGTAAGTTGATTCGGCTTTTGAAGATCTACCCATGGTCTGTGAACCATGGGATTGTATAAATAGGTGGATCTTAGGATGTATAAGGGAAGTAATGAGGTTTGGTCTATCAAAGATGTCTAAAGAGTTAGTGGAGAAGAGTAGGAAGAAAGGCTCTGTAGTTGTGTGCAAAAAGGCCTAGAGTAGAGTCTGTAGCTAAGTGCGCAGACCCCTACAACTGAGTGCATAGGGAAGTCTTGAGTCTGTAAGAAGAACTGAGTATTAATAAAGAAGACTATTGCAAAAATACTTGTGTTTATCTCTTTACTTCTATTGATATGAATACGCCTTATGTTATAATGGGTTTATGAAATAATGATGTATTGATGCGCAACTTTACACGACTTATACTATTATATGAATGCAATTATTGTTAACTAATTATGCGAAGATTATCTTGTTGTATGTTGAAGTTATCAAACACAAGTTGATCTGGCTAATTACTGGGTTATAAGTAATCTTGGATGTGTGTAAATAGTGGATTCACCGATTTAGGGTCCGTGAAAGATAGTCATAGACCTTTGTGGAGGTCTAGAGGTTGATTAAAGAAGTTACATCGATAAGCCTTAAAGGCTTATTGATCTGCATGGAGGCAGAGTTAGGGCATAAAATGAACTCATGCTCATCTCTGCATGCAGAAACTTGGTTCCAACATCCCCCCATACTGCTTCAAGTGAGACTTTAGTCTGCGCTTCATGGATTGATGCCGAAAGGGCTAGTAATGTAGGGATTTGTTTGGTGAAATGAACTCTGAACTTGGGTCAGGACCCACTAAGACAACAAATGGTTTCATTGTCAAGACTGGGATGTGGATAAAGAGATGTGTGATGTCACATCACTGGAATCCAACAAAGAAATAAATTGAGAAGTGGTCGAATAGAAAGATCCTGGAATTCGTGGTGCAAGAAAGCAGACATCTATGCCTGATGAAAGAAAAATGTTTGGACATATATCTATACACAGAGATACATGAAATCTTCTTTTACACCTTCCAGATCGAACTATATGAGTGGATCTCTAAATTGGTAGACGACCAAGGAAGGTGGAGGCTTGACAGTCAAATAGTGTGGACCCTGGAGTTAGTGCAGATATTGGAAGCTTCTGAGGATACGATCACACGTGCATTCGATCACTGGCTTGATCAAATCATATGAGAATTTGAAATAGAATTTTCCATCGATATCTCAGTCGGCTACAACGAAGTAGAGTGATTCTTATTCAAGGGACTACGAGGTAAGTATTTAAGACATTTGAATACTTGGATTAAGATGCTCTAGGGTGAAAAGCAGGTTATGCCATTACCTTGATGTTTGGATCTACGTGAAGTGGAAAGTTCTTCAGGGATAGAGGGAGAACAGATCCTGAATATAGACCACTAATCGAGCCTCCTCTCAGTGACAACGAAGGAGTAGCATAGGCTTCACCATAGGGCATTGCCCAGTTAATAAGGCAAGGGTTTTTGTGAACACCTCATCCATCCACACCACCTCCACCTTCACGTCCACAGTATACAGCTTCACCCACACCACCACCACCTCCACCACCATTCAATATGTCAAATACAATGAAATTTCCAGTTTTCAAGGGCTTGGGAAATGAGGACCCAGACCAGTTTTGGTTTGTTGTGAAGGTCGTGTGCACAACATAGAATATTACAGATGATCATATGAAGAAACTGCAATTGGTTACTACTCATTCATTGACGTGGTCCATTAAGTACTGCACTGATAAGCCAATGGCATCATTAGTGGACACTCAACTGTGAACAAGGAGTTTGGTAGGCCTAAGTCTAAAACATAATCAGTAGTGGGGTTCAAGGAAATCATGATGAGGATCGGTGAAACATCCTAGGAGCTGGATCAGAGACTGAAGGGTAGAACTTGCAAACCCAATATGAGTCTCACAGATAGTCAGCACCATGATTTGTTTATAGCCACACTCCCACCTCACTTAAGGATTTCTTTGTCACAACAAAACATAGGAACTCAGGCGGAAGTGCTGGATATCGCAATGAGATTACATGAGACACCTATCGAGGATGCGACGTTGGGAGTTCAAAAAATTCATGTTGAGTTTTAGAACCTCTGCTTGGAGTTTTAGAGCTTGAAAAAGGAGAAAGTGGCTTGGCCAAAGGTGCGTGAAGAAGTTTGGTGCCTCAAGTGTAAGAATGAGTGGCATGATAAGGATCATTTCCTTATTTTAATGAATTGTGTGGCAAGAGGAGGGCCCATGCCTCTAAGGCAGGAAGCTCGAGCAGGACCAAGTACAGGGCCCACATTGTGGTGTGCTATCTGTCAAGTAGTAGGAAAATGTGTAATAGACAATTTCCATTTGCTGCAAAAATTTGTGCAGACACTGCAACAACTATTCTACAAGTTTTGTAAATCAGTGGGCCACGATGAACGTAACTGCCGAAGCTATGAATTGATGATGGAAAGAGCACCTGTGTATCAAATGAAAAAAGATATTTGGCCTTTAGAACAATGCACAGGGGGAGTGCACAGAGGATATCAGGGACGTCGACAAGGCTGAGGAGGAGGAGGAACTGGTAGAGGTCGAGGGCAAGTTATTTGCTATAATTATAGAGTGCCAGGACACTATGCGTGAGAGTGTATGATCCAGACACACCTGTCCTAACGGAATTGTACTCAGTCTAACCATGTGATAGAAAAATGCCATATATTGATAGCTAAAATATAGGAGAAGAAGGTGCAGCATCAACAACCTACTCGAAAACCTGTAGATGATGACGGAAGAGCTTCGCAAATAGGATCCCAATGTTAATATCGTGCTGCAAAGTCGTATGACAACTGGTGACGATAAGGGAAATCAACCTAAAGAAGATGGAGGGGTCTAAAAGGCTCCAGAAAAAAGAAGTTGTGTTTGATCTGGAGCACACAAAGGAAATGTTCCTAGAAGCGAAGAAAAGCTTCACTAAAACCTCTACCTCAAGAATTAAGGATAGGTTATCTGAAGAAGTTGACCCCTCCATGCTTACTACTTTCTTGGAGACTTGCATGAAATTGTTGCATGAAAACAGGACTATGAAAGGATTACATGAATTGATAAACAAATATGCTAGTAGGGATAATGCTTCTGATGGGCACCGTGCAGTCAAAAAGATCAGTAGACATAAGACAAGAGCAGGATGTGAGATGAGACTCACCACGCAAATAGGAGAATACGAGATGGATCAAGTATTTTGGATCTGGGGTCGAATGTGAATGTTTTGCCTAAATAGACATGGGAAAAAATCGGCAAGCCTACACTGCAGTGGTCTCTAATTCAATTAAGAATGGAAAATAAATAGAAGATTATCCCTATAGGGTGATTGCATGGATCAACTATAGATATAGAAGGTGCAAGAACTTTGGATGACTTTGAAGTAATAGAGATTCTTAATGACAAAAATGCATATCCTGCACTCCTTGGAATTGATTGGGCCATCGACATGAATGGGGTCATCAATTTGAAGAAGCAGACAATGTCATTTGAAAGGAAAATGCTTCACGTGGTAGTACCATTGGACCCTGCAGAAGGACTGCACTATACTGAACTGGTCCGCAACTATGAGGAAAGCGATGATGATTTGGACCAGATCTATAAGATAACAACATGAGACCAAGATTGGGTTAATCTGACAACCGATGGATGAATTTCATGGGACTGCGAAAGCTCCTGTACATCAGATTCAGATGAAGAATTGGAGCATTGGTAGAATAGGTTACATGAAGTATCTATGCTGCGATGTAATATGATGACTAAATTGTTGCGTTGTGTATCATCTTAGGTAATAAGTTTGCCTTATTATGATGGTATAATTGATGTAGAGAAATTTATAAATGCATTTGAAAGGAAGGTACCTAAGAAGCATTGCTACCAAGCACTGGATTTTGTGTTGCGTGCGATGCCTGCACGGTGGTGGGGTATGCATAAAGATAGTTTTGAAGAATGGGGTGACTATAGGAAGATGATGAGGATGAAATTTTGTCACCCGAAGGTACGGTTGACTGAGAAGTATGATAGGAGAAATGATCTATGATATCATTTGGCAAAGTGGACTAAGGTTTATGGAATGGACCCTGCAGCTAGAGTGGCTGCATATTTTTTGTCACACTTTGGGAATCATCCCTATGAATTGGTATTTGGAAACAGAGCTCTGCCACAACACCGTAGAATGGGATATCTTAAGAGAGGGGTTCATGAGGACGTTCAGCTTTGAAGATGGATCGAAAGTATTGATGAAGCACTGTAGGAGGTTAAGGCATCAATCTTCAGAGTTCCAAAGGATCCCTTGGAATTGATTCAACCAGATTGGAGCACCTAGCTACGCCACGTGTTGGAATGATATAATATGACTGCTGAAGGAGAGGATGAGGATCCAAGCAATATTAACATCCCTGAAGTAGAAGGCCAAGGTGAAGTAGGGGGACTGCAGATAGAGAACCCCGACATCACCGTGCCACTAAAAACTAAGTAGGTAAACATTGGTATAGAAGCGAAAGTGAAGTTTGTGAAGATTGGGGGTTACTGGGATGATGCTACAATAAATAAAGTAGCTGAGTTGCTCCAAAAATATCATGATTTATTTGCCACAAAATTTTTGGACTTGAAAGGCATCATAAGAATCCATGTCTTTCACATGAGCCTACAATGTCAACCGCGTGCCTTACCAAGGCTACATAGCCTCCACCATCAAATGTTTTATGAGACAAGTTATCTGAGAGATTTTTCAGGAGGATGAAATCATTTCCATAAGACATACATTCTGGAAGAGTAGCTCAGTAGTGAGTCATGATAGATGTGTAGAGATTCAAAATAGATGTGAGGACTCAGCTTGTCATTTGGCCCTCCTTCTAGAACCAAAATGTTGATGGTGCTGGATCTACCAACATGTAAGGGGATCTCCACGGTAAGAAGTCCCAATTAGACCTTAGACCGTTTGGTGTATAATTCCTAGTAGTGGGTCTTATAGTAATGACTTGACCGTGATGTTGCACAGAGGCAAGTAAGATAAATTTGCCAGTAGCAAGTGTGTGACCGCTTCAGTGAATCAAGGAAGGTGCATGAGAGGTTCTAACAAAGGTGGGTTGAGATGAGTGCGCCCCTTGGCAACTTGTAATAGTAATCGGCTGGGAAGGGAACACATGAGTGAAGATACATCACAAGTTGGAAAGCAAGTTAGTTGTCAATCCAAAGTGATGGTTAAACCAACAACACAACTGCAACAAGATTCATATAACTGCATACAAAATAGTTCATACACAACTTTGTACGTTAAACAACATATATTGCTATAGCAATAGAAACAATCCAACTACAATAACAACATATACATAAAAACGTGTTAGCTCTTATTATATAAATAAGTGTAAGTTCCAATCATATAATACATCCATGTAAACCTGCTAGCCCCAATAGTGGAATGTTATAGCCACATCTGCCTTCTCCTCTAAAGTAATGTACTAGTTCCATGCAATGGAGAAGCCAAGGTGCATTACAATATTGTCCAAGCTCTCTCCAAGATAGTCTTATCGGAATTGTTATCACTTAAGAAGTCTAATGCCTAAATTTCTCACACTAGTTTGATGGTAAAGGTCGGTGCTAGTCTAAGTTTGATTTTTGTTTGCCTTAGAGTCTAAGTCTTAGGAGACTTGATGGTATACCTAAATAAAGGTCAATTATGCATTCTCATTCATCACCAGTCTCATAACCATATGTCAGATTTGTTCAAAGGTTACTATGTGCCACTAAGCTCTTTAGGTGATTTCGTAGCGCATAAATCATTTTGAAGTGTTTTCGCAGTGCATGGATCCTTTTTAGCAGTTTCGCTGCGCAACATGTTTTAGGTGATTTCGTAGCTCATAATCCAGATTTTACACTGGCTACGCTACGAAATCGGAGTTTCGTGCAATCCGTAGCGAATCTTTCCTAACTATCAAATCTGTCAAGTTCAGTTATGGTTGCATCATTCACTGTCAGCTTATACACTCCACATATCATGTCCAACCACTTATCTCCATCATTATAGCCGCTAGGTACACTGGTACACACAGATTGCAAGTTCCAAGAAAAGCTAGGTATTCACAGTCTTAATGATGATTGTATTCGTTGCATGAGGAACAAGTCTACAAGTTTTCAATTTGAATGCATTGTTATCAAGCAAGGCAGTTATCAAGCGAGGCAGCCATTCAAGCAAGGCAAAGATTGAAGTTTGAGCAGCGACATTGTTTTAAACCTTCATGTAGGGATCGACAGAAAGAAAAAACCACAGATCAGGCAGATGTTTGAGAAATGAACCTGAAGGTGTAGACATTATCTTGAAACACAAATAAGTTGAGCATGCATTGAAGTAGGTTGGATGTTGGAATTTTTGTGAGAAACTATAGGGAGGTCATGCACAAATCACCAAGAAATTTGCTTTAAATTTCACAGGGCTGAATTCAAAGGTTGGGATGCTCGAATTGCAAGTCTCACCAGAGGTAATATCCACAGTTACTGAGATTCTAAGGGGACAAGAAACTTGGTTTAAGAATTTCAAATTTGATATGACTCACTGCAAAGAATTTCTGAAGCTAGAATACATTGACTCATATTTAAACAAGTCTGTGCCTAGAAATTATGTCAAAGACTCATACGCCAATCTGCTTACCTATATACAGAGGTACCTTACCTGTGAAGGCAGATACAACAAGGTGTATTCATATCATTTCAAGCTTCTGCTACATTTCACAGGAAATATATCCATTGATTTACCTTTTTACTTATTCCGTGGCTTAAGTAAAATGCGTGATAAGGTGCAGCTAAGGAAAGAAGCCTGTGAGAACTCATTTTTTCACCACGGTTTAATTAAGTTGATTGTTCTGCATGAACTCCAGAGAATAGGTAGGGACTGGCCCACATTCATATTCATGTCTGGTTTCAAGAACGAGACCGGTCTCAGTCCTCAAACTGCAAAAGATCTTCCAACAACAACTGGTCATCAGGCAGAAACAAGATCCAGGAGGTTTTCAAAGTTGAAGGCTAGGAAACAAGTAAGAGAATCTACCAAGCCACTAACTATCCAGGATACACCCTAGTGGTCCCTTAAAGAGAAAACTCAAGTCAAAGAAAGTGCACATGAATCAAGCACAGGTGAATGAGTTCAAAGAAGAAGGACTAGGAGCCAAGTAGCTAAAGGAAAAGGCAAGTCAGTGATTATTGAAGAAAGCCCTGTTTCAAAGGGAGACTTAAATGACTTACTGCAAGCCATTGATATTGAATAATCTCCCCTAGTTCAAGCAAATTTGATAGAGTCAGGAAAATACAAGGCTAAGAGAGTCAAAGCCTCGAAAAAACTCAATTTTGATGATCAGGTTGATCAATTTGTCTTTAAGCCCAGAAGACCCAAAACGAGGAAGTTTAAACAAATACAGGAGGTACTGCCAAGAGCAGATGAAACAGGGGAGGTGACACAGCCTCATGAAGGAAAAGATAAAGAAAAAGCAATTACCCTTCAAGAAGAAGATAATGTGGAAGAGTTAAAAAGGAGGTTGGAATTGGCAAACTTTGAAATTGCTAGACTGAATAAGGCTTCCAGGAAATTTGAAATCAAGGAGGCTTATTTTAACCAAATGCAAGCTCGGTGGGAGGACAAAACATTTCAAATACCCGAGGTTTTTGATTTTAATGTTCAATTCCGTAGCTGGACTGTCCCTACCATAAAAGAAGCGCAATTCATCAGAAAGGTCAATTCAAACCTGAGAGCTGGGATCAGAGTCATGAAGAAACAAATTGAGGACTTAAAGATATAGTTAAGCCAACAGAAAGAATCTCCTTAAAGAAGTCCCACATCAAGTAAGGTTATGTTTCAAATTTTGATGGTTTTCCTTGTTATAATCTCTCTTGAAGAATCATACATTTTCACTCAGTTTTGGAAAGCTTTGGAGCAATGGAAAAGGATTAACTAGCAAAATTTTGGGTTGAAACTGTGTTTTTAGAATTACACAGCAGTTTCGTAGCACGCTACGAAACTACTGAAGCTACATAATTTAAACTCAGTCAACCGATTTTGAGAGACTGAGGGAAAAGTTTCAAAAAAGAAATATCTTCAAAGGATAATCTAAAGGTATCAACTTTCAACAAGGTCAAGACAGGTGGAGGAAACATATATTTGAACCCAACTCTAAACTTTTTATTATAAAGTGATCATATTTACTATAGTCCATGATATGTCAGACAGCTTGGAGGAGCTTTGGTATTCACACATGGAGAAGGTTGACAGCACATCAAGGACGTGGCATTCTGATATATTTTGCATAATCAAAAATGAAGGGCATGGTTCATTGGATTCGAATATCTTTGAGGAAAACCAAAGGCAGATAAATAGGGGCAGTTCCCTACTTTTCAGGGGCAATGGAGAAGATGTGACATTGAAGACCAGTATGGAGCTTCGAACATCCACCACAGCCAAACTAAAAAAATACCACTTGTCAAAGAACGAGAATGATTGTAATTAAGGCTATTATTAGCATGATATGGAGTTAGACTCCTATTTGCCTTAGATCTCTAAAAAGTCTAGTTAGTAGTTTGTGACATTTAATAGGTAGTTAAAATTTGAATAGGTGTCATAAGAAGTAGAATTCGAGTTCCCCTCATGTTGGAGGGGGAATATCAACTTTATAGAAGAATGCTATATATAGGAGAAATAACAATATACCAAGGGTTGGAAATTTATTAAAAAAAGCTCTGATATTTGGCTTATGTAAAGACACTATTTTTTTTGGTAATATAGTACTGGCTTATGCTTCTCAAGAATCATAGAGAGTTCAATGTATGAGTTTCTTTTGTTGTCTTTTCATGTTATCTACAGTGTTATGAGTATTTGATTACTTAGAAATCACTTACAGTGTTCTAATTTCCTTCATATACTCGTAAGCTGTCTTCTATGTGTTTGGTATGCTCTACATGTGTTGAAATCTGAATGCCTTGACTTTTATGCAAAACCAAGCCTACTATTAATACTGAATCATATATCCATAAGCCCAATGGATACTTGTTAGTTGTGTTTCCACCATTTTCATTTTCATTTGTTTCACAAGAGTTAGTCATCTTGATCATAATCAAAAACCTTTAATCCTTTGAGAGAGCCCTCTCAGGCTAAGGAGGCTAAGACTTAGCTAAAAGATTGGTTTGAAATAGTTACTTGAAGTCTTCCTCGTCTGCAGCCTTCTAGGGCCTGATTTTGAGATAACAGGAATCTTGGCTGACCAAAAGCCTCTACAATGAGTTATGAGGTTCTATTTATAGCAAAGGGTGGGGTGACCCTTGACATTCCCCTTTGTGATAGTTCATCTACCCTCATGACTCTTCGTCTACTCTATGACTGTTAAATCCAACTATTGACACTTGAACTTCCACTTGACACGACGTTACATTACAATAAACATGTGCTCAATGGCTTGAGAAAGCCATGCAAGACATCACTGACACTCGGTTCGTTGTGGTAAGACCAACTCTTTGAAATGCTGGTGATGGTGTAGGTGGTGAGCTGATGCCAAGCTTGGTTGTTTGTGATGGTGTGCATGCACCCCATGGTGACATCTTGCTGAAGCGAACTCTTGCCTCCATTGCAACTAGTACAATGGTTCAGCTCCTTCATCCAACTCGTCTACTAACATGCACATGGTCTTCTTAGGTGCGGTTGAAACATCAACACACTGATGCATAGTGTCTCTACTAATCTTCATGTGTGTGCTAATGGTCATGTGCATCAACTTTCCAAAGTACATGTTCAGCTGCAGTTGGACTTACTTCTTGTCTCCACCTTAGTGAGTGTGATGAATGGGTTGGATCACATGCATGCACACAATGACATGAATCCCTTACATGCGATCAACAACATTGCTCAACATGTCTACTCCATGCTAGCTGTTGGGATGGATCTTTAACTTGTACGGCCACAGTTTCATCCGTGGGTGCATGTTGCGCCCACTTCTGTTCCTGTTCCTACTGCAACCCATTCATTTGTCTATGTAGCTTCATGTTCTTCCTCGATTTGTTTCTTCAACACATGCAAATCCTTATTTGTTCCATTATCTCTATTCGTGTGATCTTCATGTCGTACCGTCACCTCATAGCCTGAGTCTCCAAAATTTCTTTCATCAGCAGTGGATCTTCTTTCTCTTGCAACTTTGTTCCTCCTCTATTTTGTCAACAACCTTCCTCTTGCATTCATTGCATTTGCAGAATTCGTTGTAGTCATTGCATTCAGTATGTTGCCTTTAGCTTTTGTTAATGATGCTGCTTGTTGTGATATCTTGATGTTCTTGTCTACGAAAAACTTGATATCTTCGTGAGTAGGCAAGCTCATAGACATTTGATCGACTGCATCTCCAAGTCTGCTCTGAATGGTGTCTTCGACTATGCCCTCTTAGAAACCATTGTACCTACACTGCTAAGAGGTAGATGAAAACCTGAAATAGTTGGAGACATGGAAACACTCATGGCAAGAAATGTGTCAGTCAAAAACCAAAATGAACTTGAGAACTGACTTGCAACATACTTGTGTGATGGATCACAAAGGTTGAGCAAGTTCGGCGATGAGGTCGGGAGACTGATTGGAAAGAATGTGCAAGGCACAGTCTAGGCTACTGGGAGACTAATTGACTGCTGGAACTGTGAAATGCACATTCCAGTCTAGCTACTAACTGTTGGAATTGCACAATGTGCAATCTTAGCTTGCAATGGCCATAGGCTTAATGACTGCATTGCGCAATGTTCTAGGCCAGCAATCACTGTCCCTCAGAAATGTGCAAAACAGCCTTGGAGGAAAATGCCTGGATAGAAATGCACATTTCCTGAGCAGAAGATAGATCCTTCACTCTCAGGATTGCACAATGCTATCTTGGTGATGCATAGTCTAGGCCAAGGTTGTCCAGACTTGCCAACGGGAAATTGAAAGTGAATGTGAGTGTGAATGCATGGTGATACTGAGTGTAAGCATAAGGGAATGATCACGCATGCAAATGGTGAATGAAAAATTCAAAAAATGGAACAACATGCATGTGGGTGAGGCGAGTCACGAAACTGGTGTCCTTTCATGAAAAACAATTTCAAGCATGCGACAGCAGTGAGATAGCAATGAAAACTAAAACAGTGCTAGGAAAGGCTAGTATTCAAGGAAATCAAGAAAATAGTACTCACACAAGCGAAAACACAAAAAGAAACAGAAATGCAACAGAAGGCATGGAAAGAGGGCTTACCCCAAAACAAATGAGCTGAATATTTCGACTGCTCCTAGATGTGATGTGGGATGTTAGAGCTGTAAGCTTGATGTGAGGAATGAGATCTGTAGTGTCTAGTTGACGAGTTTTGATAATATCAAGGTTGTGACATGCATGCCACAAATTTAGGGAAAGCGACACTTGGTGGGATGTTTATGAAATGATCCTTGCATGTAACCTCCAACTACTAAACATAGATCCCTAAAATAAGGGATGTCTTTGCATGTTTCCTTGGGAGAGTCAGCCCATGCATGCAAGTTAGTTTTGTTCGGTCCTAGAGGGAATCAGTCAACTTAGTTGCACATGAAAGAGATTGTTCGACTGCTGGGAGAAAATGTGCATTTCAAGCTGGGAGTTGGGCTTAGTGCCTAGGAGGTTTGGACAATTTTTCGGCAGAGCAGCTGACTGCTGCCCAAATTTATGCAAATTCTTGGCTGAGAAGCCTTGCTAGGAAAATTTGTGCAATTTTTACTATGAGTGTTCACTTCTAGAATTCCACAATTTTGGAGCCTGGTAGGATGCCAGTCAGGATTGCATAATTTTTGGGGGGGAAGGTTGGTTTCCCTCCAGAATTGTGCAATTTCTGGGGGGAGCTGCTCATCTTGCAGTTGGACCAAGTATGAGTGCTCATTCTATGAGGACAATGCATCGAGCTATGATCGAAAAACAACCTTTGTGCAAGCGTAACACTGAAGCTTGTGAACTTGACGAAGCAAGGAAATTTGCTGTGAAAAGTTGGAAGGGAGGCTCAAAAAAGAAGCTAAGGAAAAATTTTGGAGGGTGGTTGTAGCCACTACAACAGGTTGGTTTTAGTTCAAGTTAGGAAATTGCTGAAACATTTAAGGCTCCTCATTACTCTTTGCTTTACATTGAATATCAACAAAACACCCAGATTTTGCTTCCTCCACTCGAGCTACACGATCCCATCACTCATGCTTTGGATGAATCTTACACAGCAACGACACATGCACAACATAAGTGGTCTACCTTTCTCATGTTTTCTTTCAAGTCACAGTTAAGAGAATGCATACACTTGACATCTGCACACAATGTAGCACAACCTCATGGCATCTCCACAGTGTGCATGTCATGCACTTTTACTCACCTTTGTTCTGTGGTTTCTTGTAAGCTCGGAGTGTGTCTATCTTCATCCTTATATATTTCATGCTTGCTAGTTTGCGCAACTGCAATGTTCGCAAACCATGCCTTCAACAACATGGGCCAACCAATGTGCCGACGGCTATATTGGAAGTATCACTTCATGTGAGATGACCCATGCACTGTTAGCTTAGGACTAGAAGTAGTGTTTTTTTTTGAGTCGTTTGCTTGCATGCATGCTTGATTCTTTCTTTGTGTGTTTGTTTGCTTGCTTTTCTTTTTTATTTGTTTGCTTCTTATTGACGATAAGTTAGTTTCAGATGGACGGTGTGTGACTCTTGAAACAAGCTGGGTAAAGTACAAGAGTACTTGTACAACTATCAGTATTTGGTTATTTGTTGTCCACTCTCTTATGTAAGAACTTGTTGTCCTCATTCCATGATACATTAATGGAAAATATGTATTGTTCAAAGTGAACCTTGGTGAAAACACAACGGTTGCACACTAACTCGTATCACCTACTCTAGTTGGTTATTTTTGGGTTAATCCTTGTCAGCTCGATCAAGTAGAGTAAGGTGAGGCGGGGGGGAACTTAAAAAGAACGTCAGTGGTATACATAAACTACTTCTCTAAAGGAACAACCTCTTATGTTCTCAATAAGTTGGGATCCCTCTTCCACCTTTGAAATGAATAAGTGCTATGCACAGTTATGAAGATGAAAAATGAAAAAATGAAAAGGTGAAAAAAGTTTGAAAATAATGAAAAATGAATAAGGGAAAATAAGAGAAAGGTTTGCTATGCAGAGAGGTGATGCAAGTAACTCCACTGGCGTAATGATTAGGCTCACTGGCAGCAAAGCCATGCTTCTGTTCTTGCGTGACTCCATTAGTGTATTGTCTAGGTCTGTTGGAAACAGAGCAACACCACAGATGAAACTAAGACTCTGATGACTATACTGCTTGTGCACCATATACTCCTCAACCCTAATCGAAACAACTGTGTTGGCTTGGCTTGGAATGTGTGTCAACTGACCAAGGGCTTGGCAGATGCTACATCTTACAATCAAGCAGTGTAGAAACCAAGATGAACTGAGAACTGAACAATACTTCCGGAGGTGTTAGACTTGATTTTCACAAACAAGGTCCATTTAGAGACCAGGAATTCTACCAATGTGTTGCCAAGTGTTGTAGCGGCTACAAACACCCTCCAAAATTTTTCCTTAGCTTCATTCTGGAGCCTCCCTACCAACCTTTCACAATAACATGTCTTGTCTTGTTAAGTACACAAGCTTCAGTGATCTTTTTGCAGAATGATAGCTCTTCCATCAAATCTTGTTGCATCCCCCTCATAGGTTGTTTCACTAGAAAAATTTCACAATTCCTCATAGTAGGACTGCTTAGCCCAGAAATTGCACAATTATGGGCAGCAGTCAGCTGCTCTACCCAGAAATTGTGCAATCCCTCTGGGAAGCCAGCCCAAGTCCCTCCCAGAAATGCGCATTTTTTCCTCTGAGCTGAGCAGACTATTGCATGTGCAGTTGAGTTGACCGGTTCCCTTCAGGACCGAGAAAAACTGATTTGCCAGCATGGGCTACTTCTTCCAAGGTAGCATGTAAAGGCATCCCTTGATTCAGGGATCTACTTTTAGCAGCTAGAGGTTAAATGCAAGGATCATTTCAAAAACCTCCCACCAAGTGTCTCTCTTCCTATATTTGTGGCGTGCACATCACATCTTTAGTTTTATCGAAACTCATGAACCGGATGTTGCAGATCTCATTCCTCATGTCAACCTTGCTACTCTAACATCCCACATTGCATCTAGGAGTTGTCGGCACATTCAGCATAGCTGTTTTGGGGTAAGCCCACCTTCCATGTCTTGTGTTGCATTTATGTCACTTTTTGTATTTTTCTTTGTGGGATTGTTGTCTGCTTGATTTCAGTGAGCATTTGCTATCTTTTTTATGCATGTTAGCTTGTAGAAGCACCATTTCAGTTTTCATTTGCATCTCAACGTTGTCACATGTATGACATTATTTTGCATGGATGGTTGTTGTTGTGGTGACTCGCTTCACACACATGAATGCTTTCCCATTTTCTGAATCCTACACTTTTTTTTTGCATGAATGCTCATTCATCTCATCATGCATTCACACTTCTCATGTTTTTAGTCACCAGTCGGCCAGACTGGGCTGCCTTGGCCCGGACTGTGCCTTGCCTGGCTTGCACTGCACATTTCTAGAAGTGAATACTTTTCCTTCTCTCGAGAAATTGTGCAAGTCTAGCATGGCACTAACCTCCAGGGTTGCATTGCGCAATTCTTGGAGGAAGTGTCCTATTCGCCCCAGAAACTTTGCAATGAAGTTTGATAGTTGCATGTCACTACCAACTGAAATTATGCATTGAGGAGTTTCAGTCCTTAGAAGGTCAGGCTGGATTGTGCGTTGCACAGTTCCAGCAATTAATCAGCCTACTGACAACCCAAATTGTGCCTTGCGTAGTTTTGGAACTCAGTCTCCCGACCTCCTGGTAGAAATTTTGCAACCTTCATGATCAGTCACATAGGTATGTTGCAATTCTTTTCTCAAGTTTGTTTTATTTTTAGAATAAAATATTGCTTTCCATGAGTGTTTCTGTGTCTCTAGGTATCACAGGTTATCATCTACCTCTCAGCAACATAGGTACAATGGTTTCTAGGAGAGAAGAGTTGAAGACACCGTTCAAAGCACACTTGGGGATGCAGTCGATCAAGTCTCTATGAACTTGCCTACCCATGAAGAAATCAAGTTTTTCATAGACAAGGACATCAAGGTGTGATAGCAGTAGCATCACAACAAGGAACAACATCAACAACACCTAAAGGAATCATACCAAATGCAATGAATACAAGAAGAAGTTTGTTGCCAACACATAGGGTGAACAAGGTTGCAAACTCAAGCAAATCCACTTGTGATGAAAGAAACTTTGGAGACTCAGGCTATGAGGTTTTGGTGTGACATGAATATAAAACAAAGCCAGAGAATAGAATAGAGAAGGAGTTGCATGCATTGAATAAGTAACTCAAGGAGGAACATGAGCTGCATAGACGAGAGAATGAGTTGCAGCAGAAACAGGTATATCAGGGGGTGCAACATGCACTCATGGATGAAACTGCGCTCATACAAGTTACAGATCCATCCCAACAGCTGGCATAGAGCAGACATAGTGAGCACTATTTTTTATCACATGCAAGGGAATACAGCAACATCCATGTCATTGTGCACACGCATGTAATCCCACCGATTCAGCACACTCACCGAGGCAAAGACAAGAAGCAAGCCTGAATGGAGCTAAACATGTACTCTGACAAGTTGATGCACACACCCACCAGCACATTCTTGGAGAGCAGCGTAGACACTATGCATCAATAGGTTACCTGTACGGTCGCACCAGGATGACCATGCAGATGATATTAGACGAGTTGGGCAGAGGAGCCATATCAGTGCACCCAGATGTAATGAAGGCAAGATTTCGCTTCGGCAAGATGTCACCATTGAGCGCACAAACACCATCATAGAGAACCAAGATTGGCATCAGCTCACCACCTTCGACCATCACAAGCATGTCAAAGAGTTCGTCTTACCACAATGGTCCAAGTGTCAATGATGTCTTGCATAGCTTACTCAAGCCATTTTGTCTCACATGGGCACATGTGCATTGTAATGTAGCATCTTGTCAAGTGGAAGTTCAAGTGTCGATAGTTGGATGTAACAGTCATACAGTAGATGAAGAGTCATGAGGGTAGATGAACTGTCTCAAAGGGAAATGTCAAGAGTCACCCCACCATTTGCTATAAATTTTCCCTCATAACTCACTGTATAGGCTTTTGGTCAGCCAATATTCCGATAGGACTGTCTTAGAGAGAGACTGGATAGTATTATAAGGAGCCTTGGCTTCTCCACTGCACAAAGCTAGTATATCTCTTTGGAGGAGCAGGCGGTTGTGGCTGTAAAAGAAAAGAAAGTATAAGTCCAAGATTCATATGTAAACTTAAGATCATAGAAATCCAAAGTACACGTAATACCAAAAATCATTTGTAATTTTAAAAGTCATTTGGAATTTCAAAGGTTGTAGAATTCCAAAGGTTGCTAGAATCTAGAAAGTTAAGAGTCATTAGGGTATGAAAGTTCACTCCTCATCTTATAAATAGACCCTCATTTCTCATGTAAAGTACTTTTAACCATGGCTTATCCCATAAGGCATAAGAGAGATAATTTAGTACTTTTGGGGAGCAAGTAGTGGTTCCAACGCTCCACTATTAGAGTAAGTAATGTTCATTGTATTCATGAATCTTGGGACTTTTACTTAATATTTGAAGCATTTATGGCCAATACATTTTCGTACATGGATTATGGATGTTTATAACACTATTTTGTTAATGTTCGTGGTCCATTTTTTCTTTCACCAGTACTAAGGTAGTTGAGATATTTCGGTTACTTTAGTACTTATTCTATTGAGATTGTGTTGTAACGGTTATAATGTTCATCACATTCATGTGGACTATTATGTTGGACATTAGATAAAAAAATCATATTTATGTGTGTATTTATTAGGGGGGTACTATTACCTATCCCTTAGAGGCTCACTTTCTTTCCCCTCCATGGTAGAAGAACCCCCATGCACTTGCAACTAAACATTCACCACGCACACTAGCTTGCTTTTCGAGGTCATATATGTGATTCTCTCTCTTCCTGACAACTAGATCCAAGGTATATATTTAAGTAGACAACATTCAGGACATATTCGCATGGGGCTCCTATCTCAAATGGTGTGAGGTCTAGTTAGGAACACATATCAAGGCGACCCCCTTTAATGATGGAAGGTCTAGCACTATTAACATTTCTAGTGCTAGAAGGAGGGAAACCATATTTTTATGGCTGATAAATCCACCCAACCACATCATACTTCGTCTAGACAAGGCAACAACATTCCAAAAACTTCTCTAAATCATATTCTTGAAGTAGGAAAATCTTCTTAACCCAGCCCTAAACAAAGTTGCGATATTTCTTACGATCACATCAGGTGAATTCAACCCATAGCCTATAATTTTGTGAATGATATCATATTGATTCTTGGAGAACATAATATTCCTTATTTTTTGAATAAGAAAGAAACCACTCCCACTGAGATAGTGGTTTCTACAGTAGAATATTTGGTTTTTTCTACTCTTGAAGAGTTGGTGGAATCTGTAGAAAATACGGAAAAAGAAAAGAAACCTACATATTTTAACGAGGGTGACAACAACAACATTATTCTTTTAGACAACAATTTCCATGCGTTATGAAGACATGAAGAAGAGGAAGAATATCCATCAAATTTCGAAGAAGAGGAGGAGGATATAGATGAAGAAATGGTATACCAAGGTCTAGATTGGATGAATATGGGTCCACTTGCCCTTCTAGGTATTTTACATAATATTCCAAGACACACAGAAAAGGTGTTGACAAAAGATGACCCTGACAAGGTGCTCAAAGTGGAAGACCCTTCAGATAATTTTTAACTACACCTGCAGATGCTTGAGGTACATTATGATAATGTTGCATGTAGACTCTTTCCTTGTACCTTAGATGGTAGGGAAGCTTCTTGGTACCATAGTCTTCCTATGAATTCAATTTAGAATTGGAGGGGGTTTAAAAAAATGTTCCTTGAAAAGTTCGTTGATGAAAAAACACCAGCCATGTTATTAAAAGAGTTGTGGAATCTAAAGATGGGAGAAAAAGAAAAGGTGAAAGAATTTAATCATAGGTTTAATCATATATTGAACCAACTCCCCCCATACGCAATACCTAATCCCTCAATCACAATTTATTACTATACTTCTCCCTTTCCAGTAAGCGTTTCACAATTTGTAACGAGAACAACGAAAGGAAATTTGGCTCGAAATTTCGAATAATCCATTGTCATTGAGAAGGACATACATTTGATTAGAGTCATCATTGATGATGATTCATCCAAACACTCCAAGAATACAGGCAAAAGGTCTTAGGCCTCTTTAAACAAGGAAAAAGATAAAGAAGATCTTGATTTGGAAATCTTGACCTGAACGATCAAGACTTTGTGCAACGAGTTGGAAGAACTTAAGCAAAGGACAAGCGATATCTTTTTCAATAGTAAGCCCATGAAGTTTAACTTCCTTGATAAGTTCAATAATAGGCTAAGTTTGAACAGAGCTCAAATGTCATGCTAAATGTTGAGGGTATGGGCATGGAATAATATTGTTCTTTTCACCAAGAATATCATTCAGAAAAGATATGCCCGTAGTGGAATCACAACATCAACAATCTTTTTACTCATTTCTTGCATAGAAGCACCAACATAGGGAGGATAATTCACAAGAATAATGGTGCTAGTTACAAGGTTGCCTCTAGGCAAACAAGCCCCTCCAGGGAAATTACTAGAGGAAGGCATCTCTAAAAAATGACTATACCAGGCTTGATTAATACTAGAAGAAAGGTTACCCACAGGGGTTACATAGTAATTTGTCACCAACCCCACATTCCCTAATTCCGGACACTACCAGCCCGTGTTATTAACATCTTCCTTATGTCAAGTTGCAAATTATGTGTCAAGGTCTTCCTTATCATCTTAGGAAGAGTATCTCAGTTTACTTCTCCTGGAGTAGACCCTTTTTTACTTATGTTTTTAGGTCGTCGTGGGACAACAGTTGTTCCACCCATGAAGATGGCCAAGATTGCACTAGCCCAGCTCGAAGTCTTCACTCTATCTCTGTGTTCCACTAGTGACGATCTACTTTTGGCAAGTGTTTTAAACAACTCGTCGAAGCTTCGAAGTATAACAACTTCATGGGTGGTCCTAGGGTTGGTTGTTAGGTTAGATGAGCTCGCATCTCTCTTTTGGGATAATTGTTCCACCTTTTGTGCAACCTCTGAAAGAGATAAGATCTTTCTCCCATCTTTTATGGAAACTCCTCCTCCTATAAATACTTCCTCCGTGATTGAGATCAACTAGCTCCAGAATTCAAGAATTCAATAGTAAGAGTAGAAAGTTTTTTGCTAGAGTGTGGAAGTAGCCACTCATGTAACTTAGCTTGAGATTGTTTTGAGTGGAGTTGACTTGATTATAAGAGTATTCTAGTATTAGCCTTTGGGTAGGAGAGAGAGGTGTTCATCTTTCGGGAGACAGTATATGAGTGAATGCTTGCAACATGTTGACAGGACCCTTCGAGGAGGCTTACAATGTCAAGGCTTGGTTGTAAGTTCTACTTTGATTTATATTAATAAAAATCAATAGCTTATTTCCTATATCATATGTCTAAATGTGTAATGATAGCTTGAAGATCCTTGACTCTTTAAGTAGATTTTTGTCGTACTCTATTATGTTCGTGGTTGTGTTCTGTATGTTGATTTCAGATACAAGTGATTAGAAGAATGAAAGTTGGAGAAACACAACAGGAACTCCATCAAACGACTGTTTGAAGGTAAGCCTTCATGGCATCAACTTTCTAAGGAAATTTTCTTTGGTATTATCTTTGCTGTGACTAGACCCACTCTAGGGCTAGAGGGGTTACCTCTATCTGTAGAGGGAACTTTCCTATGTCACATGTATGGTGAACATACTGGGGAATGATTTGTTCTTTGTCTCTTGAATTGAGTTTGTTATTGGTTTATTGTCTCCTTTACATTTGGGATGGATTTTTCATGTTCCGGGTTGTTTTGACTACTCCTGGTAGTCTTCCCTCTATTGTGAGTGATAGGCCTAGCCTTCCCTCGGTTAGTTTTTTAATTTTTTCCTTTGGCTTAAAGCCGTCATAATTTATTTTATGACAGTCGTGAAGATAGTCATGTATGTGTTATTTGTTTAAGTGCGCCTTCTGCTGTTTAGTGCGATTATGTTGCCTCACAGTCATGAAGAGCTCTGAAATCAGCTCGACCCTGTTAACTGGTGTACCTCAGTAACGACATTGCCAAGTCATTGGTTAGGGAGGTGCGACGTTTTATTGTCGGTTCATGTTGTCCATTTTATGCTCGTGAGGATTCTTGTAGGTTTCAATTTTAAAGTTTTGCTTGTTGATGGGCCAGTGTGTCCTGTCCTTTTGAGCTTCTCTTCTACCTTTTACCATGTGTCAAATTGTTGATTACTAGGATATTTGATTTTGAGTTTCATTCCCTTGAAAATTCTTTGTTCGAACTATGTGGCCTGTTTGCCTTAAGGTTTCTTGAAACATTGGTTTTCTTGGGCTACTTGCTCATTTGATCTTTGGGCAGCATTTGGCACAATCCCTTGCTTAGTTTGAGGCTTCTCTTTATTAATTTTTTTTCATCTTCCTAATTGGTAAATGACGTTTGGTTACCAAAGCTTTCAAGTCTTGGTCATTTGGTTCCCTTCCTTCACTTGGCATAGATTACATTGCTTCCCGATCAGTGAGAAAATCTTTCCTGTTTGAAAAAAGAAACATCTTCATGGTTTTGAGTCTTGATTTTGTTTAGAGTAAAATGTTTCTCTTCATTCATTGAGTGATTTCATTCGAAAAAGCTTAAAACTAGTATGTTTTCAAATTTTGCATTTGGTTGCTTGCTATTCATTTGAAAAAATCAAAATATTGCATTCATCTAGTGTTAGGAAATATGAAAAAAAATTGCATTAGTAAGTTTTTCCATTTAGAATTTGAAAAGCGAAAGTTGTGTTGTTCATTTTCTTGATTAGGTTGCTTGCATTTACTTTCTTGTCGCTTTGGTTGCTTTGAAATGAACCTCTCACTTTGCCTTAGTTGTTCATCAAAAAGAAATGGTTTCTTCACTCATCTAGTTGCATTCTAGGATCTTTGCAAGATACATTCAGTAGGGCCTTGAAACTTAAATTTTAATTCAAGATTAACAATTAAAATTCATTGAATCAATCTAAAAACTCATTGGAACTTAACGCTTATATCTAGAGGTCTAGGCTAGAGACGTGTTCCAGCATCATTAAACCTAGTTGTTGTTATTTTCACTAAGGTTGGGTGGTTCCTCCTTTTGTGATTTCAACAAGTACTAGTACAAACTTGTGCTCCCTATACCGTCCTGTATGTTAGAGCCTAGATCTACCTCAAGCTAAATGAAGGTAGGTCTAGGGTAACATCAAACCACGCTTAACCTAGTAGTTAGCCCTACCAGGTCGGGAGAGGGCTCTCTCCTTGTCAATCTCAAAGAAAATATGGCAAATAAGGCTTGAGATGACTAAAATGAATACTAATTTTAGTCTAGGTATATGCTCATAGGAATTTGATTGATTTTAATGGTTTTCTGCTAGATCAATTGAGGAAGGCAGCTTTGGGTCCGGGAAATCAACTCAGATTTGCATAGGTTTCTGTGGGGTGAGGTAGGCAAGTGTTTTAGCACTTTGAAATGAATGTCATGGTGAGTTTAAAGACTAGTGATGAGCTGGATAGGGCATGCAAGTTTCATGAGTCCTCTTCAAACAACAGAAAACATTTAAAACTAAATAAAACCTAAAGCAGAGCACTGAAAACCAATGAATTCCACCCTTTAATCTTGATTCATTTAGTTATGCAGAAAAATAGAGATGATGGCACATACACACATAAGAGAAACACTAAATAACAGAGGAGAAAACAATGTTAATTCACCTTGCCACAAGAATCCCACAAAATGTTGCAAAACCTTGGTTCATTTCCTTGCCAAACTGCAGAAGTGATTTACAATAGTGCTCAATGCATCCAAAAGAGTCCAACCTTAACAAATGACTAAGAAAATACAAGATATAGGCATCAAACCACCTATGCTATCCATCAGGGGTCGAATCCATCTGTTAAGGAGCTGTTTCAACAACATCTAAACTGGGAACTAGAAAATAGGCAATGGAATAGCTTGCCTCTAAAACCATGGAAACTAATTCGTTCATCCTCAAACCAATTCTAATTGATGTATCTACCCCCTCAAGTCATTTTTCATCATATTTACATCATAGTACATCATATTATGGACAAAAACCTCTCTCACGTTTTCTAAATTCATTTTTTCTTTCTCAGAAATAACATTTGAGTAAAACCTATCCCGATGTGTGGAACAGGGGATTTGTCAAAATGAAGTGAAATGAAGTGGATAAGGGGCTTATAAATTCTTGAGAAAGTTTTGTGAAGTAGGTAGAGATGTTAGAGAACAGGGGAAAGTGAAATTTCAAAGTTTCAATGAGGAGAAGGGGTTCAAAAGTGAAAAACACAGGCCTAGCCTAGAAAATTGTCAAATTGTAGCAAGAAACTAGGGTTTGTGGGAAAATGAGGAATTTGAGGTATATCAGTGATGGGAAGTGTTTAATAAGGTACATTAAGGATAGGGGAAGGTGTTTGAACATTAGGATACCATTTTTGTTGATGATTTGACCATCCAAGAGAAATTACCTTCAAAACCCTAGGAGTGGGAAATGAGCCTTACCCAGTACAACTGAAGCATGAACAAGGTGTAAAATGACCCATTAGAACCTGAAATGATGATGACAACTCTTTCAATGATGGTACACTCAGCTGAATGGTGACATGGACCGACATTTGGACAACTTTGAAAGGAGTGAAAACAAACCCTAGACCTAATACCTAGTGACGAAATTTTACTTGAAGACTCACTAAAATGACAAAATTTGACTTTGACATCCTAAAACCACTTTGTAAGAGCATATTTGATCATTGATGGAAGGCTTCAGAGACTAACACTAACATTGGCTCCAATGGGGATGGTAGCTCCTTGGAGGTTCCAAGAACTACAGATCTTTGGGAAAAGTAAACTACTGCCTCATCCATTAGGCATTGGAGTCAAAAACTCAAGCTAAAATTACATGACTAAATACTGATGACTCAAAGACACAAATTGACTCTGAAACTGTCTTGAAACTGACTAAAACAAAAAAATGACTCAAGACTCACTTAACTAAAACAGGTACTTATAAAGCTTTTTAATGGCAGCAGACCATCGAGACTTGAGGGCTTCAAATCATGATGACAACCACTTGCCTACTAATGAAATATGTACAATCATGTGAAGTGGGCCTTCCAATGTAACTAATCCAATAGATGGCTACTCACTGAAATTTTGCTCTCACTTTCCCCGAGCGGGTAGAATGATGTACATCTAGGCAACTCATAATAACAACTGAAACCAAGGCTTATGTGAACGAACCAGGAAACATCCATCTTCTCTAGTGCTTGCAAAAGAATGTTGAAAGGATCATGAATGTCCTGAAGCTATAACTCGTCTTGAGATCCAGCAGCAAAGATACAAGTACTCCCTTCATTTTGATCTAAATGAACAGTTGGTTTCTGATTGATAGGAAGGCATAGAGCAGTGAAAGCTTCTGTTATCTGAGTGCTAGCTGTAAATTCCTCGACCATTAGAAATTCTGACTTGAATTCTGGCATACTGTGTCTCTTAGGCTCACACTCTTCAATGTCATAATCTAAGCCTTTCTTAAATAGAAAAACATTCTTTAAGATTATCAAACATGACATCCATATCATCTTCATGAAGGAAAACATTATCTGTTCGCTGATCTATAAAGCCAATTTCAAGACTATCATGATTTTCAAAAGTGGAAGAAGCTTCACCAACACCTTCTTGACCATGTACACACTACAAACCTGCATTAGCTTGGGCTGTAACATGACCTTTCAGGAGTTGATCTATCTCATCTTCAGATAGAGGAGATAATACTTCTTGTTTTCTTTTGCTCAAACAGAGATTATCTTCATTAATTTCAGACAAAGGAGTATAAAAATTTTCCTCATACTGCTGATTCATTTTATATGATTCCTGTTGATTATCAAGATGCAAAATTCCTTCATCTTCAAGCAAAGAAGAAGCTAATATATGTTGATTATGATCTTGTGTAACAAAGTGATTGGTTTCAATGATTTCCTCATTATCACAATCTAAATCTTATTCATCATCATGATATGAATCTAGATCTGAAATAGCCAACCTGATTTTATCACAATCTGAAATTGGATCTTGATTTTCCTACATACTGTCATTTGCTATGAGCAGACCTGAAATAAGACCTTCTCTTTCATCATTTTCCATTGTACTAAGATCTTGATCCTGCTATAAATTTTCCTGAGCATCTTGACAAGTATCCTCTAAGCTCTCTTTATGCTGCTGAAATGGATTTTCATACAGGGCTTCCATGATCTCATCGTCCATGAAGTCATCATATTCATAAACTTCCTCAAAATTTTCAATAAAACTATAAACTTGTTTGTAACATTCCTGAACTAATGTTAAGGATGGATAAGATTCTTTATACCTCTCAAGGAACATGGTATGAAAATCCTTCAAACAGTAAATACTAGCAGGCGACAAACATTCATACCAAGATCGGGCTTCACCTTCCAAAGTGGCCATGAATATCTTCATCAAGTAGTCTTCAAGAAAATCAACCTTCAACTTGCGAATATGTATGTGAAATCTAACCAAATGTAAAGCAGCATCATCCTATCATCATCTTTAAACATAGGCAAATTCCTTTGCCAATCTACCTTCGGAATTTTATTTGGAAAACCTGGAATGTGATCTCGGCTCATGGGAGCATGCCTTCAATCCAGCGAATCCATTTTGATAACAATGAATTCACCTAGAACTTCTTCAGGCTACTAGTTCTTGAAGCGTAGAGTTGCCAAAAAAAATGCCGAACCTTGGGATTCTTCGACACTGGAGTCACCAGGTGAATGATTTCAGCCTTCTGGTGTCTGATCATTGTACACCATCAACAATCAGATCTAAATTTGATACATTTTACTGAGGAACATAAAACTACATCCCTGGTATGGTCGCCACAATGTTATAGCCTAAATCTACCCTAGGCTGAAGGAAGGTAGGTGTAGGGTAACATCAAACCAAGCTTAACCTGGTAGCTAGGTCGGGAGAGGGCTCTCTCCTTGTCAATCTCAAAGAAAATATGGAAAATAAGGCGTGAGATGACTGAAATGAATACTAATTTTAGGCCAGGTATATGTTCATAGGAATTTGATTGATTTTAATGGTTGTTTGCTGGATCAGATGAGGAAGGCAGCTTTGGGTCTGGGAAATCAACTCAGATTTGCAGAGGTTTCTGTGGGGTGAGGTAGGAAAGTGTTTTAGCACTTTGAAATGAATTTCATGGTGAGTCTAAAGACTGGTGAGGAGTTGGAGAGGGCATGCAAGTTTCATGAGTCCTCTTCAAACAACAAAAAACATTTAGAACTAAATAAAACCCCAAGGCAGAGCACTAAAAACCAATGAATTCCACCCTTTAATCTTGATTCATTTAGTTATGCAAAAGAAGATAGATGATGGCACATACACACATAAGAGAAAAACTAAATAATAGAGGAGAAAACAATGTTAATTCACCTTGCCACAAGAATCCCACAAAATGCTACAAAACCCTGGTTCATTTCCTTGCCAAACTGCAGAAGTGATTTACAATAGTGCTCAATGCATCCACAAGAGTCCAACCTTGAAAAATGACTAAGAAAATACAAGATATAGGCATCAAACCACCTATGCTAGCCATGAGGGGTCGAACCCATCTGTTAAGGAGCTGTGTCAACAACATCTAAACTAGGGACTAGAAAATAGGCAGTGGAACAAATTGCCTCTAAAACCATGGAAACTGATTCGTTCATCCTCAAACCAATTCTAACTGATGTATCTATCCCCTCAAGTCATTTTTCATCATATTTACATCATAGTACATCATATTACATCACTAATTTACCAAAGAGAGAAGAACAAGTCAACTGACAGCAAACTAGGCGAAATTTTGTGTTTTTAGGCAAAATTGGCAAAAAATTGCTTGATGCGCAATGCCCTGAGCCTGATGTGCAATGCCAGTTCAAGGCTGAGTTTTAAGGCCTCCCACTTCACCAAATTAGGCCCAAGATAGCTTGTTGGAAAGCATTGTCTGTCTAATTTCTGGGACTACTAGAATTTTTGGATTTGACATCCATTTTCCCTCTCAAAAATCATTTCTCCAAAGACCGGTTCTTGTGGGTCCAAAAAGTGGCAGAGAGGGCATTTTTTAGGTGTTTTATGCCCTTTAGGTGACCCATATCTCCTCCAAATTTTATGAAACTTTCTGGGTTTAATTTTTCCATGAGGAATCCAAAAATTCAAGCCATTTTTCAAAATATTGAGCCAACTCAATGCACAGCGCCAGTGGCGCTGCACATCAGCTGAAAATTCTTGTGTTGCAAAATTTGATGCACAATGCCACTGATTTGATGTGCAACGACCTTTTGCAGACCAATTGTGTAGGCCTTCCCGGTGTCCAAATTTGGTGTAGGATATTTTTTTGCAAATATTATTGAGTCTACTTTCCAAAACATCTTGAATTTCACAATTTGGAGTTCGTTTTCCCTATCAAAAGTCAAAACGCCCAAGACTAGTCAAAATGTGCAAAATGGGGCTGCCTAAATGAAGAGTGTTGTTGTAGTCAACTTTTGAAGGTCTTCCTCAACTCCAAATTGAGATCATGATAGCTCATTTCAAATATCTTTGTGTCTAGTTATCATTTCACTCATTAAAAAAAGTCATTTGGCCAACCAAGCTAGGAGAAATCTTGATTTTCCCAAGGTCACTCCAGAGGTGCAACAATTCTCCGGAGGCAACTATATTTTGGACATGTCTCTAAAACCATGAAACCTGTGTAAGATGTGAAGGAGGTTTTTCTTCCTTGGCCTATTTTGGACAAAAATCTCTCTCACTTTTTCTAAATTCATTTTTTCTTGCTCATAAACATCATTTGAGTAAAACCTATCCCGATGTGTGGAACAAGGGATTTGTCGAAATGAAGTGAAATGAAGGGGATAAGGGGCTTATAAATTCTTGAGAAAGTTTTGGGAAGTAGGGAAAGATGTTAGGAAATAGGGGAAAATGAAATTTCAAATGTTGAGTGAGGAGAAGGGGTTCAAAAGGGAAAAACACAGGCCTAGCCTAGAAAATTATCAAATTGTAGCAAGAAACTAGGGTTTGTCGGAAAATGAGGAATTTGAGGGATATCAGTCATGGGAAGTGTTTAATAAGGTACATTAAGGACAGGGGAAGGTGTTTGAACATCAGGCTATAAGTTTTGTTGATGATTTGACCATCCAAGAGAAATTACCTTCAAAACCCTAGGAGAGGGAAATGAGCCTTACCTAATACAACTGAAGCACAAACAAGGTGTAAAATGACCCATTGGAACCTGAAATGATGATGACAACTCTTTGAATGATGGTACACTAAGCTGAATGGTTACATGGATTGACATTTGGACAACTTTGAAAGGAGTGAAAACAAACCCTAGACCTAATACCTAGTGACCAAATTTTACTTGAAGACTCATTGAAAGACAAAATTTGACTTTGACATCCTAAAACCACTTTGTAAGAGCATATTTGATCACTGATGGAAGGCTTAAAATACTGACACTAACAGTGTATATGATGGGAGACCCCACTAGGTTGTAATCCTTTTATCCATAGGAAGCCGAGTTGGCCGCCTTGTAGACGTGATACACCGAACACAGCATTCGAGGAGATAGCCTGCTCGTACTTCTTGGTTCACTGGGAGGTATTTTGCAGTTCACGATTGCCTAGTAAACCTTTTGCCTAGAATTCCAGAGTAGTCACTTTCGTTCCTTTTTGACTCTTTAAAAGTAAAAGGATCATCTGAGCACTTGTCCTTTCAGGCTCATTAAACTTCGAAGGAGACTAGAGTCATCTTTTGCCCTTTTTCTTGACTCTATAAACATGAAAAGGCAAAGTTTTGTTCCAGTGTCATAAAATTTATTTGCCCACGATAACATCCTACCTATTAAAGTTTGGCCACATCGTGAGTAATATCTTTGAAAAGAATTTAAAGCCCTCCTAATCATATCTTCTTTCCTAGTCTTTTGAGTTTAGGCCATCCTGGCAGACTCATCTGTTCTATCATCGTTACCAAGTGATGGAGAGCCTTCTTCCCCCGTCCCATCTGAGGTACCATCTGTTAGTGGCTCTCTTGCTATTGTTCCAAGTGTTCAGCCTCTTACCTCTCGAGCTCCAAGCGGGGAACCTTTTGATATCAATTGGACTCCTCCCAACATTTGGGAATTTTTAGATGAGGATCCTTTGTCTACTCCCCTTGGTGCTTCGGCTCCTATGACCTCTTCCGACATGGACGAATCAAGTCTCGTAAGTAGTCAAGAGAGCCTTTTTTCTACTGGCGAGTATCAGTTTCCTTGAGAGGGTTTCCCTTTTCACACCTCTCTAGATGTTTCTTTACCACTTCGCTATCGTGCTCTAGCCGACATACTTCGTTCTACATTTCTGCATCATAGCTCTGTATGGTCTCATACAATGGTCTTGACATCAGGGCCATTCATGTCTACTCAGTTAGCTTCGACCTCCATCCCTCAAATGTAGGTTACGTTGGTTACATTTGTTCCATCGATACCCATTGTTTGTGTGGCATCTTCAGCTCCTCCTATTAGTGAGGTTACTGCCTCTTCAGTGGCCACTGCTATTACTAGGATATCTTCTGGACCCACTGATGGTGGTCCTTCACCTTTGGCATCTAGAGTTAGCCAACCTATGGGTAACGTGCCTATCTCCTCGAATTCCATTCCGGGGGGATTATCTTATGATCAATATCAGTTTTTTCTTCAAAATTGGACATATAACCCTGTAGGTTCTCAGCATATGACCGTTCCACATAACCCTATTCACTATTTCGATCACCATGGAGCCCATATATATTATACTAGACCTCTTCCATAGACGGCTCTAGTTGATAGTCAAACTCGACCTTCAGTTTCCTGGAATAACACTACTTACCATGGTTCACAAGGACAACCCATTTAGGGACAACCCTATGCCTTGGTAGGGCAGACTCATAGTCAGCAAGGGAAACCTTTGGGTTCGCAAGGACAACCCTTTTAGGGACAACCTTTAGCCCAAACAGGTTCATCTTCGGTGTATTCAGGACAACCTCCTTTCTCCCAAGGACAACCTTCTGGTCAAGTAGGTCAACCTCAGTTCTCACAAGGCCAACCTGTTGCCTAGCAAGGGAAACCTTTTGGTCAGTTAGGTCAACCTCAACTCCAACAAGGTCAACTTTCTGCTCAGCAAGGATCACCTTTTGGTTAGTTATGCCAACACCAGTTCCAACAAGGCCAACCTACTACTCAGCAAGGACAACTCTTTGGTTAAGTAAATCTAGCTAGTGGTCAACCTGGTGTTCAGATGCAAACTGGACCTCAAGCTCAAGCTGGTCCCCAACCTCAAGCTGCTTCCCAAACTTAGTTTGGATTCCAAACCCAACCTGTCTATCAGATGCAACCTAGGCCCCAAGTGCAGTTTGGGCCTCAGTTTCAGTATGGTCCTCAAGTACCTCAGCAACCCCAAGGACAACCTTAGGGTAATCCATATCAAAACTATCAACAACCTCAAGTTAATCCATATCATAATTTTCAGCAGCCATATGCTACCTCTGTTGGTCAAGCTGGTCGTCAATGGTTTGCTGGAGGTCAAAATCCAGGTCATCAACCAAGGTATGGTTTTAATCTACTAAACTATAACCCTTATGGACAAAATCATATGGGACAAGATCCATGAGGGCAACAAGGCCCTCGTTGGAACCCTAATGCTAGTCCTTATCAAAGACCCATGATGTCTTTCAATCCTTAGTTATCATTTCTTGTGACTTTCAAACTTCCCAATGTGTCGAAGTTGACAAATGATCCTGTACTTCATAATCCAAATTGGCTACCTGTTCCAACCAAGATCCCTGGTGACTGTCCTAAATTTGAAGGCAAGTCTGAAGAAGACCCCCAAGCTCATGTCATGACTTATCATCTTTGGTGTTCATCTAATTCCTAGCTTGACGATTCTATTCGTCTCTGTCTTTTCCAATGGACTCTCACTGGTTCCGCTACAAAGTGGTACATTGAGCTCACTTGTGGGACTTTACAAGATTTTAATTCTCTTGCGATGGAATTCCTTACGCATATTTAGTTACCGATTCGCTATGAAACGGGAACGCATATTCTTACGTCTCTGAAATAGGATACGGCTACTCACATCTCTGATCATATTCATGAATGGAGAAGGCGTCACCATTTGATCAAATTTTGGATCCCTGATTAGCTATTGACTGATTGGTTCACTACCTCTTTTGTCAGTCCAATAGCTAGAGATATTGCAATGGGGGCATGCGTTACTGAAGAGAAAGCCATCGCGTGTGCTCAATATCTTGACTTGGTCTATTCCCAATCTGGCACGCTTTATGATATCTTGCCTGATGCTCTACGGCCTGAGACTTCAAAAGCTCCATCAACGCCTTCTGTCGATGGTGTTATTGGTTTCATTGCTCAGTCTTCTCGAAAGTCTCCCATGACTTCTGCAAAGCAGAAATCCATTGCTCCTACTGAAACTTCTTCTCAGTCCCCATCCAATCCTGGGAAAACCTCAAAAGTTAATGCCATCCAGTCCACCGCGGCTGACAAAAATTCAAAGGGTAAGAAGAAAGGGAAAGGTAAAAATAAACCTGACATGCGAAACCAAGAACCTCCTAAGACTCCTACTGATGAGGGTTCTAAACGCAAACCTAAGTATCATTGTCTTATCTTTGATGAGGATCACTTCACTAAGGACTGTCCTAGATAGTCCGAAGTAAGTTGTTTTCTTAAGGGGACTTAAGGATTACTGTTGTGCTTAAAGAACCTTTTCCTTCCCAGCAAACTCAAATGGTGGACCAACCTCAATCCTCTTCCTCGTCTAGTTCCCAGGTCTTTATGGCCGGAACTATTCCTATTCACATATCTACTTGAGTGAAAGAGTATGCTCTGTCAGTTGGGAAAGAACCCGAAGTCCCTTTTAGTGTTCCCACATCTAATTTTGGCCCTCTTCATATTGAAAGGCCTAGTAATGAGTTCTTCATTCGACCACCTGCTAAAGGAATTCTTTGCAAATCTTCCTATAATCCCAATGCTTGTGTTGCACAACACTATAGCATTGTCGATGATCTAGTCCAAGCTCCTTTGGCTATGTTTACTTTGGAGGTTCTCGAGAGTTTTCCTTCCCAATAGAAGTCATTACTATCTGCCATCAGTGGAATTGATCCGGTTGATTCCGAGTTGATTACTTTTGATCTTGAAAATCATGTTCCATGTTTGCCTCATCAAATCGCTTTTCTCATCCAAGTTGTGATTAACTCAAAGACTATTCATCATAATGTTATCGATGAGGGAGCATTGACTTGTATTATGTATGTTACCTGTTGGAAACCCATTGGTTCTCCCACTTTTAGTCATCATCATTCCTCATTTCTTCTTGGATTTGGGGCAATGACTACCTGTCTATATACTTTTGCTTCCCATATTCCTTCTCAACTGCTTCAGAGGCCCATCTTAACTCATGAGGTTTTTTCTTAAGGGAATATGGGAAATATCATGCAAACCATGCCTATCAACATCTCTATTAAACTACGGGTTTTCGAAAATATTCATGTTAGAGTAAGTTGTTCTCCTGCGGAGATCAAGATTTACACTAGTCTCTTTCGAGAGTTTCAAGACGTGTTTTCCTGGTTGTATGAAGAGATGTCCAGTCTCGATCCAAGTATTTTGGTGCATGAGATCCCTACGTATCCTGATGTGAAACCAGTTCGTCAACATTTACATCCCATACACCCAAGAAAGGCAGCTACCATTAAACGGGAGGTTGAAAAACTTCTCAAGGCTGGGTTCATTTATCCTATTCCATTGACAGATTGGGTCTCTAACATTGTCCCTGTGACTAAAAAGAAGGGAAATATTCGCGTTTGTGTTGATTATCGTGACATCAATCGCACATGTCTGAAAGATAACTATCCCACTCCCTTTATCAACCAACTTATTGATGACCCTGCAGGGAGTAAAATATTTTCTTTTATGGACGGCTTCTCTAGCTACAACCAGCTTAATATTTTTCCTTCCGATCAACATAAGACTGCCTTTATCTGTCCATGGGGTATTTTTTCTTATAAAGAGCAATTTCCTATGCGTTTCATGATATTAGAGACATTGTTCAACCTTATCTGGATGACCTCCCTGCTCATTCAGCTAAATGCGTAAACTATCCAGGCCACCTCCGTCAGATTTTTCTTGCCGTAGACATTATCATATTCATCTCAATCTGCATAAATGTGTCTTTTGCGTTGAGTCCAGTAGGCTCCTTGGGTTTTTCATTTATAAGGAGGGTATTCGTCTTGATCCACTCAAGGTTGAAGCTATTTTGAATCTCTTGCCTCCTGCTACTTTGAGTCAGTTGCAGAGTTTGCAAGGGAAAGCTAATTTCTTGCATCGTTTTATCCCTAACTATGCTAAGGTTGCTAAAGGTTATAAGCATCTGCTTAAGCAGGACATTCCATTCATTTGGGATGACCTTGCCCAAAAATCATTTGAGCAACTCAAAACCCTTCTTGTCTCTACTCGCTTGTTGCATCCACCTAACTATCATTGTGATTACTTGCTTTTTCTAGCCGCTGTTGATAGTACCATTGGCATGGTTCTGGTCGAAGATGATGATGATGGTTCTGAGCATGTCATATATTATATCAGCCACAACCTTCTTGACACTAAGACTCATTATGCTTATGTTGAGAAGTTGGCCTTGGCAGTCATTCAAGTTGTTCAACGGTTTCGTCACTACATTTTGTTGCATACCACGACTATGATTTTTGATTGCAACCCGATGACATATAGTCTGTCACGCCAATTTTTGGGGGGAAATACTCCAAGTGGATTGGTATCCTCCAGGAGTTTGATTTGGAGTTTACTACTTCCAAGTCTAAGAAGTCACTGGTTTTCGTTGAGTTGCTTTGCTCCTTACCATCTGTTTCTGCTCCCTCTCGGAGAGAGGACCGCATTCTAGACAATACACTTTTCCTACTCAGTACCCTCAATCCCTAGTACAGTGACATTATTGTTTACCTCTAGACGTCTTCATTTCTCTTTGACTTGTCTAAGGATGCTCGGCAATGCATTTGCCATCATTCTCAACCATATCGTATTATTGGAGAAACATTATACCATGTCAGTTTTGATTCTATTCTCCGTCATTATGTAACCCTCAAGGAAGATAAGAAAGTTTTGAATGGCTATCACTCTAGAACCTGTGGCGATCACATGTCTGGTTATGCCACTGCTCAAAATATTCTTCGTGCTGGTTATTTTTTGCCATCCATTTCCAAGGATTTCATTATTGCCATCCGTTCCTGTCATGCATGTCAAATCTACCAGCACGGAGAAACATTATATCGTGTCAGTGTTGATTCTATTCTCCGTCATTATGTAACCCTCAAGGAAGCTAAGAAAGTTTTGAACGGCTATCACTCTAGAACCTGTGGCGATCACATGTCTGGTTATGCCACTGCTCAAAATATTCTTCGTGCTGGTTATTTTTTGCCATCCATTTCCAAGGATAGAATTATTGCCATCCGTTCCTATCATGCGTGTCAAATCTACCAGCACAAGACGCGTGCACCGCCTTCTCTTCTGCACCTTTTCATTACTGTTGACCCCTTTACAAAGTGGGGCATTGATTTTATGACGTTTAACCCTCGCTTGGCCGAGGGGCATGGGTATATCATCGTTACTGTCGATTACTTTACAAAATGGGTCGAATCGATGCCTACATTGACTAACAATGGTAAGACAATGCTCAATTTCTATTCAATCATGTGATTGCCAGGTTCGGAGTCCCGCAAGCCATCGTCACAGATCATGGTTCTAATTTTCGTAGTTACATGATGGCCGAGTTGACATCCCAGTCGGGTTTGCGTCATGACAGTTCGATGCCATATTATCTTCTATCCAATGGCCAAGTCGAAGTAGTAAACAAAGTGTTGGTTACCATGCTTCAGCGTACCATTGGAATGCATAAATCCAATTGGAATTTGATGTTGTTTTCAGCTCTATGGGCCTATCGAACCTCGGTTAAGGATGCTACCGGATTTACACCATTTCAGCTAGTTTATGGTCTAGAGGCTACCCTTCCAATTGAATGTGAAATCCCTTCTCTCAAATTAGCTATCGAATTACTACCGAATAACACTCTGGCAGAGGAGCGTCTTCTCTACTTAGAACGGCGTCATGAGAATCATCGACTTTCCTCATTGGTCATTGAAGCATAGAAGAAGCAAGTGAAAGCTCACTTTGATAAGATAGTTAATCCATGTTCCTTCATTGAAGGGGATTTGTCCTATTTTATGATCAAGCTCATGATGAATTGGGAGCAGGCAAATTCGAACCCATGTGGCATGGGCCCTACATTATGAAATTTGTTTTGCAAAAAGGTGCGTATGAGCTGATTGATTATGAAGGCAATCCTTTAGATAAGCCCCGAAATGGGATTTATCTCAAGAAGTATTATGCATGAGTCTTTCGTGCATTTATGTGTACATAAGTGTGTTTTCATTTTTGTACATGTTTGGTTTGGTGTGTAAAAGTTTTTTCTTGTTGTGTCCTTTTCCTTCTTACACAGATGTCTTATGTCAGTTTCGTAGATGGTTCCTATCGTAGTACCCGAAATCTTTCCTCCACAGCATGGGTTATCTATGATCCTCATAGTGAGTTGGTAGATCTTCAAGGTGTTTGTCTAGGATGCACTACGAACAATGTTGTTGAATATAGTGCAATTATTGAGTTATTGACTGAGGTTGTTTCCCTCAATATTCACACTTTGATCGTAAACCTAGATTCACAGCTTGTTGTTCTCCAACTCAACGGGCATTATTCCATCAGAAACCCTCACATTTTAAGGTTGTATTTATGTGTTCATTTACTGGAAAGGAATTTTGATTTCATTACATATCAACACATTCCTAGAAGGCTAAATACATTAACAGATGCATTGGCAAATCATGTATTAGATAGACATTTGTAACATTTATAAAAGTAAATAATAAGACATAGTAAGTTCATAAAACAAAACATAGGTATGAATATATATATCATTTGTTGTACATCATAGTGCTCAAAACATATGTGTTTAGGTTACATCATGAGACAACATGTCTCTAAAAAATTGCAGAAAATAAACCTAGGGGTCTAATCTGCATGATGCTCCCTATAACACACCACTACTTGGACGACATGTCTGAGCAGTTGGTGTATCCTATTCGACACCGCTATTGTGTGTCACTGGTACCATCGAGGGACATCCTCGAATCCCACATAGTCTGGGATCCCCTCCATCAAGCCCTCTAGGTCTCGACAATCTTGTCTTCTACATCTCCACTAGGAGGGGGCAGCTCGAACTCCCTCCTGACTCTGTGAGCAATGGGAGATAAACCTGCGGGTCTTTTGGGTCCAACATCTGCAAGATTGAAGCATAATAATCAGGACATGTATATTAAAATATTAAAAATTATAAAAATCTTCCAAAATCAAAAAATGAGTTTGTTACCTCTGTCATCCCAGTGTTCTCCAGGTGGGAGTACTAGGTCTGGGTCACCCCTGAAGTTCATCCCTGCATAGGGCCAATCCTCTACAACAACGAGTTGGCGATCTAGCCAGTCGAAGAACTCTGGTATCCATGACATTTGTTGGCCACTGCTTCCTTGAGGGATCAAAATGTCCCAGTGAGTGATCCACAATTCTCGTGGTGGTGTCCACGTCACAACCCCCTCCTGTCTCTGGAAGATGGGGATCTATTCCAGGATGAACGGTATGAGGATTGAGTTGTATCCAAACTATTTGGTGTCCCGTCGCTGGCATTTTCTTAGCTATCATTTGAGGTTGTCTGCTACTACCTCAACCCAATTGAACATAGTAGGATTTAGGCAGTCAGTAGCCAGCCAAAGTTACGTTTTGGTGGCCTCATGTGGGGCCTGCGATCTAGATGCTTTAGTGATGGTGGAAAGAAGGACTCTTAGGGACAAGTTAGCCACTGTGGCAATCATCAATTTTACCATGGGGGATTCACTTAGTGAACCTCTGAAATATCGCATGCATTTGTGGAATATTAAACAATACCCTTAATTTGACTACATATTGTAAATTCCCTCTAAAAATCACCTTATTTAACCCCCTACCAATATGAACCCAATATAGCTTCCCAATTTAAAAAACCCCTATTTCACTAGATATTGTAGGTATCCATTTTTCCATTAGCATTTTTTATACCCATTTATATTTTTTCATTAACTTTAAGCTCCATTTTTTTATATTTGCCAATTTAAAAACCCTTTACCCCCTATATATCGGCAAATATATTATGTCATTCTTTCCTCAATATATATCCCCCAATATGAATCCATGTGGTATGATATTGCTCCCCTAGTGTGGCCCTCGTGAGTTTTCCCCCTTATCCAATTTCTGGGCCTCTGGACACATCCTCCCTATGAGCATATCCATCATTTCCCGTGTGATCTGGGTACATGTCATTCAGGGCCTTTCCCCCCTCCATGATAACCCTATCAAGAAATAGATGTTGTTGGCATCAATTTCTAGCTCTTGCCCCCAGATGTTGAATTTCCCCTCATTTGGATCCCATGCTCCAACCAGATATTGGAGTAGGTCTAGTTGTGCTCTCAGACAGGGCACCATAAAAAATTTCAGAAGCCCACAATTTCGAAGCACGTCCAAGCAATTTGGATCCCCATGGCCAATTCGTCATCATTGCTATGTTCCCATTCCTTCCACTCAATCACCATGATTTTATTCCTGTAAACACACATTGTAATCATAAGCACTCTATTTGTGTTTTAAACCTTGTGAAGTGGCTTAATTTTTGAGAAATTTTGATTATCGGTGCTTGTCGCGCCTGTTTTTCAAACAAGTGCGTCGAGCCAAAATCCACTGTTTAGGATATTAGGGCTCTTCGCGACTATTTGGTGTACAATCGTGAAGAGCTCGATTTCTCTCCGTTGAAGATTCTGGCTCATCGTGGTCCCGAGATGGCTACTCGCGATGAATGCTGTGAGCATCCTCATTCCAAAATCTTCCTAAATGATGGCTAAAATTACCCAAAAACGAGCTACCTTCTATCTAAAAATGCAGGACAAAGTGGAATGCCTACCTGGACTGGACGAATTTGCCAGCAAGCTTCTGAAACTCCTCCAGTCAATCGTTGAAATCACCAATGCACAAGAGTAAAAATTTCACTCCAAGGTAAAAAGTAAACAGTAAATTGATTTTTACCTCATAGCCCTTTTTATAAGCTTTTTTACAAAATTAGGGTTTGGAAATTAGGGTTTTTTTGGTCTATTTTTGAGTATTTCATGCATGTTTACATCGAAAACAGATCTTACACTTGCTTTTTTGCATCATCAGGTTCCGAAGTACTCTGGAGATGATTCACAAGTTGTGTTTTATACTTCTTCGAACTTGGTAAAAACACAAAAAATCCTTTTTAGAGTCATCTTTAAGCTCTTTTCTGACTCACGAAACATGAAAAGATTGTCAATCTCTTATCTCTTTGAACTTGTTAAAGGCTGCGAAGCATCATCTACCCAGTATAAGTTTACCCCTTTTACGAACTAGGATAGATTACTTACGAAAAAGGTATATGTTGATCTCTCATGGTCAATACGTTCCCTTGGGTATTATTTTCTACCTTTTCAGATTCGAGGGACAAATTTACGAAATGGGACCTTTGGAGTTTTCTTTTCCATGTCTTTTTCAAACTCTCTAAATATGAAAAAGACTCCGAATTTTACCTATGTCGGACTCATTAAACCCTGATGACATTGGACTTGTCATTATGACGAGACTGAGCTTCTCCTTCCTAGGGCTCATTAAACACTGACTAGGTTGGATTTGTCTGAAGGAAAAAATTACATTACGAGCATATGCTATCCCTTTTAAGATTTTGTTTCAAAAATAATGGGGTACTTGCCAACAATGATGGGGGAAATTTTGGAAGTAATTTGTTGGTTGTATTAATTGTTACGGTAGCTTTTCACTCTTGAACATCGACACTCTTTCTGATTTGTGTCGAGGTGGGATATCCTCACTTTACCATTAGCCTTATGGGTTTTGGGTCATCCATTTTTCCTCATTCCATCTGATCCTTATTGCATTGTCATGACCTTTGATCCCTTGGTACCAAAATGTTGCCACACTCCGGAGTCGTGTCGCCAATATGTTCAAGAGCTTAATCCTTCTACAGTTTGTGCCCTAACACATCTTCCTCTATATCTCTGTTTCATTTACATTTATCTTGTTCCTTTGTCTCACATCGATGATGTGGGAAATATTATGGCCCTCCTTTGACCGATCGCTTCCTGTTGACCTCAGCTCATTATCCGGGAAGTTGATCTAGAGACTCCTTTATGGTACCCTAGAGCTTTCATGCCTTAATGGCAAGTTCTTCACATTCGATGGCAGGCTTTCATCATTGGCCTTTGATCGAGTGATTTCACGGATGTTCAAATTCAAATCATTCCTCACACTTTGTGGATTGTACTGGTGGTACCTTGACAATCATTCACATTACTGGTGGTCTCTCTCCTGCTTGTTAACAGTTTTCATCATTGACTTGTAATTGAGAGATTTTCTAGTATGCTCGACTTTAGCACATCTATTCACATATTAGATTTTGTACCATTGATCGGGTTGGGATTCAAGACCCTGGGTCCAGATTACATGAGCCCAGGTTGTGTGGATTGGTTCATGATTGTACACATGACTCTTTTGATTGGATGGTTGTGACCATACTTGAGTATTTCATATGGTCCTTTTAATTGGGTCGCTAGGTCCATACCACAGATCATTTATGCTTATCTTATGGATGGCTGCGACCATGCCTTATGCACATATACTTCCTTTCACTATGTACTCATGTATCAGAGATATTAGTTGTACTTGCATTGTAGGTTCTCTGCAATGGTGTTCTATTTCGATTATGGATTCGTAAAGAATTTCACCCCTCTGACTCTCTTGGCCTTCATGCTTTAGGGGGAATCTGTTACATAGTAATTTGTCACTGACATCTCATTCCCTAATTCCAGACACTTCTGATCCATGTTATTCACGTTTGCCTAATGTCACGTTCCAAATTATGTGTCAAGGTCTTCCTTATCATCTCAGGAAGAGTATCTCAGTTTACTTCTCCTAGAGAAGACCCTTTTTTACTTATGTTTTTGGGTTGCTGCAGGACAACAGTTGTTCCAACCACGAACATGGCCAAGATTGCATTAGCCCTAGTGAAGTCTTCACTCTGTCTCTGTGTTGCACCAATGACAATCTACTTTTGGAAAAAAATTTAAACCACTCGTGAAGCTTTGAAGTATAACAATTTCATGGGTGGTTCTAGGGTTGGTTGTTGGGTCAGGTGAGCTCGCATCTCTCTTTTGGGATAGTTGTTCCACCTTTTGTGCAACCTCTCAAAGAGATAAGCTCTTTCTCCCATATTTTATGGAATCTCCTCCTCCTATAAATACTTCCTCCATCATTGAGATCAGCTAGCTCTAGAATCCAAGAATTCAATAGTAAAAGTAGAGAATTTTTTGCTAGAGTGTAGAAGTAGCCTCTCATGTAACTTAGCTTGGGATGGTTTTGAGTGGAGTTGATTTGATTATAAGAGTATTCTATTAGTATCCTTTGGTTAGGAGAGAGAGTTGTTCATCTTTTGGGAGACAGTATATGAGTGAATGCTTTCAGGGACATGTTGACAGGACCCTTTGAGGAGGCTTACGACGTCAAGGCTTGGTTGTAAGTTCTACTTTTATTTATATTAATATAGATCAATAACTTATTTCCTATATCATATGTTTAAATGCATAATGATAGCTTGAATCTCCTTGACACTTTAAGTAGATAGTTTTTGTCATACTCTATTATATTCATGGTTGTGTTCTCTATGTTGATTTCAGGTACAAGTGATTAGAAGAACGAAAGCTGGAGCAACACAACAGGAACTCCATCGAACGATGGTTTTAAGGTAAGAATTCATGGCATCAACTTTCTAAAGAAATTTTCTTTGGTATTGTCTTTGGTGTGACTAGACCCACTCTAGGGCTAGAGGGGTTTCCTCTGTCCGTAGAGGGAACTTTCCTGTGTCACAAAAGGCTAGTTAGGAGCAACAGGAAATCCCCCCCCCCCCCACACTACTCGAGGTGACTATTGCCATACTAGGAACTAGGATTGTAGGATGAGACAAACTAGAAGTAAATATTATTGATCCCATAGGTTGGCTAGGGCTTTCTCCCATAACTAGAATAGATGAATGAATGGTCACAGAGACACTAGGGAAACTTGTGGGTGTCATAGAAGTGATTGGTAGTATTCCCCAAGAGGACGTGAGAGGTTTTGAAGGAGGTGTAGATCCTGCTAGACTTAATAGATAGTAATAGAAACTACATATGCAAAGGGTAAAGTAGAATTGATCTCCTCCATAGGTGTTGAATAAAAAGGACTATATACATAGGAAGGTGTTGAACCATGTAGATTCAACCACAATAACTCTACTCTTGATGGGTTGGTCAAAGGTTGATTAACAAGATAGAAAGAATTGTCGACAAGCATATATATAGATATCAAGTCACTACCAGTAGGACAAGGAATATATTCCACAACTCGAGGTTGGTTTGGGTCTTAATACAGATAGGAATCCTACAATTAGGAGTCAACAATTCGCATCTCTAAGAAGGTATACCTTGAATTCTACATTATTGACGACAAATTGGTTCAATAGAGTGAATAAATGTTTTTTAACCAAATTAATTTAGTACAAACACCCCTAAGGTTTTATGCACTTGACCTGCAAGAAAACTAGAATACCAAAAATATGAAATAACACAAACCAAAACATAGAAATATGACATGAAATGAGACAAGCGACAAAGATAGTTTATTATTCAAAAGAAACTTACAATGTTCACTTAAATTTTTGAGGAGGCAACCTCCAATAAAGCATAGCTCAACTACAATAAGACTCGATACTTCCTCCCTTGCTATCTAAAACTATTTATAGCTTTATGACATCAAAAAACCTAACTACTAGTGGCCCCTTGCATAACATGGGTTAACCACTTTATTTATTAAATATGTCCTGTTTATAACTAATTTTGATCCCTTTTCTATAATGTAGTTCAACCGCTTACAATTATTATTAATGCATATTTTGATGCAGGAAAGTGTTCCCTCTGCGGACAAAGGCAACCCCTCTAGCCCTAGAGTGGGTATAGTCACAAACAAGGATAGATCAAAAATAGCTTTCCTTAAATAGTCATAGTTGGGGGCCTACCTCAACCGGTGGTCGATGGAGTTTCGTTGCGCTGCTCTAGCTTCCGCTTCCTTCTCCTAACAAGTAATCAACCTGAAACAATGCAAAGGAAATACAACAAAGCACGTACGGGAAACAACAATGATCTATTTACTCACAAAGTCAAGAAGTCATGAGCTATCAAGTACATTAGATACAAGACATAGGAAAACATCATTGATTGTATTAATAATGAAATAAGAGTAAGCTTACAGCCAAAGTCTTGATGTCACAAGCCTTCTCAGAGGGATCCAGCCAGCATGTTCCTCAAGCATTCACTCTTTGAAGATGGATCTCCCAACATACAAGTCTCTCTCACTCACAAGTTTTACACAAGATTAAGGGCACTTCACAACCTTCCACAAGCTATCAATAATCCCACACTTATCGCACTCACACCAGCTATCTAGCAAACTCACAAACACTAAGAGCACTGCTGAACTAGCCAACCATCAGAAACGAACAATGGATAGCAATGGTGAGAGTTTAAATAGGAGAAGTAGTCTCCATGAAAGGTGGAAGAGTGAGCTTATCCCCAAGGAAGGTAGCACAAATGATGGAACATCCACGCTAGAGAAAGGAGGGCGATACAAACTATGCCAACAACCAGGTCTGTAAAGTCATCTGGAAGGCTGACTGTTGGAACAAATTCACCCAATTTGGATCATAGTGGGGACATAACTGATCTATAGTGCTGACATCGCTATTAATTAATGCAGCCAGTTAGGTCATCGCTAAAGATTACAAGTAACCTCGCACTGGGACATGAAATCAGACCATCGTGGGAATCAGGTGTACTTCAATGACGGCAGCGCTTCTGGACTGTTTATGAGCGCCCTTCAGCACGTATATTTAGTCCATAGCCGCGATGAGGCAGATAAATTAAGAAAAGTGGGTCACTTGGCAACGTCAGAGAGAATTTGTCTAATGTGAGCATGTATGATTGAACACATGACACAGTAGGAAGACTGGAGTGAAGGCAGTGACAAATTACTGTGTAACAGATGCCCCCTAAGTATGAAGCTCGAGAGAGTGGGAGGGGTGAAATTCTTTACGAAACTGACTGAGCTAGAACACCACCTAGAAGGACCTGCACGCAAGTACAACTGATATCTCTGATAATGAAGTACATGTAGTCTAGGCATGGGTGTAGCCATCCAAAAGACATACGAAATAGGTCTGTGGTATGGACGCAGCCACCCAGCTAATGAGACCATGATAATGACAAAGGTATGGTCATAGCCATCCATGAAGACTCAGGTATGGTCGCAGCCATCCATCAATGAGTCATGTAATCATAAACCAATCCACGCAGCCTGAACATATGTAATCTAAGTTCAGGGTCTCGAACCCACCTGATCATAGTACAAATTCCATCATGCGAATAGATGTGCTGAGGTCGAGCATGATAGAAAGTCACATGATTACCAGTCAATGATGAAAACTGTTAACAAGCGCGAGAGAAACCACCAACAATGCTAATGGTTCTAAAGGTACTAGCTAGCACAGTCCAAAAACCGTGAAAAAAGAGCTAAAGTCAAACACTCATGGAATCACCCAATCGATGACCAATGATGAAAGTCGACCGTCAGGTGCGAAGAAATTCCCATTGAGGCATGCAAGCTCTAAGGTACCAAAGGGGATCTCTAGCTCAATCTCCTGGATAATGAGCTGATGTCGACAGGAGATGACACATCACAGGAGGGCCATAATTTTCCCCTATCAATGACACGAGATAAGGAACAAGCGGCAGATGGTGAAACAGAGTATCAGAGGAGAAGGTGAGGGTGTAAACTGCAGAAGGATTATACTCTTGAACATGTCGGCGACACGACTCCGGAGGGTGGCAGCATTCAAGTAGCAAGGGATCAGAGGCTCGATGGAGACGGTGTGAATCAGATGGAATGAGGCTGAATGGTAACCCAAACCCACGGAAGACTAAATGACGATGTGTGTATATCCCAACTCGACAAGAAGCAAAAGTGTCGATGTTCAAGAGTGACGAGTTGCCATAGACAATCAATGATAAACCTGTTGTTGAATCCAAACAAGTAATAATTTAACGAGCCCTAGGAAGGAGAAGCTCATGTCTTGTCATGGTCATGAGTCCAATGTCGTCAGGGTTTAACGAGTCCGACATAGGTGAAACTCAAAGTCTTTTTCATGTTTAGAGAGTTTGAAAAAGACATGGAAAAGAAAACTCCAGGGGGTTCCTTTTTCATAGACTTTTCGTAACTAGTGACTTCGACCCAAAAAAGTAGAAAGGTGGTCAGAATCACGTCGTTTCAGAACTAATAACGAGCTTGAAACAACAAAGGCCCGACAATCTTTTCATTTTTACATGGTCGGAAAAGAGCTTGAAGGAAACCACCCCTTATTTCTTTTAACGATTCAAGAGGAACAAATCGGCTATCTTTTCATTTTTCAAGTCGGAAAAGAGCGTTAAAGATTACTTTTCAGATCAATTGAACACGAAGCTGACATAATTCCACTACCTGTAGCTCTGCACAAAGCACGTCAAACGTAAACCCGTTTGATATAAAATGAACAATATACGTAGAAACATAGTTAAAAAGCCAAATTTTGACTAACCATGTGACAAAAAATGAGAAAAAACCCACATTTATAAAATATAATTTTTTAATTTCCAAAAATTACTATAAAAAGGGGTTAATCCATCCATTTTTACCATTGTTACTGTTCATTCCACTGTGGAGCATTTTGGAGCACCAAAGTTGGCAAGCTAATTTCGGCCTTGTTTGTCCACCATTCACCCTAAAACTTGTTCCAGGTAAACAGACCTTGTCTTGTGCTTCAATTCAATGTCTTTTTCATGCATTTTGACATTAGATGTGTTAGTTTAGGTGGATTGTTTAAGTCAAGCTCTGCGGCTCGGTCATCGAGGGTATACCACTTGGGTTCGTGATGAACGAAAAAATTAATGCATAACATGCTCTGATTATCGTAGGAAAGTGATGTACTTCCACGATGACCACGAAAAATTAGAACTAGGGACCTTGCGTTTAAAATAGATGAGATGATGACGCAAAATTATATTTTTATGCAAATTACGCGTTGAATTTTGCAAACAAAGTGCTAATTCATTTTTTCTCATTATGCAGGCCATAATGGCATTTGTCTGGCAAGAACGAACACATGATGACAACGATGTGGAAGCTTTTGCCGATGTGGGGTGCTGAAATGCATTATGAGCATGCGGATTGCTCAAATTCTTCCTTACTCCACACCTTCGGTCACAACCTAATTTACTGGAGCTATTGATCTGGGCCTGGAATCCCACAGATGGGAATTCATTATCCGAGGCCAAGATATCAATTTTGATGCCACAAACATATATTTTTTGACCAGGCTATCCCATCGTGGTGAGAGGCCCATTCTAGAGGGGTAGCGACCCAGGGGCGATTCCTTAGAGATGTTGATGGCTCAAGTGTGCCCACGGGAAAGCAAGACGAGGAGCGGGAATGTGGCAATCCTGATAGTAGACAACGTGGTCCTTCACACTATTCTATTCATGGTGACACGGGTAGCAGGCTCCCAAGCCCAACACGAGGCTTTGAAGACCCATCTCTGGCTGGCTATCGAATGTCTCAATCCAACCATGTTTAACTCGGTAGAAACGGTGACAACGAATATGAAGAGGCAACTTACCAACTATCGTCGAGGAGAGATGAAGTAGTTTGGCTATGGGTCCATCTTAGTCTCGCTCATGCTAGAGCGAGTGTCGACATTGCAGTTACAGGACATGGATTTGGATTTTCCCAGACCACGTGAGCCCAGGGCCACGCGATGGGCACACGTCATGCCATGAGGAGGTGGCGGCCGACCAATGTCGTGGGGGACACTATTTCGAGAGTGGCTGGAGTGCCAGACAATCTTAGTTGAGGATTGGCCATATGATGGCATGAACTTCTGCGGAGATCCTGACATGCAACTGCCCGCTAGAGAGCAGTGGGATGATGGTGGTAAGACACTTGATCTCCTTATTTTTGCATTTTTTTTTATGATGCTTTTTTATTTTTCATGTATATGTCCTAATGACAAATGATATGGTATGTATATGTAGGACCAGTGAGACCCGTCGGGCTAGCTCCACAGGCACGGAGAGATGCGCAGGGCATCGCAGCACTAGCCTTGACTTCCCCAGCTGATGATACAATAGAGACAGTGGCCCGGAACCTTGAGGGCCTAACAACAGGGATTCCAAATTACATGGGGATTGAGGAGGTCCCCATAGCGTTCTAGATCCACACAATAGGAGTGGAACCCAGGGTGCACCGCCTATTGAGGTAGGTGGCATGAGTGGTGGTGTGCTATAGGGAGCATAACCCACTGCAGTAGACACCTAGGCTTTATTTCCTTCTGGTGATTTTTTGAGAGACATGTGTCTCGGATGTATGGAGAACATAGACTCTATTTGGACATGTACACTTATTTTTTGAGCACCTCGGTGCACCACACGATATATATATATATATATATATATATATATATATAGATACATATACATATTCCTATGGTTCATTATTGTGTTTTACATGCTTCTTATATGCTGTTTTGATTACATGTTACGCAAATGTCTGTCTAATACATGGTTAGCTAATGCATTAGTTAACGTGTTTAATCTTCGTGGAATATGTTGATATATAATAAAATCAAAATTCCTTTCTAACAATTTAACGCGTAAAGACAACCTTAAAATCTGATGGTCTCTGATGAAATATCGCTCATTGAGCTGGTGGATGACAAGCTGAGAGTCCAGGTTCACGACCAATGTATGAATTTTGAGATTGATTGCCTCGGCTAGTAACTCAATAACAACACTATATTCAGCGACATTGTTCATGGTACAACACAAACACCTTGAAGGTCTATCAACTCACCATGAGGATTGTAAATCACCCATGCTGCAGAAGACAAGTTGCGAGTACTGCAGCAGGCACCATCAGCGAAACAAACGTAAGGTGCACCAGACATCTGCACAAGAAGCAAAAGACACAATAAGCTGCAATCATGCCTACACACCTAGCCAAAACATGAAAACACACACACAACACACCTGCTAAAACACGTGTATGTACAAATCAAAGTGCATGAAATTCATGCATAATACTTTTTCAAGTAAAGTTCATTTCGAGGCTTATGCAGAGGATTCCCTTCATAATCGGTCAGCTTGTAGGCCCCTTTTTGCAAAACTCACTTTACAATATAAGGCCCATGCCACATGGGCTCAAATTTGCCTACCCCTAGTTTATCATTCGCTTGATCGTAGAGTAGGACTAAATCTCCTTCAACAAAATAATGAGGATGGACAATATGATAGAAGTGAGTTTTCACTCTCTTCTTCTATGCTTCAATAGCTAGAAAGGCTAGTCTACGAGCCTCGTCCAGCCATTCGAGGTAAAGAAGGCATTCTTCTACCGGAGTAGTGTTGGGGAGTCATTCGACGTCTAATTTCAAAGAAGGGATCTCGCACTCGATGGGAAGGGTAGCCTCCAGTCCGTAAACTAATTGGAATGGAGTGAAACCGGTGGCATCCTTCACATAAGTTCAGTAGACCCATAAGGCAGAGAACAACATCAAGTGCCAGTTAGACTTATGCATGCCAATGGTACATTGAAGCATCATAACCAGAACCTTGTTGACGGCTTCTACTTGGCCATTGGCCTGAGGATAGTATGGAGTTGAGCTATTGTGTCGCAAGGCTAGCTGGGTTGTTAGCTCAGTCATCATATGATTACAGAAATGCTTACTGTGATCAGTGACGATAGCCTGAGGACTCTGAACCGTGAGATAACATGATTGAACAAAAATTGCACCACTGTGTGACCATCTTTAGATAGCGTGGGCATCACCTCAGCCCATTTTGTGAAGTAATCAACGGCAATGATGATATACCCATGCCTCCCCGTCGAGCGAGGGTTACAGGTAATATAATCAATGCCCCATTTTGCAAAAGGTTCGATGATAACAACAGGGTGCAATGGAGCGGGGGGCGCATGCATCTTCCACTGGTAGATTTGGCACTCATGATAGGAGTGGATGGCAATAGTGCAATCCTTGAAGATGGAGGGACAAAAGTAACCGGCACAGAGGATCTTTTGAGCAGTAGCATATCTGGACATGTGACCACCATAGGCGCTAGAATGGCAATCATTTAAAACTTGCTTAGCTTCCTCGAATGTTAAGCATCGGCGGAGAACAAAGTCGGCGCCGAGACGATACAGGGTGTCCCCAATAATATGATATGGCCGAGACTGATGACAAATCTGTCGCCGAGCCTCCTTAGATACATGGGGATGAAAAGAGGATGTCTGCAGATAGACAATGATATCCCTGTGCTAGGGATTGACGGTGCTGATTAAGAATAGAGTTTCGTCTTGAATATGGTCCTCTAACTGAGAGGGCACGGTAGGAGATGGTAGGGAGCAAAGTAGCTCAGCAAAGACGAGGGATTTCTTAGACTTGGCAGTGGTGAATTCCAAGTCGAACTCTTGGAGGATGAAAATCCAATTTGAGTACTTGCCCCCCAGCAGCTGACGTGACATGATGTACATCATCAGGTTGCAATCAGAAACCACTATCGTAGTGCGTAACAAGATATAATGGTGGAAATGTTGGACAAAAAAACGGCAGCCAATGCCAACTTGTCGACATAAGCATATCGAGTTTCCGTACCTAGTAGATTGCGGATGAGATAATAAATGACATGCTCAGTGTCATCATCATCATCTTGAACGAGAACCATGCCAATAGTGGTATCAACAACAGCTGAATACAGAGTGTAGTCACGATTATAATTTGGAGGACGCAACAACAGAGCAGAAACAAGGAGAACTTTGAGATGCTTGAAGGAATCTTGAGTAGTGGCATCCCAAAGAAAAGGGGTATCCTACTTCAATAACTGTGTAAAACCTTTGACCACTTCGGCATAGTTCAGAATGAATCGTCGTAAAAAATTCGCTTTGCCCTACAAACTCTACAATTGCTACAAAGAAGCAGGGGGAGGAAGATTCAGAATAGCCTCGACTTTAAGGGGATCCAAACGGATGCCCTCTCGGGAGATGATGAACTTGAGAAGTCTACCTGACTCAACGCAGAAGACACACTTATGAGGATTAAGCCTGATGCGGTAGTGTCGACAGTGGAGAAAGATTTTGCGAAGGTGAGCGGGATGGTCCTGGCGTTTTGCTGAATGAGCTGGTAGATCATCTAGGTAAGGTTGCACAATGTGTCGAATATCATGGAATGCATAAGACATTGTGCGTTGGAAGGTAGAACCGATGTTCTTCAAACTGAAAGGGAGCTTTTTGTAGGCAAAAGTGCCCCATGGACAAATAAAGGCAGTCTTGTGTTGATCTACGGGCACAATATTGATCTGGTTATAACCAGAAAAATCGTCCATGAATGAGTACATTTCACTCCCAGCACACTCATCAATGACCTAGTCAATGAAGGGTGTGGGGAAGTTATCTTTGGGACAGGCCCAATTAATATCACGGTAATCAACACAGACTCTGATAGTGCCCTATTTTTTAGTCACAGGGACAATATTGGAGACCCAATCTATGAGTGGGATAGGGTAAATAAAACCATCCTTAAGAAGCTTTTCAACTTCCGCTTTAATAGTCGCAGCCTTTCAGGGGTGCACGGGGCGTAAACGCTGCCGAACAGGCTTAGCACCCAGATATGTAGGTATCTCATGCACCACGATGCTAGGATCGATGCTAGGCATTTCTTCGTAAGCCCAAGTGAAGACATCACAGAATTCGTATAGAGCCGGATCTCCTCCAGCGTACAAGTTACTCTGACATGGATGTGCTCGACAATCCCCGGTTTAACAGAGATGTCGATCGACTGGGTTTGCGTGATGTTTCCCATGTTCCCTTTAGAATACAATTGATAAACTTGCATGGGTGTCTGAAAGGGTTGGGATGGGAGACAAGAAGCAAACCGCTCAAGACAGGTAAGCATTTCCTGATGGGAAAGGAGAAATGAGGAACGATGGTGATGATCAGACCAAGGGGGTTCCTCGAGAAGCATGGTCTCGATAATGGCTTCATCAGAAGGAAATATTTCCTTTAAAGGGTCTAAAGAAGCGTCGTCTCCAAGCCAAGGGGAATGAACGTACAAGTTGAGAGCTCTGCTCGAAGGAGCAGATTCAGAAGATGGAGCCGATGTAGTAACAATTTCGACATAGTTGAGCACAGCAGGACTCAATGGCATCTCATCGCCCCATGAGTCTATCTGATTGGTGGGGGGAAGAACTCAAGGATCATCGCGAACAGAAATCATATTGATAGGAGAAACATTGGGAGGTGGGAGTGAAAAACACCCATAAGGAAAGGATCTTTAAAGAGCCCAGCTCCCACACTCTCACATGGGATGGAGGTATGCTCCACAAAGGGCACATTGCCTTCGTAAGAGGAGGTGAAGAAAGACAGCTGGTCTACTATGATGATACTCCCCTGATGAGGGAAACGAATGACACAAAATAGAGATGAGGCCACGACTCGCATGGAATATGTCCAGCTTCATCCCAAAAGGAGATTGTAAGTTAGATTATCATCATTGACTTCAACCTCTACTTCGATCATCTTCCCTTCCAAAGTAATAGGAAAACGTTGGAGTATACCATAAGGGCGAGACTCTCTCCAATCAAAGGCTTCCAAGGTCATAGGAGACTGGCTTAGAGTCGGAGAACCAATAGCCTTCCAACATGCAACAGACATTATGCAAGTTGAAGCACCTTCATCAATGATGGTACGATGAATCGTTTTGGAATCGATGATGACCTAGATAAGGAAGGCAATTTGGTGAGGTAGTCGTGGGATATGGCTCTCTAGGTCAAAAGCGATCAGATCGAAGTCGACCGGGTCAATGCCACCGATAGCCGATAGCAAGGACTTCCTCTGAGAGGGGAAGCTCTGGAGAACTTCTGGAGTGGACATAGCTGACAGAGCCTGGGCTAAGTCCTCAACGATGCTATAGTGTTGAGCATCACGAGCATTAGGGTTGTAAGAAGATTTTTGAAGTACACCTTTAGGAGGGGGTTGAATGGGCGCCTCAATGCTAGGTCTCTCGATATGGAGTGGACCAGAACTGGATGGAGAAGTGCTAGAGGGAACCTCAGGCTCTTTCCCGGCAGGTGACGGATACTCTTTTGCCCGAGTACTAATGTGGATGGGAATCGTCCCAGCCATAAACACTTAAGAACCAAAGGGAGAAGAGGACTGAGATGGATCAGCCACCATTTGCATTTGCTGTGAGGGAAAAGGCTCTTTGAGCAGGGGAGCACCTTTCAAAAAATGACTAACTTCAGACCACCTCGGGCAGTATTTGGTATAGTGATCCTCGTCATAGATAAGGCAAGGATACATAGGTTTGTGTTTGGTGCCTTCCTCGGGTGGAGGTTTAGGGGAATCCTGCTTTGGTTGATCAGCTTTATTATTTCCTTTTCCCTTCTTCTTTCCTTTTGAGGCTTTGTCTGCCGTGGTGGACTGGATGATGTTAACCTTGGAAGTATTACCAGAATTGGATACAGCTTGAGAAGTATTTTCATTCGGAGCATTCGAATTTTGCTTCCCAGGGTTTGCGGAAGATTTCTTGGAAGGTGGATTAATAGAACCAATGACATCGTCAACAGATGGCATTGGCAGGGCTTTAGAAGTTCCGGGCCTCGGGGCATCAGGCAGATAATCATATAGTGTACCGGACTGGGAGTAAACCAAGTCAAGGTACTGAGCATGCACAATAGCCTACTCTTCAGTTACACATGCCCCCATAGCAATGTCCTGCACTATCAGACCGACAAATGAAGTCGTGAACTAGTCGGTCGGGAGCTGATCGGGAATCCAAAACTTAATCAATCGACGATGCCATCTCCATTCATGGATATGATCGGAGATATGTGTAGCCGTTGTTTGATTCAAGGATGTTAGGAGGTGTGTGCCCATTTCATATCGAATCGGCAACTGAAAATGAGTTTAAAATGCCATAGCCAACGAGTTAAAATCCTGAAAAGATCCGCGAGCTAACTCAATATACCATTTAGCAGTAGAGCCAGTGAGGGCCCATTGAAAAGGGCAGAGCCGGATCGAATCATCAAGCTATTAATTTGACAAACATCATAGATGATAAGTCATAACATGGGCTTGGGGATCTTCTCCAGCTTTACCATCAAACTTGGGACAATCACTGGGAATCTTAGTTGGAACCAGCGGCCAATATGGATTATGAAGGACAGGATCATTTGTCAGTTTGGACACATCTGGTAACTCCAACGTTGCTAAAAAAGGTAATTTAGGGTTAAAGGACATCTGAGGCCGCGGGTAGGAGGTAGCACCAGAGTTCCAGCTAGCGGCTGGTTGCCCCTATTGATTCTATCTAGACGGATTCGGCCCACGAGGTTTTTGTCAGTAGGGATTTTGTCCATAGGGGTTATAGGATGGCTAACCTTGGATTTTCCCCCCAGCATTCCATTGATTACTAACTTGGCCTGCAGGAGCAACATACTGTTGCTTGTAATTCTGATAAGGACTCACCTACAATTGTTGATAATTTTGGTATGGGGAAAATTGAGTTTTCCCTTGGGATTGTTGGAAACCATAAAGCGGCTGGGCTCCAAACTGAGCCTAGGAGCTAGGCTGCGTTTGATAGGCCGATTGAGATTGAGATCCAACCTTCATTTGAAAACCGGATTGGGTCTGGAGCCCAGACTGGGGCTGAAAACCGGGTTGAGCTTGAGAAGCAACAATCATTTGAGTGCCCGGTTGAGCAGGCCCAAATGGATTTCCTTGAGAGAACTGAGGCTGAGCCACCTAGCCAGAAGGTTGACCTATTTGAGATTGAGGTTGACTCATTTGCTTAGAAGGTTGAGCTTGCTGGGTATTGGGTTGTCCTTGTACAACTGAGGACTGTCCTAATGGACCGGATGGCTAAGCAGACTAGACGTTTGGTTGACTTGATTATATTTTAGTCTGACCAACTTGTCCAGATGGTTGACCAAACTGCACAGTGGGTTGGCCTTACTGAATGTAGGGTTGACCGACTTGCCCAGAAGTGTAGCCTTGCTGGACACTAGGTTGGCCTTGTTGCATGTAAGGTTGTCTCGAATTACCCGAAGGTTGCCCGAAATAGGTAAAATATGAACCACCAGAGGCCGAAGGTTGTCCCTAGAAGGGTTGTCCTTGTGGGCCTCCAGGTTTCCCTGGATAAGGCTATCTATAATACTGTTGTCCATAAGAGGGTTGCGTGTAAGATGGCTGACCTTGATAAGGTGGTCCTTGAAAATTCATAGGGGGTACCTAGGTACCATGATAACTGGTGGTACCCCAAGCAATAGATAATGGGACCATTACCTCAACCATAGGCTGAGAGGGTAAAGGTCCGGGGTAATAGATGTGAGCTCCTCAAGAATCATAATAATGAAACGGATCTTGGGGGTCCAGATTCTGAAGAGCATGCAAATATTGATCGTATGCCCCCCTGCTGGAATGGAACCAGAAGAAGGTGGGGCATTTAGAGTAGGATCAACAATTCTGGGTGTAGATGCCAATGGGCCACTATTCACCGATTTGGATGGAGGTCCAACAATAGTGGTCACAACTGAGGATGCAGTAACGACACCGAAAACAGGGGTTGAAGAAGCCACACAGAAAGTTCGAATAGTCGGAACTGAGGTGACAGACACATTGTGAATCTGAGAAATAAAGGACTCCAAGGTCAGAGTGACAGTGTGGGACCACATAGAACTCATAAGGGAGGTCCTAGAACCCATAACATCCCTCAAAGCCTTATAGCGTAAAGGCAGTGTGACACCAAGAGTGGTGACACGGAAAGGTGTTGTTTCCGTTGACATAGGAATTTCACCACTCGTTGCAATGGATTCTTCACTCGTGATGGGGGATGTGTCCTCCATGTCAGAAGAAGATATTGGGACCGAAACACTAGGAGGAGTACCGAGAATATCTTCTTCGGAAGGCTCCCAAATGGGGTTCCAGTGAATATTGTAAGACTCGTCTTCTAGAGCGCAAGAGTTAATCAGTTAGATACTCGAAGTAACAGGGAGAGTATCACTAACAACCGGTATCTCAGGAGCAACAGAAGAGGGAGACCCTTGGTCACTTGGAATGGGAGACGGGATCGGTGATCCTGCCAGGATGATGATTCAAAGACCCTAGGAAAACTAACGAGAAAGAACCCTACTCAAGCTAATGCAAACAAGATCTAACAGGGTAAATGTGAACGTGGCCGAATAAATTTTAAGACACAGGAACAAAACTTGACCTTTTCATCTTTCAAGAGTCGAGTAAAGGACAAAAAGATGACTCTAGTCGCCTTCGAATATTTAATGAGCCTGAAGTGACAAGTGCTCAGATGTGCCTTTTCTTTTATGGAGTTCAAAAAGGAATGAAAGTGACTACTCTGGAGAACTAGGCAAATGGATTACCAAACAAATCCGTAAAATTGCATATACACCTTGGCAATCATATGAAAACCAAGGACTTTCCGTACAGGAGTCATTCTTCCTGAATGCTGTGTTCGGTGCATTATGGCTTGTAAGGTGGCAGACACAGCTTCCTAAGGATAAAGGATGATAACCTAGTGGGGTCTCCCAACATATACTCGATGGTACATGGGAGCACAATTCTGTGCTAGACCACTATTGAGTCACAGAAGGAGGAATCACCCAACCTTGAGTGAAAACAAAAGTGACTAGGTTTAACGACGTCGGAGCACGTCTCTAGCCTAGACCTCTAAATAGTGTACGTTATGTTCCAATGCATTGTTAGGTTTATTCAGTTCATTTTAAAGTTGATCTTCAATTATGTTTCAGTTTTCAGGCCTTACCGTATGTATACAAAAAATCCTAGGATGCAGCTAGAATGAATGAAAATATCCTTTTTCTTCAATGAACACCTACCTACGGGAGGGTAGAGAGATCATTCCCAAACCAAGGAAACCAATACAAAAAAGTCAGTCACTTAATGCATACATACATCAATTGCTAAAGTGCACGGATACTGCTAATGAGAGATTTAAACATTCACTTTCCAATATGAAAATCTGAAATGCAAATTCACTTTCACTTTCGTATACTAAATGAATGCAATCTTTTTGATTTCGATGCCTTTAAATCTAGAAAAAACAAATAAGCAACAAGCAAGTGTGGAAGAAACCGATTGATCCAAACAATTGTGATCTATGTTCGGTAGTGAAGAGAAATTGAATCAATGCCAAAGATTGGTTCAATAATAGTCACTAAACAATCAACCAAAAACAAGCAAAGGGGAAGGATCAATCAAACCAACAACAATTCGCAAACAAACCTTGAGAAAACAAGCAACCAAGCCAAACTGATTCAAGAGACTTGAAACAATGAACTAGGTCACATAAGAAAAAAGAAATATTCATTCAGCAAAGCTCACAAAAGAGTGCCTCAACCTATAAACAGTGAAAAACAAGTTATCAAACAAGTGAGAAAAACAAGGGACCAACAAGACTGATGGACTCAGGAGGCAGAATTGAGAAAATCAATTCTACAGCAATCAGCACGGGTAATACACAAGAAACAAGCGCTGATAAAGCACTAGTTGCAGCAACAGAGCGATGTCAATGTGGAAGTACACGACTTTTTTGTGATGGTCAGATTTTCAGAACCGTCATGACTATGTGATGAACACGATATTACAAAAGGGTGAGTGCGATGACAACACAATTGTTAAATTTAAAGCCGCGATGATGTTCAAAACAATGATAGGAAAACCTAAACTCCCAAATCAAAAATAGTCAATATTTCAATCAAATAGGGGTATTTCCTAGATCAAGCCAGGAAACTCAAAAGACTGGTAACTAATCCCCAAAACTTCAAAAGAGACCAAATCAAAAAATCAAGACAAGAGTAAACAAGAAAAGAACAAATGCCAAAGCTCCCCAGTGGAGTCGACAATTTGTGATGCAGGAAAGTGTTCCCTCTACGGATAGAGGCAACCCCTCTAGCCCTAGAGTGGGTCTAGTCACAAACAAGGACAGATCAACAATAGCTTTCCTTAAATAGTCATAGTTGGGGGCCTACCTCAACCGATGGTCCATGGAGTTCCGTTGCACTGCTCCAGCTTCTGCTTCCTTCTCCTAACGAGTAATCAACCTGAAACAATGCAAAGGAAATACAACAAAGCATGTAACCAAAAACAACAATGATCTATTTACTCACAAAGTCAAGAAGTCATGAGCTATCAAGTACATTACATACAAGACATTGGAAAACAACATTAATTGTATTAATAATGAAATAAGAGTAAGATTACAACCAAAGTCTTGACGTCACAAGCCTTCTCAGAGGGATCCAGCTAGCATGTTCCTCAAGCATTCACTCTTTGAAGATGGATCTCCTAACATACAAGTCTCTCTCACTCACAAGTTTTACACAAGATTAAGGGCACTTCACAACCTTCCACAAGCTATCAAAATCCCACACTTGTCACACTCACACCAGCTATCTAGCAAACTCACAAACACTAACAACACTGCTCAACTATCCAACCATTAGAAACTAGCAATGCCTAGCAATGGCGAGAGTTTAAATAGGAGAAGGAGTCTCCATGAAAGGAGGAAGAATGAGATTATCCCCAAGGAAGGTAGCATAAATGAAGAAACAACCATGCCAGAGAAAGGATGGTGATACAAACTATGCCAACAACTAGGTTTGGAGTCATCTGGAAGGCCGATTGTTGGAACAAATTCACCCAATCTGGATCATCGTGGGGACATAACTGATCTATAGCACTGACATTGCTATTAAGTAATGCAACCAGTCAGGTCATCACTAAAGATTACAAGTAACCTGACGCTGGGACATGAAATCGGACCATTGCGGGAATCAGGTGTACTTCTGCGATGGCAGCGCTTCTTGACAGTTTATGAGTGCCCTTCAGCGCGTATATTTAGTCCATAGTTATGATGAGGCAGATAACTTAGGAAAAGTGGGTCATATGGCAATGTCAGAGAGCATTTGTCTAATGTGAGCATGTATGACATGAACACATGACACAGTAGGAAGACTGGAGTGAAGACAGTGACAAATTACTATGTAACACATATAACCACATACAGTATTTACTGACTCAACTAACTAACTATGTATCTGAAGAGGCTTATTACATGAATAAGGGAGCTACGGTTGAACATGCCCCCCCGCATCAAAAGTAGCCTTTTCCTCAAGGCTAAAGCTATAGAAACTACTAAAGAATATTGGTTGGTTCCATGTCACATCGTCTGGAGAGGTGTCTTTCCACTTGATGCCGACTTCCTTGATTGTGTGGCCATGGAGATGTCTTTGACAAGTATAAGCTACATGTTTAAGTCAGAGCTAAAGTGAACCTTCCTCATCCAATTTTGGAAGACTGGTTTGAACCCTACAATCGTTCCCCATAACTTTCTTGAGGCAAGATAAATGGAAGACTAGGTGGATTTTTTAAGTAGTCGGCAAGGTCAATTTGTAAGGGACTGCTCCCATATCTGAAGTACCCAAAAAGGCCCATATAATTTTGGGTCTAGTTTCTAGTAGCCTTTTTCTTTGAAAGAGGTATGCCTATAAGGTTGGAGTCATAGGAACACCTAGTCATCTACTTGAAATGATGTAGATTATCTTTGAGATGAGTGATCATGGTAGCATGGTTATGCAGGAGCTAATAAAATGACTGTAGTTTAGAAGATCCAGGGATATAAAAAGCTGGAGAAGGTGTTATTTGGCCATACACTACCTCATATGGCATAATCTTGGTGGCTTCATGACGGTTAGTATTATACCATTATTCAACTAAAGGCAACCATTAAACCAATTAATGCTTATTTTATGAGGTGAAGCACCACAAATATGTCTCCGAACATTTGTTGACAAATTTTATTTCATTAGGGGAATTTTGAGGTCTAAAGTGGGCCTCCTAAGGAAACTATAAAATAATAGTGGAAACAATAAAATATGACTAGATTACATCATTAAATTTTATAAGGAAAAAAGAAAAAACTATTTTTTCAAGTTGTATTTTTAACTTATCTCCCTATGGGTTTACTCAAATTTTGAGCTAAAGCACTAGTTGGATGCAGAATTTGATTCCTCATCCAAGGAGTACCCATGTTGCATACTTTTGATGAACCCTACTACATGAAAAAATGTGATTTTGGTCATGTCTTTTCATGTATTTTTCATTTTTCCTGTAGCAAGGTCCATCGAAAGTATGCAACATGGGTACTCCTTCGATGAGGAATCAACGTTTGCACCCAATGAGTACTCCCACTCGAAATTTGAGTAAAAAATAAGGGATATAGGTTGAAAATATGCGTTAAAAAAGTAGTTTTATTATTTTATTATTTTTTAAACTTATTACTTTTTTACTCCAAAAATGGTGAATCATCTCCCATGGTCAACATTTTATGCTCTTAACTTCCAAGACGATACCAGAATACCAAATATGCGAAGAAATATACCCAGAACATAGAACAATGAGAAATAACAAGTATTTTATTATTCAGAAAGCAATGTTCAATTGCCTCTTTGAGGGGGCAACCTCCAATAGAGCTAAGCTCAATTACAAAATAAGACACGATGCTCCTCGAGGGGAGTCTCTATCCTTTATATAGGATTCATACATGTAATACCATAGGGCAACACCATGGTTCTTATTAATACCATCTATCTAATACCGTGGCCCATTTGAAACTAATCATGGTCCCTTCATTAAATGCGAGTTAACCACTTACAATTATTAATATGGGCTTTATTGACTCTTTACTTAACTATAACTATGAATTGATCCTATTACATAAATAAGGGGGTTAGGGTTGGACCTTAACATGCCCTCCCCCATAAGAATAGCCTTGTCCTCAAAAAGCTGTGGAAACTGTTGAAGGATAGTGGCTGGTTCCCAAGTTGCATCTTCCAGAGAGGTGTCTTTCCACTTGACGAGGAAATCCTTGATCGTGCGGCCACGCAGGTGCTATTCTCGTGTGTCAAGAACCTGTTCAGGTTGGAGCCATATTGACCCTTCTTCATCCACTTCAGGTAGACTAGTTTGAATTCTGCAATGGTTCCCAATCACTTTCTTGAGGCATCAGACATGGAAGAATGGATGGATTTTTGCAGTGGCTGGCAAAGCTAGCTTGTAGGTGACTTCTCCAATGCGCTGAAGTACTTGATACAGTCTGTAGAATTTTGGAGATAATTTTTGACAACCCTTGTCTTTGAGTGATGTTTTCTTATATGATTGCAGCCTCAAAAATACCTTATGCCCTTCTTGAAATTGGTGTTCTAAGTGATGTTGATCTGCCTATTGCTTCATGCGGTTTTGTGCTTGATGAAGATTCTCTCTAAGGTGCACTAGCATGGTTGTTTGGTTCTGTAGGAGTTGATCCACTGCTTGTACCTTCAAGCATCCCTTGATATAAGAAGTAGGGGAAGGAGGGAGTTGACCATAAACTGCTTCATATGGAGTCATTTTGGTGGTGGCATGATAGTTGGTGTTATACCACCATTTGGTTAGAGGTAACCACTGTACCCAGAGATGTTGCTTTTCTGAAGTGAAACACCTAAGGTAGGTCTCTAGATATTTGTTGACTGCTTTAGTTTGACCATTAGTTTGTGGATGATAGGAAGTATTGAGTTGTAGTTGGGTACCTTGTAGCCAGAAGAGTTCCTGCCAAAAGTTACTGGTGAAGATCGGGTCATGATCAGACACAATGGAAGTGGGCATGCCATGAAATTTGAAGATCTGATCCATGAAAGATTCAATGACCAAAGTCGGTGTAAAAGGGTGGGGTAGGGCACAAAAATGAGCATACTTAGAAAGTCTGCCCACAACCACCATGATGACTGACTTGTTTCCTGATTTTAGAAGACCCGTAATGAAATCCATATAAACCTCCATCCAGATTGAGGCCGGGATGGGAAATGGCTGTAATGTGCCTGGCGATTTGACTGTTTCTCCTTTGTGGCACTGACAAACGTTGCATTCAACTACAAAATTAAGAATGTCCTTTTTCATGCCTATGCAAAAAAAAGATCTTCGAGTGCGAGCATACGTCTTCAGAAAGCCTGAATGTCTTGCAGTGTGAGATGAGTGCAACTCCGCTGAAATGCAGCTTTTGAGGGTGGATGTTGGTGATATTACGACTCTATCCTTGTAGCGAAGAATCTCATCCTACCACGAGTATCCTGTTGTAGAATTTGGATCTGCCTACAATTGATTAATGAGTTGCGAGAGCCAGGGATGTGAAAACCATTCCTTGCGAGCCTCTTCAATCCATTCTAGAATGGGAAGAGAAATTGCGAGTAGGGTACTTTCCTCCTCAAATTGGCGGGATAACGCATCTGCTACAATATGTTTGTGCCCTTTCTTGTAAATTATCTCATAATCATATCCTAGCATTTTGGCGAACCATTTATTTTGTTGTGGCAAGGATAGGCATTTCTCCCAAAAATATTTAAGGCTTTGATGGTCTGTGTGGATTTGGAAACATCGCCCAATAAGTATGGCCACCAGGTATCTACTGCATGTAAGATGACCATCATCTCCTTCTCACAGGTAGATTGTCCCAAATTCTTCCCACTTAGTTGTTGGCTCGTGAAGGCCAAGTATCGACCTTCCTGCATTAAGACCGCCCCAATACCTGTACCAAAAGCATCACGTTCAATCAAAAAACATTTCGTGAAGTCGGGTAGTGCTAAGACTGGAGTGGAACACATGGCATGTTTGAGAGCTATAAAGGCCTGTTGTGCTTCATCATTCCAAAGGAATGAATTTTTCTTGAGGAGTTGAGTGAGGGGCCTAGCAATGCGACCATAATTGCAGACAAATTTGTGATAGTAGCCTATGAGACCCAAAAATCCTCTCAAGCTTTTCAAGGTCTTTGGTTGTGGCCAATCCTGCATTGCCTGGATCTTTTTTAGGTCCACTTTGACACCTTCATTCCCCACAATGTGGCCCAAATACTCAACTTCTTCCATGCCAAAAGAGCACTTGGACATCTTGACAAATAATTTATGCTGGTGGAGAAGTTGCAAGAGCAGATCTCCATGTCGAAGATGTGTGGCCTAAGTGCGACTGTAGATGAGGATGTCATCAAAGAAAACAAGGACAAATTTTCTGAGATATGGTTTGAGAAGGTGGTTCATTAGGTTCTAAAAAGTGGATGGGGCATTACAAAGACCAAATGGCATGAACAGGAACTCATAATGCCCTTCATGAGTTCGGAAAGCAGTCTTTGGAATGTCTACTTCTTTCATGCGAATTTGGTGATAGCCCGAGCGTAGGTCGAGATTAGTAAAGAATTGAGCCCCATTTAGTTCATCCAGAAAATCATCAACAATGGGGATGGGAAATTTATCTTTGATCGTCAACTTATTGAGGGCCCTAAAGTTTGGACACATACACCATTCCCCATCTTTCTTGAGCACCATGACCACCAGTGATGAATAACAACTAATACTAGGACGAATGATGCCTCCTTCCAAGACTTCCTTGATGATTCTTTCAATTTCATTCTTTTGGGCGAACAGATATCTATATGAGTGCACATTTGGTGGTTGGGCCCCTGGGACCAAAATAATGCTATGATCATGTTCCCCTCTCAAGGGTGGAAGCTCATGAAGCTTGTCAAAGATTGGCATATGGTTGTTTAAGATCTGTTGCATCTCAAGATGAATATAAAGAGAATTGGTTTCAAAGGCCTGGATGGCATTAAATTGGGCTACAACTCCATGGTGGCCCTTCTTTAACAATTTTTCCATCTGATGTGAGCTGATGATAGAGGGAGCTCTCGCCTGGAGTCCGCAGAGGGTATGTGTGTGGTTGTTCTACTTAAAAATCATATATAACTCCTGGAAATCCATTGTGATTAGGCCAAGTGTGTGAAGCGATTAAGCACCTAGGATAATGTTGCACCCTCCCATGTGTGTGGCAAACATGTGGGTATTTAACTGATAATCCCCCATTTGAAGTTTGAAATTTTCACAGCGGCCTTCACATTTCATTGTCCTCCCATCAGCAATTTGGATCTGGAAGTTAGAAACTGCTCAGACAAAACAATGCACTGCTTCCACAACTCTTTGATGGATAAAGTTATGTGTACTTCCACTATCAATCAAGACTACTACTGGACGATGCTTAATAAAACCTCTGATTTTGAGAGTTTGGGGAGAATAAATCCCTGCTAGAGCATGCAGTGAGATAACTGATTCTTCAGGTACATTGTACTGCTGGTTGTCCTCTTCTTCCTCTTCTGGTTCCTCAAGTGGTGGGGCTTCCTCTGATGAACTGGGATCAGTAGCATCAATTTGAAAGAATTTGGGCTCCTTGCATTTATGCCGGGGGAGCATTTCTCATCATAGCAGTAACACAATCCTTGCTTTCTTCTTTCTGCCATTTCTGCTGGTGACACCTTTTGAACCTTGAGTGTTTGGGTAGTGCTTTGAGCCTGGGTGGGGTGACACTTGGCTATGAAATTTGGGTGATTGGACTGGGCCGCTAATGCACACTCTACTTCACGAGCTATCTTGCAAGCATGAAGCCATGAGATAGGGTGGTGCAGTTAGGCATGGCCTTCTATGGCTTCTTTGAGACCACTGACAAAACATTCCACGTAGAACTCATCATGTAGACCTCTAGTGCAGAAAGCTAAGGCTTCAAAGGCTGTAATATATTCGTTCACTGTTCTTGTCTGTCGGAACTTAGTGAGATGACCCAAAAAATTAGATTCATGGTCAAAGTGATGTGTAAGAGCTTTTTTGAATGTCTTCAAGTCAAGGGACTTCCATAGCAACGTTGATGCCACTGCCACCATTGCCATCTTTCATTGTCCATGTACATGCTACCCACACTAAGCTGAGTCGCATCATCCAAGATGTAATTCAGTGTGAAATATTGCTCCATTTGTGCTATCCATGCGGATGGGTGAGAGCCATCAAATTTATACATGTCCAGCTTGGGTGGTTGTGGATGGGATTGTTAGTGGGTGCCAAAGAGGTGAAGAGACGGGCTAGACTCGCCCTCAATGTTTTCATTGCCAATATATGCCTCCACGCATTCCTCTACCTTGACCTTTAAGAGTGTTTCATTTAAGTTCTTCAGCTGCAACATTACATCTTTCAATTATGATTTAAGGTTGTCAATCCTCTCATTGGCTGTAGCTTGAGCTCTAGTTTGTACCATGCACCAATCTGATGTACTTGAAATTTGGGACTACCCGAATTTTTATTGGCACTAACAATTGAATGGTACCACCTTGCTCAGCTCGTCGACCTGATTCTTATGGGCTAAGTCTCCAATAATTGTCCCAGGGGTCTCAGACTCTTTTTTTTTACTCTGAACAGAGTTTTACTCCTTGCTTAGGAATACTGCAGTAGCCGAATTCCATAAATTTTAATGCTGCCCAAAGTCCTGTAAAAACCACACCTAGGTATAGGAACCCACACAATTACTTAGATTTGAATGACAAGCCTAATTTTTTTGATGGTTACAGATCCTAAACAACTAGATCTGGATGGCGGATCTGACGGATCTGATAGATTTGAATGGAAAAGATGATGCGTGATCCAGAGATAGAGAAGCGAACTATGGTCTCCAGGAGTGTCAAGTGCTACAGATCGCAATATACATAAGGGTCTGATAGTAGTACTCAGCCCAATCTTTCAGCGCTCTAACAAAGGAGGATCAACCATACCCTTAGTCGTACAACCCGACTACCCTATAGTACACACGAGTAATCTCCCCGAGTTTTGTTCTCAGTGTACTATAGCAACAAGAGGGCTGATGGTTTATCTATGGCAAGGTTTCAAGGGGCAAGGGGACTTCTGATATACCTAGAGGGTACTTGGAAGACAGTCCATGTGCGGTTTTTTCTAATGCACTACTACTCGAAGGGGTACCCACAGGGGTTACAAGGGAGTCCAACAAGTGTGACCACCTCTTGTATTTCCTGTGTGCATGCCTCCCCAAATCCATAGGTTTATGTTCTCAACGACAGATCCCATGGTTTAAAGATGCCGGAACACGTCTCTAGCCAAAAAAAAAAATTCTAAAAATTGGAGATCCCACCGGCCCTGGAAAGTGCTCTGATACCACTTGTTGTGCTCTTAATCTGCAAGATGATACCAGAATACCAAATATCCGAAGAAATATACCCAGAACATAGAACAATGAGAAATAACAGCAAGTATTCTATTATTCAAAAAGCAATGTTCACTTGCCTCTTCGAGGGGGCAACCTCCAATAGAGCTAAGCTCAATTACAAAATAAGACACGATGCTCCTCGAGGGGAGTCTCTATCCTTTATATAGGATTCATAAATGCAATACCATGGGGAAATACCATGGTTATTATTAATACCATCTATCTAATACCATGGCCCATTTGCAACTAACTGTGGTCCCTTCATTAAATGTGGGTTAACCACTTACAATTATTAATATCGGCTTTATTGACTCTTTACTTAACTATAACTATGACTCGATCCTATGACATAAATAACGGGGTTAGGGTTGGACCCTAACACAACATCAACATATTGAATCCTATTGGTTCTTATAAAGTTTATTTTGGTTGTACATTTTTCTTATGAGGCCCATTTTAGACCTCAAAATTCCCCTGATGTACCATCAGTTTGGGGACGATATGTTGTACTCATTTGGAGGTGTTGCCTTGTAGCTTGAAAAGTTCCTACCAAAAATTGTTGGTGAAAGTGGGGTCTCGATTAGACACAATGGAAGTTGGTATGCCATAGAGTTTGAATATTTGGTCCATGAAAACCTAAGCCACCAATGTTGGGGTAAATGGGTGTGGGAGAGAGAAAAATTGAGAATAATTGGAAATTATATCAACAACCACCATGATGACATATTGTTTTCTTGACTTTGGGAGACCTATAATGAAATCCATGGAAACATTTGTCCAAATGGAATCAGGGAGTGGGAAGGATTGCAAGGTGCCCAGTAGCTTGATTGTTTCCCCTTTGTTGCTCTTTCATACTTCATATTCATCTACGAAGGTAAGAATTTTGTGCTTCATTCTTGTCTGAAAAAAAGGTTCGCATGCATGTGTATAAGTCTTCTAAAAGCCTGAATGTCCAACAATGGAAGAGGAGTGCAACTCTTCCAAGATTTTTCGTTTGAGGGTGTAGGTCAGGGCCAACACCACCCTATCCTTATAGCAGAGAAACTCATCCTTACAAGAGTAATCCTCAGAGGAATTAGGATATGATCGTAATTTCTTAATGAGATGGGATAGATAATGGTGGGAGAACCATTCCTGACGAGCTTCTTCAATTCAATTTGGTATGGGTAGAGAGAGGGATAACAAAGTGCCCTCGTCCTCAATTGGTGCGATAAGGCATCAACCACTACATTATCATGCCCCTTCTTGTAAATTATCTCATAATCATATCCCAATGTTTTTGCAAGCCATTTATTTTGTTGTGGTGATGATAAAAGTTTCTCTATGAATTATTTTAAGCTATGGTGGTCATCTCAGATTTTGAAATGATGCCCTAATAAATATGGTCTCCAAGTGTCTACTACATGTAGTATGGCCATCATTTCTTTCTCTGATCTAGGTAGATGTTGGTGACCACCTGCTTATTCCACTTGGACCCCCACCACTGTCTCTTTCAATTTTTCCTTTTCCTTAATTGTAGCAGAATTTAATATTTTTGGCAGTTTTTCGGGTCCTGAATGTCTGAAGACATTTTCAGGCCCTAAATGACTTTTTTTTGGGAAACCTGGGGCCAACATGGATCCTCAACTATTTTTTGCCACTTGAAATTTGTATCCCTTGGATAGATATTTCTAGTGAGGTATTGTGCGCGTCAAATGGAGATTGTATGCCAAAGTTATGACCCGAGGAAGTTGATGTACCAATTTACCCAAATGAGGCCCATAGCTTTGGTGCTTCATCTTCTAAGGTTACGTTTTTAGATTTTTAGGGTTTTCCATTATTTATAAATAATAAATATGCCTTTGAGCTTGATCATAATACAATTTAGAGGCATGAAGCCACCACATCTCTTCTCCGAGATAAGCTACCATGGCCCGAGCTAGTCATATTTCTAGTCTGTTTGTAAGCATATTTCAGTATTTGATATTAATTAAATGAAGTGTTATTTCTTCTACATCTCTTTATTTATAATTATATCTGTAATTTTTTGTGCTCATGTTAAAGTTTGTATCAGTGGTATCAAAGCAGTTTGCTCTTTCTCTATTTTTATTTGCATGTCCTCAATGAGGTTGGGATATAAGGATTTAGGGCTCGAACTAGTCAAACCTTTGTAAAACCAACCTCGCAAATCCCCATGGCCTCCAATGGAAGAAGAGAAGAAAGATGGTGGGGAATAAGATCCTTTCAAAATATTTGTCGAAGAAGCCCTAGAGTGACAAAGGAACGCGATTATGGACAACTTTGCCCAGATCCTTCAATTTCTACCCAAGGGCAACACATCTCCTTCCAGCAGCTACTCTGGAAGTGCCACATGCTTTAAGGTATAAGTTAACTTTGACATCTGCATATTTGAGGGTTAGATAGATGTGGACACCATATATAAATGGTTAAATCTACTAGAAGGATATTTTTCTATTCATGATTTTTCCAGCTGGGAAAATATTACTTTTTCACTTCACAAATCCGCCTCCCAAATGAAGGACTGGTAAAAAACCTACTGTGAGGATAAGGATGAAATTACACCCTCACTATTTTTTGTCGCACAAACTTGGAATTCATTTCGAGACACCATCAAGGAGCAATACTACCCTATCAGGAGATATGAGGATAAATACATAAAGTGGACCATGCTGCGACAAGGAAGGGACCAAGACATATTAGAGTTTACCAATGTTTTTCATACCCCTCGCATGAAGTTCGGTATCAAGGATTCTAAGAAAAATTTGGTAGTCAAGTACTAGAACTGCCTACACATTTACATCCAGGATGAGATGGAGTTCTTGGACATCTCCTCACTAAGCACAGTGTATCGATACACTATGAATATTTAGTAGAAGTTTAAATAGAAAAGCGAGACTTTGGATCTAAAAATCCGAAGCAACGGAAAGGACCCCCGAAACTACAGAGCAAAGGGCAAAGCCAAGGTGGGCCAACCTAGGATAATCTTTCTAAGCCACAAGAAAACAACAACACCACGAAGATAGAGAAGGACACAGGAAAGTGGTGTGAGTTCCATAAGAGTTCCACTCATAACTCATGTGAGTTTTGGGCCAAGCAGTCATTGATAGCCGAGCTAAAGGCTGCCGAGTCAGATGCATGTTCTGACTCTGAGTCAAAACCCGACAAGGGGAATGACAAAGGGAATAATATCATTGATGTGGAGACCAGTTCCATTATGGCCACCAACAAGATCCAGAAGATTTACCCTAAAGATCTGGAGGAGGGGGAACGCCTATTCCACTCATAGATGCGGGTGAAGGGTTCTTCGATGCAGTTCATTATCAATAGTGGGAGCCAAAAGAATCTCATTTCAATAGAGGTCATGAAGAAGTTGGGCCTACGAACTACAGCATAACCACAATTGTACACCATCGGTTGGCTTCACCAAGGACAAGATCTCTGCGTCAGCCAATAGTGTTGCCTTCCCTACAACATCAAGCCCTTCACGGACGAGGTATTGTGTGATATTTCTCCTCTTGATGTTTGTGATGTATTATTAGCACAACCATACTTGTGGAAGTGACATGTTGTATATGAGTCCAGACCTCGCTTTGTTATTATTTCTTTGGGTAGTAAGTTATATAGGATGCCAGAGGTAGCCCCGCCTACTACCATCTCTTTGATCTCTATTAAGAAATGCAGTAAGATCATCTCCAAGACTGGGAAATTTGTTTTATTTCTAATTCTCTCTAAAATTTAGGGGAAGATCATAGCCACATCCATGGCCCCCAGGAAGGCTTCCTCCATGCAACAGAATGTAGAAATTTCACCTGTAGAACAAACCAATATATGAATGTCCTAAAGCATAATACTTGTTCTACTTCTACAAAACCTTAAGTGGAAGCATAATCGAATTCATGAGCAACATCAAGTAGAAACATGCATAACTAATCAAGAGAATTAATCACACATAACACAAGATATATCTAGGGGAAAGCACCAGCATAAAACCCCAACCATGTATTATCAATCAAGTGGAAATCCTCTTCACAATACAAAAAGAATTAGCTCTCAAGTTATTCAATTCTCAATGAACTATGAAGATATGAAGACATATCTCATGAACCAACCAAGCCCTATTTATATAGGCTTTACCTATGGTCCTTGCGTAGTTTGCTTAGGAAATAATAGGAAAAGCATATGCTATTAATTCCAAACATACCAAATTAACCAATGGTCCAACTACGCAATCCTTGAGGACACTAGTTCCTCAACCATGCAAAAATTACTTACTAGAAATAGTAAAGCATCTGATAGTACATTGTCCCACATCTGATCTCAACTAGGTCTCTAACAGAACTAACATGCAACAGTTATCCATGAGTGAATCCTCAGTTATCTAAAATAATAGTTGTCACATGTATGCAAGCATTAACAAACTATATTTTATTATTTTAACAACTTGTTAAACTAATCTAACTGGACTTGACTAGTTAGAACTAAATCAATTGATTCTCTCATTATAGAACTCATACTTATTCCCTCAATTAGTGGGGGAAATTAAGAATAAATTCCTCAATCAGTGGGAAAACTCATGTGCATGCTCAGAAAGACTTCAAATTCGAATTTCCTTAATTAATTAACTCAATTAAATTAATTAATTAATATTTCCAACCGTTGTTAAGACCAAAATTAATTTTACTTTCTATAGATAGACAAGGGACTGCCATAAATGGGAAGGGACCCAAAAATGCTATTTTTAGAACTTTCTATTTTTAGAAGCTTCACCTCTCACCTAATGTGGCCAATGACCTCACTGGCCAAACTGCTATTTTTAGACATGCTACTTTTAGCAAGTCTATTTTTAACACATTCTAAATTTAATATTTCTTGTTTCACATTTTTCAACACTCCCTCTTAATAAGAAAGGAATCCTCTCGAACCCGATCCTGTAACTCTGGAATGTTCTGCATGCAACACATCTACCCAGTCCACTTGCTCCAACAACACTTGGAACAGAAAACACTCCCAACCGACCACTCTGTTGGGCTAGGGACATACTCTGATGCTAAAGCTCTACCTGTTGCTAACAAGTGCTCCATCTCTGACATCTACGCTAGTGCAACATCTCCATACATCTCGCACCATTGCACACCTCTCTATGCCACCTAGCACTGTGCAAAACACTTGTGCCTCTCGCATTGCTGGAATCTGCTAGCTATGGCTTGTCCTGTGATTCCCTGCATTGTCACTCTCTCTGTCGCTCCATCCGCATCTGTCTCTACCCAATCAGTTAGTTCCTGCTATTCCACATTGGGGCTCCTGTAGCAAGGTCTCAACCAAGAGGTTGGGTACCTCAAGGATCCTGCCCCTCCTCCTTGGGACGATCACTCTATATTGCCCCACCTCCTACCTAGAGGTATGGCTACATACGATCCCTCGGCCTACTTGGCTTGAAGTTTTCCCCTACTGGAGGTCTCTGCATGAGTAGATGTCTCTACTTTATCTCCACTCAGCTCCCCCTATTGTGGCTACTCCACAACTTCTTGAAGCTGCTGCACCAATCGTGGCTCCTCCACAATCATCTGAGACTTCTTATGGCTCTGCATGTTGAGAGGTAATATACCCTCCCTCTCAACCACCAAGTCTCCATCAGTTGCCTTGCTTCTCAAGGCTTTGCATGCATCTTGAACTGCAAGAGCATATAGGTTCTTCACCCGTGAACCAATCTGCTTCACCTGTCTAGTGACGATGTGTCTAAGGAAAAAATTTCCCTTACTGAAGACTACATCATATCCTCTATCTTCCAGCATCTTGATCGACACCAAGTTTCTCTTTAGTCCTGGTATATACTTGACATTGGTCAAGGTAAGGCGAGATCTATGCTCCATCTGAAAAATAACCACGCCTACACATGAGACACTATACTTCTCATCATTACCCATCACTATGAGTATCTGGAGATATTTCTCCTCCAAAGTACTAAACAAACTCTTGTCATCAGTCATGTGGAAAGAAGCTGCACTGTCAAGAAACCAACCACTTCTCACCATGGATGAAACCATGCATGCGAACAGTGTGAAATCCAACTCAAACTGTGAAGCAAGTGCCTCACCTTTAGATCCTTCCCCGGATCCCTTCTTGCATTTCCTCCATGGACAATTTGCAACATAATGGCCCACCTCATGACAATGAAAGCATTTCACTTTCGATTTTTCAACCTTCTTCCCATGATTGGAAGAACTGGATTTGGAAAGAGAAACATTCTCCTTCACCTTCTTCGCCTTACTCGCTAAAGCACAGTTCTCCTCATCATGCGTGGATGAAGAACTACCTCTGGTGCTCCATCTAATCTCCTCCTACATCAAATCTGACCATAGTCGTTCCCAATCTAGCAGCTTCTCCCTTCCATTCACCGAATCCTGGTAGCTATGCTAGCTCTTAGGAAGTCCAAGGAGTGCTTGGCTCACCATATCCTCATTCGATGTCACAACCCCTACATTTGCAAGCTCATCCCTGCATGTGATGAGCTTGGTCGGATACATAGAGATTATCTCATCCCTTTCACACTTGATCTTTTGAAGTTTGTCCTTCAGTGCCAGCTTCCTATTATCACTGCCATTCTGATATAAATCTTTCAATGTTTTCCACATTGCATGCGGAGTCTCCTTCACATGGAGGATCAAGACAATGTGATCTCGCACTCCCTCCAAGAGAATTCTCCTAGCTCTAGCCACACACTTCCTCAATTCCACCTACTCAGTCTTGTCAGTAGGCTTAGAGATTTCTTGATGAATGAAATCCTTAAGGCCATTATCTTCCAAAACTGCCTCCATGCAATCCTTCCAAGCTATATAGTTTGAGCTGCCATCAAGGGCATACTCAAGCCTAAAACCATAGAATGACATTGATGAAATAGATGTGATAAGAACTTTAGATCTATATCCCGAATAATAAACTTCGAATTTATCCTGCTAGTATATTGTTCTTGCTTGATCACCCATGCTCTGATACCATGTAGAAATTTCACTTGTAGAACAAACTGATATATGCAATGTCCTAAAGCATAATACTTGTTCTACTTGTACAAAACATTAAGCAGCAGCATAATTGAATTCATGAGTGACATCAAGTAGAAACATGCATAACTGATCAAGAGAATTAATCACACATAACATAATATATATCCAGGGGAAAGCACCAACATAAAACCCTAACCATGTATTATCAATCAAGTGGAAATCCTCTTCACAATACAAAAATAATTAGCTCTCAAGCTATTCAGTTCTCAATGAACTATGAAGATATGAAGATATATCTCATGAACAAACCAAGCCCTGTTTATATAGGCTTTACCTATGGTCCTTGCGTAGTTTGCTTAGGAAATAATAGCAAAAGCATATGCTATTAATTCCAAACATACAAAATTAACCAATGGTCCAACTACGCAATCCTTGAGGACACTAGTTCCTCAACCATGCAAAAACTAATTACTAGAAATAGTCAAGCATCTGATAGTACAATGTCCCACATCTGATCTCAATTGGGTCTCTGACAGAACTGACATGCAATAGTTATCCATGAGTGAATCCTTAGTTATCTAAAATAATATTTGTCACATGCATGCAAGCATTAACAAACTATATTTCATTATTTTAACTTGTTAAAATAATCTAACTAGACTTGACTACTTAGAACTAATTCAACTGATTCTCTCATTATAGAACTCATACTTATTCCCTCAATCAGTGGGACAACTCATGTGCATGCTCACAAAGACTTCAAATTCTAATTTCCTTAACTAATTAACTCAACTGAATTTATTTAATTAATATTTCCAACTACTGTTAAGACCAAAATTAATTTTACTTCCTATAGATAGACTAGGGACTGTTATAAATAGGAAGCGACCCAGAAATGCTATTTTTAGAAATTTTTGTTTTTAGCAGTTCCACCTCTCACCCAATGTGGCCAATGACCTCACTAGCCAAACTGTTATTTTTAGACATGCTATTTTTAGCAGGTCTATTTTTAGCACATTCTAAATTTAAAATTTCTTGTTGCACATTTTTCAACACAGAAGTTGGTGGATACGGTTGTGGAAGAATACAAGGACATCTTCTCCACACTCATAGGGGTACCCTTGCACTGTCAGGTCAATCATTCTATCGATCTAACTCCCGGAGCAGATCTACCCAACAGGCTGATACATCATTGCTCCATTCTCGAAAATGAAGAGATCAAGCGAAAAATATAGGAGCTTCTACAAAAAGGGAAAATCCAATAAAGTTCCTCACCTTGTGGGAGCTTGATTGCACCTGTACAAAAGAAGGATGGGACCTTGAGGCTTTGCATTGATTATTGGGCACCAAAACAAATCACTACCTCTAACAAGTATCCAATCCCATGATTGATGACCTTCTAGACCAACTCAAGGGGGCCAATTATTTCAACAAGATCGATCTAAAGTTTGGCTATCACTAGGTTCCCATAGAGCCCATAGATGTGTGGAAGACTGCCTTGAAATCCATGTAAATACTTTTTGAATGGTTGATTATGCCCTTTAGGTTGACAAATTCCCTTGCTACTTTTTTTAGGCTAATGGATGAAAACTTGTCACCCTTCACCAACTCATTCGTGGTTGTTTATCTGGACGACATCCTCATATTCAGCAAGAGTTGGGAAGAACACTTGCAACCATTCGGCATGTCCTCCAAACCCTTCGGCAACTCAAAATGTGTACAAACTTGGAGAAATACACCTTTGGCATGAGCCAAGTCCAATATTTGGGTTACATCATACATGCGAATGGCGTGCATGTGGATCTAACTAAGATCTAAGTCATTTAGGATTGGCTAGCCCCAACCACTATAACAGAGCTATGGAGATTTTTTGGCCTTGTAAAGTTTTATCAGAGGTTCATGTTGGGATTCTCCCATATCACTTGGCCTTTGAGTCATATTCTTAAGGGCGGGGAAAAACAAAAGTTTTCCTAGTCTGAGTCCCAATAGAACACATTTGTTGAGTTGAAGCACCGACCCTACTCTGCACTAGTACTCACACTGCCAGACCTGTAGTAGCCATTTGAAATCGAGATAGATGCCTCATACTTTGATATTGGTGCATTCCTCACCCAACATGGGCATCTAGTTGCCTATCATAGTGAGACACTTTCCGATAAAATTGATAAGTACCCTACCTATGATAAAGATATGTATTCCATCGTCCAGGTTTGCTGGGAATAGAAGCACTACATTCTAGGGAAGGAGGTGGTCATCCACACTAATCATCGACCTCTTCAGTTTATGTAGACACATGGGAATTTGGAGAACGATTGCCGTCAAAAGTGGTATACATATCTGCAACAATTCCACTTGAACATTAAATAGAAAAAGGGAGCACCAATAATGTTGTAGAATGCCTCAACCGACCCCTAATTGCAGCACTGATTATTATTCTCAACTCTTGTGCCCATGGGACCTCTGGATGGCCACAACTATACAAAAATGATCCATAGTTCACCTCCACATACCAGATGCTAGTAGATGGAAAGAAAGTTCTTGATTTCCACCTTGAGGACACATTATTATGCTACTTAGGCCACCTTTGTGTTATTTCAAGCGAGTGTGCCAAGCTGATTTGGGAGGAGCACTACACTCGAGTTGCTAGACACTTTGGTCTGGAGAAAACTGTGACTCTACTAGAAAAGTACTTTTATTGGTCCAAACTCTGACTGTATGTTGCGAAATATATCAGATACTGCACTGCCCGTGCCATTGCCAAGCCAACCATCAAGAAGCAAGGCATGTACACTCTTCTGCCTACTCCTAGCCAGTTGTTGGAATTGATCTCCATGGACTATATTTTTGTCATCCCTTCTACTAAGAATGCTAATGACTCTGTATTTATAGTCGTGGACAAATTTTCTAATATGGCTACACTAGTGGCTTGTAAAAAGAGTATCGCAATAGAGGAAACTGCCAAACTTTTCTTTAAATGAGTATGGGTATATTTTTGGATCCTGAAGACCATTATATCATATCCAGATAGTAGGTTCCCGAGCACATTCTGGTCAAGCCTCTAGATACTATTGGACACCAAGCTCACTAAGTCGACTACCTTCCATCCCTAAACTGATGTCTAGGTGGAGGATATCAATAGGATGATAGTACACATACTCCACATGTATAATTCCAACCATCCACAAACCTAGGACGAGAGTCTTTCCTATGTGCAACACGATTATAATAGAGCTCTCCATAGCTCAACTAGTTGCAATCCCTTTCAAGTGGGTCTAGGATTTCAACCATTGTATCTGATTGATGTTGTCATGCCTCATGTGAATACACAGACAGAACCCACACATGTATTGTCCGAAGCTGATAAAGTAGCTAGATTTATTGAATGCATCCAACACATCTACCACCAGGTTCATGACATCTTGGAGAAGTCAAATTCCAAGTACAAATAGCGACATGATCGACATCGGGTGGCACACAAGTTTCAGGTGGGTGACAAAATTTGGTTTCACTTGCAGAAAGAACACCTTTCTGGAGCTGATCAGAAGCTCAAACCACTCTGATATGGTCCTTACACCATTACGAAGGCCGTGGGAGACAATTATTTTGAGCTAAGCATTCTCCCATTCCTTGGCTTGCACCCAGTGTTCAATGTGGACCTCCTTCGACAATACTTCCCACCATTACTAGACACATCAGACATTGCAGAAGAACTCACACCAAAAGAGTTAAACCCAGACTGCATGGAATAGGCCACACATGATTGGATTATAGACACAGAGGTTAAGAACACTCACCATCAGAAGATCCAACTAGATTGGGTTGTCAAATTTGGCAAACACCTGCACCAAGGCAAGTGGCTCACCAAGGACCAAGTTCAGTAGAAGTTTCCCCATCTCATGGAGGCACTCAATGCAATGGAGACCATTTCTTACTAAGGGGGGAGGACTAATCCAAGTTTATTTTGGTGGACACCCACCTATTCCTTTTGGACCCCCACCGTTGTCTCTTTAATTTTTTCAGTTTCCTTAATTGTAGCATAGTTTACTATTTTTGGTAATTTTTGGGTCCTGAACTTCTCGAGCCATTTTGAGGCCCGAAACGACATTTTTTGGGAAAATCGAGGCCAACAAGGGTCTTTAACCAATGTTGGACACTTACAAGTTGTATCCCTCAAATATCTCTTTCTAACGAGGTATTGTGCGTGGCAAACAAAGATCATATGCCAAAGTTATGACCCTGGGAACTTTATGTACCAATTTACCCAAACGGGGCCCATAGTTTTGGCATTTCATCTCCTAGAATTACTTTTTTGGATTTTTAGGGTTTTCCATTGTTTCTAGATAATAAATATTCCTTTGAGCCTCATTGTAATATAGTTTAGAGGCAAGTAGCCACCGCATCTCTTCTCAAATATACGCTACCATTGCCCGAGCAAGTCTTATTTCCATTTGTTTGTAAGCATGTTGAGATGGGGTCCCCTAGGGTCAATTTTGCGGCAAAAGCCCAAGTTTTGTTGTATAAACATGTAAAGTCTCCACAAGTTGTCGTCGCGGAGCGCTAGATAATGAAAGAGTCATAAAGGATTTTACCCTTCTTTTATGTAAGTTGATTCGGCTTTTGAAGATCTACCCATGGTCTGTGAACCATGGGATTGTATAAATAGGTGGATCTTAGGATGTATAAGGGAAGTAATGAGGTTTGGTCTATCAAAGATGTCTAAAGAGTTAGTGGAGAAGAGTAGGAAGAAAGGCTCTGTAGTTGTGTGCAAAAAGGCCTAGAGTAGAGTCTGTAGCTAAGTGCGCAGACCCCTACAACTGAGTGCATAGGGAAGTCTTGACTCTGTAAGAAGAACTGAGTATTAATAAAGAAGACTATTGCAAAAATACTTGTGTTTATCTCTTTACTTCTATTGATATGAATACGCCTTATGTTATAATGGTTTTATGAAATAATGATGTATTGATGTGCAACTTTACACGACTTATACTATTATATGAATGCAATTATTGTTAACTAATTATGCGAAGATTATCTTGTTGTATGTTGAAGTTATCAAACACAAGTTGATCTGGCTAATTACTGGGTTATAAGTAATCTTGGATGTGTGTAAATAGTGGATTCACCGATTTAGGGTCCGTGAAAGATAGTCATAGACCTTTGTGGAGGTCTAGAGGTTGATTAAAGAAGTTACATCGATAAGCCTTAAAGGCTTATTGATCTGCATGGAGGCAGAGTTAGGGCATAAAATGAACTCATGCTCATCTCTGCATGCAGAAACTTGGTTCCAACATCCCCCCATACTGATTCAAGTGAGACTTTAGTCTGCGCTTCATGGATTGATGCCGAAAGGGCTAGTAATGTAGGGATTTGTTTGGTGAAACGAACTCTGAACTTGGGTCAGGACCCACTAAGACAACAAATGGTTTCATTGTCAGGACTGGGATGTGGATAAAGAGATGTGTGATGTCACATCACTGGAATCCAACAAAGAAATAAATTGAGAAGTGGTTGAATAGAAAGATCCTGGAATTCGTGGCGCAAGAAAGCAGACATCTATGCCTGATGAAAGAAAAATGGTTGGACATATATCTATACACAGAGATACATGAAATCTTCTTTTACACCTTCCAGATCGAACTATACGAGTGGATCTCTAAATTGGTAGACGACCAAGGAAGGTGGAGGCTTGACAGTCAAATAGTGTGGACCCTGGAGTTAGTGCAGATATTGGAAGCTTCTGAGGATACGATCACACGTGCATTCGATCATTGGCTTGATCAAATCATATGAGGATTTGAAATAGAATTTTCCATCGATACCTCAGTCGGCTACAGCGAAGTAGAGTGATTCTTATTCAAGGGACTGCGAGGTAAGTATTTAAGACATTTGAATACTTGGATTAAGATGCTCTGGGGTGAAAAGCAGGTTATGCCATTACCTTGATGTTTGGATCTACGTGAAGTGGAAAGTTCTTCAGGGATAGAGGGAGAACAGACCCTGAATATAGACCACTAATCGAGCCTCGTCTCAGTGACAACGAAGGAGTAGCATAGGCTTCACCATAGGGCATTTCCCAGTTAATAAGGCAAGGGTTTTTGTGAACACCTCATCCATCCACACCACCTCCACCTTCACGTCCATAGTATACAGCTTCACCCACACCACCACCACCTCCACCACCATTCAATATGTCAAATACAATGAAATTTCCAGTTTTCAAGGGCTTGGGAAATGAGGACCCAGACCAGTTTTGGTTTGTTGTGAAGGTCGTGTGCACAACATAGAATATTACAGATGATCATATGAAGAAACTACAATTGGTTACTACTCATTCATTGACGTGGTCCATTAAGTACTGCACTGATAACCCAATGGCATCATTAGTGGACACTCAACTGTGAACAAGGAGTTTGGTAGGCCTAAGTCTAAAACATAATCAGTAGTGGGGTTCAAGGAAATCATGATGAGGATCGGTGAAACATCCTAGGAGCTGGATCAGAGACTGAAGGGTAGAACTTGCAAACCCAATATGAGTCTCACAGATAGTCAGCACCATGATTTGTTTATAGCCACACTCCCACCTCACTTAAGGATTGCTTTGTCACAACAAAACATAGGAACTCAGGCGGAAGTGCTGGATATCGCAATGAGATTACATGAGACACCTATCGAGGATGCGACGTTGGGAGTTCAAAAAATTCATGTTGAGTTTTAGAACCTCTGCTTGGAGTTTTAGAGCTTGAAAAAGGAGAAAGTGGCTTGGCCAAAGGTGCGTGAAGAAGTTTGGTGCCTCAAGTGTAAGAATGAGTGGCATGATAAGGATCATTTCCTTATTTTAATGAATTGTGTGGCAAGAGGAGGGCCCATGCCTCTAAGGCAGGAAGCTCGAGCAGGACCAAGTACAGGGCCCACATTGTGGTGTGCTATCTATCAAGTAGTAGGAAAATGTGTAATAGACAATTTCCATTTGCTGCAAAAATTTGTGCAGACACTGCAACAACTATTCTACAAGTTTTGTAAATCAGTGGGCCACGATGAACGTAACTGCCGAAGATATGAATTGATGATGGAAAGAGCACCTGTGTATCAAATGAAAAAAGATATTTGGCCTTTAGAACAATGCACAGGGGGAGTGCACAGAGGATATCAGGGACGTCGACAAGGCTGAGGAGGAGGAGGAACTGGTAGAGGTCGAGGGCAAGTTATTTGCTATAATTATAGAGTGCCAGGACACTATGCGTGAGAGTGTATGATCCAGACACACCTGTCCTAACGGAATTGTACTCAGTCTAACCATGTGATAGAAAAATGCCATATATTGATAGCTAAAATATAGGAGAAGAAGGTGCAGCATCAACAACCTACTCGAAAACCTGTAGATGATGACAGAAGAGCCTCGCGAATAGGATCCCAATGTTAATATCGTGCTGCAAAGTCGTATGACGACTGGTGACGATAAGGGAAAACAACCTAAAGAAGATGGAGGGGTCTACAAGGCTCCAGAAAAAAGAAGTTGTGTTTGATCTGGAGCACACAAAGGAAATGTTCCTAGAAGCGAAGAAAAGCTTCACTAAAACCTCTACCTCAAGAATTAAGGATAGGTTATCTGAAGAAGTTGACCCCTCCATGCTTACTACTTTCTTGGAGACTTGCATGAAATTGTTGCATGAAAACAGGACTATGAAAGGATTACATGAATTGATAAACAAATATGCTAGTAGGGATAATGCTTCTGATGGGCACCATGCAGTCAGAAAGATCAGTAGACATAAGACAAGAGCAGGATGTGAGATGAGACTCACCACGCAAATAGGAGAATACGAGATGGATCAAGTATTTTGGATCTGGGGTCAAATGTGAATGCTTTGCCTAAATAGACATGGGAAAAAAATCGGCAAGCCTACACTGCAGTGGTCTCTAATTAAATTAAGAATGGAAAATAAATAGAAGATTATCCCTATAGGGTGATTGCATGGATCAACTATAGATATAGAAGGTGCAAGAACATTGGATGACTTTGAAGTAATAGAGATTCTTAATGACAAAAATGCATATCCTGCACTCCTTGGAATTGATTGGGCCATCGACATGAATGGGGTCATCAATTTGAAGAAGCAGACAATGTCATTTGAAAGGAAAATGCTTCACGTGGTAGCACCATTGGACCCTGCAGAAGGACTGCACTATACTGAACTGGTCCGCAACTATGAGGAAAACGATGAAGATTTGGACCAGATCTATAAGATAACAACATGAGACCAAGATTGGGTTAATCTGACAACCGATGGATGAAATTCATGGGACTGCGAAAGCTCCTGTAAATCAGATTCAGATGAAGAATTGGAGCATTGGTAGAATAGGTTACATGAAGTATCTATGATGCGATGTAATATGATGATTAAATTGTTGCGTTGTGTATCATCTTAGGTAATAAGTTTGCCTTATTATGATGGTATAATTGATGTAGAGAAATTTATAAATGCATTTGAAAGGAAGGTACCTAAGAAGCATTGCTACCAAGCACTGGATTTTGTGTTGCGTGCGATGCCTGCACGGTGGTGGGGTATGCATAAAGATAGTTTTGAAGAATGGGGTGACTATAGGAAGATGATGAGGATGAAATTTTGTCACCCGAAGGTACGGTTGACTGAGAAGTATGACAGGAGAAATGATCTATGATATCATTTGGCAAAGTGGACTAAGGTTTATGGAATGGACCCTGCAGCTAGAGTGGCTGCATGTTTTTTGTCACACTTTGGGAATCATCCCTATGAATTGGTATTTGGAAACAGAGCTCTGCCACAACACCGTAGAATGGGATATCTTAAGAGAGGGGTTCATGAGGACGTTCAGCTTTGAAGATGGATTCAAAAGTATTGATGAAGCATTGTAGGAGGTTAAGGCATCAATCTTCAGAGTTCCAAAGGATCCCTTGGAATTGATTCAACCAGATTGGAGCACCTAGCTACGCCATGTGTTGGAATGATATAATATGACTGCTAAAGGAGAGGATGAGGATCCAAGCAATATTAACATCACTGAAGTAGAAGGCCAAGGTGAAGTAGGGGGACTGCAGATAGAGAACCCCGACATCACCGTGCCACTAAAAACTAAGTAGGTAAACATTGGTATAGAAGCGAAAGTGAAGTTTGTGAAGATTGGGGGTTACTGGGATGATGCTACAATAAATAAAGTAGCTGAGTTGCTCCAAAAATATCATGATTTATTTGCCACAAAATTTTTTGACTTGAAAGGCATCATAAGCAATTTGGGAGTGATGAAAATAACTTTGAAACCGAATGCAAAGCTTGTTAAGAAGAGGTCATATTGCCTTAATCCAAAATACAAGGAAAAGGTTTGCTTGGAGTTGGACAAGATGCTTGTAGAGGGTATTATTGAACTAGTCAAGGAATATAATTGGGTGAGTCCAATGTCCATCCAAGAAAAGAAGTAGAAGGATGAAATAAGGATTTTCATAGATCTCAGGAAGCTCAAATATGCTTGCATTCATAATCCTTTTCCAACTTTGTTCACATATTAATTACTAGATAATGTTGGCAGGAAGGAGGCCTATTCATTCAGTGATGGGTTCTCTGGATACCTTCAGATAATGACCATGCTCGAAGACAGGAGTAAGACAACCTTCGTGACAGAATGGGGATGTTTCTAGTATACAATTATGCTTTTTGGAGTTACGAATGCACCGACGATCTTCCCACGCGTGGTCATTGTGGCATTCAAAGACTTCATTCAGAAGCTCTTGGAAGTCTATTTTGATGGCTGGACAGTGTTTGGGCTAGTTAAGTGCCACGTAGACAGTCTGCACTTAATGTTTGATACATGTCGCAGGTATCAGATTACGCTAAAGCTAAATAAATTCTTATTTTGCATCCATTTCAGGAACTTGCTGGGTCATGTGGTATGCAGGCATGGAATTATGGTGGACCCTGCTAAGATCGCAGTAATAATGAATGTGGAAGCCCCAGTGAGTGTTAAATAGCCACGCACTACGTTGGGCCATACTAGATATTATCAAAAGTTCATTAAAAGTTATGCTTATATTACCACGCCTATGGAAAAGCTACTGAAGAAGGATGCTACATTCTGTTGGGACAAAGAATTTTAGCACAACCTGGATGTACTGAAGGAGAAAATGGTCACCGCATCAATCCTAGTATTCTCGAACTAGAAGAAGGAGTTCCATGTGCATGTAGATGCCTCATGTATTGCACTAGGAGTAGTGTTGACAAAGGCTAGCGAAGGAGAGCTCGATCACCCTATAGCATTTGCAAGCAGGAAGCTCTCTAAGGCTAAAAATAATTATTCAACGACAGAGTGCGAAGGCTTGGAAATGGTGTACGCACTCCAAAATTTCAGACATTACCATCTAGGTGGACATTTCATGATGTACATAAACCATTCTTCATTGAAATACCTAGTCAATAAGCCTGTGTTGCGGGGGGGGGGGAATGTAGATGGCTGTTGTTGTTTTAGGAGTATGATTTCGAGGTGATTGTGAAGCCAGGATTGTTGAATGTAGGGCCAGACCATCTGTCAGACATTGAAACAGTGAAGGAGCCTACCAATTGGGAGGAAGGGCTTCCTAACAGGCAACTCTTTGTGGTGTGTGTAGTGGATAATCACTTTGTGGACATTATCCACTTTCTGACCACTAAGACGGCTCTAGAGGGATGCACCAGTTAGCAAAAGAAAGAATTGGTGGTGCGCGTGGTAGAATTTTTAGTTATTGCAAGCCATTTGTATAAGATAGGATCAGATGAAATACTTCAACACTATGTGCCCGACTTTGAAAGAAGCAGTATCCTTGTTGAAGCTCATCGAGGAGTTGTCAGGGGACATTATGTAGGAAAAGCAACAACGCAAAAAAAATTGTACGTTGGGTTGTTCTGGCCGACACTGCATAAGGATTCTAAAGCATATTGCAAGGTATGTGATACATGTAAGAGGATGGGCAGACCATCGCAGAGGGATGAGATACCTTTGAATCCATAGGTGTCATTGCAACAATTTATGAAATTGGCAATTGATTTTGTAGGATTGATTCAACCTCCAAGAAAGAAGACAGGCGCATGATATATCATCACTACGGCCGAATATTTGACCAAATGGATAGAGGCACAACCTATGAAAGACTGTATAGGGACAGCAATAATGAAATTTATATTCGAATATGTGTTGACAAATTTTGGTTTCCTTAAGGTTTTGATGAGTGACTACGGTACACATTTTCTCAATGAAATAATCAGCGCACTAACAGAGGAGTTCAAGGTTTACCATCAGAAGAGTATGCCATACCATCCTCAGGCCAATGGAATGGTTGAGGCTTTTAATAAGATATTGGAGAATGTGCTGACGAAGGTTTGCAATTCGTAGTGGAATGATTGGGACGTGTGCATACCAGCAATGTTACGGGCTTACAAAACTAGTAAAAATCTTACTGATCAGACACCTTTTAGGTTGGTCTATGGTGTAGAAGTTGTAATACCTATGGAATAAATTATGCCTAGTCTATACATTGTGGCTTTTACTGAAATAGTGGACCGCAGAGCCTTAGAGGAAAGGCTCACACAACTGACAGAGCTCGAGGAAGATAGGTTTTTGGCTGGATTCCATCAGCAAGTTCAGAAGGACTTGAAAAATCTTGGCACGATTGGCACATAAAACTACACACCTTCAAGGTAAATGATTTGGTTTTATTATATGATAGTAAGTTTGATAAGTTTCCAGGAAAATTTTAGATGCACTAGCTAGGGCCATATGTTATCAAAGAGATTACAGATGGTGGAGCAGTTCAGCTTACGAAGTTGAATGGAGACCCATTTCTGGGAAGGGTAAATGGAAGCCGATTGAAGCCATACACCGAGGATCTGGCCCAATAACTACGTGATGGTAGCACAGTCTTAGCGCTCTAGGTAGCTGCAAGGAGGCGCGGGACTACAAACTACATTGCCCGGTTTGAAGAAATGCGTGACAGGGGGGCTGCACAAAAACGAATGATGTCACAGTACTAGAAGAAGCATAAAGGGAGTTGCGCTATAGGAGGAGAGACTATGCAATGTGGCCAGAAAGTAACCGTTATAGTCGCTGTTCATGATTTGACTGCCACGAGACATTTAAGAGTAGCGGGGGGGTACCATTTAAGGAATTTAAGGCTGAATTTAAGAGTGAAATCTTGGGAAATCCGCCACCAATTCAGCATTTATGGATGAATTTTGCGGGAATAGTCGAATTTGAATTTGAATTTTCCTATACATCATGTGTTTCCTTTCAACAAAAAAATCTTTGCATCCTTAGAATTTCAGTGTTCCACTATTAGTTGTTTATGAATCCTCAGGTTAACACTAATTTAGTTGTTGCTTCTATATTTGAGAAGTTACTCGAGGAAATCCTGTGGTTTATTCTCAGCATAATGTCTAAACTAGGAGAGACTACTAGTATTGGGGGAGTTGTCACCTCTGAGGGAGCTGTTGCAGAGGTAATAAGTATGGAGGTTCCAGCTGTAGTGCCTATGGCACCGAGGTTTCCGAGGCTGAAGCCTACACTAGTGAAAGAAGTCCCCAAACCTAAGAAGGACAAACAGAAGATGCCCATACTGGTGCATGAGTCACCAAGGAAGCATCTCACTACACAGGCCTAGAGGAAAGAAAAACCAAGCGCAGAAGAGAAGGAGAAAGTGGTGGATTTGGAGGTTGGAGAGGGCGCGAAAGATATAGACACTGAGGGGTGGATCCTATATCAAATTTTCCAGATTATATCCCTTCATGCAAGGGAAATGTGAAGGTCTCTAAGGATCAAGATACAGGACAATTCCTCCTCAATACACCCCTGTTACCAGAGAACCTCACTTTTGAAGGTCCACGCTTGGTGCGGATCCCACATTTGAAGTTGGAGGACTCGGATTTGGTGAACCACGAGAGGTTCCCCCACCTTTCTATAGACACCTATTTGAAGAGGGTATTTTACAAAGAATCTACTCTCACTGTGATCTGAAATGGGAGTTTGATAACTTGTTATGCTTACAAGAACCTCCCATTTAGTTAAACAAATAAATGATCTAGCTTATATATGACATTTGTGGAATTAAATACTTGAAACAAGTGTATGTTTTCTTTTAAATGTTTAAGTGCTTTATGTCCATTTTTTTTTGTTGATATTAAACACATATAACAACCATATAACATAGAAAATAAACAACCACGCATAATACAAAATTTAATCTAGGTGTTCACACGAATATTGTGGGTTATGTCTCCTTGAGATTTTGTCATCTTGACTTCGCTCTTTGGGATTATGGTAAAGTTTCTTTTACAAGTTCCACACTTAAATCCAAAGGTTACTGAACCGAACTAATGGGCCTAGAATACCATCTATATCCCTATCATGGCTGTCATCACTCTGCAAATATATCTAAGCTCTCTTATGCTTGATTCCTTCAATTAGTGCTCTGAGCTACCCTGAGCTTCTTGATGGCACTAAATCCTTTAGAATTCTTTAATTGTCCCTAAAAATTCATCTCTTGTCTCCAGCACATATCATACACCAAAAATGGATTGAACATTTGCTCAAAATGAGCACTGCACCCCCAAACTAGGCCTTCCTCCATGGTTGGAACTGGGCTGCCCTAAAGTTCCCTATAGCATCTCAGTATTAAGAAGTCTTCAAATGCTTCTGAGAATCCCTAAAATGGATTCATAATGCCCATTACAATCAGGAATGACTATTGGTTCACTGAGAATGAGTACTAGTAGCTCCTACAACTGCCTCCAACTCTTGGTGGCCCTGAGCTCCAAAATCTCCCTGGATGAAAATATCTATGAAGATGACTTCCTCAGCTCCTCTGGACTATTCCATTGGCTTCAGAAGGCTCCAATTATCCTAAATAGCCTCTTTTTTCACTCTCCCCTGTCACACGGAATTTGTCAAGGGTGCGGACACGACTGACCTTCCTAGAAGTCTAAGACATTCTAATGACAAACAAGACAAAATGGAGTGATCTTTCTCTAAATACACCTTTTACAACATGAAAACTACAAGTGTTTAGGCTTACCTTATTCCAAAACGCTGTTGTTGAAGTCCGTTCTTGACGATCCGGATGAGCTCCTCCTTCAAGTCAATTCCTGCAACCACAAACAATCAAACAATTACCAAGCACTTGCATTTCATATAATAAAACATATATTCAACATGCAGACCAAGGAACACATGAAATAACTCATTAACACAAGCTATTGAGAAAAATAAACCAGTTTGTATTAATAACGAAACAAAGAAACTCTTACAACCTGGCCTTGGTGTTGTGCAAGTTCCTCCCAGGGTCCATCAAGGGTTTTCCTCTACTTTGACAAAGCTCACCCTCTCCCAAGTAGAATCAAGTGAAGACAATCTCTCCTCACAAAGGCTCTAATGGAAGACCTAAATCCTGCAGCATTTACCCAAAGAAAATGTATAGCTCCAACCTCTTCTCCTTCTGGCTCAATGCCTTTATTTATAGTGCTGTAAAGAGGTTATTCAGGTCCACTATCAATGGGATCATCCCCCTCTTTGGGTGGGATAGCTCCCTTATTGATGGGATAAGTTCCCCCTTAATAGAGATACATGAACCAACTGGAGGCGCATCCATTTCATCAAACCGACCTCTAGAATGTTCTAGAAGTAACCACAAGTAACTTTTTCAAGATAAAACTCGCGCATTTTGCCTTTTACAGAGGGACGCACCTGTCCCTTAACATACAGAGCGTCCATGGACGCAGATTTTGTGAACATGGTCAGCGTCCCCGCAGGTAAGGCTAGAGAGAACCTGCGACCCCAGAGATAAACATAGTTTTTACAAGACTTTCTCTCTTCTTTGAGTTTGAGATGGATAACAGAGGCATGAGACTTGCCTAAGAGGGTAGCATGACTGTTGATTTGAGCCATACTAACTGTAAGTAGTCAAGGTGACATTTTTTAGTGTAACAGATTGCCCCCTAAAGTGCGAAGCCTGGAATAGAATAGGGTTTTGTAATTCTAGGAAGGGTGAAGCGCTTTATCATTTCAAGGATTGCCTTGTGGATGGCCTGGTTGGAACCTGCAATTTTCAACACAAAATACATGGATAAGATTATATCATCACTGAGGTAGGCATTCCCATACTCAGATTCAAAACTTTAACTAATGGACTAACTATTCTGATACAGGAATGATCTTGCAGTACATCATTTTTATAGACTTTTGTAGACACAGTATGGACGCAGCCATCTGTTTATGATTAGTCTACATAGATAATGAATACAAAACTCCTCGCAGCCTGGATGGTAGAAACTAGATCCAGGGTCTTCACTTCTACTTCCCGAATTGGTACGATTCTAGCCATGTGATTAAATGATTCGATGTCGAACATGGTAGAAACCACTTGATTACCAGTCAATGATGTAAACTGTTAACAAGCGTGAGAGAAACCACCAGTAATGTCAATGGTTCTCAAAGTACCAAGCACAACCCGTGAAATGTGAATAGATGTTTTGATGTCGAACACTTCACGGAATCCTTTGATCGAAAGTCAATGATGTAAACTGACGTCAAAGGCGAGAAACCTGCCATTGATGCATGCAGACTTCAAGGTACTGTCGATTCCTAAGTCATCTTTCTAGATAATGTGTCGATGTCGATAGAAAGCGACCCGTTGCAGGCAAGCCCGCAACACGAAATCATTGTTCAAGTTGAAGAAATGTTGCTGTAAGGACTGACTCAGGGATGGTCAAATGGATGACAAGTATTTTGCAGATGAAAGTTTTGCTTGCAGACCTCTTGAACACATAACGACACAACAGATGGCTTGGTGACGAATAACTCAAAGTTAATCCCCGAAACCCGGTTAAAGACTTTCAAAGTGATTTGGTCAACTGTGAGGTAAAAGATTTCCCAACCCAGGTGAATGAAAAGTGTCGTGTTCAAGAGTGGTAATAAAGTTTCTTCTGAGACAAAAGGTGACAAACAGGTTCATTCTTCTCTCTTTTCCCCCACCATTTCTGGCAAGTACCTCTTTATTTTTAACAAGCTTGAGGAGGATAACATATGCTTGATTATAAGCTCATCCTTCGGACGAGTCCAACCTAGTTTAAATTCGAACCCTAGGAAGGAGTGGTTCGTTCCTGTTTGTAATTGAACAGGTCCTCTACTGTAAAAGTTTAACGAGCCCAGTATAGGAGAAACTCGGCGTTTTTCAATTTTAGAGAGTCTGAAAAAACTAAAGGAGACTCCACGTTGAACTTTTTCGTATATTTGTGTCCCTCAAGCCCGAAAAAGTATAAAATAATACCTGGGGGAACCGCTTGATCTTGCGACCAAGGAGTACTTTCATAATAGTGTCGTTGACCTGAAAAGTAAAAAGCGATCAAGGACACGTCGTTTTATTTCCTTATCGAGTTCGAAACGACAAAAACCCGGCAATCTTTTCCTGATTTTGCGGTCAGAAAAGAGCTAAAAGGGGACCGTCTTTTAATTCCGTTTTAACGAGTGAAAAAGAAACACTCGGCGATCTTTTCATGTTTTAGGAGTCAGAAAAGGGCTTAAAAGATGACTCTGATATTTTTGTTTGTGAAAAATTACAATTTCCCTCGAAATCCCTTTGTCCTGCACAAAAGCAACACATTACTCATACCTGTTTAAAATAGGCAAAAATACATTCAAAAACATCTTTTCATGGTAAAAAATGAACTAATTCATCCAAAAAACCTATAAAAAGACCTTTTACCATGTCATTTTTACCGTTTCACTGTTGAGGTTGAAAAAGGAGCTTTTGACAAGAAACTTCCCGTGGTCGCTGCGGAAAATCTGACCGTCGGAATCGAACGCCGTCTCATCCAGGTATTTTACACATCCTACTCTGCATTTCTATCCGTTTAGAATTAATTTTTAGGTCTTAGTTTCATTTTTTGGGGGGTTTTGGTTTTGGAATGCGCCTCTCGGCGGACGCAGGTGCCCTTCGGGTGACCTGCGTCCCCCGACTTTTTCTCATACGGGAAAACGGTCGGAAGACGCAGCCCGCCTTCAGGCCAGCTGCGTCCGGGCGCCCTGTGCTACAAAGCCGGGGTGCGTCCTCCGAGAAACGCGCATTTCAAAACCCCAACTCTCTCAAAAAACCACCAAAAATTCCCAAATCAATTTCTAATTGCTATTTTTGATATGCAGGGCATTAATCATGTTAGACTGGAGAGAAAGAGAGCATGTAGAGGAAGATGAAGCTGCAATAAATCATCAACCTTCCCTGGATGCCCTAAGAGCATGCGGATTATACAAATATTGGACCATACCGGGCATGAGGGGCCAGGTAAGATTCTTGGAATGGCTGGTTGAGCGATGGAACGTACAAGAACAATGCTTTTACATAGGAGGGCACCAGCTCGAGATAGAGCCCTCGGATGTATACTTTCTCACTGGCTTGCCAAACAGAGGTGAGCAACTCAGTCTTGCGGGGACTAGGCCGGGTGGCCAATCCCTTGATAGTCTCCGCGAGGATTGGTGCACACCTGGGGCTCACCATTCAAAAGGCATAGAGATAAAACACATCACTCTACCGGAACTCAAAGTCATAGCGTTCACGGTTACCAGAATTTGCGGCGCGGCCGCTTTACACATTGCTTCCGGATCCCAAATGCGGATGGCAATTGACTGTTACCAAGGCACCATTTTCAACTGGTGTGAAGCTGTGTCGGCTCATATGAAGAGCCAACTGACCAAGGCAAAGAACGGACGACTAAAGACTTTTGGATATGGGCCTATAGTCGTGAGCTTTGCCTTGGAGAGAATTCCAATGCTGATCCCTCAGCAACTCACTGTTGATATCTTGGGTCCTCGGCAGCCAAAGCTGATACGATGGGTTGCGGTGATGGCCCGGCATCCTGACGAGGGCGCGACAGTAGTTCGATTCTCAGATAGTTATTTTGACTGGTTAGAGGGCCAGCTTTTTGTGATACAGGACTTTCCGTATGCCGGAATGGATTTCAGAGGTGATCCGGACATGGTTCTTCCACAGGGAGAACAATGGGACGACAGAGGTACTTTTATTTTCACAAGTTTTCTAGTTATGTATTTTTTGTATTTTTTATATATATCGTCTCAAAACTAATAGTAAATTTTTTTCAAAATGCAGATGTTGGTCCACAGCGTCCAGCCAACCTCCGGCCTTATGATAGACTACATCCAGCTGCACCGGTACCGGCCCCACAGGATGCGACAGCAGAAGTACTAGCTGAGTTGGAGCATGATCTAGAGCGTCTCACGGCAGATATACCTGAGACTACTATGGACGACATTCCTATCAGGCTTCAGCGCTTCGTAGTCGCGGTCCCTGGACCGTTTAGGAGATTTTTGCGTAAGGTAGCCCGCGCAGTGGTGTCGTACAGAGAGCACCACCAGTGATTGACTAGTCACTTTTGTAGTCACATGTGACATTTTTGACTTTTTGTACTATCATTTTGCCGATCATAAGGTGTTTTAAACCTATGATCGAAGACGATGTATATATTTTTTGACACACTTCTATCTATATATATCACTATTACCGGCTTATCTTGTTTAACATATGTGATGAAATGTTTTTAAATTTACTTGCATGATTATCGTAAATGTCTGTCCAACATTCGAGAAGCAATTGCATCTGCTAATGTATTCAAAGACCTTGGAATATGTTGATATTCAATGTAATCAAATTCACGTTCCAAGAGACGCACTCTCAAAAACAACCTTAATAACACAGGATTTCTAATGGCATAAACTCTATTAAGCTGTAATACAACAAGTTCAGAATCTAACCTCACTATCAAACGTCGAATTCCAAATGAAATAGATTCGGATAATAATTCAACCACTGCACTGTATTCTGCAATGTTATTCGTTGTTTGACCGAGGCTTACCCCATGCATAGAAACTAACTCGTCAGAGGGCGAATAGATAACCCAAGCTGCGGAAGAGATATTCCGTGTACTACGACAAGCACCATCAGCAAATCCAATGTATGTTTGGAGAGGCGTCGACATCTACAATATCAAGAGTAAAACCAAGATAAGCCAGAATAATGACGAAAAACCACACTCGCTAAGCTAAGCACACTGACTAAACTAACACACTTGCTAGCTAGAAAGGAAATCTAACCTATCTAAAAATTTCTCCATACCCATCATTTTAAGCATAATACCTCTTTAGGTAAAGTCCATTTCTGGGTTTACCCAAAGAGTCCCCATCAAAATCAACTAACTCATAAGCCCCTTTTGCTAGCTTTCGCTTTACAATGTAGGGCCCATGCCACATGGGAACGAATTTTCCGGCACCTAGCTTATCGTTAGCTTGATCATATAATAGTACTAGGTCTCCTTCCGAAAAACTTCGAGGGGTTACATTTTTATCGTACTGAGCTTTCATTCGTTTCGCGTGAGTCTCGATAGCTAAAGTAGCGTCACGTCGAGTCTCATCTAATTTAGCCAAGTATAATAACCGTTTCTCCTCTTCGGAAGTAGCTGGAAGTAATTCGACAGCCATTTGAAGTGATGGGATTTCGCATTCAATAGGTAACACAGCTTCTAAGCCATAAACTAGCTGGAAAGGGGTGAAACCTGTTGAATTTTTCACTGAAGTTCGATATGCCCATAGCGCCGAAAATAACATGTTATGCCAATTCGTTCGATGGATACCAATGATCCGTCGAATCATGATGACTAGAACTTTGTTGATTGACTCAACCAAACCGTTGGCTTGCGGATAATAAGGAGTAGAGCTATCGTGGCGCAAACCAAGCTGGCTTGTAAGCTCAGTCATCATGACGTTTCGAAAATGGCTCCCATGGTCAGTAATGATTGCTTGTGGGACACCAAACCTAGTTATGATATGATTGAATACGAAAACTGCAGCTGTCTTGCCGCTTGCGTCGAATGTAGGCATCGCCTCGGCCCATTTTGTAAAATAATCAACCGCGAGGATGATATACGCATGCCCCCCGGCCGAGTGAGGGTTACAAGTAATAAAGTCAATGCCCCATTTGGCGAATGGACCAGCGGCAATTATAGGGTGGAGAGGAGCAGGTGGAGCGCGCATCTTTCGATCAAACACTTGACAGTTGTGGCATGTTCTGACAGCAAGGATACAATCTTTAAACATAGACGGCCAGAAATAGCCAGCGCGCAACACCTTCTGAGCTGTGGCATACCCAGACATATGACCGCCACATGCTCCAGAGTGACAATCATTCAAAACTCTCTCAGCCTCTTCGTGAGTTAAACAACGTCGAAAAACTAAGTCTGCCCCCCGGCGATAAAGTGTATCTCCAATAATTCTGTATTGCTGGGATCGAAACCGAATTTTTCGACGGTCTTCCTTGGAAGCTTCAGGCCGAAAGGTTTGGGTTTGGAGATAGATGATTATATCCCCATACCACGGATCTAAAGTGCTAATAAGAAACAAAGATTCGTCCGCAATGGACTCCTCTGCCACAGTCTCTGTGTCAGCACTCGGGAAATCACACATCAATTCCGCAAAAACTAAAGATTTCTTAGACTTGGACTTCTCGAACTCCAAGTCGAACTCTTGCAGGATAACAATCCATTTAGAGTACTTGCCCCCTAGCAGTTGTTTTGTCAAAATATAAATCATAGGGTTGCAATCCGAAATAACTGTAGTTTTGCGGAGAAGAATGTAGTGACGAAAACGCTGGACAGCTTGAACGGCTGCCAGGGCCAATTTCTCCACATGCGAATATTTTAACTCAGTGGGATTTAAGGTTCTACTAAGATAATATATCACATGCTCTGCTTTGAATTCATCTTCTTGAACTAACACCATTCCAATGGTGGAATGCGAAGCTGCGAGGTATAAGAAGTAGTCCTGGTTGTAGTTGGGAGGATGCAATAACGGTGCATGGGTCAACGCGTGTTTTAATGCATCAAAAGATTGTTGGGCAATCTCGTCCCAAAAGAATTGTGCGTTCTGTTTCAACAACCGTGTAAAACCTTTAGTGACCTCGGCGTAGTTTGGGATGAATCGGCGTAAAAAGTTCGCTTTCCCTTGCAAACTTTGGAGTTGGCGCAAACTCGAAGGAGGAGGCAATTTGATGATAGCCTCGACTTTCGAGGGATCGACGCGAATGCCGGCTTTTGAAACAACAAATCCCAGCAATCGACCTGTTTCTATACAGAAAACACACTTGTGGGGATTCAACCGAATTCGATAATGCCTACACCTCATAAAGATTGCTCGTAGGTGGACAAGGTGATCAGCTCGTTGTAAAGAATGAGCAGGCAAATCATCGAGATAGGGTTGCACAATGTGCTTGATGTCATGAAATGCATAAGACATCGCCCGTTGAAAAGTAGCGCCGGCATTCTTAAGCCCAAAAGGTAATTTGCAATAAGCAAATGTCCCCCATGGACAAATGAATGCCGTTTTTGGTTGATCGGCAGGTAGAATATTGATTTGATTATAGCCTGAGAAACCATCCATGAAGGAAAACATCTCACTTCCGGCACAATCATCAATAATTTGATCGATATAAGGCGTAGGATAGTTGTCTTTTGGACAAGCTCGATTGATATCCCTATAGTCGATACAGATTCTTATTGTTCCTTGTTTTTTATTGACGGGAACAATATTCGATACCCAATCCGTTAACGGGATCGGATAAATGAAACCTGCTTTCAACAGCTTTTCGACTTCTGCTTTAATCGCAGCCGCTTTTCGAGGGTGAATCTGACGCAACCGTTGCCGAATGGGTTTAGCATCCGGGTAGGTTTTGATTTCATGAACAACAATGGCAGGATCAATTCCCGGCATTTCCTCGTAAGACCAGGCAAACACGTCGCGGAATTCTTGGAATAGGGCCTTGTAAGTTTGGATTTCTTCTTCAGTACATGCGGCACCTATATGAATGTTCTCCTCGATTCCGGGCTTCACTGAAATATCAATGGGAATAGTACGAGAAATATTCCCTAAATTCAGCTCTGAATCAGAATGTTTCGTTGGATCCTGAGCGTCTTTGACATATTCAGCGGTAAAGATAGATGAAAAATCATTTTCAAATGCATCATCCTTAGGTAAAAACGAAGATCTGTGATGGAGATCTTCCCATGGTAGATCATCTACACTTAGGATTTCGCGAAGTTGTTCGTCAGATGACACTTCTTCGGGAAACGTTATCCGTTCTAAGGGTGAGGTGAAAAGTGACTCTTCACTGACCACATTCATTTGGTCGGTTTCGGTTGAATGAAAGTCGGTAAAAGACATAAGAGCTTCATAAGCAATCTCATACGGACTCAACGGCATAACATCACCGAGTGAGTCTAGCTCAGAGTCAGAGGGAACATACCAAGGATCATCATAAATAATGTTTTCTGACGTGATCATATGAATTGTTGCAAACGAAGGGTCTGCATTGAGTGGAGGGAGAGGAAAAGTTCCCAGTAAACCGGAATCCTTAACTAAACCTACACCAATGTCCCTATAAGGGATTGTCGTTTTACCAACATGCTGGATAGTTTCTGAAGAGGTTGGGTCGGATGAAAAGTATGTCAGCTGATCAATAGTCACGATCTTACCGTTATGTGGAAACTTAATGACTCTGAAGACCGATGAAACGACCGCTGTCATAGCATATGACCAACTTCGACCCAAAAGAAGGTTGTAGTCTAGAGGGGCATCAACCACTTCCACATCCAGACTAACGGTTTTACCTTCGACCCCTATAGGCAATTCTTGTAGAATACCAAACGGACGGAACCCACGGCCATCAAAGGCCTTAAGGATGGTGGGGGATTGGTTCAACGAAGGAGAACCAAGCGATCTCCAACATTGAATCGACATAATACACGTAGAAGCTCCCTCATCAATCACAGTCCGATGAATAGGCCTGTTTTTGACTATCACTGGAATTTGGAAAGCCATTTGATGGGGGAGACGCGGTGTACTACTTTCTAGATCAAAGATCATTAGGTTCGGGTCCTGAACATCGACAGCTCCAATAGCCGACAAAAGCAATTTTCGTTGCGCTGGACATGATTGCAGCACTTCGAGTGCCGACATTGCTGAAGGTGAAACAGCTAAGTCTTCAACAATGTTGTAATTCTGGGCTGCTCTCGCATGTGGATTGAAAGCAGACCTTCGAAGTACACCCTTGGCGGGCGGCTTAATCACTAAGTCTGGGTTAGGTTTTTCGATCTGTAGTGGATCGGAACCAGGAGCTGAGGTTGATGGGTTAGAGTGAGAAGATTCTGCTTCCTTACCATCAACAGGAGCCTTACTACCATAATCTTGCGATCGAGTCGCAATCCTGACATGAGACATCATCAAAATGGGTTCTTCACTGGCATTCGAAGAAGAACCTATCATCTTATTCTCCTGCTCTGGAAATGGATTTTTTAACACAGCAGGAGTGGGAGAACCTTTGACTATTTTCACTACCTCGGCCCGATGAGGGCAGTCTCTCGTAAAATGATCTTCTTCACAAATAAGACAAGGATATCGAGGTTTGCGTTTTTCGTCATTGGTTTCCGACTTTTCCGTTTTCTCCTTTGGAGCCTTGTCTGCTTTAGCCTTCTTCTTTCCTTTCTTCTTTCCACCGTTTTTTGATTTGGCCGTAGATGACTCTACAGCGTGAATGTCGGCGGTAAGTTCAGGAGGAGAAGACTCTCCTGTCGGAGAATCAGGCAAAGTGATAATTGGAGTATTGGAGGCCTTGGAAGACTTCTTCTTACTCTTCGTAGTCACGATACCAATCATACCATCAGCGGCATGAGATCCCGAAGGAGCAGCAGCGATTTGGTTTGACTTTGGAAGATCCGGAATTTTCTCGTGTAACGTACCCGACTGAGTGTAAACTAAGTCAAGGTATTGTGCCTGAGCAATGACTTGCTCCTCAGTAACTACTCCGGCCTTAGCTACATCTTCAGTAATTCTTGGTAATAATGATTTGACAAACCATTCAGCTAAGATTTGGTCCGGGATAAAAACTTTCACTAATCTTCTTCGACGTCTCCACTCATGGATGTGATCAGAAATGTACGTGGATGTCGATTGTTTTAGCGAAGTTAATAATTCTGTACCATTATCGTATCTGACTGGTAACTGAAAATGAGTTAAGAACGAGGTAGCTAACTGGCTAAAGTTGTAAAAAGAGGCCCGTGGTAACTCAATGTACCACTTGGCTGCGAGACCAATGAGTGTACGCTGGAAAAGACGTAAGCGGATGGAATCATCTGAGATGGAATTTGATGCACACCAGAGGTGGTAAGTCATCACGTGATTAGACGGATCCTCTCCAGACTTACCTTCGAACTTGGGTATATCGCTGGGCAACTTATTTGGCATTGGCGGCCAGAACTGAAGATATTGAATTGGATCGTTCGTTAGGCGCGTCAAGTCGGGTAAATCTAAAGTCGCAATAAACGGTAACTGCCGGTTAGGATCTCTAAAACTCTGAGTCACAATACCAGCCCCAGGAGGAGGATATCCAGGATAACTAGGAACAGGAGTCGCATTTGGGATATTATATCCTCCTGGAAAACCAGGATTAACCGGACCGTACTGGGGTTGCTGAGGTTGTTGATAAGTGTACCCAGGATACGGTTGATACTGGTAAACCGGTTGTTGGGCAGCTTGCCCAGGTTGATACTGTCCCTGGTACGGAGGTTGAACAAATTGAGGTTGAGTAGTAACAACCGTACTTGTACCAGGTTGGCCTGCAGGCATCTGGACTGTGGTTTGAACCGTGGGTCCAGACAACGGTACAGATGTCTGAGGAGTGGTTACAGGGACAGTAGAAACCGGAGCTGCCGATACTCCAGAAGTAAGCATGGTAGATGAAGCGGTAGTTGCTGCAGCCGTGTGAGGTGGAGTACCAGGTGCAATTGGCGGCTGAGTAACTACAGAAGTTACAGGGGTCTGAACACTTGACTGGACAGGTTGCGGTTGCTGGGGTGGACCAGGAACTGCAGGTTGTCCTGCTTGAGGTACCGACTGTATACTTGGTTGCGACATCTGTTGACCCTGTGACGGATCCCATGTTAACATTCCAGGGTATTGACTCGTAACAGGTTGAGGATACTGAGATCCATAGCCGTATTGAGGATAGGGTTGATAACTGTAAGGTGCAGTCCCATATGATTGCCCTTGAGGTGGTTGATAACCTTGACCAGGGTATTGACCCGTAGGTTGATAACCTTGAGGTAAATACGAATACTGGGGTTGACCTTGACCTTGAGGTTGGTATCCTTGAGGTTGATACCCTTGGGGTTGATACCCTTGGGGTTGCCATCCTTGAGGTTGCCATCCTTGAGGTTGATATTGATACTGAGGTTGACTTTGGGGTACATATTGAGGCTGGGGTTGATACCCTTGAGGTTGCCCCCCAGTCACGAATGAAGTACCTTGAGGTTGCCCCCCAGGCATTAACGAAGGTTGCCCCCCAGGCGGTAATTGGCCACCTTGAGGTTGGTTAATGGGAGTTGAACCTGACATCATATAAACTTCACCTATACTCAATGGTACATTACCACTGTTTCCAACTAATAACCCATGATCAATGGGTTGAGGAGATGCTCCCGCAAAGGTACCAGAAAGTGATTGATACCCAGTAGGAACAGAAGGACCGCCATGTAAAAATGATTCAGGACTTTGTGAAAACACAGATGACTGACCAGACATATTTACAGGAGAATGAATTCCTCTAGGTGGAACCGGAGTACGAGGTGTAGAAAAACCTACTGAGTTGTCTAAAAAATTGGTTAATGCAAGGTACCAAGATTCACTTCTAGGAGGACTGTAAAAGATGGATTCACGCTCCCTTAGATCAAGGGTAATTAGATCTTCAGAATCAGAAACGCCTATTTCTTCCTCTGGAACAAGTTCTTCTATAGCAATTAATCCAACAGGAAGATTTTCGGTGATAATTCTTTCTATTCTTGGTGAATCAGGAACACTAGGAGTTGGAGTAACAGGTTCGGAAATTTCAGGTTCTTCGCCTGTTTCACTGGCAGATGAAAAACTACCAGCAAGCTCGGAAACTGTAACAGCTTCGGGATTGTAACCTGTTTCTAAACTTTGGTAATCTGGATGGACTACCAAGGAAGATTCTCCTTCTTCAGGTGATCCTACTCTACTGCCACTAGGAGGAGTTACAAGGACCTTTAACCCTTCTAAATGACCCGGAATGTCTTCAGGAGATTCACCCCGCGATTTACGGAGTTTTCTTAACAAATCTATTCCGGTAACAATCTCAGGAGACTTGCCCCGAAGTCTACGGGACTGTCTCGGTAATTCCGCCACAATTAAAGATTTTAACTACAACACACGAAAACAAAGTAAAAAATTTCAAATCAAACCACCTAAAGTCTTCTAAAGAACCAAACAAATTTGAAGCACACGCCTAAATAATCTAGAGCGTCAAACCACACACAAACAGTAGTCTTCCGGACCAAAAGCGCTAGTTGGTGATTAGGCCCAACCTCGCAGGATTCAGTACAGAAATGGTGGGTGGAACAGTTACCCCGGCAACCTGCTTAATGAATAGACTGGACCAAGTTCCTCCACTTTAACCGTCTCGAAGTGAAGCGAACCCCCCAGAAAATCCAAGTGAGTATAACCGACGTCTGCTCCAGGTACAGTGGGACCTTCCCTCCACCGTCACCTTGGGTAGAATCCTAGATATTATGGCCACTAAGGTTACCAATCACAACAATTACACCTGGGGGAACAGTCTAAACTCCGACAGCACGCAAGGGCAGAGTAGCAAGCTCCAATCCCCTTACCGGCTCCTTGACAACAATCCAAGGTTTACCGATAAGTGACCCCTGGCTCCTCGACAATGGTTAATCCGAGGTTTACCGTTTGTAATACGTACTGCCTGGCGTCGTTCCCAACGAGGGAGGAATGATCCCCTCACTGGTTCGGACACGAGCTCGTGCTTCTCCTTTAAGAGGAGCTTTCCCAGAATGTAACTGAAACAATTGGATTTGTTCTACTCAAGATAGACTATCTGTTTGGTTTTGTAGTCTTGGAGAGTTAAGTACTCACCTACTCCAAGACCCTAGCCTAAGCTATGTTGGTGCTTCAGAGCCCTAGAAAAATAAAGATTACTAGATTGATTTTAATTTAAGCGTTACTTTTAAGGTTGTTTCTTAAGTCAAAAGGTGATGGAAGTGAAACTAGTGGTGTGTTGACTCGACTCGAAACCACTACAAAATGCACCTAGAATGATTTATCCACTACTTTACTTTTTCGATGAATTGCTTAACTAAAAAGTTGAGAGAATGCAATCTTTATAAAAGCAACTTCTTAATTGAAGACAATCAAAGAAACAATTCGTTTTTCTTTTCCAAGCATAAAAACATAACCTCTCTTTACATGCACGAAAAAACTCTTTTCTTCTTTCGAAAACAAAAAGCTACTTGAAACAAGACTTTTTAAGAAGATGTTTTTGTATTTTTCTTTTAATAAAGCAAATAAATCTAATATAACCAAAAATCAATCTTAACAACTCTTAAAATCTATGAAAATGCACTCATAAGCAAACTAAAGGCAAATTTACTCTAAGCAATCTTAACGAGGCCAAAACTAACAATGATTATTTCTAAGGTGTTTTACTTGATCACAATCAAATCAAGGACTAGCTTATTGCAGAACCAAAAACTAGCCAAAACAAAACTCTAATCTTTTTGTTCTTTTTGTAAAATGGAAATCAATACTTTATAAACAAGCAATTCGAAATTTGACCCAAAACAACTCAAATGGCAAGTTGCTCACAAAAGGAGACTTTACGACAGGCCCGACTTCTAAGAAGGTTGACTAACCAGAGAGATCTAAGGCTGGACAACTTTCTACTATCAAAGTCACTACAAAGCCTTTCCAAAAATCAAACCCTAGGTCTAAACTTCGTTGAAAACCACTAAAACACTCAAAGCTCACAAAACTAGTTCAGGTGAAAATTCTTGACAGGGTACTAAAGGATCTGGGCAGAAAACACTAAGGAAAAACAAAATCTAAAAGCAATTTAAAGCAAAAATGGAATTTTCTTAAGTTTTACAGGAAGACGCAGGCAACCCGTTGTCACAGGTGCGGCCCCGCTCTGTGCAGACGGCAACAGCGCGTCCAAAGACGCACTGTGCAGTACTCAGAGGGTGCGTCCTTCTGGAAAAATGAAGAAAAACCAAATCTAACTAAATCTAAAGCTAAGCCACCCAAATACTAATTCTCACAGTCAAAAACCAGAAAATAAAAATGATTTTCTCAAAGCAAAGTTCATATAAAGGAAAAGACTCTCTCATTAATGGATTCCCCAGCGGAGTCGCCAATTTGTCACACGGAATTTGTCAAGGGTGCGGACACGACTGACCTTCCTAGAAGTCTAAGACATTCTAATGACAAACAAGACAAAATGGAGTGATCTTTCTCTAAATACACCTTTTACAACATGAAAACTACAAGTGTTTAGGCTTACCTTATTCCAAAACGCTGTTGTTGAAGTCCGTTCTTGACGATCCGGATGAGCTCCTCCTTCAAGTCAATTCCTGCAACCACAAACAATCAAACAATTACCAAGCACTTGCATTTCATATAATAAAACATATATTCAACATGCAGACCAAGGAACACATGAAATAACTCATTAACACAAGCTATTGAGAAAAATAAACCAGTTTGTATTAATAACGAAACAAAGAAACTCTTACAACCTGGCCTTGGTGTTGTGCAAGTTCCTCCCAGGGTCCATCAAGGGTTTTCCTCTACTTTGACAAAGCTCACCCTCTCCCAAGTAGAATCAAGTGAAGACAATCTCTCCTCACAAAGGCTCTAATGGAAGACCTAAATCCTGCAGCATTTACCCAAAGAAAATGTATAGCTCCAACCTCTTCTCCTTCTGGCTCAATGCCTTTATTTATAGTGCTGTAAAGAGGTTATTCAGGTCCACTATCAATGGGATCATCCCCCTCTTTGGGTGGGATAGCTCCCTTATTGATGGGATAAGTTCCCCCTTAATAGAGATACATGAACCAACTGGAGGCGCATCCATTTCATCAAACCGACCTCTAGAATGTTCTAGAAGTAACCACAAGTAACTTTTTCAAGATAAAACTCGCGCATTTTGCCTTTTACAGAGGGACGCACCTGTCCCTTAACATACAGAGCGTCCATGGACGCAGATTTTGTGAACATGGTCAGCGTCCCCGCAGGTAAGGCTAGAGAGAACCTGCGACCCCAGAGATAAACATAGTTTTTACAAGACTTTCTCTCTTCTTTGAGTTTGAGATGGATAACAGAGGCATAAGACTTGCCTAAGAGGGTAGCATGACTGTTGATTTGAGCCATACTAACTGTAAGTAGTCAAGGTGACATTTTTTAGTGTAACATCCCCTCTTGTCGAAAACTGATCCTCGAGTGCATTTACTCAATATCCCCTAGGGATACTCCAGCAAATTTGGTCAACTGCACCTAACTCCAGTTAAACTTAGCATATCTGCCTTTTTTTTAGTCGCTCCACCAAGCTGACCGTCAAAGGTGAGCCGTTACAATCACTGTTTGGCCGCGCATATGAGGTGATATAATCCCAGCGGTTAGGGATAATCCTCACCGGAAGCATTTAAAATAGCAGAATCTCCACTGTCAATCTATCCCACTCGATCTAATGGATATGCCGTCATCCAGTGATCAACTAACCTGGACGATCTCCACTATTTATGTGACGCGTAAAAATTGAACGGCTATCATGCAATCTCGCGCATATTCTTGCACGATTGGTATTAGGTTGAGAGCGTGTGAGAAAAGTAGTTTTCCCATGCTACGTGTCGACCGCTAATGTTAATCATGTGAAATCATAGAATACCATTTACAGCTTTTTGTCCGCACGAGATACTGTTTTGCACTTTTCGAATACTACCCATGTGCTAAATACAGAACTTAAAGAAAGATGTTTAAGGAAAGGTTTAGCACTTACCCCAAAAAGGAATATTCTAGGAAATATTCCAAGGAGTATGCCTTGGAATATAATTTTTTTAATATTTTCAAAAACCAAATTAATCTTGGTCAAATGTCCAAAAATTGCAGTTTATTGGATGTTTCAAATTGCGATAACTCCTTCATACAGTATCAGCTTTTTGAACCGTTCACGACACCAGAATCAAGAAGACAAGATCTATCCGGTCGCTGAGGTTTGACACTCTTTCAAATACTTTGAAATTTGAGCTATCATTTAGGTCATGGATCGATATCTGATCACTCCTCCCCATTATGAATATTTTGGACCCCAAAAGACCGATACAATGATCTACACAGTAGATGAGAGTACATCACCCTCTTATTTCAGCCTCCATACACTTGCCTTCCATGGCTACTGCCTTTGAACTAAAACTTGAAGGTAGTCGACACTTCCCTTCCTAGATGTGCTTGTCCTCATGTTAAGAACTATCCTCCTACAACTCATTCAGAATTTTTGTTGAGAAGTTTATAGAAGGTAGCTAAACATTTCATCCTTGATCATCGACCCAAGGTGGCTCTATAAAACATGAGATCACATCATAAATATATGCATACTTAACTGAATTTTGCATATGTACCAATGAAAGTATGTTTTACTGTGTCAAGAAACCAAACCATTTCTTACCAAGACACCTCTATGGTGACTTTTGCTGTTGCAAATCTTCTTTTGACATCTTGTCAAAAACAACATAATGCAAAAAAAAACAACTTGACAACATAAATTCACATCATGTGAATCATCATCATGTATCTTTCATCTTGTGTAAAAATGTTTGACTAAATCACAAGTAGATAAAAACATACCTTCTTCAAACAACTGACTCTCCAAGTCAAGCATGTACAAAAAGAACTTGACGATTCTCTTTAAAAGTAGAAATAATTCGACCTCTTGTGAAAACACTTCATCATTATCTCCTTTTCAATCTTGGAGACAAAATCAACTTTTACTAGTAGATATGACATTGCATGCATGTTTAAACAAAGGAATTGACCATCAAGTCAATTACACATACATGTTCAAATACAATGAAATCATCAACATTCCTTTGTTCATACATACCATTCTCATGCATGTATTCCATTCTTCAAATTTCTCTCAAGAACAATCATAAGTACAAGATCCTAAGTCATATGTAAATGTACTTACAAAGCTGAAATGATCATAATTTCGTGGCAATAAAGCAAGTCTCATACTCAACTTTTTCATTCACCTTTTTGGTAAAACCTTGCAACTTGCATTCCATTGGGAAAGAAATATATCAAATAAAAAAGACATGCAACCTTTAATTGGATAAGTATTTAAACCATTTCTTACCAATTCACATCAAAGGTGCTTCCTCTAACTGCACATCGACATCAACATGTGAATCATCCTGAAACACATCAATTGTGGAAGCTTCCTTTCCATTTTTGCCATTCTCTTTTTTCCACCTTCTTCAAATTCCATGGAAGCATTGTTGGATTCAAAATCCAACACTTTTTAGCAATATGTCCTTGCTTATGGAAATAAGTGCAACACATGTTCATCCTATTTATAGCATAATTTTCCTTGTCCAATGGACCTTTGGCTTATTGCCTCCTTTTCTTCAAAATTTTCCTGTATGTGGCCATTTTCTTCCAACATCTAGAAACACTGTGGTTAACCAAACCACAAAAGGAACATGCAATATTTTTCCAATGCTTATGTGGAAATTTACCATGCTTAACATAATCAAAAGAAATGTTATTGAAATCAGATTTACTCCTTCCTCTTTCACATTTTTTTCCTTCATGATAAGGTGAATCGAATGAAGAAGTGGCTCCCTTCGGAACACCATCAATCTCTTCAATGATTTTAGAGCTTTCACAACTCTTGTTCAAATGCATGCCGATGAACACCTTCTTCTTACAATGTATGTTTCAAACAATTTCCTTCCCCATGAACACAATCTTTACAAACTTGAGGTACAAAACCTAAAATGAAACTCCTTCTAGGAACTGTTTCAATTGCCTTCATGGCTACTTTGGAACTTTCTCCATAAGATTGTCCATAGCCAAGACCCAAATACTTAGGCCTTTCCTCAACTGTTATTGGCTCAACTATGCCTTGTGCATGTTTGCCCAATCCTTTTCTTTCATAGCCCATTTTTGACATCAACTTGGACCCTATGCCTCTTGTATGTTTTTCAAAAGAACCAACATAAACATTCTTAGAGGAAATTGAAGACAAACTAGAATTGTTTACCTCTTCTTCAAACTGATGCTTGACTAAGGCTTCTTTAGCAGCAAGGAGCTATGTCTCCAACTCATGCATCCTTTCTAGGTTCATATTTGCAATATGAAGTTGGCTCTCCATTTCCTGCAACTTGTCAAAAAGCAATTGCTTCTCTTCCTTCATGGAATTCAACTACTCTCAAAGTTTGGTGCTCTTCCTTTCATCTTCATACATTTGTTTCACCATATCCATCATGATGAACAAGTCTCGCTTCATGTCTTCATCAAAGAATCTTGTGAAGCAGGAGGATTTTGAAAACTCACTTGCAGAAGTTGTCATTATAGAAATGAACAAAAGAACTTCAACAAAATTCACAAAGCTTTCAAAGAACTAATGGTTGTATAGTCAAACTCTTATTCAAGTAGCCTTTTGCAAACAAACCCTCTTGTGCTTCAAGGGTTGCCTTGAGGTCCTTTGGTAAGGAGAATGACTTCAACCCTTCTTCCTTATTGTCCTTTCCTGGACTTAGCTATCAGTAGATTTCCCTTCACCTTTGCAAACTCAAATAATAGTCAGTTTACAAGCAGTCAAACAGTGAAATCCTTTGTATTGTTTAAACACCTTTCAAGTCAAACAAGCAACCTACTACTTTTTTAATCAAGCAACTTATTGATCTGTCAATCAAGAAACCTACTCTCATACCAACTTATATGAAGTGGGGGTTTGATAACTTGTTATGCTTATAAGAACCTCTCGTTCAGTTAAACAAATAAATGATCTAGCTCAAATATGACATTTTCGGAATTAAATACTTGAAACATATGTATGTTTTATTTTACTGTTTAAGTGCTTTAAGTCCATTTGTTTCTGTTGATATTAAACACGTATAACAACCATATAACGCAGTAAATAAACAACCACACATAATAGCAAATTTAATCTAGGAGTTCACCCGAATATTGTGGGCTACGTCTCCTTGAGCTTTTGTCATCTTGACTTAGCTCTTTTGGATTATGGTAATGTTTCTTTTACAAGTTCCACACTTAACTCCAAAGGTTACTGAACTAAACCAATGGGATTAGAATACCATATATATCCCTATCATGGTTGTCATCATTCTGCAAATAGATCTAGATTCTAAGCTCTCTTAGACTTGATTCCTTCAATTAGTGCTCTGAGCTACCTTGAGCTTCTTGATGGCACTAACTCCTTAAGAATTATTTAACTGTCACTGAAAATTCATCTCTTGTCTCTAGCACATATCAGACACCAAAAATAGACTGAACATTTTCTCAAAATGAGCACTGCATCCCCAAATTAGGCCTTCCTCCATGGTTGGAACTAGGCTTCCTTGAACTTCCCTATAGAATCTTGGCCTTTAGAAATCTTGCTGGGCATGGGATCCCCCGTAGTAGGTTTTGGGGCTTAAAGCTCGAGTTTTGGTCAATTGTATTGTAAGACTCCGCAAAGTACGGGTGCGGAGCGCGAAAGTCTAGGATGAGTCATAGGGTTGTCTGCCCTAAAGATTATAAAATAATGTAAAGTTGTGCTGGCCTACCCATGGTCCACGGACCATGGGATTGTATAAATGGAGTGAGGCTCTAAGTGTAAAGATACTTTTTTTAGCAAGCAAGCAAGTAATAAGATATATGTGAAGGCATGGTTAGAGCATAGGGGAAGGTTGAAGTGTATTGGGTCGTAGTATTAGGAAGAGGTTCTGCAGCTAAATGCACAGAGGCCTAATAGAGTCTGCAGCTGAGTGCGTGGACCCCTGTAGCTGAGTGCGCAGGGTGGAATCGGGTCTATCCTTGGATTTGAAAGCTAAGAAATAGAAGTTTATTCTGTGCATCTATTCTTGAATCTATATGTTGATGTTATACATTACTTTACTCTGTTATTTACTGCATGCAATTGATAATTACATGTATGAATGCTTATATGTGAATTTAATCTAAGTAATCAGCTAGTGAAGACTAATTAAGAAAGACTTGGGTAAATAACATGGGTCGCATTGCGACTACAACTATATGAAGACAATATCGCAGGGTGCAGGGTACCCTCAGGTGTGCATAGCACAGTAAGTGCGAAGGCTGGACCACGTACCAATCACCACATATCAGACATCCCCAAGGTGCAGAAACCTAGTTCTAGCACCCTCCCATACTACTTCGAGTGAGACCTCAGTCTGCCCTCTGAGGACTATTGCCGAAAGGGCCAGTAATACTGGGATTTGCTTGGCTAAATCACTTCTGAACCTGCGTCAGGCCCCACTAAGCCAACAAATGGTTTCGTTGCTGGGAAAGGGATCTGCATAAGGGATGTTTGATGTTGTGCCACTAGAACACAACAAAGAAAGAAATTAAAGAGTGGTTGGATAAGAAAATTCACAAGTTTGCGACACAGGAAAACAGAACTCTGCAAGTATCTGAGAAAAGGTGGCTGGATCGCTACGTGTATACAAAATTCCACAAGATTTTCTTTGCATCCTTTTCATCTGAGCCGATAGCCAAGGAAGGTGTAAGCTTGACCAACTGATTGTGTGGACTCCGGAGCTAATGCGCAGACTAGAAGCCTTAGAGGATAAGATAGCACGAGCTATGGACCACTGGCTTGACCAAATAATAGGAGGATTTATTAATGAGTTCATGGTGGGCACGACCCTCAATTACAGTGAGGCAGAGTGACGTTTTATCAAGGGACCTCGAGGTATGTATATTAAATCTTTGAATACCTAGATTAAGATGTTGTTATGTGAAAAGTAGGTTACGCGAATAAATTAATGTTTGGGACTACACAGAGTGGAAGAATCCATAGAAGTGGACGTAGTGAAGAATTAGAAAAAAGTCCCTTAATTTCACCCTCGAAGGGTAGTGAGGAAGAGGTCACGAAAGTTTCTCCAAGAAGCGTGGTTAGTTTGATAAGGCAATGGTTTTCGTGATTACCACCACACCGCCACCCACTTCACCTCCTTCACCTCCATCTCCACCCACTCCACCTCCACCAACTCCATGGTTCAGTATGGTGAGCGTGATTAAACTACCAGTATTAAGAGGAGTAGGGAATGAGGATCTGTACCAATTCTGGTTCGTGGTAAGAGCAGTATGGGAAGCACAAGGTGTCATAGATGACAATATTAAGAGGGCTGCATTGGTGAGCGCACTGCAGGATAGCGCATTAACATGGTACATCAAGCACTCTAACGACCATCCAAATGCAGGGATAGCAGAGATCTAGAATGCGTTGAACAAAGAATTTAGCAGGACAAAATCAGAGACATAGTGAATCATCAGGTTTAAAGAGATCATGATGCTTCCAGGCGAGACCCCCTGGGATCTAGACCAAATGGTGAAGAGTACGATCCGCGAGGCCAATATGACGCTAATGAATGCATAACATTGCACATGGTTTGTAGCATCTCTGACACCACACTTGAGGATGACGTTGTCATAGTAGAAACTTTCTACCCAGGCCGAAGCATTGGAAATGGTGATGAGATTACATGAGACCTTGATACAGGACCCTAGGTTGGGATTTCAGCAAATCCATGCACAACTACAAAAACTATGTTTGGAAATGCAAAGGTTGAAGCAGGATAGGGCATCATAACCAAAGGTGCACGAGGAAGTATTGTGCATAAAATGCAAAGGCCAGGGCCATGACAAGGATCACTGCCCAGTATTCACAAACTACCTGGAAGGAGTAGGGCCAATGCCGTTGAGACCGGAGGTGCAGGTAGGGCCAAGCGCGGTACCCACTTTATGGTGCACGATCTGTCAGATATGAGGGAAACACATGACAAAAAATTGTCATTTGCTGCAGAAATATACACAGACACCCCAACAATTGTTTTGTAATTTCTGCAGGTTGGTAGGCCACGATGAGTGCACTTGTTGTAGTTACGAGCTAATGATGGATTAGACCCTAGCCTATAGGATGTAGACTGAAATGCAAGCCCTCGACCCAGATGCGGGGATGGCGTACATTGGATTTTAGGGGCGAGGTCGAGGATGAGGAGGAATGGGACTAGGAAGGGGTCGCAAATAGATAATTTGTTACAATTAAGGAGGACCAAGGCACTATGCCTGCGACTGTACCAACCCAGCGAGGATATCCTGTATGTATTGTGCTCATTTTGATCATGAAACAATACATTGTCCTACGTTGATCACAAAGATACATGAAAAAGCGGTATTCTAGCCTCCCCGACTCAGAATATACAAATGATGAGGTCTAAACCACGCTAAGAGGACCGAAATGTAAACATGATGCTCAGAAGTGGTGTGACCATGGGAGAGGATAAGGGGAAGCAGCCAGAGGAAAGTACGTGGGTTCACAAGGCTCCTACAAAGGAATTTGACTTTGACTTTGAATGTGCAAAGGAGATACTCATGGAAGCTAAGAAGAGCTTCGTAGAGGCCTCCACTTTAGGTAGTAAGGATCAACCAGAGCCAAGAATGGATCCTTCAATGCTCACCCTTTCTAGAGACATGCATGAAATTTTTGCGCAATAACAAGGCAGTTAAGGGACTACAAGAGCTAATCACTAGGTGCACAGGGCTAGGAGAACCGCGCGTAGTCTAGAAATTGGGGAAGCATGCATTGCGCATTGGAAGGGAAATGAGGTTGACTGCGCATACTGGTGAGTATGAAATGGATCAGGTAATCTTAGATCTGGGTTCAGACGTGAATATATTACCGAAGCAAACATGGGAATGCATGGGTAGGCCTGCATTACAGTGGTCCCCTATTCAATTATGAATGGTGAACCAACAGAATATTTTTCCCATGGGAAGGTTGCAAGGGGTAACAGTTGATATTGAAGGCGTGAGCACATAGATGAATTTTGAAGTGATAGAGATTGTCGATGACAACAATCCCTATCCCATGTTGTTAGGAATATACTGGGCCACCGATATGAATGAATCAACCTGAAGAAGCGCAAAATGATCTTCAAGAAAAAGTCATTACGCGTAGTAGTCCCACTGGACCCAGCCAAAGGAGCACGCTACACTGAACCAGTGCATGATGATGAAAGTGATGATGATATTGATTTTATTTACAAGATAACTGAACGAGACTAGGATTGGGTGAATCCAACTGCAGATGGGAGGATCTCGTGGGAGTTTGAAAGCTCCTGCACTTTGGTGTTGGAAATAATACTGAGAGGGGGGGGTGAATCAGTATTATCAGATCAGATAAAACTTTTCAATTTCATACTCAGAGACATATACGCGACTTCAGTTAAGTTAACCCGCGTGTACACGCGACTGTGTCTAAAGCAACTAGCGTATATGCAGAGATCTTATGATTCAGTTAATCTTATCTTCAGTAAATGCATCAGGATATTACTAAGCATATTAACAGTAAACAGGTGCAGTATAACAGAATAGATCATCACACAAAAGCCACACACATGAACACCATGATATAAGGTGGAAACCAATGTGGGTGAAAACCACCTGCTGCAATTTGTCTCTTTCTTCTTTAATGAGAAACTTCTTTTACAATGTACTGGTGCAGTCCTTTACCAGCACGCAGGCTACAACCTGCAGAGGGCTACAACCCTCTCTCGTTTTCCAACTACTTTTGGAAGGGAGCTACAACCCCCTCAGCTCTTGTACTAGCTGATCCATTTACTAGTACGTAGGTGCTGACCCTACAACCTTCAGGGACCACGTTTCATACATTTTCATACTGGATCCAAGAGTACAAAGCAAACATTACCGCAATACAATCATCAACTTATACTTGCATCATAATTCATTAAACAACCCAATACCGAATCACTGAAACCCTGTCATCAAGAACACAGAACCCAAACCAGAATCTAGAACTCTGCAACAACCACCAGAATCAGCAGCAACCTGAAATATTAACACTTATCATGCATACGCTACTTCACTGTACCAAAACCGTGTGTATACGCGCTTTCTCCAAAGGCAACCCGCGTGCAGATCTAGAAATGATTACTTCTGCCTTTGCTGTCAGATCTGACCCTTGCCAAGCGTCCCGAACAGATAACCAGCAATACCAGATCTTCTCACTGCGTCAGACACCCACAATCCATACTCCTTTGCCTAGTGATCTTCTCCTTATATAGCCTTAGGCCTTGTTCAATACCAAGAGCCAAAACCATAGAAACACAATACCATCAACCTCGAAACTAGGGATCAACACGTCCGTCGAGACATAATGGTCCGAAACCATAGGCACAACTTCCAAGGACTAACCGCCATGGACCAAAGGTACTTTTCCACATACACGCGCTTTTTCTGAAGCCAACCTGCGTGTATGAACTTCCTTGGCAAGCTGTACTAGGATCTGTCTTCTGATTAAGTTGCCATCTCCTGTACCAACTTCTGAGCATCTGTACCAACCTCTGAGTGAGTTGCCATCAAGGACAACACTTGAATCATAATGCCAACATTTGGATTCGGACGAAGAAGTAAAGCGATGGTAGAATTGGTTGCATGAAGTAACGATGCTGAATTGAAACATGATGGTTACATCACTGTGTTGCATGAAAATGGAGGCAAGAGAGCTGCCGACATATGATGGACTGATAGAGGTGGATGAATTCCTGAACAAATTTGAAAGCACAGTACCAGAACAACAACAGTTTGATGCGCTGAAGTGGGCACTGTGCACAACACCTACACGGTGGTGGGGTACACATCAAGGAAATTTTGAGGACTGGCACGAATGTAGAAGGATGATGCACCTACTATTTGGAAATCCCCAACTTCGAACGAGAGTCGGGCAACAAGGATGGAGCAACTTGCACGCCCACCTGTGTATATGGGTACAGACATGTGTTGTACAGTCCACACAAGCAAACTCCAAACTAAGAATCGAAAATCACAATAGGACGCAACAATATGAAAGGCGATGTGCACCACAAAAGTTCCACGTAGAAGCATTCAAGAAGGTATGCGGAATCCTGAACAAATTTCACCAAGTGAGATGAATTGATTGGGACCTACTTGTACCAACAGTCTGATTGGCCTATAGGGCCATGTGTGAAAACCTAAGTGCAAAAATGATTTCAAAGCTGAAGAGCAGAGTCGAGACCATATTTTTCGAGGAAAGGGATCCTCATGCAATAGTTCCAACAGTTTGGACAGTACGTGAGGACCAGGACAAAGGAATTATGCAGTTGCATGAGGACAAACATATGTAGATTTAGAAAGCCATTCGGTGAGGGAACCTTAAGCTTCACGAACTCGAAGAAGATCGGGTACGACTGAGGCAGAAAATCATGTTAATAGATGTGGAAAACAAAAAACTGGAAACCGAAATCGCAGAAGCATGTCGCATCGATAAACTAATATTGACGGGACAAGATATGGGCAGCCATACTACTATTTTAGAAGATTACCACCGAGAATTTGTGGCTCTGCTACCATGGCTGCGACCGCACTTGACCAGACAAAGTAACCAGGGGAGCACACCGCATAAGGAAGAATTCGCGGCGCTGGCTATCGCAAGGCTAATTGAAGAGTGCACATGGACTAGGCTAGAAGGTGAATTAAAGCCTCGCACAAGTCATGCAACCACTTGAATATCCATAGGGAGCACAGTCTCAGTGCTCCAAGCAGTTGAAAGAGAGCACGAAACTATAAAAGAGTCTGTATAGGAGCTGCATGATAATGAGTTTTCACGCAGGATCAGTATGTCACAGGGATCACGCCCGCACATAGGGGCTGCACTGCCATGCTGGTAGGCTGGGAAGTGACCATTGGTGTCACTATTCTTGACAAGATGTCCAATACAACGAGGAGTGGATGGTAGGCAATTAAGACACGAAGTCAGAACTAGATTTGGGATGATCTGCCGCCAATCTAGCAATAATGGGTCAAATAAGGGGGGAATGGTCGAATTTAAATTCAAAAAGGCTTATAAATCACAGGTGGCTATCCAGTGAACAACCCTTGGCATTTTAAGAATTCACTTGTTGCGCTATCAAGTGGGTATGGACCTTACGAATTTGGAGGCTTTGAGAGAAAGTTCAGTGTTTGAGACATTGCCGAAGGAGATGCAGGACTTCCTTAATAGAATAATGTCGACAACTGAGAAAGCCGCGTAGAGCCCTACACTGCCGGTGGGGGATGCACCGAAAATTCCAAAATCGCCCCAGACGCTGAGGCCCAAAAAGGATCCACAGGCAGCAGGACCAATCCACATGTCCCTACGAAATCCATGGTTTGGTAAACTGTCTATGGAAGACAAGGGCAAGACTGTTAACCTTGAGACAGATGATGGGCAGGAGGATCTCTAGGCTTTTGTAGAAGAGATCGAGGTGGATGAAGAAATGGAGGAAGACATTTAGGTAGTACACGTTGCAGAAAAACTACCTAAGTATGTCCCTCTCTGTATAGGAAAATCAAAGTACCCAAGGATTTGGATGCTATTAAGAGCTCACTCCAAACCCCGCTCCTCCCAGATGAAATTATGTTTGAAGGTTCGATTCTAGGCTGCATGCCCATGACGAAATTTGAAGATTGGGACCTCACGGATAGAGAAAATTTCCCACATTTGGAGACTAGCAAGGAGGGGTCAGTTATAGCACTAGAGCCACAGAAATGGTTGCGCGGTGTGGAGGGGGTCGGGCTACTCCACCTACTATGGATTCCACACTTTCACTGGGCGCTAATCATGATCTTTGTCATCAGGCAACTGATTTTCCTGGTGCACAATGGGTACTTATGGCTGGAAGAGCCTATTCCCATCACGACGGAGCTTATTCATAGGATCTCTCAGCTTCCCTATATGGGAAGGGACCCCACGGAAATCGCTGGAAAAAGTGGAGATTTGGCACTCATAAAGGCCATGAAGAAGAAATACAAGTTGGAAAAGAAGTAGAGAGGCTATGTAATTAGTAGCATTCAAGACAAAGGGGTGCGCATAGCCACCCAGCTACTGGCCAGGAAGGTGATGAGAAAATGTTGCGGCAACGAGGTACCAGCGACGGTAGTTGCGCTGGCCAAACAATGCGTGGAGGGGGTCCAATTCAACTGGGCCGAATTCCTCTGTGAGTAATTCCTAACCAACTGCAAAGAAGCTCAGGAGCAGGGAAAAACCTTAATCTATGCGTGGTTTCTCTTCTCTATCTTATTGGTGACAGGGGAACTGCAGGAGGACAGTCAGTTCCCTCCCCTTGAACAAGACTTTCCAGAGGCAGCAAGATACGTGTCACTCTAGGCAACGAAGAACGGCATGCGAATCTGTGAGACCAAGATCTTTTGGATGCTCATGGAGGCGAGCGTCTAGATGTGGATCAACAAAAGACTGCGCCTATCCCCCACAGTGTACAACAGTCTGTGGAACTTTGCAGACTTCAAGGCAGATATGCACAATGTGTATATCAAAGCGCATAAGGATCTGGTGCAGAATTGGAACAAACTTCCTTTCATCGCAATTGATGATGTCGTTTTTGTTGTGCTCGACTCATGGCCACCCGAGTGGCATGCCTCGGATCTGGCGGCATGCGATGAGACAATGATATAAAAATAAAATGATGCCACCAAGCTACTGGCACAGTAGAAGCGCAACGATCAGTTGGCCGAGGAGGTAAGGGATTCCTGTGAGGTAGAGAAGGCTGCCATAGAGAAGACTAAGACAACCGAAAAAGTAGCAACAACACCGACAACCGAGGCCACCACAATGCAGGAGGAAAGAGGCCCAGACTTGACCATAGGATAGGGGACAGAAGACATGGCAGAAGGAATGGACCCAAGCATGACACCTACGCAACTTAAATGGCCACGTGGTATGAAACAAACTGGGCAACAAAACAAGACCAAGGCTTCCAAACTGGATGCTGAACCCATTACATTGACAGAGGGTGACCTATACAACATCGGTGACACAGTTCGTGAGGTCACCAGGGAAGCACTACAGGAAGTAATGACGGAGTAGCAGAATGTGTTCGGGGCCCTCAGGGTGCAGCTGCAACAACTTCAGGTGTGACCCACACTGGAGGGAACGGTAGCCATCTACGGTGCTGTAGGTACATTGGCAATGGAGCAGTTGCTACTGGCCAAAATGGCTAACACCATTACACTACTGGAAGGAGCACTGACAGCGGACAGCACGGAGGACAGATCCGCAGTGGGCTGGATCAAGGGACCTGGCCTAAACTTGGCTGCCCTTCCGCGGGATATATTATACCAACTACAGGACGAAGCAATAGCAGAACTCTGTGGTAGGGAATGACGTGCCGTACAAATTCTTAGCGAACAATGAATCAACATCGAGCAGCTTAGTCTACAACGGGATGAAGTGCTAGCACAAAATCAGCAGCTGGAACATATAGTAGAGGAGGCATGTCACTGTGCCACGAAGCTATAAATTTAGACAGACCTACCAGTAGGAGTACGAATTCATAGATTGGCTAGTGGATTCCATGAGGAAAAGGAGGAAACAACGAGGATACAGCTGGACCTCAACTTTTAGATTGTCGAACTGCGATTAAAGGCGTAACCATCCACACCGCCAAAAGTTATGGAATAACGCATTGGCGCTATCCAAAAGGGGCTGGAGGAAATAAGACATGTAGTGCAGGACTGTACTGTAATGATAGAAGAATCCCTCGCAGTCCTCACTTCCTTATAGGAGGACCCCACCATATATCACCTAGAAACAAAATCGTGGGAGCTCCAAGTGTAGTATGACAATGTGTGTGGAATGACACAGATAGTTGTCTTGACTTAGCGGTTAGCAAAGCTACAACAAGCGAAGGCATTGAAGGAACAGGTGGATGCCACACGACAGAAAGAGGCAGTACTTAAAGTGTACATCTAGCCATGGATTGATCAGGCCTTCCACATCACTATCGATATCGAAGAAAAGCTCACACAAATGAAGGTGATGCATGTCATAAGACATGGACCTTCCCCTGACAGTGAGCATTTGGCAGAAAGAGTAGAGCAGATCTAGTAAACGACAAAGCAGTGCGCTATAGACCTTCAACATAAGCACAGTTGGAGGGGCTCCATGCCAAGATCATCGCACCAGCAGAGTGACTCAGGATGAGTCACGATGATTGTGTTGGGACCTGTTGGGCATGGGATTCCTCGTAGCAGGTTTTAGAGCTTAAAGCCTGAGTTTTGGTCAATTGTATTGTAAGACTCTGTGAAGTACGGGCGTGGAGCACGAAAGTCTATGATGAGTCATAGGGTTGTCTACTCTAAAGATTGTAAAATAATTTAAAGTTGTGTCAGCCTACCCATGGTTCGCGAGCAATGGGATTGAATAAATACAGTGAGGCTCTAAGTGTAAAGACAGTTTTTTGGCAAGCAAGCAAGTAATAAGATAGATATGAAGGCATGGTTAGAGCATAGGGGAAGGTTGAAGTGTATTCGGTCATAGTAGTAGGAAGAGGCTCTGTAGCTGATTGTGTAGAGGCCTAGTAGAGTCTGCAGTTGAGTGCATGGACCCCTGCAGCTGAGTGCACAGGGCGGAGTCAAGTCTGTACTTGGATTTGAAAGTTAATAAAGAGAAGTTTATTCTGTGCATCTATTCTTGAATCTGTATGTTGATGTTATGCATTACTTTACTCTATTATTTACTATGTGCAATGGATAATTATGTGTATGAATGCTTATATGTGAATTTAATCTAAGTAATTGGATAACGGAGACTAATTAAGGAAGACTTGGGTAAATAACACGAGCTGCGGTATGACTAGAACTGCACGAAGATAGTATCGCAAGGCGCGGGGTGCCTGTAGATGCTCGTAGCATAATAAGTGCGAAGGTTGGACCATGTACCAATCACCACATATCAAGCATCCCTAGGATGCAAAAACCTGGTTCTAACACCCTCCCATACTACTTCAGGTGAGACATAAATCCATGCTCCATAGACTGTTGTCGAAAGGGCCAATAGTAATGGGATTTGCTTGGCTAAATCACTTCCAAACCTGGGTCAGGCCCCACTAAGCCAACAAGTCTTCAAATGATTCTGAAAATCCTTGTAATGGATTCGAAATGTTCATTATAGTCAGTAATGGCTATTGGTTCACTAAGAACGAGTACTGATAGCTCCTACAACTACCTCCAACTCCTGGTGGCCATGAGCTCCAAAATCTCCCTGGATGAAAATATCTATGAAGATTATTTCCTCAACTTCTATGGACTATTCCATTGGCTTCAGAAGGCTCCAATTAGCCTAGCTAGCCTCTTGTTTCACTCTCCTCTTTGGTCAAAAACTGCTCCTAGAGTGCATTTAGTCAATATCCCCTAGGGATACTCCACCAAAGTTGGTGAACTACACCTAACTCTAGTTAAACTTAGCATATCCACCTTTTTTAGCCACTTTGCCATGCTGACCATCGGAGGTGAGCTGTTACAATAACTATTTGGCCGTGCATATGAGGTGGTCTAATCTTGAAAGTTAGGGATACTCCTCACCAGAAGCATTTCAAATAGTGGAATCTCCATCATCGATCTATCCCGCTGAATCCAACGGATATCACGTCATCCACTCACCAACTAACTTGGTTGATCTCAACCATCGATGTGACCCAGCCAATCAAACGGTTGTCATGCAAACTCACACAGATTCTTGCACGACCGGTCAAGAGCGCGTGAGAAGAGTATTTTTCCATGCTAAGTGTCAACCGCTAAGGTTAATCGCGTGAAATTGTAGAATAACATTTACAGTTTTTTGTTTGCGCGGGATATTGTTTCCCACTTTCCCAATACTACCCACGTGCTCAATAAGGAACTTAAAGAAAGAAGCTTAAGGAAAGGTTTAGCACTTACAACAAAAGGGAATATTTTAGGGAATATTCCTTGGAATATACTTTTTTTAATATTTTCAAAAACCAAATTTTCTTGGTCAAATGTCCAAAAATTGTAGTTTACTGGAATTTTCAAATTGCGATAACTCCTTCATAAGGTATCCATTTTTTAAACCATTTGCGGCACCAGAATCAGGAAGACGAGATCTATCTGGTCACTTAGGTTCGACACTCTTTCAAACACTTTGAAATTTCAGCTATCATTTAGTTCATGGATCAATATCTAATCACTACTCCCCATTGGAAATCTTTTGGACCCCAAATGATCCAGGTGGATATTGGTGGCCACCTGCCAGGTCCACCTAGACCCCCACCATTGTCTTTCTCAGCATTTTCAGTTTCCTTAATTGTAGCACAGTTTACTATTTTTAGCAGTTTTTTTCGGGTCCTGAACTTCTGGAGCCGTTTTGAGGCCCTAAACGACGTTTTTTTGGAATTCTGGGGCAACCAAGCCCTATGCTGCCCCCCCAAGTGGTAGTACTCGGATAGATCTTTCTAACGAGCTATCGTACGCGTCAAACGGAGATCGTATGCCAAAGTTACGACCCCGGGAAATTGATGTACCAATTTACCCAAACGGGGCCCACAATTTGGCGTTTCATCTTCTAGGGTTAGGTTTCGGTATGTGAAGGGTTTTCCATTGTTTCTCAACAATAAATAGGCCTTCGAGCCTCATTGTAATACAGTTCGGAACAGTTCAGAGGCATGTAGCCGCCACATCTCTTCTCAGAGATAAGCTACCATCGCCCTAGCTGGTTTCTTTCCATTTCTGTTTGTAAGCATATTTCAATATTTTACAGTCATGAAATGAAGTATTATTTCCGCTGCATCTCTATTTTTATGGTTATCGCATCTCTGTATTTATGGTTATCTCTGTAATTTGTTGCGTTCCTGTTTAAAATCCGGATCAGTGGTATCAGAGCGGTCTGCTTTTTCTCTGTTTTTCTTTGCATGTCCCCAACGAGGTCGGGATATAAGGAGTTAGGGCTTGAACTGGTCGAACCTTTGCAAGACCGGCCTCGAAAATCCCGACGGCCTCCCATGGCGGATGAGAAGAAAGACGAGGGGGCAGGAGATCCTATCAAAATCTTGCTCGAAGAAGCCCTCGAGCGACAACGGAACGCGATGATGGATAGCTTTGCGCAGATCCTTCAGCGGCTACCCAGAGGCGACGCATCGGCTTCCAACAACGACTCTGGAAATGCCACACCCTTCAAGGTACAAGTTAATTTTGAAATCCCCATATTCGAGGGTCAAATAGACGCAGATGCCGTAGATAAATGGTTAAATCTGCTAGATGGGTATTTTTCTGTTCATGAATTTTCAAGTCGGGAAAAGATTGTTTTTGCTCTTCTCAAAGCAGCCCCCCACGTCAAGGACTGGTGGGAAACCTACTGCGAGCAGAAGGATGAAAATACAGGCTCACTATTTTCAGCCGCACCCACTTGGAATGACTTCCGAGATGCCATCAAAGAGCAGTACTACCCTGTCGGAAGCTATGAGGACAAATACATCAAATGGACCACACTGCGACAGGGACGAGACCAAGATGTGCCGGAGTTCACAAACATTTTTCATACCCTTCGCACACAGTTGGGTATCAAAGATTCTGAGCTGCATCTGGTACTCAAATACCGCGGCTGCCTGCACAAATACATCCAAGAAGAGATGGTGTTCTTGAACATCTCCTCACTCGGCACAGCATACCGATACGCTGTCAAAATCGAGCAAAAGTTCAAACAGAAGAAGCGAGACTTTGGATCTACAAATCCGAAGCCCAAAGGACAAAGCCAAGGCGGGGTGACCCAAGATAACCCGTCAAAGCCACAAGAAAAGAACAACACCACGAAACCGAAGAAGGACACAGGAAAGTGGTGTGAGTTCCACAAGAGTCCCACTCATAACACAAGTGAGTGTCGGACCAAGCAGTCGTTGGTGGCCGAGTTGAAGGCTTCCGAATCAGATGCATATTCTGACCCTGAGCCAGAACCCGACAAGGGGAATGGCAAAGGGAAGCAGATCATTGATGCGGATCCCAGCGCCACTGTTGCCACTGCCAAGATCAAGAAAAATGAGCCCGAAGATCCAGAGGAGGGGGAGCGTCTTTTCCACTCACAGATGTGGGTGAAGGGTTCACCGCTGCAATTCATTGTCGACAGTGGTAGCCAAAAGAACCTGGTTTCAGCAGAGGTCGTGAAGCGGTTGGGCCTATCGACTACACCACACCCACAGCCATACAGTATCGGGTGGCTTCATGAAGGACGAGATCTGAAAGTTCGCCAGCAGTGCCGCCTTCCCTACAGCATCAAACCCTTCACAGACGAGGTATTGTGTGATGTTACACCTCTGGATGTTTGTGATGTACTATTAGGCCAGCCATACTTATGGAGGCGACATGCTGTGTATGAGTCAAGACCTCGTGCTGTCATTATTTCTTTGAATAATTCATTATACAGGATACCAGAGGTAGCCCCACCTACTGCCACATCCTTGATCACTACCAAGAAAGGTAGCAAGCTCATATCACAGACCAGGAAATTCATCTGTCTGGTTCACTCCCAAAATAAGGGGAAGATCGTTGCTACATCCATGACCCCTGCAAAGGGTTCCTCCACGCAGCAGTAGTAGAAAAGGGATACGGTCATGACAGAACACAGGAACAACTTCTCCTCACCCAAAGGGGTACCACACAAGTTTCAGGTGGGCAACAATGTCTGGTGGCATCGACAGAAAGAACGCCTTACCAGAACCCATCAGAAGCTCAGACCACACCGACATGGTCCTTACAGCAGTACCAAGGCTATGGGGAACAATGCTTTGGAGCACATCATTCCTCCATTCCTTCGCCTGCACCAAATGTTCAATGCGGACCATCGTCGACCATGCTTCCCACCATCACTGGACACATCAGAGATTGCAGGACAAGTTCAGCAGATGGAGGAACTCAACGCAATGGGGACCATTGCTTCCTAAGGGGGGAGGATTGATCGAGGTGGATATTGGTGGCCACCTGCCAGGTCCACCTGGACCCCCACCATTGTCTTTCTCAGCATTTTCAGTTTCCTTAATTGTAGCACAGTTTACTATTTTTAGCAGTTTTTTTCGGGTCCTGAACTTCCGGAGCCGTTTTGAGGCCCTAAACGACGTTTTTTTGGAATTCTGGGGCGATCGAGCCTTATGCTGCCCCCCCAAGTGGTAGTACTCGGATAGATCTTTCTAACGAGCTATCGTACGCGTCAAACGGAGATCGTATGCCAAAGTTACGACCCCGGGAAATTGATGTACCAATTTACCCAAACGGGGCCCACAATTTGGCGTTTCATCTTCTAGGGTTAGGTTTCGGTATGTGAAGGGTTTTCCATTGTTTCTCAACAATAAATAGGCCTTCGAGCCTCATTGTAATACAGTTCAGAGGCATGTAGCCGCCACATCTCTTCTCAGAGATAAGCTACCATCGCCCTAGCTGGTTTCTTTCCATTTCTGTTTGTAAGCATATTTCAATATTTTACAGTCATGAAATGAAGTATTATTTCCGCTGCATCTCTATTTTTATGGTTATCGCATCTCTGTATTTATGGTTATCTCTGTAATTTGTTGCGTTCCTGTTTAAAATCCGGATCAGTGGTATCAGAGCGGTCTGCTTTTTCTCTGTTTTTCTTTGCATGTCCCCAACGAGGTCGGGATATAAGGAGTTAGGGCTTGAACTGGTCGAACCTTTGCAAGACCGGCCTCGAAAATCCCGACGGCCTCCCATGGCGGATGAGAAGAAAGACGAGGGGGCAGGAGATCCTATCAAAATCTTGCTCGAAGAAGCCCTCGAGCGACAACGGAACGCGATGATGGATAGCTTTGCGCAGATCCTTCAGCGGCTACCCAGAGGCGACGCATCGGCTTCCAACAACGACTCTGGAAATGCCACACCCTTCAAGGTACAAGTTAATTTTGAAATCCCCATATTCGAGGGTCAAATAGACGCAGATGCCGTAGATAAATGGTTAAATCTGCTAGATGGGTATTTTTCTGTTCATGAATTTTCAAGTCGGGAAAAGATTGTTTTTGCTCTTCTCAAAGCAGCCCCCCACGTCAAGGACTGGTGGGAAACCTACTGCGAGCAGAAGGATGAAAATACAGGCTCACTATTTTCAGCCGCACCCACTTGGAATGACTTCCGGGATGCCATCAAAGAGCAGTACTACCCTGTCGGAAGCTATGAGGACAAATACATCAAATGGACCACACTGCGACAGGGACGAGACCAAGATGTGCCGGAGTTCACAAACATTTTTCATACCCTTCGCACACAGTTGGGTATCAAAGATTCTGAGCTGCATCTGGTACTCAAATACCGCGGCTGCCTGCACAAATACATCCAAGAAGAGATGGTGTTCTTGAACATCTCCTCACTCGGCACAGCATACCGATACGCTGTCAAAATCGAGCAAAAGTTCAAACAGAAGAAGCGAGACTTTGGATCTACAAATCCGAAGCCCAAAGGACAAAGCCAAGGCGGGGTGACCCAAGATAACCCGTCAAAGCCACAAGAAAAGAACAACACCACGAAACCGAAGAAGGACACAGGAAAGTGGTGTGAGTTCCACAAGAGTCCCACTCATAACACAAGTGAGTGTCGGACCAAGTAGTCGTTGGTGGCCGAGTTGAAGGCTTCCGAATCAGATGCATATTCTGACCCTGAGCCAGAACCCGACAAGGGGAATGGCAAAGGGAAGCAGATCATTGATGCGGATCCCAGCGCCACTGTTGCCACTGCCAAGATCAAGAAAAATGAGCCCGAAGATCCAGAGGAGGGGGAGCGTCTTTTCCACTCACAGATGTGGGTGAAGGGTTCACCGCTGCAATTCATTGTCGACAGTGGTAGCCAAAAGAACCTGGTTTCAGCAGAGGTCGTGAAGCGGTTGGGCCTACCGACTACACCACACCCACAGCCATACAGTATCGGGTGGCTTCATGAAGGACGAGATCTGAAAGTTCGCCAGCAGTGCCGCCTTCCCTACAGCATCAAACCCTTCACAGACGAGGTATTGTGTGATGTTACACCTCTGGATGTTTGTGATGTACTATTAGGCCAGCCATACTTATGGAGGCGACATGCTGTGTATGAGTCAAGGCCTCGTGCTGTCATTATTTCTTTGAATAATTCATTATACAGGATACCAGAGGTAGCCCCACCTACTGCCACATCCTTGATCACTACCAAGAAAGGCAGCAAGCTCATATCACAGACCAGGAAATTCATCTGTCTGGTTCACTCCCAAAATAAGGGGAAGATCGTTGCTACATCCATGACCCCTGCAAAGGGTTCCTCCACGCAGCAGCAGCAGAAAAGGGATACGGTCATGACAGAACACAGGAACAACTTCTCCTCACCCAAAGGGGTACCACACAAGTTTCAGGTGGGCAACAATGTCTGGTGGCATCGACAGAAAGAACGCCTTACCAGAACCCATCAAAAGCTCAGACCACACCGACATGGTCCTTACAGCAGTACCAAGGCTATGGGGAACAATGCTTTGGAGCACATCATTCCTCCATTCCTTCGCCTGCACCAAATGTTCAATGCGGACCATCGTCGACCATGCTTCCCACCATCACTGGACACATCAGAGATTGCAGGACAAGTTCAGCAGATGGAGGAACTCAACGCAATGGGGACCATTGCTTCCTAAGGGGGGAGGACTGATCCAGGTGGATATTGGTGGCCACCTGCCAGGTCCACCTGGACCCCCACCATTGTCTTTCTCAGCATTTTCAGTTTCCTTAATTGTAGCACAGTTTACTATTTTTAGCAGTTTTTTTCGGGTCCTGAACTTCCGGAGCCGTTTTGAGGCCCTAAACGACGTTTTTTTTGGAATTCTGGGGCGAACGAGCCTTATGCTGCCCCCCCAAGTGGTAGTACTCGGATAGATCTTTCTAACGAGCTATCGTACGCGTCAAACGGAGATCGTATGCCAAAGTTACGACCTCGGGAAATTGATGTACCAATTTACCCAAACGGGGCCCACAATTTGGCGTTTCATCTTCTAGGGTTAGGTTTCGGTATGTGAAGGGTTTTCCATTGTTTCTCAACAATAAATAGGCCTTCGAGCCTCATTGTAATACAGTTCGGAACAGTTCAGAGGCATGTAGCCGCCACATCTCTTCTCAGAGATAAGCTACCATCGCCCTAGCTGGTTTCTTTCCATTTCTGTTTGTAAGCATATTTCAATATTTTACAGTCATGAAATGAAGTATTATTTCCGCTGCATCTCTATTTTTATGGTTATCGCATCTCTGTATTTATGGTTATCTCTGTAATTTGTTGCGTTCCTGTTTAAAATCCGGATCAGTGGTATCAGAGCGGTCTGCTTTTTCTCTGTTTTTCTTTGCATGTCCCCAACGAGGTCGGGATATAAGGAGTTAGGGCTTGAACTGGTCGAACCTTTGCAAGACCGGCCTCGAAAATCCCGACGGCCTCCCATGGCAGATGAGAAGAAAGACGAGGGGGCAGGAGATCCTATCAAAATCTTGCTCGAAGAAGCCCTCGAGCGACAACGGAACGCGATGATGGATAGCTTTGCGCAGATCCTTCAGCGGCTACCCAGAGGCGACGCATCGGCTTCCAACAACGACTCTGGAAATGCCACACCCTTCAAGGTACAAGTTAATTTTGAAATCCCCATATTCGAGGGTCAAATAGACGCAGATGCCGTAGATAAATGGTTAAATCTGCTAGATGGGTATTTTTCTGTTCATGAATTTTCAAGTCGGGAAAAGATTGTTTTTGCTCTTCTCAAAGCAGCCCCCCACGTCAAGGACTGGTGGGAAACCTACTGCGAGCAGAAGGATGAAAATACAGGCTCACTATTTTCAGCCGCACCCACTTGGAATGACTTCCGGGATGCCATCAAAGAGCAGTACTACCCTGTCGGAAGCTATGAGGACAAATACATCAAATGGACCACACTGCGACAGGGACGAGACCAAGATGTGCCGGAGTTCACAAACATTTTTCATACCCTTCGCACACAGTTGGGTATCAAAGATTCTGAGCTGCATCTGGTACTCAAATACCGCGGCTGCCTGCACAAATACATCCAAGAAGAGATGGTGTTCTTGAACATCTCCTCACTCGGCACAGCATACCGATACGCTGTCAAAATCGAGCAAAAGTTCAAACAGAAGAAGCGAGACTTTGGATCTACAAATCCGAAGCCCAAAGGACAAAGCCAAGGCGGGGTGACCCAAGATAACCCGTCAAAGCCACAAGAAAAGAACAACACCACGAAACCGAAGAAGGACACAGGAAAGTGGTGTGAGTTCCACAAGAGTCCCACTCATAACACAAGTGAGTGTCGGACCAAGCAGTCGTTGGTGGCCGAGTTGAAGGCTTCCGAATCAGATGCATATTCTGACCCTGAGCCAGAACCCGACAAGGGGAATGGCAAAGGGAAGCAGATCATTGATGCGGATCCCAGCGCCACTGTTGCCACTGCCAAGATCAAGAAAAATGAGCCCGAAGATCCAGAGGAGGGGGAGCGTCTTTTCCACTCACAGATGTGGGTGAAGGGTTCACCGCTGCAATTCATTGTCGACAGTGGTAGCCAAAAGAACCTGGTTTCAGCAGAGGTCGTGAAGCGGTTGGGCCTACCGACTACACCACACCCACAGCCATACAGTATCGGGTGGCTTCATGAAGGACGAGATCTGAAAGTTCGCCAGCAGTGCCGCCTTCCCTACAGCATCAAACCCTTCACAGACGAGCTATTGTGTGATGTTACACCTCTGGATGTTTGTGATGTACTATTAGGCCAGCCATACTTATGGAGGCGACATGCTGTGTATGAGTCAAGGCCTCGTGCTGTCATTATTTCTTTGAATAATTCATTATACAGGATACCAGAGGTAGCCCCACCTACTGCCACATCCTTGATCACTACCAAGAAAGGCAGCAAGCTCATATCACAGACCAGGAAATTCATCTGTCTGGTTCACTCCCAAAATAAGGGGAAGATCGTTGCTACATCCATGACCCCTGCAAAGGGTTCCTCCACGCAGCAGCAGCAGAAAAGGGATACGGTTATGACAGAACACAGGAACAACTTCTCCTCACCCAAAGGGGTACCACACAAGTTTCAGGTGGGCAACAATGTCTGGTGGCATCGACAGAAAGAACGCCTTACCAGAACCCATCAGAAGCTCAGACCACACCGACATGGTCCTTACAGCAGTACCAAGGCTATGGGGAACAATGCTTTGGAGCACATCATTCCTCCATTCCTTCGCCTGCACCAAATGTTCAATGCGGACCATCGTCGACCATGCTTCCCACCATCACTGGACACATCAGAGATTGCAGGACAAGTTCAGCAGATGGAGGAACTCAACGCAATGGGGACCATTGCTTCCTAAGGGGGGAGGACTGATCCAGGTGGATATTGGTGGCCACCTGCCAGGTCCACCTGGACCCCCACCATTGTCTTTCTCAGCATTTTCAGTTTCCTTAATTGTAGCACAGTTTACTATTTTTAGCAGTTTTTTTCGGGTCCTGAACTTCCGGAGCCGTTTTGAGGCCCTAAACGACGTTTTTTTGGAATTCTGGGGCGATCGAGCCTTATGCTGCCCCCCCCAAGTGGTAGTACTCGGATAGATCTTTCTAACGAGCTATCGTACGCGTCAAACGGAGATCGTATGCCAAAGTTACGACCCCGGGAAATTGATGTACCAATTTACCCAAACGGGGCCCACAATTTGGCGTTTCATCTTCTAGGGTTAGGTTTCGGTATGTGAAGGGTTTTCCATTGTTTCTCAACAATAAATAGGCCTTCGAGCCTCATTGTAATACAGTTCGGAACAGTTCAGAGGCATGTAGCCGCCACATCTCTTCTCAGAGATAAGCTACCATCGCCCTAGCTGGTTTCTTTCCATTTCTGTTTGTAAGCATATTTCAATATTTTACAGTCATGAAATGAAGTATTATTTCCGCTGCATCTCTATTTTTATGGTTATCGCATCTCTGTATTTATGGTTATCTCTGTAATTTGTTGCGTTCCTGTTTAAAATCCGGATCACCAAAAGACCGATTTACTGATCTGTACAATAGATGAGAGTATAGCACCCTCTTCTTTCAGCCTCCATACACTTGCCTTGCATGGCTAGTGCCTTTGAACCAAAAATCGAAGGTAGTCGACACTTCCCTTCCTATATGCGCTTGTCCTCCTGTTAAGAACTGTCTTCCTACAACTCATTTAGAATTTCTGTTGAGAAGTTTGCAGAAGGTAGTTGAACATCGCTTCCCTGATCATCAACCAAAGGTGGCTCAAACAAACGTGAGATCACTTCATAAATATATGCATACTTAATTGAATTTTTCCTATGTACCAATGAAAGTATGTTTTACTTTGTCAAGAAGTTAAACCACTTTTTACTAAGCCACTTCTATGGTGAATTTTTCTACTGCAAATCTTCTTCTGACATCTTTTCAAAAACAACATAATGCAAAAAAAAACAACTTCACGATATAAATTCACATCATGTGAATCATCATCATAAATCTTTCATATTGTGTACAAACATTCGACTAAATCACAAGCCAATAGAAACATACCTTATTCAAACAACTGACTCTCCAAGTCAAGCATGTACAAAAAGAACTTGACGATTCTTTTTCAAAGTAGAAAGAATTCCACCTCTTGTGAAAACACTTCATCATTATCTCCTTTTCAATCTTGGAGACAAAATCAAATTTTCCTAGTCGATATGACATTGCATGCATGTTTAAACAAACGAATCGACCATCAAGTCAATCACACATACATGTTCAAATACAATGAAATCATCAACATTCCTTTGTTCATACATACCATTCTCATGCATGTACTCCATTCTTCAACTTTCTCTCAAGAAAAATCCAAAGTACAAGATCCTCAATCATACGTAAGTGTATTTACAAAGTGTTAACGGGAAAAGTGTCTACTCAGAACGCCCCTATCCCACTAAGGCGTGACAGTACCTTAGAAACAAACAAAGAAAAATACTTTTGTATTCTTCTTTATGAACTATAAACGAAGAGGAATAGGATGAACCAACCTGTGTCTTGCGCTAGTCCTTTGATCGACAATCTCTCTCCTCTTTGACAGCTTCCAGCTACCTGCTCCCTTACTTGCCCAATTTCACCAAGTTCCTGCAAGATCACAGAAGGAGAAAAATACACAAAGACATGGATTTATATTCATAAATAGCTTAGGATCAGATTTAAGCTAAACATGCAAATATAACAAAACATCATTGATACACAAGCATGTAGGAGAAACTCAAATAGTTTTATTGATATAACAAGAAGGTCCAGGAGGAGTTACAACCGATGATTCCTGATCCAGCATCAACCCCCCAGCAAAGGAATCCCCTCTTCACCTCCAACAAAGCATAAATCACCCAATGCTCTGATCTCTATCTCAAAACCAACATCAATTCTCTGCAATGTACAAAATTCCAGCCTTCTAGATCTCTGGGACGAGGGATCCATATATAGATGTATGCAAAGAGGATGAGTCAGCTTATGATTTGACTAGTGGCTTCTCTCTGTCAGTTCTTGCTTCCACTTGGAGACTGAGAGCCTCTTACTCATCCTTGGTCGAACTCAGTGAGGCAAGTGTCATTGGGGAAGATTCTGAAAGCTTCCATTGTCTGTCCACCTCGCGGAATGACACTGCCATTTGTCATTTCCTGCTCAGCGCACCCTCGTAGTGCATTTAGGTGTGTTGCAATGCACCTAGCTAGTGTACTTGGGTGCTATGCAACGCAGCTAGCTAGTGGAGCAGCTAAAATGATCCTGATTTGACTGATTCTAAGCAGTTTCTGGTGGAGAACTTCTGGGAGAAGCTGTAATTTGTTGACCTTGTTCCTCTAGGGGTCAGAACAACACTTTTAGGGACTTAGGATCCCATGGTTTATGGACATTTCATGCTTAGAGCTGTAAGGCACAAAAATGTCTATAACAGTTGCCCCCTAAAGTATGAGGCCGTTTATCGGGTGAAATGCTTTATTAGGAGGGTCCGAAGTTCTTTCAATGCTGGGAGGAGACTTGTAATAGGATACAATACAATACATTATCTTCATACTGTTTTCATGATCTATCTGAGGTGGGCATTCCCATGCTCAGCTTTATAAATTCATTTTCATGTACATAGGACAGACAATCGTCTGATGGTAGACTGATGATTCTGATAGAGCCATCATCCTTTTGGTAGGATGATTATTTGTGCTGCAACGCTGTACATTTCAATGTCTTTATTCTCCTGAATATATATCGCAGCCCGGATGGATGAAACTAGATCCGGGGTCTTCAATCTCGTCCGATCTTCACTCGAAGTACAAGTCGATCCATGTGAGAAATGTTTTGAAGTCGAACATGGAAAGACATCGCTTGATTACCAATCAACGATGTAAACTGCTAACAAGCACGAGAGGAATCACCGATAATGATGATGACCCTCAAGGTACTGCAGTACAATTCACGTAGTGTGAATAAAGGACTTGGCGTCGAACACCACACAAAATCTTTCGGTCGAAGGTCATTGATGTATACCTGTCGCCGGAAGTGAGAAACTTGCCATTGAGGCATGCAAGCTTCAAAGTACTGAAGGGGGTGTTCCTAGATCAACTTCTTGGATATTGAGCTGATGTCAACAAGAAGCGATCCGTCAAAGGAGGGCCTTAATGAATCCCACATCAATGACATGGAACGGAGCAAATGATTTTGATGGAGGTGAAAACGATCTGATATATATGGTTCAGGATGGCAGTCATGAAAGAATGAAGTATAATGTATGGTAGTGGATGGGACACGGATGACTTCTCTGGATGACTTCTCTTGAACATGTCGGCAACACTTATGTGATGGATTGGTAGCATTTACCCCAAATGTGGATGGTATGGCGTGACCATGGCGATGTGACCGGTGAATGAAATAACCCAACCCGACTCAGGCATGGAGTGGAAGTGTCATGTTCAAGAGTGACTTGCTACCAATAAAGATTCTTTGAGTTTCTTCCCAATTTTTCCCTAGTCATTGCTGACCAATACCTCTTTATTTTTGTCAATCTTGAGGAGGATAACATATGCTTGTTCTATAATTTGCCCTTCGGGCAAACCCATCGCTATGTTTTAACGAGCCTAGCGATAGTGAAACTCGTTCTCGTCTAAAGACAAGTTTGTCGCTATTAATCTTTTTAACGAGTTTAACGACAAAGATAACTCGGTACTTTTCATTTTTAGAGAGTCTGAAAAGGTACGTAAAGGTAACTCCGAAATTCCTTTTTCGTCATCTAATCCCTTAAGTCCCAAAAAGTATAAAACAATACAGAAGGGATGAATTTTCGATAGTTTTAACGAGCCGAACAAAACAAGTGCTCGATCTTTTTGTGCAATAATCCCTCAGGTCCAAAAAGATTAAAATCTAGAGGAGGGATAGCACTTCCAGTCGCTTTAACGAGCTGGAAGGCCAAAACTCGGCAATCTTTTCATATTTTACGAGTCAGTTGAAAAGAGCTTAAAGAAGACTCGTCTTTTGAGGAACGAGTGATAAAATGGGTAGTAGTTGATTCCAGGTAAGGGTTGGAATTTTCCAATCACGGCAGTGTCACAAGGATGGCTAGTGAAATCACTCTTCGCAGCTATTCCTGAAAATGGGTAAACAATCAAATGGAGGCGAATGATCGGCCAATGGAAAAGTGGAGGTGACGGTGCAAGCACGACCACGGATTTAATGGCTAAAATGCTTCATTCGCGGTGGTTATTTACCGGGGAATAGTTCATTTTTTAACAAGCTTAAACGCAAGTGGAAACATTTGCTCATGTCTTATGTTTATTTTTTAACTAGCTTTAACTATGTGCTAAAACTGCTCGATGATAAGTTTGCATGCCCCCAGCATAATAACGCAAATCAAGGTGCATGCCCCCCAAGCTTCATTGCATTCAACTCAGTGGTTGGAATGAAGGTTTACCTTTGAGATTTGAAAAGGGGATTTGTTTCATTTTTTAATGAGGTTGACACAGTAAAAGAACTATCCTCATGACTCCTTGTTTCATTTTTTAACGAGGTTGACACGCGATAAGAACCGTCCTCGGAATCCAAATCCATTAGATATAGAAGATTTCATATTCCACTGTGGCCATTTCCGCCAGATTACTCGGAGGCGGTAGGGCAAAAGTACCCATTAAGGAAGGGTCTTTTAGGAGACCTAATCCGATATTTTGGAGCGAATGATTGCTTCCATGGATCATTGGAATGCTTCCCATAACTTGTGAACTGTTGGGGAGAAATGTTTGTTGGTCGACGATTGTAATTCCTCCTTGGAAGGGAAATGCAATCTTCCTGAAGTAGGTCGACACAACTGTGGCCATGGCATATATCCAGGGCCTACCCAGTAGGATGTTGTAATCAAGGTTTCTGTCGATTACTTCAACATCAATTTCTACTGTTTTGCCCCCCAGTTCAACCTGCAAGTTTCTTAAAATTCCGTATGGAGTGTATGATCGTCCATCAAATGCTTTTAACATTGTTGACGATCGCGACAAGGGTGGTGACCCTAAATTTTTCCAGCAACTCATCGACATAATACATGTGGATGCCCCCTCATCAATAATTGTTCGATGAACAGTTTTGTCGAGGGCTTTCACTTGAATAAGGAAAGCTAGTTGAGCTGGTAATTGAGGGTCGTATCCTTTATGATCAAAGGCCACAAGATTGGAATCCATTGGGTCAATCCCACCTATTGCTGATAAAGTTTGCTCTTGGGAGAGGTAATTTTGCGGTACCTCAAGTGTCGACATAGCGGACGACGATTGGGCCAAGTCCTCTATTATATTATAATTCTGTGTTGTTTGTGCACGAGGATTAAATGTCGATTTGTGTGCTACTCCCTTTGGCGACTTTATCATTTGTTCAGGAATGATGGGTGGCACAACTTTGGTTAAAGTTGTAATCAAACTACTAGGTTGTTCATTGACCTTGTTATTCGACAGCCGTGGATTCCCGTAATCTTTATTCCTTGTCAAAGCATTGTTTTGCTGCTTTGAGATAGACAACATAAGCACTTGAGATCGGGAAGCATTTTGATTAGCAACCAGTTTGGTTCCCGGGTTTGGAAACGGATCAGTCAATACTGCTGAGGTTTTTGAACTCTTAAAGAGTTTCTTAACTTCAGCTTTATGTGGACAATCTCTCGTCCAATGATCCTCATCGCATATATGACACCCCGAAGGGGGTTTCCTTCGCCCAGAAGGTTTTTAGAAGGTTTTTTAGGAGATGACTCATCCTGTTTCCTTTTTCTCCCTTTCTTTTTCTTCTTGCCCCCTGGCTACTTCAGTTGTTTTCCCTTGTCGGTCGACACGGTATTTACCTCCGAGGCAAGAAGTTCCTCATTTGCTTTTTGACTAGAAATCTTACAAGCCTTTTTAGATGTAGCCTTGGTCAATTTCGTGTCTGTTGCGCCAATCACGCCATCACCGGCATGAGAGTCATTGTTTGATTTAGGAGGAGGAGGAACTGAGAATTCCGGTCTAAGAGCGTCAGGTATTTTATCGTAGAGCGTGCCGGACTGAGTGTAAATCAAGTCTAAATATTGCGCACGAGCGATAACTTGCTCTTCTGTTACGACTCACCCCTTTGCCACATCTTCCATGATGGAAGGCAGTAATGACTTAATAAACCATTCAGCTAAAAGCTGATCGGGAACATATGTTTTCACCATTCTACGATGACGTCGCCATTCATGTATATGATCAGATATGTGAGTGGCCGTCATTTGTTTGAAGTTGGTAAGAAGTTCGGTTCCCGTTTCATACCTTATCGGTAACTGAAAATGGGTTAAAAAGGTTGTGGCTAGGGTATTGAAGTTGTTGAATGAAGCTCTAGGTAATTCGATATACCATTTTTCTGCCGGACCAGTTAACATCCTCTGAAAAAGGTGAAGCCTAATCGAATCATCGTTTAGGGTGTTTGATGAACACCACAGATGAAATGTCAACACATGATTCGACGGATCTTCACCCGAATTTCCATTAAATTTAGGAATATCTGACGGAAGTTTATGCGGAATCGCTGGCCACCAAGGGGCATAATCAATTGGATCATTCGTCAGCCGGTTTAGATCTGGTAATTCTAGAGTTGCTACAAAGGGCAACTGTTGATTCAGGTTAGGCGAAGCATACCCAGGATAAGATGGAATCACCTGAGCAATGGGTCTTTGCATACCAGCATAATGTATTTGATGTTGGCGACTTTGACAAGGTTGATGGGCATAACCACTATAATATGGTTGTTGATAACTGCTTTGGAAATGTGGTTGCCCATTACTTACAAAGACTTGTTGCTCAGGTCCTTGATATGATTGCTGGAATGGCGGTTGTTGAGATTGAACCAGCCCTGGTTGTTGGACCATTTGCTGTTGTCCAATACTGGATGATTGACCAAGATGAGGAGTCATAGTACTTGTTTGAGCCTGAGTCGCTCTAGATAAGGAGGCACTAACCTGAGGTTGTGATTGAGTCATTGAGACAAGAGGCTGTTGTATCGCAACCTGAGAAACTTGGGGTTCACATACAACAGGTAATGCTTGTACTTGCGATGTCGTCACCATAGCAGGTATAGTGGGAATATTCAACACAGGGTGGACTGGTTGCATTGAATATACAACCCTTGGTTGCTGAGGCAGTGTTGGTACCCAACCGCTGGATGTAATTCCAGTTTGACCTGAACTTTGTAAACTCCCATATGGTTGTTCTCCGGGAGGGAACAATGAAAAGGCATACTGCCCTCCATATGGTGGAAATCCAGTACTTAAAGGGTAGATTGGCCTTTGAAGACACATTGGATCAACTTGTTGAGTTTCAACATAAGAAATACCAGATGATAATCCGGATGAAGAAATAGGAACTGACCATGTCGTCGAAACAGTCCCCGATTAGACTCCGGCTTGTTATTGATAACTTGCCGGGACAGTTGGTATACCATCGAACATCGTTGGAGTAGCAGTAGGAGGCTCTGCCACTGCTGCATCGGATGACACAGTCCTGGATGTTGATGGTTGTTCAAACATATCTAATCTATCCAAAAGATTTCCTAGCGATTCTACAAGAACTTGTGATGAACGGAGACTAACTTCGAAGATCAACGAGGGAAAGGTGATGATTATTCCGTTTAAAATAAATTTTAGACGCTTTGACACAACTCATTTTTTCAGTTTTTAAGAGTCAAGAAAAAACAAACGATGACTCTAGTCTCCTTCGATTTTTAATGAGCCTGAAGTGACAAGTGCTCAGATGGACCTTTTCCGTTAAGGAGTCTGAAAAGGAACGAAAGGGACTGATCTGGAGATCTAGGTAGAGGGAGTACCAAACCAATCGCAAAACTACAGAATACTTTTTACGGTACGAAAGTCAATCTTCCCGAATGCTGTGTTCGGTGCATTGCGATCAGTAGGGCGGTCGGCACGACTTCCTATGGATAAAAGGTTTTAAGCCTATAGGGGTCTCCCAATATATACTCGACGGTACGTGGGAGCACAAGTCCGTACTGGCACTTATCGTCTCAAAGTGGAGGAATCACCCAACCATCAGTGAGGACAACAGTTACCAGGCTTTACGACGCCGGAATACGTCTCTATCCTAGACCTCTAAATGTTGTGTGTTAAGTTCCAAAGCGTTGTTAGATTCATTCAATTTATTTTAAGTTGATCTTTCTTAGAAGTTTGCCTTTTGGGATCACCACGAGATGTAGATGTAATTCCTAAAATGCAATCTAAAGATGATAAGCAAACTTTTATCTCTTTTTAGCAATGAAAATCCTAGCTACAAAGGGAAAAGCAAGACACAATCTTTTCTCAAAGAGCAAAGAGTACACTGTAAATGCACTTTTCCTAAATCAAGCCAAGCAGACTATCAATATGCAAATGCACATATGCATGTATTTGTTTTCACTTTCTTAATATTGATGCCTAAAAAGAAAGTTGATGTACGAATCTGAATTTGCTTTCAAGTGACAAACACAAACAAGCTTCCTTTAGAAATCAAAAGGTAGAGAAGATTACGACACTTTATGATTTTGAAATAAATACTCGTTTCAACACTAGAAAGTCACAAATTCAAACCAAAGGAAAAAGTAAAAGCATAATCGACTGTCAACAGTAAATAAACTTTCTCCTAAGATCAAAATCGACACTTACGACAGATCTAAATCAAAGGACGACAGTATGACTATTCTACTTTTTCAATGGAAAACTGTAAATGATGTAACAAACACACAAAGAACATCTACAGTCTTTTTGTACAAAGGAGGCGGAATTAAGGCAAAGAAAAGGGGTTTTTAAACAGACACACACTGATCACAGGCTGCAAAATTAGAGACAAAACCGAAAAAATGAAGCAAAGAACCTCAGCTGCACAGGGCTAGGTTGATCAGCGCACCTGTTACACAGAGAAACTGGATTGCAGCGCAGGTAGCCCTCTCGGGAACTGCGTTGAAATGCAGAATCTCTTCACAGAGCCTGCGCTGGGGCAGAAACGAGAATTCTATCCGGGTTCTGGGTCACGGTTTGCAGTTTAATCTATGGTTTTTGGCCGAGTAAAAGCAATCAGTAATGCACAATCAGAGGGTGGATTTAAAGGAGGTCTAAGAGCTATCACAAAGGGTAATCAGATCATTTTTGAATCAGATGTTCAAATCATAAACAAATCCAGTGAATGGATTTAAGTAGCAGATGTCTACTTTGCATTTGATAATGGAAAATGCAGTTTGATTGCTACTTTTGTGTTTATGAAACAAACAACAAGAGAAACACAAACAAACTAACTAGACACGATCCCCAGCGGAGTTGCCATTTTGTTAACGGGAAAAGTGTCTACTCAAAACGCCCCTATCCCACTAAGGCATGACAGTGCCTTAGAAACAAATAGAGAAAACTACTTTCGTATTCTTCTTTATGAACTATAAACGAAGAGGAATGGGATGAACCAACCTGTGTCTTGCGCTAGTCCTTTGATCCAATCTCTCTCCTCTTTGACAGCTTCCAGCTACCTACTCCCTTACTTGCCTAGTTTCACCAAGTTCCTGCAAGATCACAGAAGGAGAAAACTACACAAAGACATGGATTTATATTCATAAATAGCTTAGGATCAGATTTAAGCTAAACATGCAAATATAACAAAACATCATTGATACACAAGCATGTAGGAGAAACTCAAGTAGTTTTATTGATATAACAAGAAGGTCCAGGAGGAGTTACAACCGATGATTCCTGATCCAGCATCAACCCCCCAGCAAAGGAATCCCCTCTTCACCTCCAACAAAGCATAAATCACCCAATGCTTTGATCTTTATCTCAAAACCAACAGCAATTCTCGCAATGTACAAAATTCCAGCCTTCTGGATCTCTGGGATGAGGGATCCATATATAGATGCATGCAAAGAGGATGAGTCAGCTTACGATTTGAATAGTGGCTTCTCTCTGTCAGTTCTTGCTTCCACTTGGAGACTGAGAGCCTCTTACTCATCCTTGGTCGAACTCAGTGAGGCAAGTGTCATTGGGGAAGATTATGGAAGCTTCCATTGTCTGTCCACCTCGCGGAATGACACTGCCATTTGTCATTTCCCGCTCAGCGCACCCTGGTAGTGCATTTAGGTGCATTGCAATGCACCTAGCTAGTGTACTTGGGTGCTAGGCAACGCAGCTAGCTAGTGGAGCAGCTGAAATAATCCTGATTTGACTGATTCTGAGCAGTTTCTGGTGGAGAACTTCTGGGAGAAGCTGTAATTTGTTGACCTTGTTCCTCTAGGGGTCGGAAGAACACTTTTAGGGACTTAGGATCCCATGGTTTATGGACATTTCATGCTTAGAGCTGTAAGGAACAAAAATGTCTATAACACAAAGTTGAAATGATCATAATTTTTCTGCAATAAAGCGAGTGTCATACTCAACTTTTTCATTCACTTTTTTGGTAAAACCTTGCAACTTGCATTCCATTGCCAAAGAAATTTATCAAATCAAAAGACATGCAACCTTTAATTGGATAAGAACTCTAACCATTTCTTACCAATCCACATCAAAGTTGCTTATTTTAATTGCACATTGACATCAACATGTGAATCATCCTGAAACACATCAATTATGGAAACTTCCTTTCCATTCTTGCCATTCACTTTTTCCACCTTCTTCAAATTTCACGGAAGCATTGCTCGATTCAAAATCCAACATTTTTCAGCAATATGTCCTTGCTTATGGCAATAAGTGCAAGACATGTTCATCCTCTTTACAACATAATTTTCCTTGTCCAATGGACCTTTGGCTTCTTTCCTCCTTTTCTTAAAAAGTTTCCTGTATGTGGCCATTTTATTCTAACATCTAGAAACACTATGGTAAACCAAACCACAAAAGGAACATGCAATTTTTTTCCAATGCTTATGTGGAAATTTACCATGCTTAACATAATCAAAAGAAATGTGATTGAAATCAGATTTATACCTTCCTCTTTCACCTTTGTTGCCTTCATGAGAAGGTGAATCGAATGAAGAAGTGGCTCCGTTCAGAACACCATCAATCTCTTCAGTGATTTTAGTGCTTTCACAACTCTCTTGTTCGAGTGCATTATTATGAAAACCTTCTTCTTGCAAATTATGTTTCAAATAATTGCATTCCCCATGAATACAATCTTTACAAACTTGAGTTATAGAACCTAAAATGAAACTCCTTCTAGGAACTGTTTCAATTGCCTTCATCACTATTTTGGAACTTTCTCCATACGATTTCACATAGCCAAGACCCAAATACTTAGGCCTTTCCTCAACCGTTATTGGCTCAACTATGACTTGTGCATGTTTTCCCAATCCTTTTCCTTCATAGCCCATTTTTTACATCAACTTGGACCCTATGCCTCTTGTATGTTTTTCAAAAGAACCAACATAAACATTCTTAGAGGAAATTGAAGACAAACTAGAATTGTTTACCTCTTCTTCAAACTGATGCCTGACTAAGGCTTCTTTAGCAACAAGAAGATGTGTCTCCAACTCATGCATCCTTTCTAGATTCATATTTTCAATATGAAGTTGGCTCTCCATTTGCTGCAACTTTTCAAAAATCAACTGCTTCTCTTCCTTCATGGAATTCAACTGCTCTCGAAGATTGGTTCTCTTCCTTTCATCTTCATACGTTTGTTTCACCACATCCATCATGATGAACATGTGTCTCTTCATGCCTTCATCAAAGAATCTTGTGAAGGAGGAGGATTTTAAAAACTCACTTGTAGAAGTTGTCATTATAGAAATGAACAAAAGAACTTCAACAAAATTCACAAAGCTTTCAAAGAACTAATGGCTATAGAGTCAAACTCATATTCAAGTAGCCTTTGGCAAACAAATCGTCTTGTGCTTCAAGGGTTGCCTCGAGGTCCTTTGTGTAAGGAGAATTCCTTCATCCCTTCTTCCTTCTTGTCCTTTCCTAGTCTTAGCCATCAGTAGCTTTCCCTTCACCTTTGCAAACTCAAAGAGGAGTCAGTTTACAAACAGTCAAAGAGTCAAATCCTTCGTACTGTTTTAAACACCTTTCAAGTGAAACAAGCAACCTACTGCTCTATCAATTAGGCAACTTATGTCTCTATGAATAAAGAAACCTGCTCTCATACCACTTGATCTGAAATGGGGTTTTGATAACTTTTTATGCTTACAAGAAACTCCCATTCAGTTAAACAAATAAATGATCTAGCTTATATATGACATTTGCAGAATTAAATACTTGAAACATGTGTATGTTTTCTTTTAACTGTTTAAGTTCTTTAAGTCCATTTGTTTCTACTAATATTAAACACATATAACAATGATATAACACAACAAACAAACAACCACACATAATCGAAAATTTAATCTAGGAGTTCCCCAAATATTTTGGGCTACATCTCCTTGAGCTTTTGTCATCTTGATTTAGCTCTTTGGGATTATGGTAAAGTTTCTTTTACAAGTTCCATACTTAACTCCAAAGGTTACTGAATTGAACCAATGGGCTTAGAATACCATCTATGTCCCTGTCATGGCTATCATCACTCTGCAAACAGATCTAAGCTCTCTTAGACTTGATTCCTTCAATCAGTCCTATGAGCTACCCTGAGCTTCTTGATGGGAGTAACTCCTTTATAATTCTTTAACTGTCATTGAAACTTCATCTCCTATGTCTAGCACATATCAGGCACTGAAAATACACTTGAGCACTGCATCCCCAAACTAGGCCTTCCTCCATGGTTGGCACTAGGCTGCCTTAAACTTCCCTGTAGAATCTAAGCCTTTAGAAGTCTTCAAATGCTTCTGAAAATCACCGCTATGGATTTAGAATGCTCATTACAATCAAAAATGACTATTCGTTCACTGAGAATGAGTATTGGTAGCTCCTACAACTGCCTCCAACTCTTGGTGGCCTTGAGCTCCAAAATTTCCCTGTCTGGATATCACTATGAAGATGACTTCCTCAGCTTCTCTGGACTATTCCATTGGCTTCAAAATGCTCCAATTAGCCTAGCTAGCCTCTTGTTTCACTCTCCCCTCTGGTCAAAAACTGCTCCTGGAGTGCATTTATTCAATATCCCCTAGGGATATTCCACCAAATTTGGAAAACTACACCTAACTCCAGTTAAACTTAGCATATCCACCTTTTTTTAGCCACTCTACCAAGCTGACCATCAGAGGTGAGTTGTTACAATAACTTTTTGGGTGTGCATATGAGGCGATATAATCCCAACGGTTAGGGATAATCCTCACTGGAAGCATTTCAAATAGCGGAATCTCCACCATCAATCTATCCTGCTCGATCCAACAGATATTGCGTCAACCACTCACCAACTAACCTGGACGATCTCCACCATTGATGTAACCCTTCCAATTGAATGGCTGTTGTGAAATCTCGTGCAGATTTTTGCACAATCAATATCAAGTCGAGAGCGCATGAGAAAATTACTTTTCCCATGCTATGTGTCGATCACTAAGGTTAATCACATAAAATTGTAAAATACAATTTACAGGTTTTTGTCTGCGCAAGATACTGTTTCCCACTTTCCAAATACTACCCATGTGCTTAATATGAAACTTAAAGAAAGACGTTTAAGGAAAGGTTTAGTGCTTACCCCAAAAGGGAATATTTCAAGGAATATTCCTTGGAATACACTTTTTTTAATATTTTCAAAAACCAAATTAATCTTTGTCAAATGTCCAAAAACTGTAGTTTACTGGACTTTTCAAATTGCGATAACTCCTTCATATGGTATCGGTCTTTTGAACCGTTTACAGGAACGGAATCAAGAAGACAAGATCTATATGATCACTCATGTTCGACACTCTTTCGAACACTTTGAAATTTGAGCTATCATTTAGGTGATGGATCAATATCTAATCACACCACGTTAGAGCTTGTGGAGTCGATTCACAGAGTGAACCAATCAGGGTTGCTAAACCTATTGTGGGTGCCCCACTGCCATTGCTCCAATATCAACTTTATTGTCTTTAAGCAATTTTTGTGCCTAGTACATGACAGATTCTTGTGGCTGAGTGCGCCGATCCCTATCACTGGTATGTTGATCCAACGGATCATACTGTTTCCACACTCAGGATTGAATCTAGCCAAGGAGTTTGGTAGAAAGATGAGCGAGTGCCACATCGCGGAGAGGATGAAGGACAAGTTCAAGCTTGTAAAGAAGCTATGCGGGTACTTTATTACATCAATCACTGACACAATGGTAAAGGTTTCCATGAAGTTCCTTGCTGGTAAGGTTATGAGAAAATTCCATGCAGATGAGGTTTCTTTGCCAGTAATATCCTTGGCTGCACAGTGTGCGGATGACATGTAATTCAACTGGGTGCGCTACCTTGTAGTGAGTTCCTCACGAACTATAGAGAGGTGCAGGGAGCTGGAGGATCTTCACAGTAGGATCTCTGCGCTAGCTTAGTGACCCGAGGGAAAGTCATGATCTTTGTGTTGGGGGCCTGTTGGGATGGGTTCCCCTAGGGTCAATTTTAGGGAAAAATCCCAAGTTTTGTTGTATAAAGATGTAAAGTCTCCGCAAGTTGTTGTCGCATAGAGCATAGATAATTAAAGAGTCATAAAGGGTTTTACCCTTGTTTTATGTAATTTGAGTTAGATTTTCAAGATCTACCCATGGTCCGCAGACCATGAGATTGTATAAATTGGTGTGTCTTAAGATGTCTAAGGAAAGTATTGAAGTTTGGTCTATGAGAGAAGTCTAAACAGTTAGCGGTGAAGAGTAGGAAGAAAGGCTCTATAGCTGTGTGCGCAGAGACCTAAATTAGAGACCACAGTTGAGTGCGAGGACCCTTGTAGCTGAGTGCACAGGGAATTCTTTAGTCTGTAAGCAGAAATGAGTATTAATAGAGAAGATTGTTGCAAAAATACTTGTGTTTATCTCTTTACTTATGTTTATATGAATACACCTTATGTTATAATGGGTTTATGAAATAATTATGTATTGATTCATGACCTTACATGACTTATATTGTTATATGAAAGCAATTACTATTAACTATTTACACAAAGATTATCTTGCTGTATGTTGAAGTTATCGAACACTTAAGATGATCTGTGTAATTACTAGGTTATAAGTAAACTTTGATGCATGTAAATAGTGGATTAGCTGATTGAGGGTCCAGGAAAGACAGTCGTAGGCCTTCGTGGAGGTCTAGAGGATGATTAAAGAAGTTACATTGATAAGCCTTCAAGGCTTATCGATCTGTACGAAGGCAGAGTTAGGGCATAAAATGACATCACGCTCATCTCTAGGTGTGGAAACTTGGTTCCAACATCCCCCCATACTGCTTCAGGTGAGACTTCAGTCTGCGCTCCACGGATTGATGCCGAAAGGGCCAGTAATGTAGGGATTTGTTTGGTGAAACTAACTCTGAACCTGGGTCAGGATCCACTAAACCAACTAAGCATATTTTAGTATTTTATATTAATTAAATGAAGTGTTATTTCTATTGCATCTTTGTATTTATAGTTATATCTGTAATTTTTTGCATTCCTGTTTAAGTTCGGATCGTTGTCATATGTAGATTGACCCAAATATCATCCAATAAGTTGTTTACCGGTGAAATACAATGGTCTACCTCCTTGCACTAATATTGTGCCAATTTCCATACCTAAAGCATCACATTCAATCACAAAAGATTTGGTGAAGTTTGGTAAAGCCAATACTAGAGTGGAGCACATGGCTTGTTTGAGAGCCAAGAAGGCTTGCTGAGTTGTGTCATTCCAAAGAAATGAATTTTTCCTTAGAAGCTTAGTGAAGGATCTGGTAATGCATCCATAATTGCATACAAATTTGCGATAGTAGCCCATGAGACCCGAGAATCCATGCAAACTCTTCAAGGTTCTTGTTTGGGGCCAATCTTGGATTTCCTTAATCTTTTTTAGATCAACCCTCACTACGTCACAACCCACAATTTGTCCCAAATACTCTACTTCTTTGATGCCCAAGGAGCACTTGTATAATTTGACAAATAATTTGTGATCTCAGAGAAATTTCAATATCTAGTCAACATGTTGAAGGTGTTTGTCCCATGTCATTTTGTAGAAGAGAATGTCATCGAAAAAGACCAGGAAAATTTTTCTGAAATATGGTTTCGGAAGGTGGTTCATGGGGCTCTGTAAAGTCGATAGAACATTACAAAGACAAAATGGCATGACCAGGAGTTCATAATGGCCTTCATGAGTTCAAAATGTTTTCTTGGGAATGTCAAGTCCTTTCATACATATTTGGTGATAGCCCGATCGAAGGTATAACTTGGTAAAACGTTTAGAACCATGAAGTTGATCAAGCAAATCATAAACTACTGGAATAGGAAATTTGTCCTTGATAGTGAGCTTGTTAAGGGCCCTAAAGTCAGGATGTGTGCACCATTCTCCATCTCTATTTAGAACCATGACCATTGGAGATGAATAAGGTTTGGTGCTCGGACAAATAACACTATCTTCGAGGAGTTCCTTGATGATTTTTTAAATTTCACTCTTTTGTACAAAAGGATATTGATATGCATGGACATTTGCATTTGGGCGCCCAAGAACAAAGGGATGTTACAATCATGTTCACCCCTTTAGGGTGGCATCTCCTTAGGTTTATCGAAGACCCACTGGTGGCAGTCTAATACATGTTTCATATTAGGATGAATATGAGTAGGTGTGGATTCAATGGCATGGATGACATTAAATTGGGTTACTACCGCATGATGCCCCTTTTCTAAAAGCTTCTCCATTTGATGTGAGATGATGATAGGATCACCTTCCTAGAGTCCCCTTAGTATGAGAGTGTGGTATTTCTACTTAAAGCTCATATATAACTTATGGAAATCCATTGTGATAGGTCCCAATGTGTATATCCATTCAACACCAAGTACAATGTCCAAACCACCCATTTCAATGGAAAACAAGTGGGTTTTGAGGTGATAATCCCCCATCTAAATATTAATATTTTCACAACTTCCTTCAAATTTCATGGTCCCCCACCAGCGAACCTTAAGTGTTTGTTTGGGGCCCGTAGCTTGGGTGGGATGTGCCATTACAATGAAATTTGGATGATTAGGATGGTAATTTAAGGCGACTTTTACATCTAAGGCCTTGTGGCATGAATCCAACCAAGTAGTTGGGTTATGCATTCAGACATGGGCTTGCATGGCTTCCCTTAGGCCATTGATGAAACATTCAAAGTAAAATTCATCTCTTAGTACTTAAGTTTTGATCGCCAACTATTCAAAATCTACAATGTAGTCTGTTATTGTACCTATTTTCCTAAGCTTAGTGAGATGACCCAAAAAGTGAGATTCTCGACCAAAGTAGTAAGAAATGTCTTTTGAGAACATGTTCCAAGTTGGCCTCCCTGGACAAGATTTCTGATGCCATTTCCATCTCTTGGTCTAAGTAAATGGATCCTACATGTAGATTAGTTCAATCCTCATAAATATTATTAAGAAGGAAATACTTTCCATTTGTGCCACCCAACCTATGGGGTTGGAGCCATCAAATTTTCACATGTCTAGCTTGGGTTTCTAGTGGCTTGAAGATTGGTGATCTCGATGGAAATGAATTTGATAGTTGGATTCTCCTTCTATGTGTGCATCAAGACTATGTTATTCCCTGATGGATTCATGAGCGTCTTTATAGTGGTCAATGTGTGTGCGAGATGGGAGGTAATGGAATCCTGGAAGTCATTGAATTTTTTCTCAAGGTTGTCGTCTTTCTTGACAGCCCTTTCCACAACCATAACTTGAGACCTAGTACCGAGCATACACTAGTGTAAGCTTAGGATTCTAGTGACGTGGGTCACTTGAAGCCATGCTGGCAAAAATTTGGGACCACCTGAAAATTGGGGGCTTACAAGTGAATGGTACGACTACGACCAAATTGGCATCCTGAGTATTATGGGATACGTCTCTTGCAAGTGTGCCAAGATGGCCCCATTTTTTTTTCTTTTTAACAGTTTATTCCTAGTTGATCAATACTTCAATGGCCGAATTCTAGAAAGGTTGCTATTGCCAAATATCTTCTGAAAATCGAGCCTGGACTTTCACATTTGTATCTTGTTGTCAAGGGGATTCCTTTGGAGGATCAACCTTTGTTTGAATTGTACAAGATGTATCAATTTGGATCATTTTAGGAGGATTTACTACATCTTTTTTATTTCTCAGATTATATTGTTTATGTACTTCCATAATGGAATTTTGATAGCCCTTTTTTTAATCCTCTAATTCTGTAGCCATCATATCTTGTTGTGCTAATAAGAAGAAATTTTGTTCCTTTTTTTCCCAAGAAAAACAATGCATTTTTCATTAATTATAAGATAATTACATGTTGTACCTTCAGCATGTATGAGATGCAGTCACCAGTAAATGGAAAAACCATTCAGATCAATATAGTATCATAGTTCAATATTTACAATATCAACATAATATTTACATAAAAATGTTAAATGAATAGCCATCTTGTGAACCCAAAACTAAACGAAAAGAAAAAAATTCCAAATGATCTTTATGAAGATCATTCTGAAACATTTCCATCCATATTGATGAATGGTTGATGAAAAAAATGGTAGAATACTCAATCTATGAATTCCTGTATCAACCACTACCCCATGATTTGCTACTTGGCCTCATTGGATAGAAAATTAGAGATCGCATTCATTTCCCTTATATATGAGAGCATAAAATGAAATCAAAATGTGATTTTAGAGTGATGACTTGATCCAGTAATCCACTGAGTGTGTGAAATTGACAATGATATGCATAGTTGATCCAGTTTATAACAAGCTGTGAGTCCCCAAAGATCGATATCTTGTGGCAATTTTGTTCCAATACAAATATAAGAAGGTATCTTAGGAATTTAAGTTTTGCATAGTTATTGGTGCCTCTCCCTAAACCCACTTGGATCTTGAAGAAGTGAAGTTAATTTATATGAAGTACATCCGCCCCCCCCTACCAGAACCTATGGCCTGAGCCAACCCATCGGAGAAAACACATGGAATTCTCTTTTATATTACTTCTAGAATGATGCCCCAAGCATGTTGGTTGTCAGGGTATTCAGGAATCAAGTTATAGATTACAATGATATGATTGCAAGTGGCTTGACAATGAGTTGGAACATCCTAGAAAAACTACCATTCCTAGTTAACCAGATACTCCAGCAGATAATCAGAGGGAGGTTCCAAATTTTTGAGAGGCTTCCCCATTCCACCAACATTTCCAGGCATCAGTTATGTGTAGACTTTCCCATCTATGTGTAATGTTGAGGGTGGTTATAATATGTGTCCACACTTGGCCAACAACTCGGCCGTGAAGGAATAAGTGATCAATATCCTCTAAGATTTTCTTACAGAGACAACATCTAGATGGACCATGAAAGGCATGTCGCATAAGGTTGACCTCTGTGGGTACTTTATTTGATAGTATACACCACATAAACAACCGATTTTTGTGAGGTTCCTTTAGTTTCCAAAGTGAGTTCCACCACCAGCTTACATCCACAAGGTCCTAAGCATTCATAAGAGTAGCATACCCTTCCTTTGGTTTATATCATCCATGAGGTGGAGTTGCCCATATGATTTCATCTTCCTATGGATTTATTTTGATATTTTCTTACTCCAATGCACTAATAAAACTATTCCATACCCCTCTCTATCTACCCAGGATGCCAAGGTCTAGAGTGACTAGCCAATTCTATGATGTCCAGTTTGGATGTCTGTCATCAGTGATGTGTGCGATCTAGGTGATGCCAACCATTGAAAGAAATTGTTGTAATGCCAGTGGTAGTATGTGTGCGTTACCACATCTAGACCAAGCATCAATACCTAGTCATATGTGCACTCCATTCGTGATTCGCCATGCTAGTTCATCTTTGATGATACTAATTAACTCTGAGATAGCCTTCCATATGGTCGATGCACCAGATATGCATTGTGATGGCCTGCGGATCCATTCAATGACTGATAGCGGGTGTATATATTTATAGTAGACCACCTCTTTCCAAAGGCTCTTTGATTTGATATTTTTCCATCCCATCTTGGTAGCTAGTGCCTCTGCAAAAACATGTAGATCCTTTATATCCCAACCACCCCATTTTCTAGGTTTCCCAATCCTGTCCCAGCAGACCCAAACAAAATTCCTCCCCACATTTTTTTGTTGCCATAGGAACTGACAATGTATATGTTGTATCCCATTGATAATGCCTTTTGGTATCCAGGCAAGTGTCATCTAGTATACTGGGATGGCCTCTAGGACATATTTGATCAGGGTGAGTCTGTTGGCTCTTGAAAGCCATCATTGTTGCCATATGTTTATACGACCTTCGATTTTTGCAATGAACCACAACCAATCAGCAATACGGTATCCATTTGGCTTGAGCCTAAATCCAAGCTATTTGAGACCTATCTCCAACTCTTGTATGACAAATTCAAATTTTTGTAATGTGTGTCTTTCCTCGTTTTTCAGGCAGGACACCAATATGATGGTGGATATGTTAAAGTTGGGCTCCATACCTATAGATTTACAAACAAGGATAGTATTTTCTTGAAACAAGTGGTATCATGGAATGGTCCATTTAAAAAATAAGAACATCATCTACAAATAATAAATATGAGAGATAATACACATCAGATATCGTTACAACTCCCAGAGACCCTTCTGCACTAGCTTTAATTAACAATCTACTTAATCCCTCCATGATCAAAAGAAATAGCAATGGGGATAAAGAGAATCCCTGTCTCAAACCACGTTTAGAATGGAAAAAAACCCGATGCATCCTCATTGATGAGAATGATATATGATGCAATAGTGAAACAAAACATGATCCATTTTATGAACAAGTGAGGAAAACTACTATGAGTAAGGATAAGCTAAAGATAAGACCAACTTGCATGATCAAAGGCTTTTGATAAATAAATTTTGAGGATGATACTCTTGCTATTCTTTTTTTTTATCAGGTGGAGTCCTTCTTGAGCAATCCCTATGGTTTAATGAATCTATCATTGGTTAAGGAAAGATAATTGTTCCTTGGAAATCATCTTGGATAAGAAGGGCTTGATGAGCATAGCAATAATTTTAGAGATAATTTTTTATATACAATTACAAAGGGAAATGTGTAGATAGTCATCAAAGGATTGAGGGTTATCAGATTTGGGGATGAGAGAAAGAAAGGTTGAGTTGACACCTTCATAAATCTAGCCATAAAGTCTACAATCCTTAATAGCCAATAGGAGGTCTGGCCCAATGTGTTAAAAAAATGTGAGGTAGAATTCCATACACCACCCATCTGGTCCCAGACTCTTATCTCTTTTGAACCATTTCAGGATAATGTCTATTTCCGCTAGCGTCACTAGTTCATTTAGGGTCTCTGCATCTTCAACCTCTACAAACCTAGGAAAAGTTTCAACAATGCGAAATATCTTAACTATGGAGGCTTCCCTAGGTGCTTTGAATATATGTGAGAAATGTCTGATGCCCATATCTGTAAGCTGCTTGAAAGTGTTGGCCTCCCTGTCAGTTTGATCCTATAGAGACCAGATAGTGTTATTAATTTTCCTCCCCTTGGCATATTGTTGGAATAATTTTGAGTTCTCGACCCCAACCTTTAACCATATCACTCTTCTCTTTAAATGCTATGTCTCCTCTTTTTGTCTCAGGAGGAAAATCTTTTTAGTTTCCAACTTGATCAAATGATTCTTTGATTCATTATTTGTGTAGCTTGTAATTCCGAAATTTTACATTTGATTAATCACAGATTCAATACTCAATAAGGTGGCCTCATCCTTTTACTTCTTTTCTTTGGACCGTCTAATGGTTTTGGATTTTATCTGAGCCAAGTTGCATGCAATCACCTCTGCCAATGAGTTACTATTGTCTAGACCACAACATGTCTACGACTCCATTACCAATTTATGGTAGTCAATTTTAGCAAGCCAAGTAGTGTTAAATTTGAAAGGGGATCTTGGTTTGTGGTTGGAGTCCATAATCTCCATAAAAATTGCAGATTGGTCGGATATTTCCCCTGATCCCACCCATTGATGAATACAGTCCAAACCAGCCAGTAGAGGAGCTTTAATCAAGAATCAGTCTAGTCTTCTGGATAGAGCATCCGCTCATCTTGCTATGTTCCTCCAAGTCAGCAGAATCTTGGCTGAGTCAATGTTCATGAGGTTATTGGAATACATCAAAAGTTTAAAATAGGTCATCATGGGGTCAGTTTGTTCCCTATTTCACAAGGATTATGTAAGACCTAAAGAGAAATTCATGTCACCTTCAATGATCAAATTGTCCACCTACATGAAATTTTCCCCCATCAGCTTCTCCTAATAAGCCTCCTTGTTGTGGCATCGTCCATAGATATTAATTAGTCTAAGGGGCACATTGATATCAGTGGATTTGAGGTCAGCCCCCAAAAATCCTTCACCCCACCAAACCTTCAATACCTCGATTGTCTTCTTATTGAAACCCAACACACAACCCCCAAATCTCCCTCTTACATCCAGTGAGTGGTGTTAGGGTCCTATAATTTATAGGATCTCAAGGTATTTGAGTATTGTATCTCAAGAATCTTATGCTATAAATAATTGTCAATCTTCCATGATTTCCAGATAAAAGAAAAAGAGGGTATAAATAAAAAAGAGGAAAAACAAAAATATTGGAAAGAGAATGAAAAATATAACCCCATCAAAAGAAAAACAAAAAAAGGAATAATACTGAAAGTGTTGCAAGTATAAATGCCACTACTGATAGATAGTTTTCTTCATCATTGTTAAATAAAGGTCATGTGTAGTTTGTTCAAAATGCCACAATATCTAGCTACTTGTTTAATCATATACTGTAATCATGGTTAAACTTGTTTAAATTTTTGTAAATTAGGTTAGAGAACAAAGATTTTCCCAACAGTCTAATCTTGGTAAATCAGTAGTTGGGTATAAAATGACATTGATTCAACTATATAATCTGAATCAATAGGTGAAACAAGTGATAGGATTTAGATAGTTTTTCATTTTATATAAAAGAAAATAATGTGGGTTTGCTAGTTTAAGTGCACCCTTTAGAAAAATAAAATGTTAGTTTAGTTAAGGGTAGGTAAATTAGATGGTTTTTATAAATATATGCCTATGCCATTTATATCCTAAGTTTTAATGATATGGTAAAAAGGCAAATGAGCACAATGGGATAAAGTGATTTTTCATGATTTTATTCCTAAACCTTTATCCTAAGTCAAAAAGGAAAAACATAAAGGCGCATACAGACAAATCTTGTTTTTCCATATATGGTTAATCATCGCCACTTCCAGAGCATCGGGATCACCCATAGTTCACCATCTACGACCCTCATTCACCTTCGGGACCCCCTCTCCATCCAGCCTTTACTGCTAGGGGGGTCTGAAAAAGTTGTTTCTTTTTTTGAACCCCATCCTAACGTGGTAGCATCTCCCGATTTCACACCGATCGCCCCCAACCAAAACTACTTACTAGCCTCTACCCCCTCCAAAACCGCTTTCCCTTGGTCCACTTTACAACGTCCCTACTGATGAGCCCAAAAATTGGGTAACTTATTGCACTCATTTTTCCTATTGTTCTCCATTAATCCACCATTATTCATAGTTTATGTATGATTTTGAAGTATGTTTATGGTAATTGAATGAATGAGAATAGTCACTTGACCATTAAGGCTAATACGTCTTTGTTGTAGATTTTTGGACAACTTTTGGACCAAGTTCAATCATTTATGGGCCATTTGACAACCAAATATGAGGGGACAAGGCTGAGGATTCATAGGAAGGGTGTATCCTACACTAAATGGCCCCTTCCTCGAGTTCTCCACCATCATCTCAGAGTTCAGCAGCCCACCAAAGTTGATTTCCAAAGGCAGCCGAGTAGCTTTTATGAAGTGGCTGAGTACTTGCAGTTTTGAGCAGCCAGGCCCCTTGAATTAAGGAGGACTACTAGAGGTCCTCATAGTTCATAAGTAGGAAGGTTTCCAGCCTTCGTAGTTTAGTTGTTAAACATTTGTATTTCACACTATAGTGCTGCTTTGTTTCTCAGCCCATTTTGGAGCTTCTGCTATAACACATTTTGGACATGGTTTTTTTTTTAGTAATGGAAACCAATTTCATGTTGCATCAGTTCTAAGCTTCTTTTTAGGAGCTTGTAGCTCTTGGGGTTGGGCCCAACCCAAGCACTAGGGCCTCCTCTGTGTACTGTTATATGTTTTTTTGTTGTCTTCATAAAATAATTTCTGCTAGTAGATTAGAATCTTGCTTGGTTATCTAGGTCATTTTTGATGATTGAAAAATATTTTCGTGGTTCAGAGTGATTTGATAGGTTGACAAAAGAAAATATCTTCGAAAAGGGCCATCAAGCAACCCTGGATCTCACCTCTCCCTCCTCGGGACCATGAGGTGAGACCCAAGTGTCCTTGCTGCCACGAAAACATTATTTTTGCTTCTTCATGCAATTGCTGGTTTTAGTTTCTCAGTTGAAAAAGTTGGTACCAGATGTGATTACATGCTTAGATCCATTCTTGCTTGGTTTTCATAAGTTATTTTACATAATTGTCTACCAATGAATTTCTGTTCATCACGGGTGCTGGTTCCTAGGTCAAATTAGGTTAGAATAGCTAGATATTTGGTTTGCACGATCTTTGTTTGGTTAGTTTCAAGAAGTAGTGTGAAAAACACCTATGATACTTCCCTTCCTACCCTTCAACCATCATTGCAACCTGTTCCATCCCCTAACTCAGATTCTTTCCCTTCGTTTGCCACATTTTCTCACTTTGACCTAATTTCCATATTTTTGTGCAACAATGTTCTATCCATCCTTGAACAAATCTAACCATCCTCATCACTTCTCAGCTTCATTTTCCAAGTTCTAAACCTCTTCACATCCTCATCCAACCTCCATCTCCACTTCTCCACCTCTCTTCCACCTTCAACCCTCCAAAATCTCCTTTTGGAACATCTTGTAGAACCCCTACAGACTTCCTGTAGAAGATCACGAGAGCGGTTTTTCGAGATCCGATCATGGTGAAACTCTTTGGAAGGGTGCTAGGGAATCCTTAGGCCCTCTTCACACTTTCCCAACCTCCTGCAAGCACCCTCACCATTTCCTTCCATCAATCAACCTCTACACAGTCAAAACAGTTAAGCACATGCATAATAATTCTACAAGATTACTCAAAAATACAAAAAGACATTCCTTTTCAGATTTCACTGCAAGAGTAGCTTAGTCACATGAATTCTAAATTTCTAGAAATTTTCAATGGCATCCATTTCCACTACTTTCATCTCTTTTCTTGCACCGGTAGGGTTAGTCTGTAAAACTAGGGTTTGCTAGGGTTTGCATTCCTTTTCCACTTTCAGCTTCTTTCTGCAAGTATACTAGCTTCCTTTGAGTTAGTTTTTGTCCATCATCGTTAAAAGCTTCTTCTAAGAGCTCATAGAAAGTGGATTAAGCTCCTAGTGGACTTGTGCCAGCTGATCCAGTGATAGCCTGCGACAAGAGCTAGTACTTTTGCATATAGCACCGTCGCTTCCAAGTTTGTTACGAACTACAGGGTTGATAAAATTAAAGAAGGGAGTCCCAGGAGTTGCAGCATTATTGCTGCAATACTGGAGCCCACATATTTTTGGCGTCATTGCCAGGGAAGCGTCAGAGTATTTGTGATTTCTACTTTTTACTTCAATCTTCTGCTAAGTAGTTTACTTCAGCAAGGGTAGAGTAGTTGTTTCATTTCCATTCTGCAATTTCATTTCCGCAAAAGTAGATTATACATTTCCTGCTTTCATTTCATTTCCGCAAGTGTAGATTAGATATTTCCCACTTTCATAGATTAGCATTTCAATTCTGCAACCGTAGCTTAGCATTTCATTTCTACAATTTCGTTTCAGCAAGATAGATTTTAGTTAGTTGCAGTTCAATCGCTTTCAGTTTTTCACGTACAAGCAAAAAAAATGCCAAAACTCCACCAAAAATATTCCATTTCATGCCTCATAGGAACAGAGACAATATAGGGAAATTCTTACCCAACACCCCCACCACATCACTGAGTCACCCTTCGCTCTTCTTCGGTGGCAGTGATCCAGAAGAACCTATAGGTGAACCTCCAGAGATATACGAAGATCCTATAATAGAAGAAGAGTAAGAAAACATTCCTCTTAAGACCATGGCTGAACACAAAAACGGTATAGAAGATGAGGAGAGAATAGAAGGTGCCTTTCCCATCCGAGAGACCAATGGGGACATGAAAATGAAAAACATAAGTCCCTCAGCCTTACCTCATTTCCATGGATTGACCATTGAAGACCATGATACCTTCCTGTTTGAGTTTTTTGTCCTTTGTCGAACTTATGACTATGCAAAAGACGAGCAAAAGTTGAAACTCTTTTCCTCTACCCTCAAGGATGCAGCACTACGCTGGTTCATGGGGTTACCTGGAAACAGTATCACAACTTGGAATCAGATGCAGTAAGCCTTTAACAAAAAATACTAGGACTACTATAGGTCAAAGGAAATGAAGGGAGAGATCTTTCGGATGACCATGGGAAGTGATGAGTCTTTAGAAGACTATGAATAAAGGTTCCAACTTAGTTATAAAAGGGCCATGTGCACACTGGACCCCGAATCTTTGAAGCTGGTTCTGCTCCGAGGAGTCCCTGAAGACCTTCTAGATACACTCCATTTGCTAGCTAGAGGGGACATCTACAAACTACCTTATGAGGACATAAAGACTGTGTTTAGAAACCACTCTAGGGAAACCCGGAAAAGAGGTAGGGGGAATCCACTTTCAGCTAGTGCCACCTACTCCAAGCATGAGTTTGCAAATCAGATGGAAGACCTAAAAAGTGAGATGAGACAAACCATTGCATGCAATTGGATACCTTCAAAATCCAACAGAAGAAAGAGGAAGCTAAGAAGGCTTTGGCCATCTTTTGTCCTAGATGTACAAAGAAGCATCCTAAGAATGAGTGTCCATTGAACTCAGTGGAGGTATGTTTCGTTTGTGAGGAATACCACCCCACAAACCAGTGCCCAACCTTACCCAAACTTAAAGCCATGTACCAAGGGGCTGAAGGGGCCACTGAGCCACTCTACTTCCTCAAACAAAGGAGGCCGCATGGATCCAGACCTTACCACCAGGGGATGCAAGGAACATCCCAAACTTATTACAACCCCAACCAATCTGCTCACATGCCTTCTTGGGGCCCCCCTGCTCATCCTTCCTGGTCCGCACCTCCTCCTTGGTCTTATCCATCTCCATACCATACTGAACCTGCTGCTCATTCGTTTCACTCTCATGCTTAGCCACAAGCTCAGTGGAATGCACCTCAACCAGGGTGGAGGCCCCAATACAACTCTCCTCTCGCTATTTTTCCTCCACCACTTGCTCAACCACAACCATTACCTCCTACTCCTCCAAGACAACCTTAGATGCCTGCTCAACCGAACTCGAACCCCAATAACAGATAGGCCCAGCAGGTATACACTGGAGAGATGACATGCCCTACCTATGATGTGGAGATTCAGGAGATCAACCTACAATTTGGAAAGGTCCTTCTAGATCGCCAACCTTCTCCCTTGGAGGATGAGGAAGGAAAATAGGAAAGTGAACCCAAATCCATTCCACCCTTTCTTGAGAGACTAACTGTAGCCACACAACCAAACCCAGAGGAGACCAAACTTCTGGGAGAACTTAAACAGTTGTGTGTGAAAATCCCACTTCTCCAGGCTATAAAAGATGTACCAAATTACAACAAATTGATCAAGGAGAAGTGTTTGAGGCACCCAGGCAGGCGCAAGAGAGATGCCCTGACTATCAATGTCATATGACAATTGTCCGATCTGATGTTGGGGCAAATAATTTGTCCAAAATATTTGGATCCTGGGAGTCTTGTAGTTGATGTCCACATCAATGGCACCATAATCCCCCACACCCTAATCGATCTAGGGGTTGCCATCAAGAAAGACCTCGACAGTACTACAGTTAGCAGACCGCTCCACTATGACTCCCGAAGGGATTGTGGAGGATGTCCTGGTCTCTGTTGATTCTTGGGAGTACCCTGCAGACTTTTTGGTCCTTCAGCCAAAGGCAAAACTCACTAGATACCACCTCATTTTGGGAAGGCCTTGGTTAGCTACTGCGGATGCTTACATCAGTTGTCGAGCTGGGAGCATGACCATCAAGAATGGGCCTATGTCCAAACAGTTAGTCCTATACCCTGCTGCCCAACCTCTGCTAGAACATGACTTAACTCTCTAGTTGGAGGAGGAATATGAGGATGAAGTCTACTCTACACCAGTGTGCACAATGGAAGCCAACCAGGGAGGTCCTCAAACCGAGGATGACCTAATTGAGAATTTAATTCAAAATCCACCTCCCGGTGTGTTGCCATTAGAGAAGTTGGTGGAAGGTACCCAAGCCCGCACTTTAGTGGACCTCTGTGTGGCTGATCAAACCTCTCCCAGAGTTATGAATGTGGAATTTTGCCCTGAAAGAACCTTGAAGATCAGCTCATCCTTATCTCCCTCTTAGGAGAAGGAGCTATGTAGCTTATTGAACCGCCATTTGGAGGCTTTTGCTTGGAGATATAAGGAGATGAAAGGAGTCCATCCGTCGGTCTGTACCCATCACATTTACATTAAAGAGGATTGTAAACTAGTTAGGTAGCCTTAGAGGAGAATGAATCCAGCGCTTAAGGACATTGTTAAAGAAGAATTGCAAAAGTTTTTGGATGCAGGATTCATCTACCCCATCTCGGACAGCGAATGGGTTTCTCCTTTGGTTCTTGTGCCCAAGAAAAATGGGAAGTGGAGAATCTGTGTAGATTATCGAGAACTTAACAAAGCCACCAAGAAGGACCATTTCCCTTTGCCTTTCATAGATCAAGTGCTAGATGGGCTGGGAGGGAAGAAGTTCTTTTCTTTCCTAGATGGGTTTAGCAGGTATAATTAGATCCAAATCAGCTCGGAGGACCAAGATAAGACCACCTTCACTTGTCCATGGGGTACCTTTGCCTACTAGGTCCTTCCCTTTCGGTTATGTGACGCTCCTGCCACTTTCCAGAGAGTAGTACTGAGCATATTTTCCGAGCTGGTTCATGATTCGGTATAAATCTATATGGATGACTTTACTCGTTATGGGTCCAACTTCCAAGAAGCATTGACTAACCTGGCAAAAGTTTTAACCAATTGTATTGAGATGAACCTGTCCCTCAGTCCTGAAAAATGTGAATTCCCAATGACTGAAGGGACCGTGCTAGGTCATACAATCTCTCAGCAAGGATTACAGGTGGATCCTAACAAAATTGCTATCATCCAAAAGGTTCCACCTCCTCAGAAAGTAAGAGATGTTTGGAGTTTTCTAGGCTTAGCAAGATACTATAGAAGATTCATCAAAGATTTTAGTAAGCTAGCCTCGCCATTGTTTGGTCTTTTGGGGAAATATGTTGAGTTTAAATGGACTGACAACTGCCAAGAGGCTCTAGATGAGTTGAAAGATAAGTTGGTAACTGCCCCAATCCTGAGAGGTCCAAACTGGGTCCTACCTTTCCACATCCACACTAATGCCTCGAACAAAGCCATAGGGGAAGCCTTAGGACAAGTTGAAGAGAAGCTACCATATGCCATATACTTTGTGAGCAAAAACCTGTCCAAGGCAGAATTAAACTATACTATGACCAAGAAAGAGCTCCTAGCTATAGTCCATTCCCTAAACAATTTCAGATGCTACATCACTAGTTATCAAACATTTGTACACACTGATCATGCTGCGATAAGGTATTTGACGAATAAACTTGATGTGAATGCTCGTGTCATTAGATGGTTACTTTTATTGCAGCAATTTGACTTAACCATTGTTGACAAGCTAGGAAAGGAAAATGTCGTTGCTGATTTTCTGTCTAGATTAGATTTGCCTGCAGGTGAAGAAGGGATGATGGATGACCAGATGCTAGATGAACATCTGTTTGCTATTTCAGTAATCTCTCCATGGTTTGCTGATATAGCAAACTACTTGCTCTCAGCAAAGTTCCCTCCACACCTCTCCTTGAAAGAGAAGAGCAGAATTGTGAGGAAAAGTGCCCCCTTTACTTGGATTGGGGGCAACTTGTTCAAATTTGGCCCAGATTAGATCCTAAGGCATTGTGTTAGGGAGGAGGAAGTTTTTGACATTCTCCTAACCTGTCACAATGGACCTTGTGGAGGCCACTTCGCAGCAAAATGGATTGCCTTCAAAATTCTACAGGCAGGCTATTATTGGCCCACTCTTCATCAAGATGTCAAAAGATGCATCAGCCAATGTGATCGATGACAAAGGATGAGGAAACTGACTCTGAGGGATGAAATGCCCCTCCAACCTCAAGTGACTTTTGAGCCATTTCAGAAGTGGGGCATGGATTTTGTGGGTCCTATCAACCCTCCTTCAAAGAAAAAGTCTTACATCATTGTGTGCACAGACTACCTGAAAAAGTAGGGAAAAACAAAGGCAATCAAGGCAGTAATGGAAGAAAAAGTGGTTGAGTTTTTAAGGGAAAATATCTTCTACAAGTTCGGCTACCCAAGGGAATTAGTCACATATCAAGGAAGTCAGTTCACCGCTAACCTAATTGAAGACTTGCTCGCTCATCACAAGATCAAGCATAGAACTTCCACCCCTTATCATCCGCAAGAAAATGGGCAGGTGGAAGTCACTAATAGGGCTTTAGAAGAAATTTTGACTAAGCTGGTGAGCAGAAATAGAAAGGATTGGGCAGATCGCTTGGTTAAGGCCACCTGGGCCTACAACACCACTTAGAAAACCACAACAGCTTTCACACCTTATGAGCTGGTGTACGGGAAGAAGGCTCTGCTATCCATAGAGTTTGAGTAGAACACATTAAGGTTGGTAGCTCAACTGGACCTAGATCTCATCCATGCGCAACAGGAAAGGTTACTATAGCTGAATGGATTAGATGAACAGAGAATGCAGGCCCTCTTCCACTTAGAAGTAGTTCAACTCCAGAGAAATATATGGCATGACCGGCACCTTAACGAAAAGCAATTTAAGCCAGGAGATTGGGCACTGTTATATGACTCAAGATACAAGGATTTCAAAGGGAAGCTAAGGACAAGGTGGCTGGGACCATATGCAGTGGAGAAATGCAATGACAATGGTCCAGTACTTATCAGGACCATCGATGAAGAAGCCATCCCCATGCTCGTCAACGAGCACCGATTGAAAATCTATAGGAATCCCCTTTCCAAGCAGGATTTCATTGAAACTCTAGATAAATCAGTGCTGGTAGTGGAGTAGGGCCTTGTCTCTAATCCACCCACACCTTGATCATCACAAAAAAAAAAAAACAAAAAAAAAAGACAGAAAAGAATAAAAAGATCCTTGGGTGAAAACCTCTTAGAGGCGCCTGGGGTAGACAAGGAGGGTGAAAACCTCCTGGAGGCACCCCAACTGTCTCACCAAAAGAAAAAAAAAGAAAAGAAAAAAAATAAAGAGAAAAAAGAAATAGGCCTAATTTCTGTTGAATAATTGCAGGTTTCAGGGAAGACATTGCAGGTTAAGGGGGCACACAAAACAACAATAGAAGTCAGCACCAACCTACAAACATCCCTCACACACACTTCCTCCATGACCACTCCCCTTTCCTAGGATTTGATCACATTCAGGCTAAGATTTCACCTTCTATAGGAAGTTCTGGATCTTCTACAAGAAGTTCTATATCTTCTACAAGAAGATATTATAGAACCTCCAGACAGGCAAAAATTGATCGTCGAAGGGAATTCGAAGGTTGGAATTTGCCTACTAGGCCTGCAACCACCCCTGTGTACATCCATCACCATACATCACCCTGTTTCATCTCTTTACACCTCCATTGCATCCATTCTGTTATTTATTCCTACACAGTCACACAAAAAAAAAACCCTTGTTTTCCTCATACTACCAGCAAGAACATTGAGTGACAAATCTAGAAGTGGTGTTTTGCTCTCCCTACCTTTCAATCTCCATCTAGACTCCTCATCAACCGAATCCCTCATCAGCAGTATAGCCCTACTCATTTAGCTTGTATCCCAGGAGGAGAAGTAGCTACAGGACATCCTACAGGAATCCTGTAGCAGCTGATCCCTCTGGAAGACATACTCTAGAGATAAGGACAGTCGAAAAATAGAAAAGGAGACATGCAAAGAGCTCATCTTGAATGCGAAAACATCATCAACAGCCAAAACCAAGCAAGATCTGAGCATGCAGTGACAACAACCAATGGAATGGACTCCAAAACACGTGCATGCAATGTCAACGATTGAAAGAATGGGTTCCAAACCCATGCAGGAAGCAGCAGCAAATGAAGAAATGGTTCTAAGACCCGAATTCTGCACAACGCAACTGTGACCACGTAGGTAAGTGCCTAAACTCATTCGTCAATTGTGTGAAATATATTTTAAGAGCTACATGCCTATGGAAATGGTTCGGATAGAATGGGATCAGTGGCCAGTCAACTGGCCACCCTCAGCCAGTTACATAGCCTCATGGGATCTGAACAAGCTCAGTTACATTCAGAATTGCTGACGAGATGTGCATAAAACACGTGTGGAGTGTCCATTCAGGGAGAAATTGTCGGGACTGGTAGTGGTGGTAGCGATTAACGACAGAGGGAAGGTGATGGCGGCCGGAAACACGCAGAGAAATTATGGCCGTGATGTTGGATCAACGGTTCAGTCCGGCCACCTCATCCCCTCAACACGAGTTACGTCGTAATTAAAAGATGATCAGCTAAAAATCACACCACCCTCTGTTCATTTGCACTTGCAATGTCCTCGACTAAAATACGCGTCCTTCACTTCCCAAAACTGTTAACTAGTCATCCACCACTGGTTTTTCTACCTGTTTTTGAGAATCTCCCACAGATTTGGCTCACTCAGAGGCACAGAGATATTCTACAGGAACCAGGGAGTCTTCTACATGAAGGATTCTACAGGAAAGCTTGCACATCTTTCTGGAGCAGAGAAGCCTGGGATTTTTCTTCATCGAATTTGGAGCTCCAACCGAGGTAGGCTCAAAAACCTCTTCTATGCATGGTATGATTTGAAAAGGTGGTGAATTGAACAGTATCAGACTGGGGAACTAGAGAAAAATCTGCCTAGGGATTGGAAGTAAAACATTTGCCTGTGCGTTGCACTGGGTTTCTCAGTTGTTTCTCCATCCAAATTCTCCTCCATGTTCCTATTTTTTTGAAAATTCTCTTGTAGGGAAGATATGCAATTGTGGGGGCCAGCCTGTGTATGAAAATTTTGAATTTGTATATCTATATATGTGCTGGGAAGAAAAATTTAGCTCTATACTCTTTTTGTAGAAACGAAACTCTTCCTTTCATAAATAGGCAGCCGAGTTCTGGGCCACAACAATCTTGAAAACTAGGGAATAGCTGCTAATTAATATTGATACTTGAGAAATCCCTTCTTGAGTTTAGGGGGAAAGCCATAAACAACATTCCTTTTTCTGATCTAAGGAAAAAGAAAAAAGAGCACTCTCACCATGCCAGGGGGATTCATAAGGAAAGAACCCTCGGACCCCAGCAAACTACACGAGCATCCTGAGTGTTGAAAAGTGTGCAACAAGAAATGCTTGTTGAGAGTGCAACAAGATGATGGAGCTTAGTGAAAAGAGTCGCCTTCACTAAGTGGGCCCGCAGGCTATTTTTGGCACAAGTCTATTTTTAGACTATGTCTATTTTTAGACTATGTCTATTTTTAGACATATGGATCATGTCTATGGATGATTGATCAAGTTGGGAAAAATAGATGGACTTCTATTTTTGATGAAAGTGTGAGTGATCACAGTGTGAGTGATTACAGTGTGAGTGATCACAGTGAGTGATCAAAGTCAAAAATAGAAAAGTCAAATATTATTATCTCACAATAATATTTGGACTATAAACTTAATCTTATTCTCTTGGAGCACTTCAAGATGAGCTACGGATGTGGTACATGTAGATCCCAAAGGGAAATACGTGGTTACCTATGGGATGACTAATATTTGCATGCATGACTTCAGTTAGAACTCAAGTGAGTTGAGTTTAGTGGACTGGAGGTACAGTTGATGGAGTTGTGTTCAGTTTAGCTTTGTTAAACTGGTTGTATTTAGTCTAACTGATCAATAGACTAAAGATGAGTTGGGTGAATTAGTTATTAATTAATTCACAAGTTATTAACTCATAATGCAACTATAGAATACATCAGTTAACTCAGTTGCATGTCAGTGCATGTTCAGTTCAGCAGGGACAGGTGTTAGAGGATCAGATTGCTATCAGTTGTGACTATAGCTGTGCATGATGATTTGCACAATCAAAGGATTGAGTATGCCAATGAGTTTGCTCACGTATCTTCATGATATTATAGCTGTTGCTCACGTCCAACATAGTGTGGGTGACTATTTTGCAGTGTAAAATCGAGTTTGGGAAGCTATTCTCATCAGTTCTTGAGCAGGTATTGAGCAGTGGAGGCAGGCAAGCAGTGGAAGAGATTTGGAGATCAGATCTGAGCTGTATTGTGTGTAACAGGTGGAGATACTTGTGAGAAGTATTATGCTTTGTAATGTTACATGATTCAATCAATATAATATACAGATAGTGTGGGGTTTTTAGCGAGATGCTTTCCCCGGGATACACACTGTGTTTATGAGTTTGATTGATGCTTCTATGTGTGCCTGTGGATGTTTCTGCTTCTGTAAATTGATGATCAACGTAGAGGAGATTATGTATTATACATGTTCCGCTTAAATTGTATGATCAGGATAATCTCTGTTGAATATGTGTCATATTATTCAAAATTTCTACATGGTATCGGAGCTGCTTGATTTGTAGAAGAGATTTTTACAGGATATCAAGCGAGGATTGATCATCAGATCTATTATTCAAGAAGTGTTTACATTTTATTTCTTCAGGCAAAGTCTGTAATCGGGCCAGGTAGCCTCTGGATTCATCCTTCTTTTGGAAGGTGAGATATCCGGTGAATGCCCATACAGTCGATCTCTGTACAAGAAATAATTTGTTCTCACGAATTCTAGATCGGAAGTGGTTGAGTTTTGAGCTGGTGGAATTCGGATTTAATTCCAAAGCAAGAGATAAACTCAGAAACATTCAGTTCGAGAATGGAGATAGTATGCCCCAGTATCTCACGAGGTTCACTCAGTGTCGAGATGAGCTGGGAAGTGTGGGGGTTACTGTTGATGATGAGGATGGTGAGTCTAGGACTCCTTGACCTTCCTAAGAGTTGGCATAGCTACCAGGACTCGGTGAATGGAAGGGAGAAACTGCCAAATTGGGAACGACCATGGTCGGATTTGATGCAGGAGGAGATTAGACGGAGCACCAGAGACAGTTCTTCATCTATGCATGATGAGGAGAACTGTGCCTTAGCGAGTAAGGCGAAGAAGGGGAAGGAGAAGGTTTCTCTTTTCGAATCTTGTTCTTCCAATGATGGGAATAAAGTTGACAAATCGAAAGTGCGATGCTTTCATTGTCATGAGTTGGGTCATTATGCTACTAATTGCCCAAAGAAGAAGTCCAAGAAGGGATCCGGGGAAGGATCTGAAGGTGAGGCAGCCTCACTTGCTTCACAGTTTGAGTTGGACTTCACACTCTTCGCATGCATGGTTTCATCCATGATGGGAAGTGGTTGGTTTCTTGACAGTGGAGCTTCTTTCCACATGACCGGTGACAAAAGTTTGTTCAGTACTTTGGAGGAGAAAGATCTCCAGATACTCATAGGGATGGGTAATGATGAGAAGTATAGTGTCTCAGGTGTAGGCACGGTTATTTTTCAAAGGGAGCATGGAGCTCGCCTTACCTTGACCGATGTCAAGTATGTACCAGGACTGAAGAGAAACTTGGTGTCGATCGCGATGTTGGAAGACAGAGGATATGATGTGGTCTTTACTAAGGGAAAGGTTTTCCTTAGACACATCATCACTAGACAGGTGAAGCAGATTGGTTCACGGGTCAAGAACCTGTATGCTCTTGAGGTTCAAGATGCATGCAAAGCCTTGAGCAGCAAGGCAACTGATGGAGACTTGGTGGTTGAGAGGGAGCGTATATTACCTCTCAACATGCAGAGCCAGAAGAAGTCTCAGACGATTGTGGAGGAGCCACGATTGGTGCAGCAGCTTCAGGAGGTTGTGGAGCAGCCACAACAAGGGAAGCTGAGAGGAGATCGAGTAGAGACATCTACTCATCCAGAGACCTCCAGTAGGGGGAAACTTCGAGCCAGGTGGGCTGAGGGATCGCATGCAGCCATACCTCCAGGTAGGAGGTGGGGTGATGTGGATTGATTGTCCCAAGGAGGAGGGGCAGGATCCTTGAGGTACCCAACCTCTTGGATGAGACCTTGCTACGGGAGCCCCGATGTGTAGTAGCAGGAACTGACTGATTGGGTAGAGACAGATGCGGATGGAGCGACAGTGCAGGGAATCCCAGGACAGCGCATAGCTAGCAGGCTGTAGCAATGCGAGAGGCACAAGTGTTTTGCACAGTGCTAGGTGGCACAGAGAGGTGTGCAATGGTGCGAGATGCATGGAGATGTTGCAGTAGCGCAGATGTCAGAGAGGGAGCACTTGTCAGCAGCAGGTAGAGCTTCAGCATCAGAGGATGTTTCTATCCCAATAGGGAGGTCAGTTGGGAGGTGCAGTGCGGATGCAATGCTGGGAGATAGAACCAGCAGTAGCACGGATGCAGTCAGAGATCAAAGTGACAGAGGCTAGAGCAGTCAGATACTGAAGAGCACAGAGATGCAGAGTTTCAGTTGACAGAGGCAATAGCAGTCAGAGACTTTGATGACAGAGCAAGTGGACCGGCCAAATGTGTTGCATGGAGAACATTCCAGAGTTACAGGATCGGGTTTGAGAGGAAGCCTTTCTTGTTGAGAGGGAGTGTTGAAAAGTGTGCAACAAGAAATGCTTGTTGAGAGTGCAACAAGATGATGGAGCTTAGTGAAAAGAGTCGCCTTCACTAAGTGGGCCCGTAGGCTATTTTTGGCGCAAGTCTATTTTTAGACATATGGATCATGTCTATGGATGATTGATCAAGTTGGGAAAAATAGATGGACTTCTATTTTTGATGAAAGTGTGAGTGATCACAGTGTGAGTGATTACAGTGTGAGTGATCACAGTGAGTGATCAAAGTCAAAAATAGAAAAGTCAAATATTATTATCTCACAATAATATTTGGACTATAAACTTAATCTTATTCTCTTGGAGCACTTCAGGATGAGCTACGAATGTGGTACATGTAGATCCCAAAGGGAAATACGTGGTTACCTATGGGATGACTAATATTTGCATGCATGACTTCAGTTAGAACTCAAGTGAGTTGAGTTTAGTGGACTGGAGGTACAGTTGATGGAGTTGTGTTCAGTTTAGCTTTGTTAAACTGGTTGTATTTAGTCTAACTGATCAATAGACTAAAGATGAGTTGGGTGAATTAGTTATTAATTAATTCACAAGTTATTAACTCATAATGCAACTATAGAATACATCAGTTAACTCAGTTGCATGTCAGTGCATGTTCAGTTCAGCAGGGACAGGTGTTAGAGGATCAGATTGCTATCAGTTGTGACTATAGCTGTGCATGATGATTTGCACAATCAAAGGATTGAGTATGCCAATGAGTTTGCTCACGTATCTTCATGATATTATAGCTGTTGCTCACGTCCAACATAGTGTGGGTGACTATTTTGCAGTGTAAAATCGAGTTTGGGAAGCTATTCTCATCAGTTCTTGAGCAGGTATTGAGCAGTGGAGGCAGGCAAGCAGTGGAAGAGATTTGGAGATCAGATCTGAGCTGTATTGTGTGTAACAGGTGGAGATACTTGTGAGAAGTATTATGCTTTGTAATGTTACATGATTCAATCAATATAATATACATATAGTGTGGGGTTTTTAGCGAGATGCTTTCCCCGGGATACATACTGTGTTTATGAGTTTGATTGATGCTTCTATGTGTGCCTGTGGATGTTTCTACTTCTGTAAATTGATGATCAACGTAGAGGAGATTATGTATTATACATGTTCCGCTTAAATTGTATGATCAGGATAATCTCTGTTGAATATGTGTCATATTATTCAAAATTTCTACACTGAGGTGGTGGACCTTTTCACCCGAGCCAATTGGATGTCATTTTTTGACAAAATTGGGGGTCATGACGAGGAGATAACAGAGGAATTTTTGATGTCCCTGAGACCTCAATCAATGACACAGGCCACAATAAGTTTTAGGGGTTTGACCCTAGAACTTACCCCTAAGCTTATCAGTTGTGTTAATGGTCTGCCATTAGGGCTCCCTTGGAGCAAAGAAGAGAGGTCATTGGGATAAGTTGCCAAGAAAACATTCTTCCTACCTGAGGAACATCCTGTAGAAGACAAAATTGGGGTTAGGAGAACCAGCTTGCCTCCTTTCTGGAGTGAGGACAGTTTCCAAATTATGAAGTACATTACATCTGAGGGGAGGTTTAGCATTGTCTATGGATATCATTTTATGTTGTTGTATGAACTGAGGCATGGGATTGATTCACCTCCAACCCAGAAGCTGAGCATTCCCTATTTTCTTCTTTAGTCACTAATTGAATGTGGTACAAAATTGAATGAAGGGATCCCATATCAGCTGGCCCATCATGGGCTCATCAAGCTATTAGTGGAAGATGCCTTGCACACCTACATTGTCCCCATATCTTGGGAAATCTTCCGAAACATGTCCTGAGATGACGATATTAGAATTCTAGCTGAAGGCATCAAGTCATCCAGCAGTGAGGAGGGAGAACACACTAAAGAAGGTAAGAAAACCAATGGTGAAGGAACATAGGACATTCAAGCGCAACAAGGACAGAAAGAAAAAGGGGGAGAGAGCCAGATTTCTGAGCCTAAAGCAAAGGAAGAAACAGCAGCACAAACACCAAGGGAAAAGAGAATGCAGTTTAGAGCAGAGAAGGCAGAAAAACCCCAAATGAAGGTTGTCACAGCCAAAGCAGACACGCAGAAACAAAAGGGAAAGATAGATCCCGAAATGGCTGCAATACAGACAGAAACAGTTGACACAGGGACTTCTACAGGAAGCATGGAGAAAGAACAACAAAGGGGGAAATCACCTGAAATATTGGCAAGGGTGGTAGCAGCTGTGCTTGCTACCTTAAGAACACCTCCGAAACAAAAAGGGAAGAGAAAGAGGCAAACCTCCATGTACATTAAAGCAAGAAGGAGCACACGGATCAAAGTAGGCAAACCCCAACCGCAGTCAAAGGAACCAATTTTCATTGAGGACACAACACCTAAACCAAAAGAAGGGTCTCCTTCAAAGATATCTGTCACCTATGAATGAGGAAGCCCAAAAACCTCCACCTGGAGAGAGAGAATGAAGACAATGGACTCAAAGACAGCTCTACAGGAAGCTGAGAAATCTCTACAGGAAACTCGGGCTAAGCTAAAACAGACCGAGAAATTGGAGGAAAAGGTGGGAAAACAATCACAGGAAGAAGAAAAGACAGAGGAAATATTGGAACCAAGCCCTCAGCCCAGCTTGGGCTCATACTATAACCTGTTAGAAGCTGGGAAAATAATTCCCCAGAAATTTTCGTTGCCACTCTTCTTTGCATTGGAAGAAGAAAGAATTAGGACTCACACTTGGATGAGGATTGCCAAGTCCAAGGGTGTGGCAGACATAGGCCACCTGGAAGAACAACTCAAGGAGTCAAGGGGAGAATTGGCCATGGTGAAGCATGTGGAAAGCAGTCAAAGGGCCAAACTACAAGAAGAGAATGAGTTGTTGAAATAACAGCTACGGCTATAGGGAATTCATAAGGAAGACGGACCCTCCATTCTAGGAGAACAGAAACAACAGGAAAAGCCTCAAAAAAACAACGAAACCTCTGATGAAAAATAGAGAGTGGACGAACTACAGGCCGAAGTTGAGGTGCTAACAAAATAGCTACAGGAGAAGGAGTCACAGGAAACAGAGGAAATACAGTCTCTAAAGCAATAGGTACAAGAAAAGGAAGCCCAACTGGTCTGCATGGCCAGTTGGGCAGTAGAGGCCTTGCAATGTAGGCAACCTACCAAGTCATATGCCTTATATCTTAAAGATCAATGGTTGCAGTTCCAGATTAACACCTTGGCCCAAAGGGGCACCATTCCATTTTAAAATTACCATCAATTCATGACTTTGTGTGATAGCAGTTTAGCAGAAGATAAGGCCAAGTTATCCGAATTATATTTACACAACTTGGCCCTTCCAAACATGACTCTTTGGGACCCCAATGCTACATTGGGAGATGTGCAACTTATTGCCATGGCCTCTTGGTTAAATCATGAGGAAAAGAGGGCAGTAGAGATTCAGGATATTATGAACAGGGAGCTAAGTGAACCACACATGATCAGGTCAAAACCAAAGGATACATCAGCTTTAATATATGCCCATCAACACTTGGCCAACAACCCTCAGGTTTTACCAGATTACATTGAACGACAAGCTCAAGCCATTACTCACTTTGAGGACATGGAAAGAATGTTGGGGGATAACTGCATTCATGCTTGCATAAGGAGGTGGAACACACTACCCCAAAGTTTGAAAATAAAAGAATACCACTCCCGAACCAGGATGAGGGAGGCCTTGGCAAGGGTACCCCTCTATAAACAGTCAATGTAAAATCTACAGGCCAACTGGATCGGCCTAAAGTTTAGTCCTACCTTGCTTTTAGGATTGCTAGAAGGAGTCAAAGAAGAATAAGAACACAAGCAGTGGGAGGAAGTAGAAAGAAAAGCAAGATTTCATGACCGAGAAGAAGACATCACCTCAGAGGCCTGGGATGTGAGGGAGGCAATCAAAGCAATCAAAGATGATGAGTTGGATTAGTTGCTCAGAGAATGAGCAACCCATTTAGACAGGGGGTGATGATGAGCACCAAAAATGGGTAACTTATTAGGCTAATTTTACCTATTGTTCTCCATTAATCCACCATTCTTCATAGTTTATGTATGCTTTTGAAGTATGTTTATGTTAATTGAATGAATGAGAATAGTCACTTGACCATGAAGGCTAATACGTGTTTGTTGCAGATTGTTGGACAACTTTTGGACCAAGGTCAATCATTTATGGGCCATTTGATAGCCAAATATGAGGGGACAAGGCTAAGGATTCATAGGAAGGGTGTATCCTACACTAAATGGCCCCTTCCTTGAGTTCTCCACCATCAGCTCGGAGTTCAGCAGCCCACCAAAGTTGATTTCCAAAGGCAGCTGAGCAGCTTTTATGAAGTGGCTGAGTACTTGGATTTTTGAGCAGCCAAGTCCCTTGAATTAAGGAGGACTACTGGAGGTCCTCATAGTGCATAAGTAGGAAGGCTTCCAACCTTCGTAGTTTAGTTGTTGAATGTTTGTATTTCTCACTATAGTGCTGCTTTGTTTCTCAGCCCATTTTGGAGCTTATGTTGTAAAACATTTTGGACATGGTTGTTTTCTGGGTAATGGAAAGTAGTTTCATGTTGCATCAGTTCTGAACTTCTTTTTAGGAGCCTGTAGCTCTTGGGGTTGGGCCTAGCTCAAGCGCCAAGGCCTCCTCTATGTACTGTTATATGTTTTTCGCAGTCTTCATAAAACAATTTTTGCTAGTAGATTAGAATCTTGCTTGGTTATCTAGGTAATTTTTTATGATTGAAAAAGATTTTCGTGGTTTAGAGTGATTTGATAGGTTGAAAACAGAAAATATCTTTGAAAAGGGCCATCAAGCAACCCTGGATCTCACCTCTCCCTCCTCGGGACCATGAGGTGAGACCCAAGTGTCCTTGCTGCCACGAAAACATTATTTTTGCTTCTTCATGCAATTGCTGGTTTTAGTTTCTCAGTTGAAAAAGTTGGTACCAGATGTGATTACATGCTTAGATCCATTCTTGCTTGGTTTTCATAAGTTATTTTACATAATTGTCTACCAATGAATTTCTGTTCATCACGGGTGCTGGTTCCTAGGTCAAATTAGGTTAAAATAGCTAGATATTTGGTTTGCACGATCTTTGTTTGGTTAGTTTCAAGAAGTAGTGTGAAAAACACCTATGATACTTCCCTTCCTACCCTTCAACCATCATTGCAACCTGTTCCATCCCCTAACTCAGATTCTTTCCCTTCGTTTGCCACATTTTCTCACTTTGACCTAATTTCCATATTTTTGTGCAACATTGCTCTATCCATCGTTGAACAAATCCAACCATCCTCTTCACTTCTCAGCTTCATTTTCTAGGTTCTAAACCTCTTTACGCCCTCATCCAACCTCCATCTCCACTTCTCCACCTCTCTTCCACCTTCAACCCTCCAAAATCGCCTTTTGGAACATCCTGTAGAACATCGTGTAGAACCCCTGCAGACTTTCTATAGAAGATCACGAGAGCGGTTTTTCAAGTTCTGATCATAGTGAAACTCTCTAGAAGGGCATTAGGGATCCCTTAGGCCCTATTCTCACCTTCCCAACCTCCTGCAAGTGTCCTCACTATTTCCTTCCATCAATCAACCTCTACACAGTCAAGACAGTTAAGCACATGCATGATAATTCTACAAGATTACTCAAAAATACAAAAATACATTCCTTTTCAGATTTCACTGCAAGAGTAGCTTAGTCACATGCATTATACATTTCTAGAAGTCAATGGCATCCATTTCCACTACTTTCATCTCTTTTCTTGCACCGGTAGGGTTAGTCTGTAAAACTAGGGTTTGCTAGGGTTTGCATTCCTTTTCCACTTTCAGCTTCTTTTTGCAAGTAGACTAGCTTCCTTTGAGTTAGCTTTTATCCATCACCATTAAAAGACTCTTCTAAGAGCTCATAGAAGTTGGCTTAAGCTCCTAGTTGACTTATGCCAGTTGATCCAGTGACAGCCTGTGACAAGAGCTAGTCCTTGTGCATATAGCACCATCGCTTCCAAGTTTGTTACAAACTACCGGGTTGATAAAAGTAAAGAAGGGAGTCCCAGGAGTTGTAGCATTATTGCTGCAATACTGGAGCCCACCACCTACCATGATGTTTCCTCCACTCACCCATCGCCACATGACCTAGGCATTTTCCACTTAAATGCACTCCCAGCAAAAACAACCATTTGACATTCAATTCAATTCTCGGGTAACCGTTCAAACTTAATGCTCTCGCACCATTTCCAATGGGACTTTCACAACATTGTTTAAAAGCTTCTGAAGATGTCTCTCTCCTTCTTTTTACTCCTCATTCTCTGTAATTGACATATTTTTCACAACCATCGTTCTCAGATATTTTCCTCAACCAGGACCAAATCCAGATTGACAGTCTTCTATCCCCTTCCCCTAACAATTCGTTACCCCAACTGTTTCCTGGTAAGTTTTTTTGTCAATTTCTCTTATCTTTCGCTAATATAGTCATGCCTCCCAAGATAAAAAAACTCAAGATAAAACTATTAATCCCTTGACCCCTCCTTCCATAGATTTAGATCACACCCCTTTGGCCACTAGGGATTAACAGATTAATGAAACCCAATGTGACTGTGACTTTCTAGAGTTATATTGTTGGTTGGAAGACAAGCATGCAGATAAAATTGATGAAATTGGCGTCTAGGAGTCCAATGTTCCCCATTATATCTTCCCTTTGACCTTCCAAGCCCCTGAATTTAATAGAAAATGTCACGCCTATTATGTCCCTGCCCAAAGAGCTGTCATGGCCCATCTGGTGACATCATCTTTACCATTACTGCCCAATCCATAGACCAAATGATGTTAGCATCTCCTATGGAAAATACTGCTCCTTTCTCCTTAGAAGCCCTCATCCATCTTTATCAAAAGTTGGATTTCGCTACTAGAGCTAAACGTTTCGAGATCTTCTTTCATGAGAATTCCCAATTACCTAATAAGAATCCTCCATATCCTTCCTCAAGCTTCCCTTATCAAGCCAAGCAAATTATATCCATAATTTCCTATACTTTGGGTTATTATTTTAATGAGTGGGTAGATGAGCCCATTTTAGGTTTCCTCTCCATATTTTCCACAGACAGTAAGTCATCCATTGTATTCAATTTCAGTAAATTCTTAGATGATAACATTCATGAGCAATTTTTAAAATTTCCCACATAGCAAGTGTTCAATTACACCTCCATTTTAATCTACATGTTCCTTTACTATCAAGCAGATAAGTTCAATTTTATAATGTAGAAGCTTGATGATGCAAGAAACCAATAGCCAGTGATTTTTTGGACCTCATTAGTCATGAAAAAACAGTAGGAATTTCCTTACAAACAATTTATTGAGGATTTTGTTCACCCAACCATGAACATCCTTAACAGTTCAATACAACCCAGAATGAGTGAATATATTAAAATAATTCTAAATCTAACAGATCAAGCCAAGACTGGGGATTGGTATTTATACCAAAAATATACATAAATTAGAGTTTATGAATGTGAATTGGCACCAGACAAACTCCCTAAATACCTCCCCATGAGGAATTTTTCCCTAGAATACATCAGACAGATGTTAAATTCTGATGACATTCATTTTGTAGTGGCTAAGAAGAAATCACAATTCGACAGAAAGACATAGGTGGGCCCATTTGTATGTAATACCAGGATAAGTAGGTGAAGAAGTAGACAAGATTCTTAAAGAAATGAATTTCAACTTGAGTTTTACATGATCTTATGACTTGTTAGAGTCAGTCTTTACATCCCTTCATCAGAGATCATTTCTCTTATTGAATTTCATTTTTTAGGTGTCTCATACAGTTCATTCATCTGCATTCCATTAGGGGCATTCCATAATCTGATGGAAGGGCCTTGTCACTTATTCCCCTCATGTTATCTACCTGCTGGCTCATCTGTGTTCATTTAAAAAAAAACATATATAGTCTTTTTATCTTGAAAATTGCAAAAGTTGTCTTTAGGGTTTCATGGTCACTTAGGTTTAGGGTTTTATTAGGGTTTCATAAAAAAATGTGTTAGTGTTCAATAATTTCCAGTAGGCCATGAGGATGTTTCAACATCAATAAATTTCATCGTTAAGTGTTCGCAAATGTGTTTTTGTTCAATAATTGCCAGTAGGCCATGAGGATGTTTCAACATCAATAAATTTCATCGCTAAGTGTTCGCAAATGTGTTTTTCCTCAAAACTCTATTTTGAGGAAAAAATAAAGCATTGAGCATTTATTGTACAAAATCATGAAAGTTTTTGTTTTCCTCATTGTAAATTCATTCATCTGCACCCTGGTTTCTTTCCTTAGCCTAGAAGCTCCAACACCTGCAAAAACAAGCAAGCTCAGGTCATTAAATTAATCACAAAGTGGAAAAGCAATGAAAAATGTCCAAAAACAGAGTTTGTAAAATGAAGTCAAATACAAAAAATTATAGAAGTGGGTTTCATAAGCCAAGATTTCAAAATCTCTTTGTTTATAAGTGATTCCTTCATGTGATAAGCTCATTTGCAAAAGAGAAGCAAGATAGAGCAAATTGGGTGAGTGAGTGTAAGCATTGGGTGAAAATCTTTATAAGATGACCAGTGCGACGCACTAGGCTTTAGAACAAAGTGTATTTTTGAACGGGCGCGACGCATTGGTGGGGTGTGGTGCACTGGGTATGCTGTGCAACGCATACATTCAGAGGACCCGAAAATCACCAGAACGACCTCCAATCGCCAAAATCGCACGAGTTCACCTTGTTCCAAGTAGGTTGAGTTTCACCTCTGCTGTTTATCCAGGTTTGGTGTTGATGTTATGAAGGTTAATGTGGTGAGTGTTTAAAAATAATCAAACCCTATCATTTCAAATTCCTCAAACAAAAATTGCTGCTTAGGGTTTTGATAATCTATTTTGCTACCAATTCATCTTCCCTCCATCATTCCCTTACCCCATTTTTCTTTGTTTCATGGTTCCCTAAGTTCCCCTACCCCCTAAATTCATTAATCCCCTATCCCAAGTTCCCTTTCCTAAATTTCCTATTATAAAATCCTAAACCCCAATGCTATACAAAAGCCATAACAACCCTTTTTTCCCTGGCTAACTCTGTCCCAACAATCCCAAATTTCCCATTGTTTTTCCCTTTCCTAACAGTCCCTTGTTTCACTTTTTTCCCTTGGTAGCAGAGGTCAAACAATCTTCAAAGGCAGTCCAAACACAGTTTGACATATCAACACCTATTTCTTGAAGGCAATTTTTTCACTGCAGTTATGGCATCAGATCCTTCATATGATTATGAAGAGGAGACCCAAAGTGATTCACCCACGGAGGGACATGCACCTCGGAGGCATCATAGAGGTGGCAGACATATCAGAGAAGAACCCACCACTCTTACTGAGTTGCAGGCCTGTCCTCTTGCCATGTTTTGTTTCCAGCATCAGTCATGCTATGAATTTTGCGAGAAGGTATCATCGTGAGTTGGCCCGCTTATTTGTGTTGCATTTGCATGGTTATCAAGCCACTCTTTCTGGTGTTACTTTCACATTAACACCAGAAACCATTTCATTGGAAACCGACATACCCAACATTGGAGAACCATGGAATAAGAGACAGAATATTGATCGGCAACACTATGAACCATACATCAAAATTGGTTTTCTAAGGCAGCTTAGGAGAGTGTTTCATTTTCAGTTTCTCAAGGATGAGTATGCTCCTTTAATGAAACTCATCATGAAGTATTTCACCTGTGAGGGCCGGTTCTCCCACTTGTATGCTTATCACATCAGGCTACTGATGCATTTCACTTGGGTATGGATGATGAACATTCCTTATTTCATATGCTGAAACATAGAAAGGATGACCACCCTTGTGCAGCACAAGACCCCTCAGCAGTATCTTAACAGTGTTTATCATTTTGCGCTCATCAAGATTGTGGTTGTTCATCAACTTGGATTACTGGGCATCACTTGGGATGACTTCATCTCACGTGAGTTTTTCAGAGCTTCACAGGGACCATCAGAGATTAAGCATGAGATAGGTGGACCTTCTCATCAGTATGAGGGCCATGAGACTGCTAGTGTGTCAGTGTTCATATCTTATGAGAGAGGCACTAGACGGTTGTTTGTAGCTGCAAAGCGAGTGTTATCTCCACCCAGGGTGGAAGGGGCATCACTTCCTCCATCAGCATAGCAGGTGTAGGAACGAGGCAAGAGGCCATTGTAGGAGGAAGGACCATCAGGTGAGCGAGAGACTGATTTCATCCTCATTGAGGGTGATGATATTGACATGGGTCCACTGAGTGCAAAACTTAGAGAGATCATTCAGGAGTAGCAGGCGGACATTGATGCCTTGTCCACCAGCTTGGATAGAGCCCAGTGGACTATATAGTATTTGGAGCATAGGAACAAGTAGCTTGAGGATCAACAGGTGGTGATGGAGTTACAGAACATTCGGCAAAATCGCCAAAGTGCCCGAAGGAGGAGGATGGAATTCACTTCCTTGGAGCAAAAGATCAATGCCGATAGGGAGTCATGGCTCGAGAGAGTCAATATCCACTTTTAGAGGAAGCTAGAGAAGGAAATAAATGAGAAGAATATCCTTAGAAACTTGTCATATCATTACTTGTCCTGAAACTTGGTGTGCAAAGCAAGAATCAGGAATTTGAAAGCAAAGCTAAAGAGAGCATCAAAGAGGCAAAAAGAGGATGAAGGACTTCAAATCTTGGCTGAGGCTTCCTTGGCCCATCACAGCACTTGATAAAGATGACGTGGCCCAAATTTCAAGAAATTTGGAGCAAGTTTTGTATTTTTGAAAATTTTTCTCACAAAAAATAGAGTTTTCCTCCCTATGCGCCGCGCCACGTGGCGCTCGCTTTTTCTACGGGGATCTAAATCACAAAAACTTTGCATTTTTGGATTTGGCATCAGGGAAAATTTTAAGAACCCACCCTAAATTTATAAATATAATAAATGGGCGAATCTCCATGGTATATAGGAAAAATGGAAGGCGATTTTATCAATAATATAATATGTATATATAATTTTTTGGCGAATCTCTCACCAGGCATGGCGAATATTTTACTCAATTATAAAATCTTGTAAGATCTTGGCGAGTCTTTCACTAAATAATAAAACTTTGTAAAGTCCTAGTGAATCTTAGAATAGGCTACATGCTGGTTTAATTCTCCCATTTAAATAGGCTACATTCCAGGTGAATACCATGGGTCAATACCATGTGCCATTTTGGTGAATACCATGGGTCAATACCATGTGCCATTTTTATTTTTATTAATTCTAATATTAGGGTTAATAATGGTTTTTTGCATGGTATTAATAACAATCTAGTCCATGGTATTTGTCCCATAGTATTTTGGCCATAGGTTTCACCTAAATATAACCCATTTTTTGAGTGTTCGTAAATATAAGTTGACTTATGGAGTAAATATAAAAAAAATGTTTTATTTGTTTACCATACCTCTCGTTTATTTATATTTTTATTAATTTACCATACCTCTTTTACAAATATGGTATTTGGCCCATAGGATTCACTTAAATAAAACCTCTTTCTTGAGCCTTCATAAATAGAACGAGGGTTATGGACTAAATATAAAAAGAGGTTTTATTTATTTACGATACGTCTAGTTTATTTATATTTTTATTTATTTACCATACCTTTTGAGTAAGTATAAAAAGATGTTTTATTTATTTACCATACCTCCACTTTACTTATATTTTTATTTGTTTACACCCTTACATGTATATAAGGTGACTTATGGAGTAAATATAAAAAATGTTTTATTTATTTACCATACCTCTCATTTATTTATATTTTTATTAATTTACCATACCTCTTTTATAAATATGGTATTTGGCCCATAGGATTCACTTAAATAAAACCTATTCTTGAAAATGGGCGAATGGAAGGTTGTAAGTCCTAATTTCAAGGGCTAAATTTACCTTTTTTACCCTCTCCCTTAAAATAAGGTGGGCTATTTGAGGTGATTTGTAAAAATGTACTATGATACAAAATATTCGCCCACTAAAAATTTAAAACCCCTTAATTTCGCCAAAGGGCGAACATTCGCCCCTAAAATTATCCTTGTTTGGCATGAAAAATTACACTTTTCTACCCGTGGCCAAGAAATTTGGGTAGGTTTTGGGCCCTCAAAAGGTCAAAAAACACTCAAAAATGACCTCACTGCCCCTATTTTGACACACAGGAAGAAATGATGGGAAAATGGACTTTTGGAGGGGAAAATGGAGGCCAAATTGAAAACTTATAGCTGGGTTGGAAAGTAGACAGGTAGACCTTTCCAGAAAGCACACCTAGAGCTCATTTGGACATTGGGAAGGCCTCCCAACGTGGGTCCAAACAGGCGCTATGCATAGAGAATCAGGTGCTACGCATAGAGGAAAAATTGCCAGTTTGACCAAGTTTTGCTCTGTTTTTCGCCCAGTTTCGCCTATTTTGACTTTTTCACTTTCCTAATGGAAAATTTATGATGTAATTTGATCACAATTGATGGATTATGATGTAAATATGTTTTATTTTCACTTGTAAAGGTAGATTCATCAGTTTAGAGGTTGTTTTAAACTGAATGAATCAGTTCCCTTGTTTTTAGAGGCATGTTGTTATCTTGCCTAGTTTCTAGTTCTCAGTTTAAAATCAGTTGGATCGGCTCCTAAACTCATGAGCTCGACCCCTAAAGGCAAGGATGAGCTATGTTTGTCTATATTATGTTGTTTTTCAGTCATTAGCATGGTTGGACACTTGTGATTGCTTGGCATTCCATTGTACATCTAATTTCTACATTTTTGGCAAAGGAAAGACCATGGTTGTGCAACACTTGTTGGTATCCTTGTGTTCCGTGTTTTGATGGTGTGTTTCTTCATGTAATCATAAGTTCATTGATGTTTTATGTATGCCATTTCCCTTCTCTTTGCTTCTGAAATTAAACAAATTGAGTGACAAAGGTAGAATTCATGAGTTTGTTGTGCTCTGCCTTAAATTTTGTTTAGTTTTCAATGTTTTCTCCAGTTTGAAGAGGATTCTTGGTACCCTCTTTCCCTCTTTAGCTCCTCAGTGGTATTTTCCATCCATTCATTTAATCTAAATCATCAAAACTACTGCCTACCTTGCCCCAACTGGAAACTCTGTGAAAATTTGGCCTCATCCCCGGACCCAAATTTGCCTTTCCCTTGATTCCAACACAACTCCCAAAAAAATCAAATTAAATCTTTGCACTTCATACTTAGCCTAAAATTAGTTTGTATTTTAGTCATCTCAAGCCCCATCGATTATCTTTTGTTGAGATTTACCCAGAGAAAGCCCTCTCCTGTCCTCGTAGGGCTAGCTACGAGGCTGAGCATGGTTTGATGTGGACCTAGAATCTTACCTTTTCAGCCTGAGGTAAATCTAGGCTCTAACATGACCCTTATGGAATTATTTCAAAGCTTAGAGTAGAAAATAAAATTACTCCCTACATCCATACTTCAAGGCCTGAAATAGAAAAATATGCAAATCAATTGGAATGGATAGAAAACACCTTGCAGGAAGCTGAAGAACAACTCTTTTCTACTTCCAGTTTGCAAACTCCCATTCCTCAAGAGAAATCAAGAAAAATACAAAGGGAGGAGGGATCATCATCAATCACTGGAAGTGAGGCCCAAGATTTCAGGATTAGTTACAGGAAGAGGACAAAATTGACTTCTAAGACAGATGTAGACAAAGAGACAGAAGAGCAGGTTGCCATCATAATTACAGACTCACCACCTGTAAGCAACAAATTTGTAACATCTCCTATTAGACCTTCATCATCACAAGGTCAGAAGGAAACATAGCTAGATTCACAGAATGTCCAAGAAGAGTAGGAAATGACAGTTTTTAATTGGTACAAAGCAAATAATCTTAAGAATGAGATTCTTAAAAACAGTACCTATAATCAATTTTGGAAGCATACCTCTAGCTCACAGAGAAAATTGTTATCATTTTTTGACACAGAGCATGGGAAGATGAAAATGGCTTTTCTTGAGGCCCAGACTTGACATTAAAAACCATCAATAGATTACAAGATCACTAGATTTGAGTTCAGCACCAAAGACATACATTCCACTGATGAAATGGAGATGCATAACCAGACTGGTGACATGATATCTTCTACTTTAACTAACACTACTATGTCATTGTCCAAGTTGCAGGTTTCATTTTCCAATGTTCAATCTCATTTGAAAATGGAGAAGGTATCCTCCTTAGCCAAGGATAATAGGAATAAGTCTTTTGAATATTTGGTACTAAAATGATCCTAAAGATTTCAATGCTACATAGGAGATTATGAAGAAGAAGAATTTGGACATTGCAACATTGAGAAAGTAGCTTAATCTTCCAGCCCTAGAAGACCCCTTAACCAAGGAATTGAAGAAAATGAGGAACAAAAGGCTAACATGATGAAGTTGACTATGGAGGAGAACATACAAATTAGACATATGGAGGAAAAAATGGAGTATATGGTAAAGGAGAAAGAACATAGTAAGAAGATGTCCATTGTCCCCTCAGATGCCATACCCATTTCTCAGCTTCCAGCAATAGGAGCAGCCACTGTAGCTACTTCTTCCACTCATACTACAAGTGCTGAACAAGTAACAAAGACAATGGAGAACATGTCCATCCATTCAGAAGAGATAAAGGCTTTGCATAGGCAGCTCAAAGCTCTAGAAGCACAAAGGGCAAGAGCTAAAACTTATCATCTTTTTGAAATGCAGAAATCACAGAGACTGTTGGAGAAGTTGCAAAAGGTAGAAAGGGATACCTCAATTGGTTAGGCCTTGGCCCAAGCCAAGGAGACCATTTGGATGGTTATTCTAGACTCTATGAATGAGATTGTTATGAAACCAGCTCACAAAAATATAGAAAAGATAGATCAATGCCTTAGAATTCAGCCTCTTCGAGGGGGAAACCTCCTTTACATTACACAAATGAACAATTCTTGGATGATTCAAATGAAAAAACCTCCTTTCTATATATAGGAGTCTAAGGGGTCAAAATATAACCAAACCGACCTAACAATAATAATATAAAGGCGCAAAAATAACAATAGAGGGATTCTATGGGGCACAATAATAACAATATGGGGACAATAGGGGCACAACAATAATAATAAGGGATATAATGACAATAGTAATCGAGCAATCACTAGTATTATAGGGACCTAACATGCCCCTCTCCTTCAAAAAAAGTGTTTTCCTCAATGCTTGAGTAGTTCTAGATGCTTTTGTACAAAATTCTCATCCTCCCATGTGGAATCTTCAGTAGATAAGTTCTTCCACTTAATGAGATACTCTGAAATTGATCGATTTTGTAGCTGTCGAGTTCTTGTCTCTGTGACTGCTTCTGGTTCCAATATAATTTTTCGTTCCTCGTCATGTTCTGGAAATATTGTTTGAACTAGAAGCTTATTGCCTATAACCTTCTTTAAACATGAAACATAGAAAACTGGGTGCACTCTAGAAGCTGCAGGAAGCTCCAATTTGTATGCCATAGTACCAATCTTTTGCAACACCTTGTACGGACCATAATAATTTGGTGATACTTTATTATCGTTCTTAGCTTGCTTGAGGGACATTTTTTTATATGGTTGTAGCCGTAGGAATACCCAATCACCTACATCAAAAATTCTTTCACTACAATGTTGATCTACCTGTTGTTTCATTCTATTCTGCGCCAACACGAGGTTATCCTTTAAGAGTTGGAGAACTTGTTGTTGATGCTCGATGTGATGTTCCACTGCTTGAATCTTAGAATTTTCTCTTAAATCTATTGTGATGGATGGTGGCTAATATCCATAAAGTGCCATAAATGGGGTCATTTTGGCTACAGTATGGAAGGAAGTGTTATACCACCATTTAGCCAGAGGCAACCATTTGACCCGTTGTGTCTGTTTATAAGATACAAAGCAACGAAGATATCCTTCCAAACATTTGTTTACTATCTCAGTTTGCCCATCAGATTGAGGATGATAAGATGAGCTATGAGCTAACTAAGTACCAAGACAAGAAAATAATTCTGTCGAAAAATTTCCAGTGAAAATGGGATCTCTGTCACTTACAATAATCTTTGGGTTTCCATGTAGCTTTTGAATTGTTTCCATAAATGCAGTAGAAATTGTACTAGCTTTAAATGGATGTGATAATGCACAAAAGTGTGCATACTTGGTAAGTCTGTCAACTACCACTATGATGACACTCTTTCCTTCAGACTTGGGTAAACCTGTGATATCCATTGAAACATCCTCCCAATGTTGGCTTGGAATGGATAAAGGTTCTAATAGACCTGAGATCTTAATTGTTTCAACTTTATTTTGTTGGCAAACCAAACATTCCACCACAAACTTTTGAATATCCAATTTAAGACCATCCCAAAAAAATTCCTTCTTAACCTTGTGGTAAGCTTTTAAAAATCCTGAGTGCCTTCCTAAGGGGGAAGTGTGCAATTCCATAAGAATCTTTTGTTTGATTTGGGAATTCTTACAGAGGTATAAGCGATCTTTGTACCTTAACGAAGCATTTTTCCAGCTAAATGTATCAGATGTACTAGAATCTTGTTGTAACTTTTGAATAAGTGCCCACACTTCTTCGTCATTCTTCCATTCCTCCCTTGCTTCATTTATCCAATCTGGTTGGATAATAGAAATGGCACACAACAATGCTTCCACATCCTCATCCTTTCTTGAGAGTGCATCTGCCACAACATTTTGCTTCCCTTTTTTGTAGATGATTTCAAAGTCATAACCCAACATCTTTTTAGAGGATAATATTTGTTATGAAAAGTATTTATACCGTTTTTACCTTGAGGTGTCTTCCCATTAGGTAGGGTCACCATTTCTTAAGTGCATGTAGTATTGCCAACATTTCCTTCTCATAAATAGCTTTGTGTAAATACTTTCCCTTGATTAGACGACTTTCAAAAGCAATGGGTCTTTCATCTTGCATTAAAACAACACCAAATCCATTTCCTGAAGCATCACATTTGACAATAAAGGTTTTTGTGAAGTCTGGTGTAGATAAGACTGGTGCTTGGCACATTGCCTCTTTAAGATGTGTTACACAAAATATTGTCACCATGACTGTCTTTAGTTAGTATGGATCTATCATCATTCATACTGTCCTCCTAATCAAGTCTCAAACCTCAGCTCTTCATGTCAAGCTTTGAGAATGAGAGAAAGACCTTAAAAATCAATAAACCTCTGGTTCCACACTTTCTCTCACTATTGCCTGTGGTCTTGCACCCCCTGTTCATATTACCTACGGGCCTGCCCGCTCTGTTTCTAAAGGAGTGGGTGCGGACCCCTGTGAAAGTAAAAAAGGCGCAAGTTTTTTCTTAAAAACTCACTTTGGGTTAATTCTAGATGATTCTAGAAGGAATTTTGATGTGGATGATTCACTCCTAGGTGGTTCATGCATCCAAAAAGTGAAGGAGCTAATGCCTTGATGATAGGAGCTATCCCTTTGAAGGAGGGCTTTATCCCTTTGAAGGTGGACCTAGTAACTTCCCTCCATTGCACTATAAATTAAGGCCTTGGGCTGGTTGCTAGAGAGGTTAGAAGCTGAACATTTTTGAGGGTAAATGCTGGTGGAATTGAGACTTCCTAGTTAAGCTTGAGAGGAGAGATCACATAACTTTTGGCTTCATTGGGAAGAGAGTGAAACTTATCAAAGTAGAGGAGACTTCTTGTTGGACCCTGGGAGGAGCTTGTACAACATCAAGGCACAGGTTGTAAAGTTATTATTTGATCTAAATTAATACGATCGGATTCATTTTTCTCAACAAATTGTCTTATGTGATTTGTTTCGTGAATTCCTTGATCATCATGATAAGTATGCTTTATTATATTGGCTTTTAAGGTGCTATTTAATTTGTGTGCTTGTTTGTGTTTGCAGATTCTCTACAAGGGAGCTCATTTGGATCAACGGAGCGAGGCTTCCACAAACTTGCATTGGACCCAAGGTAGAACTAAAACACTTGTTTGCCTTTATTTATACACTGCATATTTAGAGAGAGATAGGATTTGATTGGCTTGCTTGTCACTAGATATCATTAGATACTAGGGAGGTCGGTCTTGTCCGCAAGAATGACTCATTCCATGTGACAAAATGGCGACTCCGCTGGGGACTTGATTTTTTGATTTGCTTTACTTTGACTTGAGAAACTGTGTTTTTGTTTCTGTTTTTGGCTTGTTGTGTGTGGAATTGGGTAGATTTAGTAGATATTGGATTATTTTTTGTTTTTCATACTTTTGGGAGAGGACCGCACCCTCTGCTTGTAACACAGTGCGGACCTATCCGCACTTTTTCTTTACACACAGAGCGGTACCACACCTGTGTGGACTGCGGACCTGCGGACCCTGTCAAAATTTTGAAAAACTTAAGATTTTCTCTTTCAGTCAGCTTAGGATTTGTTTAGGTGTTGTTATCCCCTGCCCAGACCTGCATGTGACTTGTCAGGAACTTTTCTTAGGTTAATTCCATTGGTATTAGGGTTTTAGGTGAAATTCCTAGAAGTTTTGGTTGTCGGGCTTGATTTTCATTTTGGTCTTGTAGTAGCTCAGAGCTTAGAAGCCTTAGAAGCCTCAGATCACCTTGGTTTTTACTGGCCTTCTTATGAGTCTAACTGTTTGCAAAATCTGCCTTTGTTGAGGAATCCATCTTGTGTTTCTCTTTGCGAAACTTCGAAAAGACTTTGTGTTAAAAGTTTTGGATTTCATTTTTAGAAAAGAAAACAAAAATTGGTTTTTTTTGATTGATTTGTGATTCTAGACAAATTAGTCCTTAGCTTGCTTATAGCTAAGTAAAACATCCTTGAAAAGAAATCTTGTAAGCTTTTACTTCAAATAGTTCTTAGAATTTATAGATCTCAAGATTAGTTTTTTGCATAGTTTTGAGTGTTTTATAAAAAAAAAAAAATCTCTTTTGGACAAAGTTTGTTTTTTGTAGTATTTGAGTGTTTGAAAGGAAAGGGAAATTTTTGTGAGCATATCTAGTTGTCTCGTTTTTGAGTGCATTGGAAAAGACAAAAAGGCTCTTATTTTGATTTGTTTGTTAAGGAAAAGATTTGTTTTTACAAGCATTTGCATTCTCAACTCTTTCCTAGCTAGAAATTCATTGAAGGGAAAAGATTGTTTATCATCTTAAGTGCATTTTTTAGTGATTTCGAGTCGAGTCTTCACACCATAAGTTTCATCTCTACACCTATTGACTTAAAGAAAAACCAATAAAAGTAACACTTAAAGTAAAATATATCTAGTAATCTTTTTATTTCTAGGGCTTTATTACACCAACATAGCTGAGGCTAGTATCCTGGAGTAGGGAGTAATTAACTCTCCAAGATAGTAAAACAAACAAGTAGTTGTATCTTGCAGTAGGAGAAAAATCCAATTGTTACATCTATGCTCTGGGAAAGCTCCTCTTAAAGGAGAAGCACGAGATCATATCTGAACTAGTGTGGGAATCAATCCTTCCTCATTGGGAATGATAGAAGATATTCACATATTAAAAACAGTAAACCTCGGATTGACCATTGTCGAGGAGCCTGGGGTCACTTGTTGGTAAGCCTTGGATTATGTCAAGGAGCCTTCAAGGGGATTGAGCTTGTTACTCTGCCCTTGCGTGCGTATAGAATCGTAGAATATTCCCCCAGGTATATTTGTTTCCGTTGGTAACCATAGTGACCATATTCGATAGGATTCTTTCCTAAGGTGACAGTGGAGGGAAGATCCCACTGTACCTGGAGCAGACGTCGGCTAGACTCACTTGGATTTTCTGTGGGGTTCTCTTCACTCGAGACGGTTTAGTGGAGGAACTTGTGCCAGTCTATTCATTAAGCAGGTTGCCAAGGTAACTGTTCCAACCGCCATTTCTGTATTGAACTCTGCGACGTTGGATTTCATCACCAACTAGTGTTTTCAGTAAGGAAAGTTACTGTTTGTGTGTGGTTTGATCTCCTAGATTCTTTAGGCGTGTGATTCAAAATTGTTTGGTTCTTTAGAGACTTTAGGTGGTTTTCATTGAGATTTTTCTTTGTTTGCGTGTGAAGTAGTTAAAATATTTAATCGTGGTTGAATTACTGAGGAAGTCCCGCAGACTTCGGGGCCAACCTCCTGAGTTTTCACCGAGCCAGCCTGAAGGGTTATGAGCCCTTGTAACTCCTAGAGATAGTAGAGTTGGGTCACCTGAAGAAGGAGAATATTCTTTAGTGGTACATCCTGATTATCAAGATCTAGTAGCAGATTATAATCCACAATCTGTTTCTGTTTCCGAAATTACTGGTAGTTTTTCATCTACTAGTGATTTAGGTGAGGAACCTGATATATCTGAACCTGAAACTGAATTTGCTGCTACACCAACATCGGTATTTGCCTCTCCAACTTCTAGTGGTCCTGGTTCACCCAGGGTAGAAAGAATAATTACCCAAAATCTCCTTCTGGACTTATAGCTATTGAAGAACTTGCTACTCTGGAAGAAGAAGGTATCCCTATCCCTGAAAATCAACCAGTTATAGAACTTAGGGAGCGTGAATCAATCTTTTACAATCTACCTAGGAACAACGCTTGGTATCTTTCATTGACCAATTTTTTGGAAAGCCCGGGACTAAGTTTTTCACCACCTCGCATTCCTTTTCACCCAACACCTAGGGTTTATTATCCTCCGTTAAATATGTCAAGACAGTCGTCCATGTTTTCTCAATCTCCAGAAACCTTTTTGTACGGCGGTCCTTCTATTCCCTCTAGGTATCAGTCATTTACTGGTACTTTTTCGGGAGCATCTCCTCAACCTATTGAAAAAGGGTTATTAACTGCAAATAATGGAACTAAGCCGTTGAGTGTAGAAGATATTCTTATGATGTCAGGTACTATTCCTAATCCTCAACCTCAAGGTGGCCAATTACCACCTGGGGGGCAGCCTCAAAGTCCTCAATTATCGACTGGGGAGCAACCTCAAGGTACCCAATTTCTGCCTGGGGGGAAACCTCAACGACAGTACATACCTACGGGACAATACGTTCCTCAAGGTCAACCCCAGACTCAATATGTATCTCAAGGTCAACCGCAGTATCAATATGTACCTCAAGGTCAAACCCACTATCAGTACGTGCCTCAAGGTTATCAACCTCAAGGTCAATACCCAACCCAAGGTTTCCAACCACCCTCTGGTCAATCATATGTCCAAGGAGCTGGAAATGTACCTTTGAATTATCAACCCTACCCTCAACCCGATTATTGTCCTCAATATTCTCAACCTGTTATGGGTCTGTACCTTGGAATGAGCTTAGTGTGGGATCCATCTCAATCTCAACAGATCTTGCAACCGAATGTACAATTGTCATCTCAAACTGGACAACCCTTGGTTTCTGGTTCACCCCAGCAACCTGTCGAGTCTACTATTCAAACTTCTGCACCTTCTTTAGTTTCTTAGTCTGGGCCTAGTATGTCTCGTACTCTGCCTCAAACGACTTCTGCAACATCTATTCAATCTACCCCACCTACTTCTGGAGTATCAACAGCTCCGATTTCTACTGTTCCTGTATCAACTCCTCAGACATCTTTACCTCAGTATGGATCCATAATTCAGACTTCGGTTCAGACGCCTGTAGGACAACCTGGTCCAAGTACGGTTGTCGCAAGTCAACCTCAATTTACTTATCAACCGTACCAGGGACAGTACCAATTTGGTCCTGTTGTGTAGTAGCCAGTATATCAGTATCAACCGTACCTTGGGTATACATATCAACAACCTCAACAACCCCAGTACAGTCCGGTTAATCCTAGTTTTCTGGGAGGATATAATATCCCAAATGTAATTCCAATTCCTAGTTATCCCGGATATCCTCCTCCTGGGGCTAGTCTCATGACCCAGGGTTTCAGGGACTGTAATCGTCAGTTACCGTTCATTGCAACTTTGGACTTGCCTGACTTGTCGCGCCTTATGAACGATCCATTTAACTATCTTCCATTTTGGCCACCAATGTCGAATAAGTTGCCTAGTGATATTCCTAAGTTTGAAGGCAAATCAAGAGAGGACCCATCGAACCATGTGATGACTTATCACCTCTGGTGTGTGTCTAACTCCATTTCAGATGATTCAATCTGTTTAAGGCTTTTCCAACGCACTCTAATTGGTCTTGCGGCCAAGTGGTACATTGAGTTACCGCGAGCCACTTTTTATAACTTTAGTCAGTTAGCTACTTCGTTTTAACTCATTTTCAGTTCCCAGTCAGATATGACAATGGCACGGAATTATTAACTTCATTAAAACAGTCAACGTCCACTTACATTTCAGATCACATTCATGAATTGAGACGTCGACGGCATTTAGTGAAGGTTTTTATTCCGGATCAGATCTTAGCTGAATGGTTTGTAAAATCTTTATTACTGAAGGTCACTGAGGATGTAGCTAAGGCCGGAGTCATTATTGAAGAGCAAGTAATTTCTCAAGCTCAGTACCTTGACTTAGTTTATACGCAGTCAGGCACGTTACATGAGAAAATCCCCGATCTTCCTAAACAAAATCAAATAACTGCAGCTCCTTTAGGGTCTCATGCCACTGATGGTATGATTGGTACGGTTAATACCAAAAGTAAGAAGAAATCTTCCAAGAATTCTTCTCCTATCATAACTTTACCAGATTCCCTGACAAGAGATTCTTTCACAGAAATTTCCGCCGATATTCATGTTGTAGAGTCATCTACAGCCAAATCAAAATCCGGTGGTAAGAAGAAAGGGAAGAAGAAAAATAAAACAGATAAAAATTCGAAAGAGAAACCAAAAAAAGCAAAATCAACTGATGAAAAACGTAAACCTCGTTATCCTTGTCTCATTTGTGATGAAGAGCATTTTACAAGGGACTTCCCTCATCGTGCAGAGGTTGCGAAAATTGTCAAAGGTTCCCAAACGCCTGCTGTTTTGAAGGATCCTTTTCCTAGTCAAGACAGTAAGATGATAGGTTCTTCCTCAAATGCCTCCGAAGAACCCATAATGATGATGTCCCATGTTAGGATTACGAATCGATCGCATGATTATGGAAGTAAAAGTCCTGTTGATGGTAAGGAAGCAGAATCTTCTCATTCAAACCCATCAACTTCAACTCCTGGTTCCAATCCACTACAGATCGAGAAACCTAACCCAAACTTAGTAATCAAACCACCTGCCAAGGGTATACTTCAAAAGTCAGCTTTCAATCCACATGCGAGAGCGGCTCAAAACTATAACATTGTTGAAGATTTGTCTGCTTCACCTTCAGCAATGTCAGCTTTGGAAGTGCTGCAATCATGTCCAGCACAACGTAAATTACTATTGTCGGCTATAGGAGCTATTGACGTTCAGGACTCGAACCTTATAATTTTCGATCTATAAAATAGTACACCACGCTTACCTCATCAAATGGCTTTCCAGATCCCAGTGTTAGTCAAAAACAGACCTTGTTATAGGACTGTGATTGATGAGGGAGCCTCAGCGTGTATTACATTGATACATTGTTGGAGATCGCTTGGTTCTCCTATGCCAAATCAATCCCCGATGATTCTAAAGGCCTTTGATGGCTGTGTGTTTCATCCTTTTGGCATTCTACAGGATTTGCCTATAGGGGTTGAAGGCAAAACTGTTAATCTAGATGTGGAGGTGGTTGATGCCCCTCTAGATTACAACCTTCTCTTGGGTCGTAGTTGGTCTTACGCTATGACAGCTGTCATTTTATCGGTCTTTCAGCTTATAAAGTTCCCTCATAATGGAAAGATCATAACTATATATCAGCTGACTTACTTTTCATCCGACCGAGCCTCTTCTGAAAGTATTCAGCATGTCGGCAAAACAACTATCCCATATAAGGATGTTGGAGTAGGACTAGTTAAAGATTCTGGTTTACTAGGAACTTTTCCTTTTCCTCCTATCAACACATTGTCTTCTATTGCAGCCATTCATATGATTTCGTCAGAAACTATTGTTTATGATGATCCTTGGATCGTACCTACTGAAACTGAGAAAGACTCATTTGGTGATGTTATACCTTTGAGTCCATATGAAATTTTGTATCAGGCTGTGCAGTCGTTTTCTGACCCATCTTCAACCAAAATTGACTTAATGAATGTGGTCCATGAGGAATCACTTTCAACATCAAATTCGGATTCAACAACGTTTTCCGAACTTGTTCACACTGATGAGAAAATTTGTGAAATCCTATGTGTCGATGACTTACCATGGGAAGATCTTCATCATAGATCTTCGTTTTTACCTAAGATTGATCATTTTGAAAATGATTTTTCGTCTATTTTTACGATTGAATATGTCAAGGAACCTCAGAATCCAATGAAAAATCCTGATCCAGAATTAAATTTGGGAAACATTTCTCGAACTATTCCTATTGATATTTCGATTAAGCCTGGAATTGTTGAAAACATTCATATAGGTGCCTCATGTACGGAAGATGAAATTCAAACATATAAGGCCCTATTTCAAGAATTCCGCAACGTGTTTGCCTGGTCATATGAGGAAATGCCAGGAATTGACCCAGCAATTGTTGTTCATGAAATCAAAACTTACCCGGATGCTAAACCTGTCCGGCAACGTTTGCGTCAGATCCACTCGACAAAAGCTAATACTATTAAAGCAGAAGTTGAAAAATTACTCAAAGCAAGTTTCATTTATCCAATTCCGTTAACGGATTGGGTATCAAATATTGTTCCTATTAACAAAACGTAAGGGACAATAAGAATATGTATCGATTATAGGGATATTAATCGAGCCTGTCCAAAAGACAATTACCCAACTCCCTATATCGATCAAATCATTGATGATTGTGCCGGTAGTGAAATATTCTCCTTCATGGATGGCTTTTCCGTATACAATCAAATCAATATTCTACCTGCTGATCAACCAAAAACGGCTTTCATTTGTCCATGGGGGACATTTGCTTATTCAAAATTACCTTTTGGGCTCAAGAACACCGGGGCAACTTTTCAAAGAGCCATGTCTTACGCGTTTCATGACATCAAGCACAATGTGCAACCCTATCTCGATGATTTACCTACTCATTCATTACATTGAGCTGATCATCTCATCCATTTACGAGCAATATTTATGAGGTGTAGGCATTATCGAATTAGGTTGAATCCACACAAGTGTGTTTTATGTATAGAAACAGGTCAATTACTGGGGTTTGTTGTTTCGAAAGCTGGCATTCGCGTCGATCCCTCGAAGGTTGAAGCTATTGTCAAATTGTCTCCTCCTTCGAGTCTTCGCCAACCCCAAAGTTTGTAAGGGAAAGCAAACTTTTTACGTCGATTCATTCCTAACTATGCCGAGATCAGAAAAGTTTTTACCCAGTTGTTGAAACAGAATACTGCATTCTTTTGGGATGAGATAGTTGATAAATATTTTGATGCACTAAAACACGCGTTGACTCATGTACCGTTATTGCATCCTCCCAACTACAACCAAGACTACTTCTTGTATCTCGCAACCTCCCATTCCACCAACGGAATGGTGTTAGTTCAGGAAGATGAATTCGATATTGAACATGTGATATATAACCTTAGTCAAACTTTAAATCCAACTAAGCTAAAATACTGACATGTGGAGAAATTGGCATTGGCAGCTGTTCAAGCTGTCCAACGTTTTTGTCATTAGATTTTACTACGTAATACTACAGTAATTTCTGATTGCAACCCTATGATATATATTTTGACCAAACAATTGCCAGGGGGCAAATACTCCAAATGGATTGTGATCCTGCAGGAGTTCGACTTGGAATTTGAAAAGTCTAAGTCGAAGAAATCTTTAGTTTTTGTGGACTTAATGTGTGACTTCCTGCGTGCTGACATGGAAACTGTGGCAGAGGAGCCCATTGCAGACGAATCCTTGTTTCTAATAAGCACTTTAGATCCATGGTATGGGGATATCATCATTTATCTCTAGACCCAATCCTTTCGGCCAGAAATTTCAAGGTCAGAACGTCAAAAAATACGATTCCAGTCCCAACAATTCAAAATTATTGGAGATACTCTTTATCGCCTTGGGGCGGACTCCGTTTTTCAACGTTGTTTAACTCATGAGAAAGCTGAAAGGGTTCTAAATGACTATCACTCTGGAGCATGTGGGGATCATATGTCTAGGTTTGCCACAACCCAAAAGATATTGTGCACTGGCTAATTTTGGCCGTCTTTGTTTAAATGTTGTATTAACGCTGTCTGAAAATGCCACAACTGCCAAATTTTTTATCAAAAGATGCACGCTCCACCTGCTCCTCTCCACCCTATAATTGTCGTCGGTCCGTTTGCAAAATGGGGTATTGATTATATTACATGTAACCCTCACTCAGCCGGGGGGCATGCGTATATCATCCTTGCGGTACATTATTTTACCAAGTGGGCCGAGGTGATGCCTACATTTGAGGCAGATGGCAAAATTGCTGCAATTTTCGTGTTCAATCATATAATTGCTAGGTTTGGTGTTCCACAAGTGATTATCACTAATCATGGGCATCATTTTCGAAACATTATGATGACTGAACTTACAGGCCAACTTGGCTTGCATCACGACAGTTCAACTCCATATTATCCATAGGTTAATGGTCTGGTTGAAGCCATCAACAAAGTTCTAGTCATCATGATCCGATGAATCATTGGGATTCATAGGTCGAATTGGCATAACATGTTATTTTTAGCGCTTTGGGCGTATCAAACCTCAGTAAAAACGTCAACTGGGTTCACTCCTTTTCAACTAGTTTATGGTCTAGAAGTTGTGTTACCCATTGAATGCGCAATCCCGTCATTGCAAATGGCCATCGAATTACTTCTAGCCACTTCCGAAGAGGAAAATACATTTGTTATACTTGGCTCAGCTAGATGAGAATCGACGTGATGCTGCATTAGCGATCGAAACTCATGCCAAACGTATTAAAGCACAGTATGATCGAAATGTTACCCCTCGAAATTTTTCGGAAGGAGACCTAGTCTTGTTGTACGATCAAGCAAATGATAAATTAGGTGCTCAGATATTCGTACCTATGTGGCATGGTCCTTATGTTGTTAAGTGAAAGCTAGCAAAAGGGGCCTATGAATTGGTAGACTTTGACGGGGTCTCTTTAGGTAAACCTAGAAATGGTCTTTACCTGAAGAGGTATTATGCTTAAAATCTAGGTGTGGAGAGTTTTAGTTCGGTTAGTTTTCTTTCTAGCTGGTGTGTTTTAGTTTAAAAAGTGTGCTTATCTTAGAGAGTGTTTTTCGTCATTATTCCTGCTTATCTTGGTTTTACTCTTGATATTGCAGATGTCGACGCCTCTCCAAACATACATTGGTTTTGCTGATGGTGCTTGTCGTAATACACAGAACATTTCTTCCGCAGCTTGGGTTATGTATTCGCCCTTTGACGAGTTGGTATCTATGCATGGGGTAAGCCTCGGTCAAACAACGAACAACATTGCCGAGTATAGTGTAGTGATTGAGTTATTATCTAAATCTATTTCATTTGGGATTCAGAGTTTGATAGTGAGGTTAGATTCTGAACTCATTGTATTACAGCTTAATAGAGTATATGCCATTAGAAATCTAGTGTTATTGAGATTATTTTTGAGAGTGCATCTCTTGGAATGTGAATTTGATTATATTGAATATCAGCATATTACAAGATATTTAAATACATTAGAAGATGCAATTGCTTCTCAAATGTTAAGTAGACATTTGCAATGATCATAAAAGTAAATTCAAAAACATTCCATAACATGTTTTACAAGATAAGCCGGTAATAGTGATATAGTATAATATAGGAGTATGTCAAATATACATCGTCTTCGATCATAGGTTGAAAAACACCTTATGATCGCCAAAAATGATAGTACAAAAAGCAAAAAATGTCATATGTGTCTACAACAGGCGATCATCCTATCACTAGTGATGATCTCGATAAGAAACCACTGTACAAGCCACCTTACAAAGGAACCTCTTGAAAGGTCATGGGACCCTAATCACATAGCACTGTAGCCTAAGAGGAATGTCATATATGCTGGTCTCCGGAATGTCTCCTGTCAAACACTCTAGATGGCTCTCCAATTCGGCCAAGGTCTCTGCTGATTCGTCCTGTGGGGCTGGTGCTACTACAGCTGGTTGTTTCCTCTCATAGGGTCAAAGAGCAGCTGGTCGCCGTGGATCTGCATTTGAAACTTTTACTATCAATTTTGGGACGAGATAAAAACAAAACAAAAAATAAATTAGGAAAATGTTGAAAATGATTTTACCTGAGTCATCCCATTGCTCTCCTGGTGGAAGATTCATGTCTGGGTCACCACAAAAATCTGCCCCAGCGTAAGGAAAGTCCTGAATAGCAAAAACCTGGTTTTCCAACCAATGGAAATACCTAGGAGTGAATCAAACGACCTCTGTCCCCTCCTCAGGATGACGGGCCATAACTGCAACCCATCGCATCAATTTGGGCTCTCGAGGAAGTCCAGCTCCAACAGTGAGGTGCTGTGGGACCAACATTGGAACCCTCTCTAGACCAAAGCTCACGACTAAAGCACCATATCCAAAGGTCTTCAGTTGTTTGTTCTTTGCTCTAGTCAGTTGACCTTTTATGTTAGCCAACACAGCGTCGCACCAGTTGAAGATGGTGCCTCAAAAACAGTCTATTTCCATCCGCATCTGGGATCCAGTGGCTACATGTAGTGCTACGCTCCCGCAGAGTCTGGTAACAGTAAACGTAATTACCTTGAGTTCAGGAAGGGATATGGTTTTGATATCGATCCCTTTGTCTCTAGTCTGGTTGTTACAAAACTCTAGCTGGAGGCTATCGACAGACTGGCCACCTGGCCTAGTCCCGAATAGAGTCAAGTGTTCACCTCTCTTAGGCAAACCAGTCAAAAATTATATGTCTGACGGCTTGATTTCAACCTGGTGACCACCAATGAAGAAGCACTGGTCCTATATGCTCCACCAGTCTACCAGCCACTGCAAAAAGTCCACCTGGGCCCTCATGACAGGTATGGCCCAGAATTTGTATAAGCTGCATGCCTTCAATGCATCAATCGAAGGTTGATGATTTATCGCGGCAAGATCTACATCCTCATGCTCCCGTTCTCACCAATCAAGCATGATGTATACTCTACATTCAACAAAAAGGCGAATTAGAATGTCTAAAAGCAAATTTTTTGGGTGAATTTTGAGAAATTTAGGTTTAAAAACCCTTGCTGCGGGGTCGGCACCCTCTATGTTAGAGACAGTGCGTGGGTCCACATCTTGCCTTCACGGCAGCTGCGGACCCCTGACTTTTTTCCCGTTACGAAAAAGTCGGGGTCCACAGGTTACCTGTTCTGTGCCTGCGAGCCCCCGCGCGTGGGTTTCTAACCCAAGAATCCATTAAAAAATGAAATTAAAACCTAAAAAAAACTTTGAAACAGATGAAATTAAAGAGTAGGATGATGTATATTACCTGGAGGAGACGGTGTTCGATTCCAACAGACGGATTTTCCATAATCTTCACGGGAAGTTTTTGACCAAAAGCTCTATTTTCTCACCCAGAACTCAAACGGTAAAAATGAATTCACAAAAGTACTTTTTATAAGTTTTTTGAATAAATGGGTTTTTAATTTGTTTATGTTTCACTTTAAAGAGGTAACTTTTGAAGAATTTTTATCCATTTTAAACAGGTATGAGTAATGTTTGAGTTTTTGTTCAGGATAACGAATTTTTTAGGCGAAATCGGTCATTTTTGACGAAAAAACTTTAGAGTCACCTTTAAGCTCTTTTCTGACTCCTAAAACATGAAAAGATCGCCGATTTTTTCTTTTTAAAATGGAACTAAAAAGATGGTCCACTTACAACCCTTTTCTGACCGTAAAAACATGAAAATATTGCCGGATTTTTGTCGTTTCAAATTCGATATTGGTTATAAAACGACGTGTCATTGATCACTTTTTTACTTTTTCGGATCAGAGGCACTAATTAGGAAAAGTAATCCTTGGTTGTAATGATCAAGCGGTTCTCTCAAGTATTATTTTATACTTTTTCGGGCTTGGGAGACACAAATTTACGAAAAAGGACAACCATGGAGTTTTCTTAAGCTTTTTCAGACTCTCTAAAATTGAAAAATGTCGAGTTTGTCCTATACTGGACTCGTTAAAATTTAACAGTAAAGGACCTGTTCAATTACAAACAGGAATGGACCACTCCTTCTTAGGGTTCGAATTTAAACTAAGTTGGACTCATCTGAAGGATGAGATTATAATCAAGCAAATGTTATCCTCCTCAAGCTTGTAAAAAATAAAGAGGTACTTGCCAGAAATGGTGGCAGAAAAGAGAGAAAAATGAGCCTGTTTGTCATACTTTGTAACCACTCTTGAACATGACACTTTTATTCACCTGGGTTGGGAAATCATTTGCCTAACAGTTGATCAAACCATATTGAAAGTCTTTAGCCGGTTTCTGGGTATTAACTTTGGGTCAATTGTGACCAAACCATCTGCTGTGTCCTTATGTGTTCAAAAGGTTAGTGCAAATAAGCCATTCATCTGCAAAATATCTGTCATCCATCTTGGCCATCCCTGAGTCAGTCCTTGCAACTAAATTTCTTCAAACTTGATCTATGATTTTGTGTTGTGGGCTTGCCTACGACGGATCGCTTTCTATCGACTTCAACTCATTATCTAGAAAGATGATCCAAAAATCGTCAGTACCTTGGAATCTGCATGCCTCAATGGCAGGTTTCTCGCCTTCGACGATTGGTTGCATCATTGACCTTCGATCAAAGGATTCCATGGCATGTTCAACATCAACACATATATTCACATTTCATGGATTGTACTGAGTACTTTGAGAGCCATTGACATTACTGGTGGTTTCTCTCACACTTGTTAACAGTTTACATCATTGACTGGTAATCAAGTGGTTTCTACCATGTTCGACTTCGACACATTCATTCACATGGTTAGAATCGTACTATTTCAGGAAGTAGAAATGAAGACCCTGGATCTAGTTTCCACCATCCAGGCTACGAGGAATTTTGTATTCATTATACAGTGGACTATTCATAAACAGATGGCTGCGTCCATACTGTGTCTACATGTGTCTATACTTGTGATGTATTACAAGATCATTCCTATATCAGAGAAGTAGTTAGTTTTCTAGTCAGTTTTGATCTGAGTATGGGAATGCCTACCTCAGCGATGATATGATCTCATATATATATTTTGCACTGGATGTTTTTTACAGGTTCCAACCAGGCTCTCCACAAGATGATCCTCAAAATGATAAATTACTTCACCCTTCCTAGATGACAAATGAAATCCTCATCTACTACAGACTTCGCACTTTAGGGGGCAATCTGTTACACAAAATATTGTCACCATGACTGTTTTCAGTCAGTATGGGTCTATCATCATTCATACTGTCCTCCTAAGCAAATCTCAAACCTCAGCTCTTCATGTCAAGCTTTGAAAATGAGAGAAAGACCTTAAAAATCAATAAACCTCTGGTTCCGCACTTTCTCTCACTATTGCTTGTGGTCCCACACCCCCTGTTCATATTACCTGTGGACCTGTCCGCTCTGTCTATAAAGGAGTGGGTGCGGACCCCTGTGAAAGTAAAAAAGGTGCAAGTTTATTCTTAAAAACTCACTTTGGGTTAATTCTAGATGATTCTAGAAGGAATTTTGATGTGGATGATTCGCTCCTAGGTGGTTCATGTATCCCAAAAGTGAAGGAGCTAATCCCTTGATGAGAGGAGCTATCCCTTTGAAGGAGGGCTTTATCCCTTTGAAGGTGGACCTAGTAATTTCCCTCCATTGCACTATAAATTAAGGCATTGGGCTGGTTGCTAGAGAGGTTAGAAGCTGAACACTTTTTAGGGTAAATGCTGGTGGAATTGAGACTTCCTAGTTAAGATTGAGAGGAGAGATCACATACCTTTTGGCTTCATTGGGAAGAGAGTGAAACTTGTCAAAGTAGAGGAGACTCCTTGTTGGACCCTAGGAGGAGCTTGTACAACATCAAGGCACAGGTTGTAAATTTCTTCTTTGATCTAAATTAATACAATTGGATTCATTTTTCTCAACAAATTGTCTTATGTGATTTGTTTCATGAATTCCTTGATCATCATGGTAAGTATGCTTTATTATATTGTCTTTTTAGGTGCTATTTAATTTGTGTGTTTGTTTGTGTTTGCAAATTCTCTACAAGGGAGCTCATTTGGATCAATGGAGTGAGGCTTCCAAAAACTTGCATTGGACCCAAGGTAGGCCTAAAACACTTGTTTGCGTTTATTTATAAACTTCATATTTAGAGAATTATAGAATTTGATTAGCTTGCTTGTCACTAGATATCATTAGATACTAGGGAGGTCGGTCTTGTCCGCAAGAACGACTCATTCCGTGTGACAAGATGTTCAAAGGCCTTTGTTTCTTCTGGAGTCCATGAAAATGCATCTTTCTTCAATAATTTTGTTAGAGGTGCTGCTATTCTCCCATAATTCTTAACAAACTTGTGATAATGCCCTGTAAACCATAGAAATCCTTGCACATGATTTATGGATGTGGGGATTTTCCATTCCTTAATTGTTATAGACATATTTGGGCACTGCAACCCCAATCACATATGTCCATAAACCATGGGCTTCTAAGTCCCTAAAAGTGTTGTTTCATACCCTAAATGAGCAAGGTCAGCTGATTACATCATCTCCCTGAAGTTCTCCTTGAAAAACTACTTAGAACTGGTCTAAACTGGACCATACATACTGCTCAGTGCTAAGGGTGTAATGCATCTCACCTGCCACATACAAAAAGTGTGATGCATACTGGAAAGCCCTTCTGTAGAGTGTGATGAGGGAGAGCAGACAAATGGTAGAAGCAGTTTGCCAGGTGGAAACCCAGAGAATCTTCTAGAAGCTGCTCATTCGACACTTGCCTCTCTAAATTCACCCAGGGATGAGTAAGAGATCATGAAATCTCCAAGTGGAAATAACTATCAGAGAGATGACACTAATCAAAATCCCAGAAGCTAACTCACCCACCTACAAACAACTATATATGGATCCCTAATCCAAGAGATCCAGAGGCTGGAATTTTGTATTTTGTAAGGAAGTGCTATTGGTTTCTCTGTGCAACATTGTATTGTTGGGTGATCTAAGCTTTTCATGAGCTGAAGAGGGCTTTCATGCTGGGAAGATGGCATTAGGTCAGACCAATGGGTTGTAATCCTCTCTTCTACTACTTTTATCAATAAAGCTATTTGAGTTTTCCTCCATATTATTGTATATCTCTAAATCTTGTATTGATATATGCATTTGTATGGTTAATATACATATGATCCTATATTATTTATGACTATAGATCTCTATGCTTTGATGGTATTATGCTGCTTTGACTTTACAGGTGCTCTTTGAAGTGGGACAAGTAAGGAAGGAGCGGCAGAGTTCTGTCAAAGGGGAAAGGAAGCAAGCAAGGAGCCAAGCGAAAGACTGAGGTTGGTACTCTCTGCTTCTTTCTCATCTATCTCTCATAAAGGAAAACACATGTGACTTTAGTTTGTTTGTTTCTAAGATAGCTACCCATCTTAGTGGGACTAGCAGCTTTAAATGGACACTAGTTTTCCCGATAACAAAATGGCGACTCCGCTGGGGAGTGAATAACTTGTTTGCTTGTTTATATTTGTTTACTTTATAAACTACATACGAAGCCTGAAGTTAAACCAGCTAGCCTTCGAACTCCATTTTCTATGCAAGTGCAAAGTAGATCAACGTTGCTTCAGTCTATCTCCAGGTTTTGTTTATAAACTAAACAACTGACTTGCAAACATCCTAAGTGCCCTAGTGGTAGCTCAAGTAACCTCATTAGATCAGCCTCTATGCTTTGTGTTTATTGACTATCATTAGCTCAACCTAAATCCATGAACTAAGCTACAAATTGTGACCAAAAACCAAGTTAAAGTCTCATCCCTAGACCATCTCACTGTCTCCTTTTGACAGTCTAGATGCATTGCACCTCCCGTGTGTGGTAGGTGAGATGCATCCCTATTTCCCTGTGTTATAGGTGCGATGATCAGATAAGACTGTTTATACCTCCAGATTTTGGTTTTTTCTTCATTGTCTTCATCTTTATTCAGGAGTTTTACTATCTGTGATCAGTATACCACTGTTGAAACTCCCTTCCTTTGCATTATTCAGCCTCCATTGTACAAATAATTGTGAATTTTTTTATGCATTTTTCGCCATTTACAATTCTCTTTAGCAAATAGTAGCTTAATCGAACTATCATCTTTCGATTTGAAACTGTCGCAAATGTAGTTTTCAGTCAAAGGAAAGAATCCTACTCTTTTTTATGGTTGATTACACTGTTACTCTTGTATTTGATTTGAATTAAAAGTATTTCAAGGGTCGAAAGTAGTTTTGAAATTGAAGTTGAAAGTGTCACTCTCAGCCTTCCTTTCGTTTTTTAAATTCGAAATTGCAAAGAGTCATCTTAGCCTTCCTTTCATTTTTTGAATTCATAATTGAAAAGTAGACTTCCTTTCATTTTTTTAATTCGAAATCACAAATTATCGTCTTGGTCTTCCTTTCGTTTTTTGAATTTGAAATCGAAAAGAGTCATCTTCATCTTCCTTTCGTCTTTTGAAGAGAAAATTGTTAGTACTGTGTTAAGTTATGGTATGTTCTATGCTTATAGCAGTTTACATCTTTTTCTTATTATATTCCACCGATTAGCAATCACATGTACATAAAGTAAAGTGCAGATAGAACATTAAACGATCGACAGAAAACAAGCCAAGACAAGAGACAGAAGATGTGGCGGCTAGCCAGGGACAAACCCCACAATGTGTGGGGAAACCCTTTGATCAAATCTTATTTTATCTTCAATAATTCAGCAGAGAGAAATAGTACAATAAATCTGATTCATATCAGCAGTAGCAAACCCTAGATCAGTAGCATCAGCATTAGTGGCTTCATTATCAAACTAGGGCAGACCATATCTCACAAACCGACAGTCGGGTTGACTTCATTCCACCACCAAAAGTTTCGGCTTCCTGAGGAGGTTCAGATGAACCTACAGTGCAGTTCAGATGAGGAGATCTTCTAGGCCACGCAAGTCAATCTTTACTTCTGCAGTTGCAGCTTCAGTTTCAGCAGTTTCTGGCTTCAAACTAGGGCAGTTGATATCTTGCAAACCGTTCGTCGGATTGAATTCATTCCACCACCAAAAGTTTCGGCTTTCAAAGGAGGTTCAAATGAACCTACAATGCAGTTCCAAAGAGGAGATCTTCTAGGCCACACAAGTCAACCTTTACTTCTACAGTTGCAGCTTCAAATTCAACAGCTTTCGGCTTCACATGTGTGAGAGAGAGAGACCCATTTCAGCGCAGTACAGAAGAGACTCATATCTGCACAGAAGAGAGAGAGAGATGTGATGAGATGAGTGATTATAAATGAGGAAACGTCCTCTTATATTTATACACAACGTTGGTGGGTGAATAGATGCGACTGTTGGGCTTCTGAGCCTACATGAGTTGTAGGTCGGCTTGATAATAATTCCATAATCAAAATAAATTCATATCTCCATGATTACTTATCGGAATTGGATGATCTTTATATCAATCCTACACCTCTCGACGAGAGGACTCTAATAAAAATATTATTAGCCATGAATAAGATGACCCACATGAAGTTTTGCCCTGGTTGCCAATTTTAACATACTGTCACTTTGAGAGAAAAGATAGTTCAGATTTGTACTTAGCATTCTTTTTGTCATTCACACATTAAGAAATCGGAAAACAAATACATGCATGTGAATTTTCATTTAGAATGCTTGTTTATTTTGATTTAGGATAGTGCATCTTAGTGTGTGCTCTCTGCTCTATGTTGAAAGAATTTCGCTTCTCTTTCTTTAGTAGCTAGGATTTTCATTGCAAAAAGAAGAGTAAACAACTATCATCTTAGATTGCATATTTAGGAGTTGTATATCTACATCACATGGTAAATCTTAAAGACAAACTTCTTAAGAAATATCAACTGTAGAATAAATTCAATGAACATAAAAACGGTTTGGAACCTAACACACAACATTTAGAATTCTAGGCTAGAGACGTATTCTGGCATCGTAAATCCTAGTAACTGTCGCTTTCATCGTAGGTTCGGTGATTCCTCCTCATTGAGATGACAAGTGCCAGTATGGACTTGTGCTCCCATGTACTATCGAGTATATATTGGGAGACCACAATAGGCTACATCCTTTATCCTTAGGAAGCCGTGTCTACCGCCTTATCGATCGCAATGCACTAAACATAGCATTCAGGAAGATTGATTGCCGTACCATAAAAAGTATTCTGCAGCTTTGTGATGGTAATCCCTCTATCTAGATTCCAGAGCAGTCACTTTCATTCCTTTTCATACTCCTTAAAAGAAAATGTACATCTGAGCACTTGTCACTTAAGGCTCATTAAAAATTGAAGGCAACTAGAGTCATATTTAACATTTTCTCGACTCTTAAAAATTGAAAAGGAAAGTTGTGTCAAAGCGTCGTAAAATTTATTTTAATCAGAATAATGTCACTATTCACTCGTTGGTATTATGTTGAGAAAATGGATTCCACCAATCAAGGATTTCCCCTTGGGGGGAATCCTAGTCCCTTTTCCTCTTGGGGAGATGTTGGTGCACCTCATATGGCTACATTGTCCCTTCTAGGATTGAAAATTGGCCTGCCAGTATGGCTTGGCTTTTCTCGACCTCTGTCGTTCAAAACACCGTGATTCCTGAGAAATCAAATCGGCAACTTGGATGATGCTAGAGTTACCCCCAACCTTCTACTTCATTTGTTTATCCCTCTCCTTCTTCCTCTTCACTTGGTGAAGCTAGTAAAGCTAAAAACCAAGTAACTAAGAAGAAGACGCCAATGACAAAAGGGGGCAACCAAGCATCGTCTAGTGAAAATCCACACGCTGCACCATCCAAACCTAAATCTCCATGTGTCATTTGCAAAGGGGACCACTATCATCAAGATTGTCCTTGAACCCCATGGATCTTAAGGGACTAGTCTCCCCGCTTGCACAATCTAGTGTCGTCAACCTCTAATGATCATGTTGAGAGTACACCATCAAATAGTGAAAATGAAGTCAATGGATAGAAAGGAAGATCTAAATTTCCTTGTAGACTGTGTGAAGGTGATCATGGCATCCATTGTTGTCCTTTCCTAGACGAAGCTAAAAGAGTCTTGGATAATTGTCCTGCTTCACCGCTACGGCTTCCTCCTGGATATAAGAAACTCTTGCCGAGTCCATCGCTAGTTGAAAATCCGACTGATGCACCTTTGTTGTCGGTCAAAGCACCTACAATTGAAGATAAACCCTCTGAGTAAACATCTGTCCAAAGTCAACAGGTCGAGATGGCTGTTATAGACATTTTTGTGCCTTACAGCATTGAGCATGAAATTTCCATAATCTAAGGGATCCAAAGTCCCTAAACATGTTGTTCCTACCCCTAGAGGAACAAGGCCAACAAACCACAGCAATTCACAGAAGTTCTCCACCAGAAACTGCTCAAAAACAAGTCAATTCAGGATCAATTCAGTGGCTTCACTAGCTGTCTGCGCTGAATGTCAAAGCCAACATTGGCTACCTGCGCTGAATGTCAAAGGCAACACTGGCTACCTGCGCTGAGCGAGAGTTGACATGTGGCAAGTTCATTCCACGAGGTGTCAAGACCCAGGAAGCTTCCAAAATCTTCCTCAATGACACTTGCCTCAAGGAATTCGACTGGTGATGAGTAAGAGGTTCCAAATCTCCAAGTGGAAGCAAGAACCTCCAACTGGAATCAAGAACTGACAGAGGGAGAGGACACTAGTCAGATCTCAAGCTGACTCATCCTCTCTCCAAACATCTATATATGGATCTCTACTCCATGAGATCTGGAGGCTGGAATTTTGTTATTGCAAAGAATTGCTGTTGGTTTGAGACTGGAACTATTGGGTGCTTAATGCTTTGAAGGGGGTGAAGATAGGAATTCCATTTACTGGGAAGGAGATGCTGGATTGGAGCCCTCTGGGTTGTATCTCTTCCTGAACCTTGTTATTCATCAATAAAGCTATCTTAATTTCTCCTATATACTGATGTATCTTTGATGTATATTGCATTAGTATGTTTAGTTTATTTCTAATCCTGAACTAGTTATGAATATGAATCCATGTCTTGTGTAGTTTTCTCTTCTTGTGATCTTGCAGAAACCTCTTGAAGCTGGGCGAGCGAGAAGACAAGTAGCTAGGAACACTCAAAGAGAAGAGAGACCAGATCGAGGGAAAAACGGAAGACACCGGTTAGTCCATCTATCTCTCTTCATTCTTAATTCATAAAGGAAGAATACTAGAATAGATGTCTCTGTTTGTTGCTAAGTCACTGTCACACCTTAGGTGGATAGGATCGTCCTGCATAGGCATTTTTCCCCACAACAAATTGGCGACTCCACTGGGGAGATTTGTTTAGTCATTTTATTTGTGTCTCTATCATTGTTTGTTTCATAGACTCGACAACAACAATCGAACTGCATCTGCTATTCCCGGATGCAAAGTAGACAGTTGTTGCTTTGATCCAACCACTGGACTTGTCTATGATCTGAACAATGGACTCACAAATGATTTGATGATCCTTTGCGATAGATCTTAGTACTCCCTTAAAGCATCCCTTTGATTACACCTTCCTTGTTGCTTTTATTTGGCCTAAAACAGTAGATTAAATAGCAATCTGTGACCCAGAACCAGTGAGAAACGAGAGTTTCTCCTTTAGCGCAGACCCTGTGAAGGGATTCTGCATTTCAACGTAGGTCCTGTGAAGGCTACCTGCGCTGAATGTCAAAACCCCTGTGTTGAGGTTGCGCTGAACCAGTTTGGCCTTGTGCAGCTGGGGTTCTCTGCTCTGTTTTGCCTTGTTTTGATCTCTGATTTTTGCAGCCTGTAACCAGCATAGGTACCAGTCTGAGAACTCCTTTTCTCTGCTTAGATTCCGCCTCCTTTTGTACAAAAAGACTGTGAGTGTTTTTATGTGTTTGTGGCATCATTTGCAGTTTTCCTTTGCATGAGTGAAATAATCATCTTGTAGCCCTTGATTCAGATCTGTTGATTGTGATCTTAGAAGAGAGTTCATTGGATGTTTGCAGTTGATTATACATTTACTTTTGCATTTGGTTTGAGTTTGTCTCTTTTAAGTGTCGAAACAAGTATTCATTTCGAAAATCGTTAAGTGTTGTAATCTCTTCTACCCTCTCTGATTTCGAAAAAGTAAACTTGTTTGTATGTGTCATTTAAAAGCAAATTCAAAGTTGTACAACAAGCTTTCTTTGTAGGCATCAATACTAAGAAAGCGGAAAACAAACACCTGCATTGTGCATTTGCATCTTGATAGTTTGCATGTTTGATTTAAGAAAAGTGCATTAGAGTGTGCTGATTGCTATTTGAGAAAAGATGGTGTCTTTCTTTTCCCTTAGTAGCTAGGATTTTCAAAGTTGAAAAATATAAAGCTTGCTTATCATCTTTAGACTGCATTTAGGAATTTGTATCATACATCTCGTGGTGAATCTCAAAAGACAAACTTCTAAAAAGATCAACCTAAAATAAATTGAATGAACTTAACAATGCTTTGCAACATAACGCACAACATAGAGGTCTAGGCTAGAGACGTGTTCCGGCGTCGTAAAGCCTGGTGACTGTCGATCTCGTTGATGGTGGGTGATTCCTCCTGAGAGACGATAGCGCCAGTACAGATTGTGCTCCCACGTACCGTCGCGTATATATTGGGAGACCCCTATATGCATAAAACATTTATCCTTAGGAAGCCGTGTCGGCCGCCCTACTGATCGCAATGCACTGAACACAGCATTCAGGAAGATCGACCGCCCGTACCCTAAAAAGTATTCTGCGGTTTTGCGAAAAGTTTGGCACACCCTCTGCCTAGAACTCCAGAGCAGTTCCTTTTGGCCTTTTTCAAACTATATAACGGAAAAAGTCCATCCAAGCATTTGTCACTTCGGGCTCGTTAAAACATCGAAGGAGATTAGAGTCATCTTTAGCTTTTTCTCGACTCTTTAAAACTGAAAAAGCAAGTTGTGTCTAAGCGTCGTTAAAAATTTATTTTAAACGGAACAATCATCCCTATTCCTGCGTTGGTCTTTAGGTTGAAAAAATGGAGCACACCAACCAAGGAATTCCCCTTGGTGGAAATCCTAGTCCCTTCTCCTCTTGGGGAGATGTTGGTGCGCCCCATATGGCCACATTGTCGCTTCCAGGACTGACAATTGGCCTGCCGGTCTGGATCTTTTCAACCAATGTCGTTCAGAACACCACTATTCCTGAACAGTCGAGTCAACAGTTAGACCAGACCAGAGTTTCCCACCAGCCTTCTACTTCATCTAATTCTTCCTCTCCTTCTTCCTCTTCGCTTGACGGAACTGGTAAAACAAAAAACCAAGTTCCTAAGGACAAGAAGGAAAAGAAGAAGAAAGAGAAGAAGAAGAAGAAGGAGCCAAAAGCGACTGGGGGCAAGCAAGTGGCGTCTGACAAAAATCCACACACAGCACTGACTAGGCCTAAATCGCCATGTGTCATATGCAAGGGAGACCACTTCCACAGAGATTGTCCCTGTATCCCTCGGATACTAAGGGACTGGTCTCCCCGTTTGCACAATTCGGTGGCGTCAACCTCTGATAGCCATGTTGACAGCTCACCGTCAACTAGTGAAAGTGAAGTCACAGGACAGAGAGGGAAAGCTAGATTTCCCTGCAAACTGTGTGAAGGCGACCATGCCATCCACCGTTGTCCCTTCTTAGACGAGGCTAAAAGAGTTTTGGAAGATCGCCCGATTTTACGAGCGCAACTTCCTCCTGGATATCAAAAACTCCTGCCAAGTCCTTCACTAGTTGAGAACCCGGCTGGCCCGCCCAGGTGGTCAGCCGAAGCACCTATCATTGAGGATGAACCGTCTGAATCCATACCTGACGAAATTCAAAAGGTTGAAGCGGCAGTTGACCCGGTTTTGCCTTCAGAGGCTCTATCTTCGAACGATACCATCACATAGGAGAATAAAGACGACACCGTCCAAGTTCTCTTCATCAACACAGACTCCAACGAACAAGGGGGCAATTTTCCCATTCCTTTATCGCGGGAAGGAACTTCGTCAGAGTCATACCCAGTCGTCTATTCGGTCCCACCACCAAGCAACCTAGTTTTCTTGTTCGACTGGAACCAACTAGCCAGACCCCGGTTGCCAGCAAGCATACCATTCAGAATTATCGTTCAAATATACAGAATGGTAATGGCTGGCACTATCATTGATGAGGGGGCATCTGTGAGTATCCTTTCCTCTATTGCTTGGAAATCGCTTGGTTCGCCAGCGCTTTTGCCTGAAATGAGAAATCTATCAGGATTTGATAAAGGAACTAGTCGACCTTTAGGGATCCTCCCCAATGTGCCCATAACATTGAAAGGGAAGACCATTCAAATGAACGTGATGGTCGTTCAAGGACCCTTGGATTATAACCTACTCCTTGGACGAGACTATATATATTGCATGGGAGCCATTGTCTACTCACTCTTTCGAGTAATGTGTTTTCCGCATGAAGGAAGAGTGGTCAAGCTAGTGGACCAACTCTCATTTCCCTGATCACGCATCGCAAATAGTCATATACCATCCCTAAATGGTCTCTTCACGCAAGAAGTGTCTCAACCCACGGTTTGTCCTCCTGATGAGCGCGAGTAATCCGGGAGGATATGACTGGAACCCAGGGGGCATGCGTCCTGGTCTGCTTCGGCAGGAAAACTTTGGGTATAGAGTAGGTTTCCGCGGGAGAATATGACTAGTCTGTACCCCATCCGTCTAGGAAGAGGGTTATTCTAGAATAAGATTCTTTTGTCAAAGTTATGTGAGTTGGCGGGCTACGTCACTCACCTTTGTCTACTTCGGTAGACATTGCCGAGGAAGTGTTTTGTTTGAAAGATTAACGAGACAATCTTTGGGTAACCTGAAAGAGGTAGGCCTCTCTCGGTGAAACGAATGTTTTGACGGAAATGAAGTAGAGGTAACCTTGAAATCGTACTTTATGCCTGGGGGCATGCAAACCTTTTGGAGTGCAAGCAAGGGGCGGCTATTTATTTTTTAAATTTTTAGGTCCTCCCTTTAAACCTGTAGGTCTAACCCTTTAAACTCATAGGATTAGTCGTTTCCGAACTTGCATAACGAAAGGATCCAGAGCAAAGCTTAGTGAGATGAAGCTCCATAAAAAATAGAATCTTGATGAGACACTCTTATCATATGACTGGGTAATCGAGCAGTTTTAGCACATAGTTCATGCTTGTTAAAAAATAAACGCAAGATCCAAGCAGTTTTAACGCGGACTTCATACTCGTTAAAAAATAAACATAAGCAATGAGCAAGTGTTTCCACCAGCGTTTAAGCTCATTTTAAAATAAAAAATGAACCTACCCGGTAAATAACCACTGTGAATGTAACCTTATCAGCCATTAAAGCCTTGGTCGTGTTTGCACCATCACCTCCACTTTTCCATTGGCCGATCGTTCACCTCCATATGTTTGTTTACCCATTTTGAGGAACAGCTGCGAAGAGTGATTTCACTAGCCATCCTTGTGACACTGCCGTGATTGGAAAATTCCAACCTGTACCTGGAATCAACTGCTAACCCGTTTTATCACTCGTTCCTCAAAAGACGAGTCTTCTTTAAGCTCTTTTCATCTGACTCGTAAAATATGAAAAGATTGTCGAGTCCTTGGCCTTCCAGCTCGTTAAAGGGACAGGAAGTGCTATCCCTCCTCTAGATTTTAATATTTTTGGACCTGAGGGATTATTGCACAAAAAGATCGAGCGCTTGTTTTATTCGGCTCGTTAAAACTATCGAAAAATCATCCCTTCTGTATTGTTTTATACTTTTTCGGACCTAAGGGATTAGATGACGAAAAAGGACTTTTGGAGTTAACTTTATGTACCTTTTCAGACTCTCTAAAAATGAAAAGGACCGAGTTATCCTTGTCGTTAGACTCGTTAAAATCATTAATAGCGACAAACTTGTCTTTAGACGAGAACGAGTTTCACTATCGCTAGGCTCGTTAAAACATAGCGATGGGCTTGCCCCAAGGGCAGGTTATAGAAAAAGCATATGTTATCCTCCTCAAGCTTGACAAAAATAAAGAGGTACTGGTCAGCAATGACTGGGGAAAAATTGGGAGAAACTCAAGAAAACTTTGATGGTAGCAAGTCGCTCTTGAACATGACACTTTTCCTCCGTACCACAATCGGGTTGGGTTGTTTCATTCACCAGTCACATCCATGGTCTCGCCATACTATCCATATTTGGGGTAATGCTACCGATCCATCGCATCAGTGTTGCCATATGTTCAAGAGAAGTCATTCAGAAAAGTCAACCGTGTCCCATCCACTGCCGTACATTATTGTTATAGCTCCAAATCTCACTCTTATGGTTTGTGATGCTGCACTCATGGCCTAGGGCAACCCCTCCTTCCAGACCTGGTCCAAAAATTTAAAAAACAGTGTTTTATTCCCTATACGCGACATTGCCCTGAGTTAAACGTGTGTACACGCGGGTCTGTCATACCCAACCCACGTGTATCTATTAAAACACTTAAAAAAATAATAAATTCCTCTTTTTCGGGCGGAGATCGCGGGTTTTACCTGCTGGATCACCTGTTAGTGCCCGTGGCCCAACTGTTCCCAACCAACTCCTAACTAAAAAACTACTTTGGAGAGGGTATAAAAAGACATCAAAGGGAAGGCCACAGGCACTAACAGGTGATCCAGCAGGTAAAACCCGTGATCTCCGCCCGAAAAAGAGGAATTTATTATTTTTTTAAGTGTTTTAATAGATACACGCGGGTTGGGTATGACAGACCCGCGTGTACACGCGTTTAACTCAGGGCAATGTCGCGTATAGGGAATAAAACACTGTTTTTTAAATTTTTGGACCAGGTCTGGAAGGAGGGGTTGCCCTAGGCCATGAGTGCAGCATCACAAACCATAAGAGTGAGATTTGGAGCTATAACAATTATCCTTCATCCTTTCATGACCGCCACCCTGAATCATATGTCACATATCATTTTCACCTCCATCAAAATCATTAGCTCTGTTCCATGTCATTGATGTGGGATTCATTAAGGCCCTCCTTTGACGGATCGCTTCTTGTCGACATCAGCTCATTATCCAAGAAGTTGATCTAGGAACAACCCCTTCAATACTTTGAAGCTTGCATGCCTCAATGGCAAGTTTCTCACTTCCAGCGACAGGTATACGTCAATGACCTTCGACCGAAAGATTTTGCGTGGTGTTCGACGCCAAGTCCTTTATTCACACCACGTGAATTGTACTGCAGTACCTTGAGGGTCATTATCATTATCAGTGATTCCTCTCGCGCTTGTTAACGGTTTACCTCATTGGCCGGTAATCAAGCGATGTCTTTCCATGTTCGACTTCAGAACATTTCTCACATGGATCGACTTGTACTTAGAGTGAAGATCGAACGAGTTTGAAGACCCTGGATCTAGTTTCATCCATCCGGGCTGCGATATATATTCAGAAAAGATAAAGACATTGACATGTACATCATTGCAGCAGATAATCATCCTACTCAAAGGATGATAATTTCATCAAAATTATCAGTCTACCATCAGACGATTGTCTGTTCTATGTACAGAAAAATGAATTTATAAAGCTCAGCATGGGAATGCCCGCCTCAGCTAGATCATGAAAGCAGTATGAAAAATAATGTATTGTATTGTATCTTATTACAGGTCTCCTCCCATCATTGGATGAACTTCGGATCCCCCTGATAAAGCATTTCACCCGATAAATGGCCTCATACTTTAGGGGGCAACTGTTATAGACATTTTTGTGCCTTACAGCATTGAGCATGAAATGTCCATAATCTAAGGGATCCAAAGTCCCTAAACATGTTGTTCCTACCCCTAGAGGAACAAGGCTAACAAACCACAGCAATTCACAGAAGTTCTCCACCAGAAACTGCTCAAAAACAAGTCAATTCAGGATCAATTCAATGGCTCCACTAGCTCTCTGCGCTGAATGTCAAAGGAAACACTGGCTACCTGCGCTAAGCGAGAGTTGACATGTGGCAAGTTCATTCCACGAGGTGTCAAGACCCAGGAAGCTTCCAAAATCTTCCTCAATGACACTTGCCTCAAGGAATTCGACTGGTGATGAGTAAGAGGTTCCAAATCTCCAAGTGGAAGAAAGAACCTCCAAGTGGAATCAAGAACTGACAGAGGGAGAGGACACTAGTCAGATCTCAAGCTGACTCATCCTCTCTCCAAACATCTATATATGGATCTCTCCTCCATGAGATCTGGAGGCTGGAATTTTGTTATTGCAAAGAATTGTTGTTGGTTTGAGACTGGAACTATTGGGTGCTTAATGCTTTGAAGGGGGTGAAGATAGGAATTCCATTTGCTGGTAAGGAGATGCTGGATTGGAGCCCTCTGGGTTGTATCTCTTCCTAAACCTTGTTATTCATCAATAAAGCTATCTTGATTTCTCCTATATACTGATGTATCTTTGATGTATGATTGCATTAGTATGTTTAGTTTATTTCTAATCCTGAACTAGTTATGAATATGAATCCATGTCTTGTGTAGTGTTCTCTTCTTGTGATCTTGCAGAAAACTCTTGAAGATGGGCGAGCGAGAAGACAAGTAGCTGGGAACACTCAAATAGAAGAGAGACCGGATCGAGGGACAAACGGAAGACACCAGTTAGTCCATCTATCTCTCTTCATTCTTAATTCATAAAGGAAGAATACTAGAATAACTGTCTCTATTTGTTGCTAAGGCACTGTCACACCTTAGGTGGATAGGATCGTCCTGCATAGGCATTTTTCCCCACAACAATGGCAATCAACCCCATCTTGTCTTCAGAGGATCCACCTTCAGATGATATCGTCACCAAAGAGAACGAGAACGAAAACGTTCAAATTCTTTTCGTAAACACAGACTCCGATGAACATGGGGGCAATCTACCTGTTCCTTTACCGCAGGAAGGAAGTTCATCAAAGATTTATCCGGCTGTTTATTCGGTCCCACCTCCAAGCAACCTAGTCATTTCCTTCGATTGGAATCTACTAGGAAGACGCGTCTACCATCTAATGTACCATTCTGAATCATAGTACAAGCTTACAGAATGATCATGGTTGGTACTATCATAGATGAAGGGGCTTTTGTGAGTATCCTTTCCTCAACTGCTTGGAAAGTGATTGGTTTGCCATCGCTTCTGCCTGAGATTCGAAATCTGACAGGCTTCAACAAACGAACCAATCGACTATTATGGATCCTTCCAAATTTTCCTATAACTTTGAGAAGGAAAATCGTTCATCTAAAAGTGATGGTAGTCCAAGGACCTTTAGATTACAATATACTCCTTGGGCATGACTATATTTATAGCATGGGATCTATTGTTTCCTCACTCTTTCGAGTGATGTGTTTTCGACATGAAGGCAGAGTGGCCCAGCTCATAGACCAGCTTTCATTCCCTGGTTCACACATAGCTAATAGTTAAATGCCATCCCTAACTAGTCTTTTTGCACAAGGAATATCTCATCAATCTCCAATCTGTCCACCTGATGAGCACGAGTGATTCGGTGATTATGACTGAACCCTAGGGGGCATGCACCCTAGTTTGCTTCGGCAAGAAAACCTCAGAGATAAGGTAGGTTTCCACGTAGGAATATGACTACTCTGACTATCCTGTCCGTTTAGGAAAATGGATCAGACTGGAAAAGAATTCCTCCGTGAGAAGGTAGGCCTTTCCCGATAGAGCCAAGGAAGTGTTTTGTCTACAAATTGAATACTAACCTGGGAACTCTACTTCTTTATACCTGGGGGCATGCAAACCTTTTTTCATGAAAGTGAAAAGCGAACATTTATTTTCTTATTTTGTAGGTTCTTAACCCTTTAAACGTGTATGATTGGTCTCTCCTAGCTTACATAATGAAAGGATCCGGAGAAAAGTTTCGAATGGGGCAAGATCCCGAAAAGATGAACCTATCGATGAAACATCCTTATTAGATGACTGGCACGAGCATTTTTGCGCAAATTTCAAGCTCGTTAAAAAATAAACCTAGCAATGAGCATATGTTCCACCAAAGTTTAAGCTCATTAAAAAATGAACCCACCTTCGGTAAATAACCATTGTGATCGCAATATCATTAGCTTTTGAGCCCTGGTCGTGTTCTTACCATCACCTTCACTCTTTTTTAACCGATCATATGCCTCCATTTGATTGTTTACCGCTTTTGAGGAATAGATGTGATGTGTGATTCTATTAGCCATCTTCTTTACACTACTATGATTGAAAAGTTCCAAACCTCACATGGAACTAGCTGCTACCCAAAAATATCACTCGTTCCTCAAAAAACGAGTCTCCTTTAAGCTCTTTTCATTTGACTCGTAAAATATGAAAAGATTGTCAAGAAATTGGCCTCTCCGGCTTGTTAAAGTGATCAGAAGTGCTATCCCTCCTCTACATTTTAATCTTTTTGTACCTAAGGGATCATGACACAAAAATATCGAGTGCTTGTCTTGTTCGGCTCGTTAAAACTATCGAAAATTCATCCCTTTCGAATTATTTTATACTTTTTTGGACTTAAGGGATTATATTACGAAAAAGGAATATTGGAGTTTCCTTTCTGTCTCTTTTCATACTCTCTAAAATTGAAAAGAACCGGGTTATCCTTGTCGTTAAACTCATTAAAATAATAGCGCAAACTTGTCCATGCAGACAAGAGCGTGTCTCACTGTCGCTAGGCTCGTTAAAACATAGCGACGGGTTTGTTCAAAGGGAAAATTATAGAACAAGCATATGTTATCCTCCTCAAGCTTGAAAAAAATAAAGAGGTACTGGTTAGAAATGACTAGGGAAAAATTGGGAAGAAAACTCGAAGAAACCTTATTGGTAGCAGGTCGCTCTTGAACATGACACTTTCACTCCATCACCATGATTAAGTCGGGTTGGGTTATTCCATTCACTGGTCATATCACCATTGGTCCACCGTACCATCCATTTTTGGGGTTAATGCTACGAATCCATTTCAGTGTCGCTGATATGTTCAAGAGAAGTCGCTCAGAGAATTCACCAACCTAGCTTGTGTCTCATCCATTGCAATACCTTCACGCTTCATTCTTTCATAACCACCACCCTGAATCTTGTATCATCAGATCATTTTCACCTCCACAAAATCATTTTCTCCATTCCATGTCGTAGATGTGGGATTCATTAATTCCCTCCTACGATGGGTCACTTCTTGTCGACATCAACTCATTATCCAAGAAGTCGACCTAGGAACAACCCTTTTAGTACTTTGAAGCTTACATGCCTCAATGGAAAGTTTCTCACTTCTGGTGACAGGTTTACATTAATGACCCTTGACTGAAAGATTTTGCGTGGTGTTTGACATCGACTCATGTATTCACACCACATGAATTGTACTGTAGTACCTTGAGGGTCATATCATTATCTGTGATTCCTCTCGTGCCTATTAACATCTTACATCATTGGCTGGTAATCAGGTGATGTCTTTCCATGTTCAACGCCAAAACATCTTTTCACATGGGCCGACTTGTACTTCGGGCGAAGATTGAATGAGTTTTGAAGACCCCAGATCTATTTTCATCCATCCAGGCTGCGATATATTCAGGAAAATAAAGACATCAAATGTACATCATTGCTGCGCAGATAATCATCCAAACCAAAGGATAATGGCTCTACCAGAATCATCAGTCTGCTACACAGACGGTTGTCTGTCCTATGTACATGAAAATGAATTTATAAAGCTGAGCATGGTGTTATCACTCAGGTTGTCCCTTTTGACTCCCAAAGGGATACGGCCGAGGTAACCAGAAACCAACTTTGGACTGCAGGCCCTAGCCTGCCTGCAGTTAGAGAGGGCTCTCTCTTTATGATTTAGCATTGTTGAAAGGGGTGATTTTAGGCTAGATATGATGCACAGGGTTTTGATTGAGTTTTGGCGGGAAAACTGACACTTTCAGGCAGAGAGGCTGAGTATAGTCTGAATGTTTCAAACCATTGGGCATGGAGTCGAGGAGGGGAACTGTTGGTGTTTTTATTTAATAACAGTGAGGGGAAAATGGAGCAAGATAACTGAAGCAGAAGCAACTTTCAGGTTCAAGGGATGGCAAGAATTCTAAAGAAAGAGAGGCAGTTAAGAATCTCTCCAACAGATTAGCAGAGGAAACAACAAGGCGCTACCTAGGGGCAGTTAAGAATCCCTAGGTAATTGGCCAGCACAGGTGAATTTGGGTAAACATGAGCCAGAAGGAATTCAATGTTCATAACCAATTCATTTTAGACGAAAAACACAGAGAAATAGCAGGAATTGAGCATAGAGAGTAGTTAACTAATTCTAGGCTATTCTTTCTTCCTGCTATTTAGATAATGGCAAACACATAAACAGAGATAAGAGGCACTTATTGCTTCAGGCCGCAGCGCAGGAATTCCATCTCCAACTCTTCAACACATTCATCAACAACAGACAGATTGTTCTCCAAGCTTTAAGCAATCTTTGATTACAGAAAAATTCAGGTATACACAACGAGTCTCTCGTGAAAATCTGAATTGACCAACCCTTAAAACTATACAGAGGGTGGTATATATAGGGCAAAACTCTCTGCAGAGTTTCCTTTATTACATTTTGACCTAATTAGGTCATAAAAATGACTACTTGACCTGATCTTATCTAGAAATAAATGCAAAGAATGTCTCGGGCCGTGCTCAGGGCCGATGTGTCAAAACTGAATGAATGATGTTGTCCTCGGTGGCTTGCTGCAGTGCTTTCTGCAATAAATGGGTATGGGTCTCTGCTTCCTTGCTGTCCTGGTGCCTTAAATGTCTTGACGGTGATTTGAAAGCAAGGATGGGCTGATGCTTATCGATTTGATTTTCTGGGGGCTTCATCAATGTTCAGGTGCCTCGAGCCCCTAAAAAATTATGACTGATTCTTTCTGGCGTCCTTTCTTCCACTGATACTCTCTGACAAAATCTGGGCTGCTGATTTGCTATGTTGCGTGTCTAATCACCAGTAAATGGCTGCTGTTCGGCCTCTAAATCATCTGGAATTGTCTTCTGATCATTTTGGTATGCTTTGTGAAGAAAACGGATCATTTCTGTGCCTTTTCAGGCTTCCTGGGGCCGTATGGGGCGAAGATTCCTTAAATATTCCCTGAAGATTCTCCATTCTGGCCCAAAAAATCCTGCGATGGCGCAAATCGCTCATCAAAAACTGCCTCAGAATTCGATTCCGGGGCTCCGAAGTGTGATTTTCGCGCCTCTGCGTCCAAAAAAGGGCTGATGACGTCAGCATTGTACGGCAGGTGATGTCAGCGTGACATCAGCATGGTGATGTGGCGGGATGATGTCAGCATGACATCATCATGTACGGATGATGACGTGGCAGGTACGGTGGCGAGACACATGGCAGTGACGTGACAGGAGGCCACGCAGGTGGGTGACTCATTGGATGACTGTACAGGGGGGGTGACGTGGGCTGTTGACTGTGCAGGGGTGACATGGGCTGGTGACGTCACCGGGCGATAAGCGGTATGTGGCGCATCGCTTATGGGGGATGGTGGTTTCGGAGGGAAGGGCTCCGCCACAACCCAGCGCCTAATGCGTGGCGGGAGTACGGCGGCAAAACCGCCGAACTCCCGGACGTTAAAGGCCGGGCACGTCGGGGATGAGGATGCCCGCCAGCCGCTGATCTGCGGGGCTGTGGATCGGATGGCTGGCGGCGAACGCGACGGGACAGGGGGTTAACGGGAGGGAATATTCGCAGGAATATTCCGAGTTTAATGTGCGCGGGGGGTGGGTAAGGACTTAGAAAAATGGGTTTAAGGGGTTTTTACAGCGGTGGGGTGGATCTTTACAAGGGGAAAGGTGAAAACATGGGTTTTTTGGGGGTTTTTGGGGTTAAGGGAGAGGTTACTAGCTGACTAGATGTCGAACTAGCTCCTTAATGACTCAGATGGGCTAAAAATAGTCCAAGATGGACTAAGATTTCCCGGACTTAGTAGAAAGTATGGCTATAATGCCAGGAAGGGGTATTTACATAGGGGGATTTATATACATGGTTTTAATAGGGGGAGGGAAAAACTAATAGGGAGTTACATAATAAGGGCGATGAAAAAAGATGTTAGTGAACTCCAGCCTGAGTGCCTCCAACTGAAAAACTGCCTCAAAGCAAAAATGGATTGCTTTATCAAAACTGGAACACACTAGTGGCCTTTAGACCAGCGTACTCTCATGGATGCTTTCTGGCCATCTGTAGCAAATATGGAGCATTGCAGTATGCATAGCACGACATATTTGGCATGTAAAACTGTCGATCATGAAAGATGATTAACCTATTGTAGCAGGAGGCTAACAGTGGCTCCACTTGGGGATGGCTTTTCCTTGTGAAAAGTCAAGAACAGCAGGTCAGACTGCCTTGTATTCAATTGTTACTGTGTTCTGCAAATTTCTCTTGGCTGGCTGCCTTATTGATCCTACCTACCTACCTACCCTAACCAGCACTTACTTTGTTGTTAGGTGAAGTGAAATAGCCAATGCAGCCACTTAAGTAATAATAACATGAGTGGGCTTTGCTGCTTATGCTTGCTAGTGACATCAACTGAGATTTTGCACTTTACTATGGCTTTGTCAATCTTTGAGAAGATCAGGAAGCTACTGACCTCCTTTGCGGTGTTTAAATACTGTACAAAACTCTCCTGCAACATATATATACAATTTATTGGCTGAATTAAAGAACTGTACAAAGGTCTAGGATCACTACCATGCCTTGGAGTCGGGAGATCATTGTCAACTCGGTACTGAGCCTGGCAGCCTGTTGATGGCATCGTGCACTGATTTCTTTCACCATTCTGCCTGCCAGCGGATAGGTCATTCAGTACTCGTAGAGGTGCTTGTAATTTATTACAGTCTAGCTCGAATAGGGCTGGACTGATCTGTGCGGGCTGCTGGTCTTCTTCTTCTTTGAATAATTCAGATGGCTGAGAACAAAGAGGCAGGGGATTCACTTGGATCATCTGGTCATATGCTTCTGCTTCTGGGTCCTCCTCAATCTGATATTCAATGGCTCTATTTTTGGTTCCTCCCTGACTGTATGATGATCTTCAATAGAATTTGAAAGCTGCTGCTCTGATGTGCAAGGAGGCTTTTCAACAATCTCTTCCAAAGGAAAAACACAAAAATTTGACATAAAATCACTTTTAAAGTACAATATGCACAGTAAAATTTGGTGCAAGAGAAAGAACATGATTTCTTGGATGATATTCCAAGTCGAGAGCCTGATCTGCTTATATAATTCCTTCGGGTTCATTTCTCCAGCGGAGTCTTTATTATGGGGATGAAGTGGAGTCGCCATTATGTTATCACTCAGGTTGTCCCTTTTGACTCCCAAAGGGATACGGCCGAGGTAACTACAAACCAACTTTGGACTGCAGGCCCTAGCCTGCCTGCAGTCAGAGAGGGCTCTCTCTTTATGATTTAGCCTCTCTTTTGGATTTAACTTTGTTTGAAAGGATTTTAGGCTAGGTCTTGGTTTCAGGGGGTTCTTTGTTTTGTTTTGGTGGGAAAAATGATTTTTCAGGTAGAGAGGCAGTGCATAGTCTAAGTATCTCGAACCATTGGGCATGGAGTCAAGGATGAGAAAAGCTGTTATATTTCTTTAAACACAGAGAAGGAAGATGGAGCAGGATAGCTGAGGTCAAAGCAACTTTCAGATTTTATGGATGGAAGAGATGCCAAGCAATGAGAGGCAGTTAAGAATCTCTCAATCGACATAACATAGAGAGTAACAGGGCACTACCTAGGGGCAATTAAGAATCCCTAGGTAATTGGCCAGCACAGGTGAATTGGGGTAAACATGAGCCAGGAGGAATTCAATGTTCATAACCAATTCATTTTAGACGAAAAACACAGAGAAATAGCAGGGATTGAGCATAGAGAGTAGTTAACTAATTCTAGGCTATTGTTTCTTCCTGCTATTTAGATAATGGCAAACACATAAACAGAGATAAGAGGCACTTATTGCTTCAGGCCGCAGCGCAGGAATTCCATCTCCAACTCTTCAACACATTCATCAATAACAAACAGTTTGTTCTCCAAGCTTTAAGCAATCTTTGATTACAGAAAAATTGAGGTATACACAGCGAGTCTCTCGTGAAAATCTCAATTGACCAACCCTTAAAACTATACAGAGGGTGGTATATATAGGGCAAAACTCTCTGCAGAGTTTCCTTTATTACATTTTGACCTAACTAGGTCATAAAAATGACTACTTGACCTAATCTTATCTAGAAATAAATGCAAAGAATGTCTCGGGCCGTGCTCAGGGCCGATGTGTCAAAACTGAATGAATGATGTTGTCCTCGGTGGCTTGCTGCAGTGCTTTCTGCAATAAATGGGTATGGGTCTCTGCTTCCTCACTGTCCTGGTGCCTTAAATGTCTTGAAGGTGATTTGAAAGCAAGGATGGGCTGATGCTTATCGATTTGATTTTCTGGGGGCTTCATCAATGTTCAGGTGCCTCGAACCCCTAAAAAATTATGACTGATTCTTTCTGGCGTCCTTTCTTCCACTGATACTCTCTGACAAAATCTGGGCTACTAATCTGCTATGCTGCATGTCTAATCACCAGTAAATGGCCACTGTATCATCTGGAATTTTCTTCTGATCATTTTGGTATGCTCTGTGAAGAAAACGGATCATTTCTGCGCCTTTTCGGGCTTCCTGGGGCCGCATGGGGTGAAGATTCCTTAAACATTCCCTGAAGATTCTCCATTCTGGCCCAAAAAATCCTACGCCTAGCGATAGGTGCAAATCGCTCATCAAAAACTGCCTCAGAATTCAATTCCGGGGCTCCGAAGTACGATTTTCGCGCCTCTGCGTCCAAAAAAGGGTTGATTACGTCAGCATGACGTCATCATTGTACGGCGGGTGACGTCAGCGTGACGTCAGCATGGCGATGTGGCAGGATGACATCAGCATGATTTCATCACGTACAGACGATGACGTGGCAGGTACGGTGGCGGGACACGTGGCAGTGACGTGGCAGGAGGCCACGCAGGCGAGTGACTCATTGGATGACTATACAAGGGGGGTGACGTGGGCTGTTGACTGTGCAGGGGTGACGTGGGTTGGTGACGTCACCGGGTAGTAAGCGGTATGTGGCGCACCGCTTATGGGGGATGGCAGTTTCGGAGGGAGGGGCTCCGCCACAGCCCGGCACCTGACGCGTGGCGGGAGTACGGTGGCAAAACTGCCGAACTCCCGGACGTTAAAGGCCGGGCGCGTCGGGGATGAGGATGCCCGCCAGCCGTTGATCTGCGGGGCTGTGGATCGGACGGCTGGCGGCGAACGCGACGGGACAGGGGGTTAACGGGAGGGAATATTCGTAGGAATATTCCGAGTTTAATGTGCGCGGGGGGTGGGTAAGGACTTAGAGAAATGGGTTTAATGGGTTTTTACAGCGGTGGGGTGGATCTTTACAAGGGGGAAGGTGAAAACATGGGTTTTTGGGGGGTTTTAGGGGTTAAGGGAGAGGTTACTAGCTGACCAGATGTTGAACTAGCTCCTTAATGACTCGGATGGGCTAAAAACAGTCTCAGATGGATTGAAATTTCCCGGACTTAGTAGAAAGTATGGCTATAATGCCTGGAAGGGGTATTTACATAGGGGGATTTATATACATGGTTTTAATAGGGGAAGGGAAAAACTAATAGGGAGTTACATAATAAGAGTGATGAAAAAAGATGTTAGTGAACTCCAGCCTGAGTGCCTCCAACTGAAAAAATACCTCAAAGAAAAAATGGATTGCTTTATCAAAACTGGAACACAGCAGTGGCCTTTAGACCAGCCTACTCTCATGGATGCTTTCTGGCCATCTGTAGAAAATATAGAGCATTGCAGCATGCATAGCACGACATATTTGGCATGTAAAACTGTCGATCATGAAAGATGATTAACCTGCTGCAGCAGGATGCTAACACATGGGAGTGCCCACCTCAGCTAGATCATGAAAATATTATGAAGATAATGTATTGTATTGTATCTTATTACAGGTCACCTTCCGGTTCGAAAAACCTCGAATCCTCATGATAAAGCATTTCACCCGACATCAAAAAGATTTACAACCTCATGCTTTAGGGGGCAACTGTTATAGACATATTTGGGCACTACAACCCCAATCACATATGTCCGTAAACCAAGGGCTTATAAGCCCATAAAAGTGTTGTTTCCTACCCTAAAGGAGCAAGGTCAGCTGATTACATCATCTCCCATAAGTTCTCCCTAAAAAACTACTCAGAATTGGTTTAAACTAGACCATATAGACTGATCAGTGCTAAGGGTGTCATGCATCTCACTCGCCACATGCAAAAAGTGTGATGCATACTGGAAAGCCCTTCTGTAGGGTACGATGAGCTAGAGCAGACAAATGGCAGAAGCAGTTTTCTAGGTGGAAACCCAGAGAATCTTCTAGAAGATGCTCATTCGACACTTGCCGCTCTGAATTCACCCAAGGATGAGTAAGAGATCATGAAATCTCCAAGTGGAACCAAGAACTATCAGAGATATGACACTAATCAAAATCCTAGAAGCTGACTCACCCACCTGCAAACATCTATATATGTATCCCTCATCCAAGAGATCCAGAGGCTGGAATTTTGTATTTTGTAAGGAAGTGTTGTTGGTTTCTCTGTGCAACATTGTATTGTTGGGTGATCTAAGATTTTCATAAGGTGAGGAGGGCTTTCATGCTGGGAGGATGGCACTGGGTCAGACCAGTGAGTTGTAATCCTCTCTTCTACTACTTCTATCAATAAATCCATTTGATTTTTCCTCCATATTCTTGTATATCTCTAAATCTTGTATTGATACATGCATTTGTATGGTTAATATACATGTGATCCTATATTGTTTATGGTTATAGATCTCTATGCTTTGATGGTATTATGCTGCTTTGACTCTACAGGTGCTCTTTGAAGCAAGACAAGTAAGGAAGGAGCGACGAAGTTCTGTCAAAGGGGAAAGGAAACAAGTAAGGAGACAAGCGAAAGACTGAGGTTGGTACTCTCTGCTTCTTTCTCATCTATCTCTCATAAAGGAAAACACAAGTGACTTTAGTTTGTTTGTTTCTAATATAGCTACCCATCTTAGTGGGACTAGCAGCTCTAAATGGACACTAGTTTTCCTGATAACATTAACGGATTTAATTTTTCTAGGGTCTACCTTAACACCTTCATGAGATACAATATGACCTATATATTCCAACTCTTGTACTCCAAAGAAACAGTTGGAGCTTTTTGCATATAATTGTTTCTCCTCCAATAGTTGTAGCACCCTATCAACATGTTCAACATGATCCTTCCAAGACTTGTTGTAGATTAGTATATCATCAAAAAATACTAACACAAATTTTCTAAGGAAGGGTTTGAAAATGGAATTCATCAAACCTTGAAAGGTAGAAGGTGCATTGGTAAGGCCAAAAGGCATGACCAAAAATTCATAATGACCCTCATGAGTTCTAAATGCTGTTTTCAGAATGTCTTCAGTCTTTGTTCTAATTTCATGATCTCCTGAACAAAGATCCAACTTGGTGAAGTAAATTGATCCATGCAAGTCATCCAATAAATAATCAATTACAGGATGGGAAATTTATCTTTAATAGTGAGCTTGTTGACCTCCCTTGTTGTGAAACCAGCTCAAGAAAAGATAGAAAAGATAGCTCAACACCATAGAATTCAGCCTCTTCGAGGGGGCAACCTCCTTTACATTACATAAATGAAAAATTCTTGGATGATACAAATGAAAAGACCTCCTTTCTATATATAGGAGTCTAAGGGGTCATAACATAATCAGAGCCGACATAACAATAATAATGTAAGGGCACAATAATAACAATAGTGGGCTTCTATGGGGCACAATAGTAACAATATGGGCACTACATGGGTACATCAATATAGTAAGTGGGTTATACTAATAACAATAAGGGGTTACACTAGTAGTATAGGGGCCTAACATGCCCCTCTCCTTCAAAAAGCGTTGTCCTCAATTCTTGAGTAGTTCTTGATGCTTCTGTATAAAATTCTTGTCCTCCCATGTGGAATATTCAGCGGGTAAGTTCTTCCACTTGATGAGATACTCTGAAATTGATTGATTTCGTAGCTGTCGGGTTCTTGTTTCTGTGACTGCTCCAGGTTCCAATATGATTTTTCCTTCCTCTTCAATTCTATGTAAAATAATTTCTTCTCAGCACACTTATGACCTTTAGTGCATTTGATATCACAATTGTAACAAAGCCCTTTTTCTCTTTTTTCTTCCAATTGTTGTGGTGTAACCCTTGTAGGTTGTGGAAGGCTAGGAGAAACAACACGTCCATCTTTAAAGTTGTGATGGGTAGACTTCCTTGTTGCCATGATTTTACTTTCAAATATGTCACAAAGCCCTTTTACTCTTTCCAATTGTTGCGGTGTTGCTCTAAAGAAGGTGTTGCTCTTTGTATCCTCATAATGTGCTATCATTTCCTCCGTGAGAATTGACCACGTAATAAGTTGTTTAGGAGAAAAAAGCCCTTTATACCATAAAAATTGATCTGGTTCTAAATATGAAGATGCAATACATACCTTTTGTAACAGTGGTACACCATGTAGATCAAAATATTGCTCCATCTGAAGTATCCAATTTACCGGATCCTTGCCATCAAACTTCCTCATCTTGCTTTTTCTTGATTTTAGGACCTAGATCTTGAAACGACTATAACTCTGTACTTGCGGATACTTAAGTTTTGAAATTGCTACCTGTAGTAGCCCTCTATGTCCTCTTTCCAATGCCACCAATCTGATCCAAATTGGATTCTCCAAAAAAGAGTTATACACAATCTCCCAAGATGGCCTGATTATAGACCTTTCCAAAAGAGCGAACTTGTATGAAGTGCCGTGTGTCAATTTTTAGACCCTTGACTCTGAACAATATATAAAAGAAAACTATAGTCCATCCTCTTTCTGTATCTCCTTACGAAATTTCAATCCGATGCTCAGAGAGAAAGTTATGACGATTTTCCCCAGGTCACTTGTTTTGAATGTAATTCAGGAGTCTGCAAAAAGACCAACTTCCTCAGATCATATCTCCGCAAATATCACGCAAAAAACTCTGAAATTTGGACCCAAGGTTCAGCGTGATTTATTCTCAAATGGGTTTTTTTTGTGACTTATGAAACATCATAGAAACAAAGTTATAGCGAAAATTCCATGATGACCTGTTTGGAGCAGAGAAACCCTAGAATCCAAAGCTCCGATACCAAATGTTATGAAACCAGCTCAAGAAAAGATAGAAAAGATAGATCAACACCTTAGAATTCAGCCTCTTCTAGGGGGAAACCTCCTTTACATTACATAAATGAACAATTCTTGGATGATACAAATGAAAAGACCTCCTTTCTATATATAGGAGTCTAAGGGGTCATAACATAATCAGAGCCGACATAACAATAATAATGTAAGGGCACAATAATAACAATAGTGGGCTTCTATGGGGCACAATAGTAACAATATGGGCACTACATGGGTACATCAATATAAGAAGTGGGTTATACTAATAACAATAAGCGGTTACACTAGTAGTATAGGGGCCTAACATCCCTATAATCCAGACACATTCGCCATGATCCATCCTTCTTGTGTACCAATACTACTAGAGTAGAGAAAGAACTTTGACTAGGTTGAATTTACCAACCTCTAGCATTTCTGTAACCATACATACAATTTCACTCTTTTGGGCATAGGGATATCCGTACGGCCTGATGTTTGGAGGAACACTTCTTGGAATCAAATGAGTAGCACGATCATGATCATGAATAGGTGGGAGACCTTTGGGAGTCTCAAATACCTTGGAATGATTGTCTAAGACATTTTGGAGATCTGGAGAAATAAATGATTTCGATGTGGAAACATCTAGCGAACATAATTGTGCAATTACACCTCATTGTTCCTTTTTTAGAAGCTTTTTCATACTGTTAGAGCTGATTATCTTTCTTGGCTTCCCTACAATACCCCTTAATTCAACATCCTTTCCTTCTGTAGAAAATTTCATGAAAAGTTCTTGAAAATTAAAATTTATTGTACCGAAGGATTGTAGCCATTAGACTCCTAGTACAACACCAACACCTCCCATTGGAATCGAAAGCATTGGGCTATTCAATTTATATTCTCCCATTGATAGCTTGATATTATGGCACTTTCCAAAGCAATTTATGGTTCCTCCACTTGCAACCATCACTTGACACTCTGGTGCTAGATATAGGAAGTAATTACATTCTTTTGCTATCTTACAATCAATAAAATTATGGGTACTTCCTAAATCAATCAAAACTATTACCTTTTTCTTCTTGATATGTCCTTCTATCTTGATAGTTTGAGGAGTGGCAATTCAAACCAATGCATTACAAGATATGTTCAGATTCATTTCTTTTTTATCTAGGGTTTTTTCCTAGAGTATATCCTCTTCTTTTGACATTTCTTGTTCCTTTTATTCCTCCTCTTCACAATCTATCTAGAATAATTTCTTCTCAGCACACTTATGACCTTTAGTGTATTTTCTATCACAACTGTAACAAATCCCTTTTTCTCTTTTTTCTTCCAATTTTTTTGGTGTCAACCTTATAGGTTGTGGAGGGCTAGGGGCAACAACACTTCCATCTTTATAGTTGTGAGTGGTAGGCTTCCTTGTTTTCATGATTTTTCTTTCCATTTTTCTTGATAACCTGAATGCCTTCTCCAATGAATCAGGTTACCAAAGGAAAACCTCATGTTGGATATTATTCTTTAAGGTCCCTATGAACACATCAATCCTATGCTCCTCTAGAATATCTTTTACCCTTATGTTCAACTTTTGGACGTCCTCAATGTGCTCCATCATTAAACCCTTTTGTTTGAGACTTATCAATTGGCTAAAAAAGGTGTTGCTTTTTGTATCCTCATAATGTGTTGCCATTTCTTCCGTAAAAATTTCCCAAGTGAAAATTTGTTTATGAGAGCAAAGCCATCGATACCATACAAACTGATTTGGTTCCAAATATAAAGTTGTAAGACGTACCTTTTGTGTGTTTTGCACATTATGGAGATCGAAAAATTGCTCCATCTATTGTATCCATGTTGCGGGATCCTTGCCATCAAACTTCCTCATATTGATTTTTGGAATATGGTGGGTCTTCAATTCAACATTAAAGTCTATGAAATCATGATTAACATTTCTTTTGTTCTCATCATGAGTTTCGTTTACTCCCCTTTCACCATTAGTGACCATTTATGTAGCAACTTATTCAAATTTATCTTCAATTCTTCTGTCTTATCGTCCATGTCATTCATCTTAGCTTCCATATTAGCATCCATGCCATTCATCTTAGCTTCCATGCCATCCATCTTAGCTTCCACACCATTCATCTTAAATTGCATTCCATTCATATTAGCTTCCATGCCCTTCATATTGGCTTCATTTACCTTTAGTGAGAGTGAAATTTGTTGTACTTGGTCTTGTAATTTTGATATATCATGTTGCATTTCTTCCTCTTCTTCATGAGTCATGCTAGAGCTTTCAGGTTGCTTACTAGGTGTTTCCATTTTCTTTCTTTGGGGCTCATTGTCGATAGCAGGAGCCAAAAGAACCTCATTTCAGCAGTGGCAATGAAGTAGTTGGGCCTACCAACCACACCACACCTATAGTTTTACACCATCAAGTGGCTTCACCAATGAGGAGATCTCTGTGTCATCCAACAATGTTTCCTCCTACAGTTTCAAGACCTTCACAGATCAGGTACTATGTGATGTTGATCCTCTAGAAGTTTGTGATGTATTGTTAGGCCAACCATACTTATTGAAGCATCATGTTTTGTATGAGTCAAGGCCTCACACTATTATTATTACTTTCAATGGTAATTTATACAGAATACCAGAGGTAGCCCTTGTTGGCATTATGATACAAGTGTTGTCCTTGGTGGCAACTCACTCACAGGTCAATTCAGTTTTGATAAAAGGAAACTCAGTACAATAGGAATATTCATAGGTGACAGGGCAGTGGTAAAGAAGAACAGGAAGATGGAACTAAGGTCTACTAATTAGAATAAAAAAGGTGACGGAAAAGGTTGATGTAAAGTAGTTTAAGAAGTATATGTAGGTCCACTTAGTCAAAATGATGTATACATGGTGGTTCATAGAATAAAAAGAGCGTATACGTATACACGCACTATTACAAGAGGAAAAGCATGTACAGGTTGGAAAATCAAGGTTTTGTCCAAGGTATTTGGTCTGAGGTATTTGGTCCAAGGTATTGGTCCTAAGTGGTTTTGATCCAAGATATTAAGAAAGGCCTAAAACTATATATGAGAGCATACAATAAATTGGTGTGTCTTAGGATGTCTAAGGGAAGTAATGAAGTTTAGTCTATGGGAGAAGTACATGAACTGTCACGGTCCCATGAGATTCTCCCTTACATCGAAAACAGATCTTACACTTGCTTTTGTGCAGCATCAGGTTCTAAAGTACTCTGGAGATGATTCATGCGTTGTGTTTTATACTTCTTCGAACTCGGTAAAAACACAAAAAATCCTTTTTAGAGTCATGTTTAAGCTATTTTTTGACTCATGAAACATGAAAAGATCACCAAGCTCTTGTCGCTTTGAACTCGTTAAAGGCTGCGAAGCATCATCTACACAGTATAAGTTTACCCCTTTTATAGACTAGGATAGATTACTTACGAAAAAGGTATACGTTGATCTCTCACGGTCAATAGGTTCCCCTGGGTATTATTTTCTACCTTTTCAGATTCGAGGGACAAATTTACGAAAATGGATCTTTGGAGTTTTCTTTCCCGTGTCTTTTTCAAATTCTCTAAATATGAAAAAGACTCTGAGTTTCACCTATGTAGGACTCATTAAACCGTGACGACATTGGACTTGTCATTATGACGAGACTGAGCTTCTCCTTCCTAGGGCTTGTTAAACACAGACTAGGTCGGATTTGTTTGAAAGACAAAATTACATTACGATCATATGCTATCCCCTTCAATATTGTCTTTCAAAAATAATGGGGTACTCGCCAGGAATGATGGGGGGGAATTTGGAAGTAATCTGTTGGTTGCGTTAATTGTTACAGTAGCTTGTATAAATTGGTGTGTCTTAGGATGTCTAGGGGAAGTAATGTTGAAAATTGGCAACAAGAAATTGCTAAAAATAGAAGTGATAAAAATAACTGTTTGGGCATCAGTGCTGGATTGGGCAATAGGGAATGAGAAATGGAAGTGCTAAAAATAGAAGTTCTATTTTTAGCAGTTCAAGTTGGATTCCTATTTTTAGACAGTCCTTGGTCTAAAATAGGAAGTGAAATTCGAATTTGGTCTTACCAGCAGTTTAAATATTAATTAATTAATTATCCATGAGTTAATTAGTTAAGGAAAATCAAACTTGAAGTCTTTGTGAGAACATCCAATAATTTCTCCACTGATTGGGGAATGTGTCCTTGATTTGCTCCACTGATTGAGGAATTAAAGATGAGTTCTATATTGAGAGGATCAGTTGACCTAGTTTAACTTATTCAAGTTCAGTTAGATCAATTTAACAAGTTGTTAAATTAATGAGATATAGTTTGTTGATGCTTGCATGCATGTGACAACTATTATTTTCAGATAACTGAGTATTCTCTCATGGATAACTGACGCATGGTAGTTCAGACAGAGACACAGTTGAGATCAGAGAAGGGATAGTGTACTAAGAGTTGGATGAATATTTTTCCTATAAACGAAGCTCATCCATGATGAGTATTTATCTCCTTCAAGTTTGTGCAGTTAGATAAGAGGTTAGTGAGTGTGTGAAGAGGCCAATTCACATAGGTGGCAGCACTGGACCACAAGGAAACTGCACAAGGAAATGGGAGGCTTGGAGGGCAGAGGAGAAGGTTTGTGAGAATCCTTTGACTGTCTATGAGTAGTATAGGGATTGTACTGAGAGTTGGATAGCTTACGAGCTAAGGCTTTGTGTAATCCGGACATATTTCCACTTGTATGATAATACAAAGACGGGGTGTTAGGTTGGTCCTTTCCCCTAGTTATATCTTCTATGTGATGTGTGTTTGATTTCTCCATATCAGTGATATGTGTTCTTATTGATGTTTCTCATGTTCGATTAAGCTTTCGCTAAATTGGTTGTAGAAGTATATCTCATATTATGCTTTAGTACATTGCATATATTAGTTTGATCTACAAGTGGTGAAATTTCTACATGGTATCAAAGCTAGTTGATTTGTAGAAAAATTCGACATGGTATCAGAGCTAGCTAATGTGTAGAAAAATTGTACAAAATTTTACATGGTATCAGAGCATACGTGATAAAGGAAGAACAATATACAAGAAGAGGAGATTTCAAAGTTTGGAGTTTTGGGACGAGAGTTTGCAGAGTAGATATGAAAATTTCTGTAAATTTAAAAAAAAAAAATAGTAGATTTGGATTCCTTGTAGAAAAATACCCAAAATAAAATAAAAAAATCGGCTGAATCAGAGTTCGGAGGAGGGAGATATCGTTGATTTAAAATCAGCTCTTTTTCCAAAACATTTCATGACGGCGGGAAATATGAAACAGATTGGTGTGCTAGCCAAGAACCTATATGCACTTGAGGTACAAGATGCATGCAAAGCCTTGAGGAGCAAGGAAAAGGTTAGATATTTGGTGGTTGAGAGGGAGAGTATATTACCTCTCAACATGCAGTGCCAGAAGAAGTCTTAGACGATTGTGGAGGAGCCATGATTGGTGCAGCAGCTTGAAGAGGTTATGGAGCAACCACAACAGGGGAAGCTGAGAGGATAATGAGTAGAGACATCTACTCATGTAGAGACGTCCAGTAGGGGGAAACTTTGAGCCAGGTGGGTAGAGGGATCACATGCAGCCATACCTACAGGTAGGAGGTGGGGTGATGTAGAGTGTCTGTCCCAAGGAGGAGGGATAGGATCCTTGAGGTACCCAACCTCTTGGATGATACCTTGCTATGGGAGCCCCGATGTGGAGTATCAGGAACTAATTGATTAGGTAGAGACAGATGTGGATGGAGCGGCAGAGAGAGCCACAGTGTAGGGGATCCCAAGACAGCGCAGAGCATGAAGGCTGCAGCAATGTGAGAGGCACTAGTGTGTTGCACAGTGCAGGGTAGGACAGAGAAGGGTGCAATAGTGCAAGATGCATGGAGATGTTGCAGTAGCACAGAGGTCAGAGAGGGAGCACTTGTCAGTAGCAAGTAGAGCTTCAGCATCAGAATATGTTTCTAGCCCAACATAGAGGTCAGTTGGGATTTTTTTTATTCCGAGAATTGTTGGAGCAACCACACTTGGTAGATGTGTTGCATGCAAAACATTTTAGAGGTACAGGATCAGGTTCAAGAGGAAGCCTTTCTTGTTGAGAGGGAGTATTGAAAATTGGCAACAAGAAATTGCTAAAAATAGAAGTGCTAAAAATAGCACTACTAAAACTAGCAGTTTGGGCATTAGTGCTAGATTAGGCAATAGGGAATGAGAAATGGAAGTGCTAAAAATAGAAGTTCAATTATTAGCAGTTCAAGTTGGATTCCTACTTTCAGACAGTCCCCGGTCTAAAATAGGAAGTAGAATTCAAATTTGGTCTTATCAGCAGTTTGAATATTAATTAATTAATTATCCATGAGTTAATTAGTTGAGGAAAATCAAATCGAAGTCTTTGTGAGAACATGCAATAATTTCTCCACTGCTTGGGGAATGTTTCCTTGATTTGCTCCACTGATTGAGGAATTAAGGATGAGTTCTATATTGAGAGGATCAGTTGACTTAGTTTAACTTAGTCAAGTTCAGTTAGATTAATTTAACAATTTTTTAAATTAATGAGATATAGTTTGTTGATGCTTGCATGCATGTGACAACTATTATTTTCAGATAACTGAGTATTCTTTCATGGATAACTGATGCATGGCAGTTCAGATAGAAACCCAGTTGAGATCAGAGAAGGGATATTATATTATCGGTTGGATGAATATTTTTCCTATAAAGGAAGCTCATCCATGATGAGGATTTATCTCCTTTAAGTTTATGCAGTTAGATTAGAGGTTAGTGAGTGTGTGAAGAGGCCAATTCACATAGTTGGCAACACTGGATCCCAAGGAAACTGCACAAGGAAATAGGAGGCTTAAAGGGCAGAGGAGAAGGTTTGTGAGAAGCCTTTGACTGTCTATGAGTAGCAGAGGGATTGTACTAAGAGTTGGATAGCTTCCGAGCTAAGGCTTTCTATAATCCGGACATATTTCAACTTGTATGATAATACAGAGATGGGGTTTTAGGATGGTTCTTTCCCTTAGTTATATCTTCTGTGTTATGTGTGTTTGATTTCTCCATATCAGTTATATGTGTTCTTGTTGATGTTTCTCATGTTAGATTAAGCTTTCGCTAAATTGGTTGTAGAAGTAGATCTAGTATTATGCTTTAGTACATTGCATATATCAGTTTGATCTATAGGTGGTGAAATTTCTACATGGTATCAGAGCTAGCTGATTTGTAGAAAAATTCTACATGGTATACGAGCTAGCTGATGTGTAGACAAATTATACAAAATTCTACAAGTAATGAACTTTGGTCTATGGGAGAAGTCTAAAGAGTTAGCGGTGAAGAGTAGGAAGAAAGGCTCTACAGCTGTGTGTGTAGAGGCTTAAATTAGAGACCACAGTTAAGTGCACGGACCCCTACATCTGAGTGCATAGGGAAGTCTTGATTCTGTAAGCAAAACTGAGTATTAATAGAAAATATTGTTGCAAAAATACTTTTTTTTATCTCTTTACTTATGTTTATATGAATACGCCTTATGTTATAATGGGTTTATGAAATAATGATGTATTGATGCGCGACTTTACATGAATTATACTGTTATATGAATGGAATTACTGTTAACTATTTACGTGAAGATTATCTTGTTGTATGTTGAAGTTATTGAACACTTAAGATGATCTGGGTAATTATTGGGTTATAAGTAATCTTTGATGCGTGTAAATAGTGTATTCACTGATTGAGGGTCCGCGAAAGACAATTGTAGACCTTTGCAGAGGTCTAGAGGCTAATTAAAGAAGTTACATCGATAAGCCTTAAAGGCTTATCGATCTGTGTGAAGGAAGAGTTAGGGCATAAAATGAAATCACGCTTATCTCTGGGTGCGGAAACTTGGTTCCAACATCCCCCCATACTGCTTCAGGTGAGACTTCATCTACACTCCATGGATTGATGCCGAAAGGACCAATAATGTAGGGATTTGTTTCGAGAAATTAACTTTGAACCTGGGTCAAGAACCACTAAGCCAACAAAGCATATTTTAGTATTTTATATTAATGAAATGAAGTGTTATTTCTGTTGGAACTTTGTATTTATGGTTATAGCTATAATTTTTTGCATTCCTGTTTAAGTTCGGATCATTCTCATATGTAGATTGACCCAAATGTTTTCCAATAAGTTTTTTATTGGCAAAAGACAATGGCCTGCCTTCTTGCACTAACATTGTGCCATTTTCCATACCTGAAGCATCACATTCAATCACAAAAGATTTGGTGAAGTTTGGTAAAGCCAATACTAGAGTGGAGCACATGGCTTATTTGACAGCCAAGAAGGCTTACTGAGTTGCGTCATTCTAAAGAAATGAATTTTTCCTCAGAAGCTTAGCGAGGGGTCTGGTAATGCATCCATAATTGCAGAAAAATTTGTGATAGTAGCCCATGAGACCCAAGAATCCATGCAAACTCTTCAAGGTTTCTGGTTGGGGCCAATCTTGGATTTCCAAAATCTTTTTAAGATCAACCCTCACTACGTCATGACCCACAATTTGTCCCAAATACTTTACTTCTTTAATGCCAAGGAGCAATTGGATAATTTGAAAAATAATTTGTGACCTTGGAGAAATTTCAATATCTATTCAACATGTTGAAGGTGTTTGTCCCATGTTATTTTGTATAAGAGAATATCATCAAAAAATACTAGGACAAATTTTCTGAAATATGGTTTTAGAAGCTGGTTCATGAGGCTCTGTAAAGTGGATAGACCATTATAGAGACCAAATGGCATGACCAGGAGTTCATAATGGCCTTCATGAGTTCAAAATGTTGTCTTGGGAATGCCAAGTCCTTTCATACGTATTTGGTGATAACCTGATCGAAGGTATAACTTTGTAAAACGTTTAGAATCATGCAGTTCATCAAGAAGATCATCAACTACTGGAATAGGAAATTTGTCCTTGATAGTGAGCTTGTTAAGGGCCCTAAAGTCAAGACATGTGCACCATTCTCCATCTTTATTTAGAACCATGACCATTGGAGATGAATAAGGTTTGGTGCTGGGACAAATAACACCGGCTTCAAGGAGTTTCTTGATGATTTTTTAAATTTCACTCTTTTGCACAAAAGGATATCAATATGCATGGACATTTGGCATTTGGGCACCTGACAAGAAAGGGATGTTATGATCATGTTCACCCCTTCAGGGTGGGATCTCCTTAGGTTTGTCAAAGACCCACTAGTGGCAGTCTAATACATGTTTCATATTAGGATGAATATGAGTAGGTGTGGATTTAATGGCATGGATGGCATTAAATTGGGTTACTACCACATGATGCCTCTTTTTTAAAAGCTTCTCCATTTGATGTGATATGATGATAGTAGGATCACCTTCCTGGGGTCCCCTCAATGTGAGAGTGTGGTATTTATGCTTAAAGCTCATATATAACTTATGGAAATCCATTGTTATAGGGCCCAGTGTGTAGATCCATTCAACACCAAGGAAAATGTCCAAGCCACCCATTTCAATAGAAAACATGTGGGTTTTGAGGTGATAATCCCCCATATAAATATTAATATTTTCACAACATTCTTCACATTTCATGGTCCCCCCACCAGCGATAAGGACATGGAAATTAAATATCGCCCATACAAAATAATGAACAACTTCTTCTACTCTCTTATGGATAAAGTTATGAATATTTCCACTATCATTCAACACCACTACTGGCCGATGTTTAATAAAACCTCAGATTTTGAGAGTTGGGGGTGAAGAAATTCCATCTAAGGCATGTAGTGATATAACCAGCTCATCTGGTATGGTTGTGAGATCATTGTCTATGTTAGTTTGGGGTTCACATGCTTCTTTCCTCAGACACTTTAGTGGATGGAACTTCATTGATTGAGTTGTTTTGCATAGGGAAAATTTTAAGGATGGAAAATTATCTTGAAGTTTAAAACCATTGGTGAATCTCACTCGTCCCTAATATGAAAACTATAAAATGTTTATTGATGTATTTGTAAAATTATCCAAATTTATTATGATTTTATGTATACTCTCTATATCATTTTGTTGATTTTTAGGGTAACATAATTTAATATTGTAAATTTTGGGTGAATCATTTTTATAAAAAATGGAAATTGGTGAAGGGAGGAAGAGACAAATCCAGGATTTTTTGCAAAAATGGAACATCTGACCAAGTTCCTCACCTTCTGGGAGCTAAATTATACTTGTACAAAAGAAGGATGGGACCTCGAGGCTCTGTGTTGATTATTGGGCACTGATCCGGATTTAAGCAGGAACGCAGTAGATTACAGAGATAACCATAAATACATAGATGCGATAACCATAAAAACAGAGATGTAGCAGAAATAATACTTCATTTCATTAATGGAGAATACTGAAATATGCTTACAAATAGAAATAACCCAGCTAGGGCAATGGTAGCTTATCTCTGAGAAGAGATGTGTCGGCTACATGCCTCTGAACTGTTTCGAACTGTGTTTACAATGAGGCTCGAAGGCCTATTGATTATTGAGAAACAATGGAGAACCCTTCACATTCCAAAACCTAACCCTAGAAGATGAAACGCCAAATTGTGGGCCCCGTTTTGGGGTGAGTTGGACAGCCAACTTCCCGAGGTCGCGAATTAGTCGTATTATCTCCATTTGACGTGCATGATAGCCCGTTGGAAAGATCTTTCCGAGGACTACAACAGAAAAGACGATTTTTATAAAAAAATCGCTGGCGGTGGATTTCCCAAAAAACGTCGTTTAGGGCCTCAAAACGGCTCCGGAAGTTTAGGACCCGAAAAACTGCTAAAAATAGTAAACTGCGCTATAATTAAGGAAAGTGAAAAACTGAAAGAGACAGTTGTGGAGGTCCAAATGGGATAGGTTGGTGGCCACCAACATCCATCTGGATCATTCCTCCCCCCTTAGGAAGGAATGGTCCCCATTGCGTTGAGTTCCTCCCTGAGATGAGGAAGCTTTTGCTGAGCTGGGTCTCTGGTGAGATGTTCTACAATATCTAATGTGTCCAGAAATGGTGGGAAGCATGGTCGGCTACGGTCCACATTGAACACTCGGTGCAAGCGAAGGAATGGAGGAATGCTGTGCTTCAAAGAATTGTTGCCCGTAGCCTTGGTACTAGTGTAAGGACCATGTCGGAGTGGCCTGAGCTTCTGATGGGTTCTGGTAAGGCATTCTTTCTATCGATGCAACCAAACTTTGTTCCCCACCTGAAACTTGCGTGGTACCCCTGTGGGTGAGAAGAAGTTGTTCCTGTGTTCTGTTCTGACTGTATCCCTCTGTTACTGCTGCTGCGTGGAGGAACCCTTCGTGGGGGTCATGGATGTAGCAACGATCTTCCCCTTACTTTGGGAGCAAACCAGACAGAAAATAAATTTCCTAGTCTTTGAGATGAGCTTGCTGCCTTTCTTAGCAGTGATCAAAGAGGTGGAAGTAGGTGGGGCTACCTCTGGTATCCTGTATAATGAATTATCCAAAGAAATAATGACAGCGCAAGGCCTTGATTCATACACAGCATGTCGCCTCCACAAGTATGGTTGGCCTAATAGTACATCACAAACATCCAGAGGTGTAACATCACATAATACCTCGTCTGTGAAGGGCTTGATGCTATAGGGAAGGCGGCACTGCTGGCGAACTTTGAGATCTCGTCCTTCGTGAAGCCACCCGATACTGTATGACTGTGGGTGTGGTGTAGTTGGTAGGCCCAACCGCTTCACGACCTCTGCTGAAATGAGGTTCTTTTGGCTGCCACTGTTGACAATGAATTGCAGCGGCGAACCCTTCACCCACATCTGTGAGTGGAAAAGACGTTCCCCATCCTCTGGCTCTTCGGGCTCATTCTTCTGGATCTTGGCGGTGGCAACAGTGGCACTAGGATCCGCATAAATGATCTGCTTCCCTTTGCCATTCCCCTCATCAGGTTCTGGCTTAGAGTCGGAACATGCATCTGATTCAGAAGCCTTCAACTCGGCCACTAGCAACTACTTGGTCCGACACTCACTTGTGTTATGAGTGGGACTCTTGTGGAACTCACACCACTTTCCTATGTCCTTCTTCAGCTTCGTGGTGGTGTTATTTTCTTGCGGCTTCGAGGCATTGCCTTGGGTCACCCTGCCTTGGCTTTGTCCTTTAGGCTTCGAATTTGCACATCCAAAGTCTCGCTTCTTCTGTTTGAACTTTTGCTTGATTTTGACAGCATATCGATATGTTGTGCCGAGTGAGGATATGTTCAAGAACTCCATCTCTTCTTGGATGTATTTGTGTAGGCAGCTGCAGTATTTGAGTACCAGATGCAGCTCAGAATCTTTGATACCCAACTGTGTGCGAAGGGTATGAAAAATATTTGTGAACTCTGGCACATCTTGGTCTCGTCCCTGCCGCAGTGTGGTCCATTTGATGTATTTGTCCTCATAGCTTTTGACAGGGTAGTACTGCTCCTTGATGGCATCCCGGAAGTCATTCCAAGTGGGGGCGGCTGAAAACAGTGAACCTGTACTTTCATCCTTCTGCTCGCAGTATGTTTCCCACCAGTCCTTGACGTGGGGGGTTGCTTTGAGAAGAGCGAAAATAATCTTTTCCCGACTTGAAAATTCATGAACAAAAAAATACCCATCTAGCAGATTTAACCATTTATCTACGGCATCTGCATCTATTTGACCCTCGAAGATGGGAATTTCAAAATTAACTTGTACCTTAAACGGTATGGCGTTTCCAAAGTAGCTGTTGGAAGCCGATGCGTCGCCTCTGGGTAGCCGCTGAAGGATCTACGCAAAGCTATCCATCATCACGTTCCTTTGCCGCTCGAGGGCTTCTTCGAGCAAGATTCTGATAGGATCTCCTGCCCCCTCGTCTTTCTTCTCATCCACCATGGGAGGTCGTCGAGATTTGTGAGGCTGGTCTTGCAAAGGTTCGACCAATTCAAGCCCTAACTCCTTATATCTCGACCTCGTTGGGGACATGCAAAGAAAAACAGAGAAAAAGCAGACGCTCTGATACCACTGATCCAGATTTAAGTAGGAACGCAATAGATTATAGAGATAACCATAAATACAGAGATGCGATAACCATAAAAATAGAGATGCAGCAGAAATAATACTTCATTTCATTAATGGAGAATACTGAAATATGCTTACAAATAGAGATAACCCAGCTAGGGCGATGTTAGCTTATCTCTGAGAAGAGATGTGTCGGCTACATGCCTCTGAAATGTTTCGAACTGTGTTTACAATGAGGCTCAAAAGCCTATTTATTATTGAGAAACAATGGAAAACCCTTCACATTCCAAAACCTAACCCTAGAAGATGAAACGCCAAATTGTGGGCCCCGTTTAGGGGTGAGTTGGACAACCAACTTCCCGGGGTCGCGAATTGGTCGTATTATCTCCGTTTGACGCGCATGATAGCCCGTTGGAAAGATCTTTCCGAGGACTACGATGGAAGACGATTTTTGTTAGAAAAATCGCGTCGTGGATTTCCCAAAAAATGTCGTTTAGGGCCTCAAAACGACTATGGAAGTTTAGGACCCGAAAAACTGCTAAAAATAGTAAATTGCGCTATAATTAAGGAAAGTGAAAAACTGAAAGAGACAGTTGTGGAGGTCCAAATGGGATAGGTTGGTGGCCACCAACATCCACTTGGATCAGGCACTAAACAAAATCGCTATTAGGAACAGGTAGACAATCCCAAAGATTGATGAGCTTCTAAACCAGCTCAAGGGGGACAAGTATTTTAGGAAAATTGATTTGAAGTTTGGTTATCCCTAGGTTCCAATAAAGCCCATAGATGTATGGAAGACCACCTTAAAATACAAGACAGGCCTTTTTGAATGGTTGGTCATGCGTTTCGGGTTGAAAAACCCCCCTGCTACCTTATGAGGCTGATGGATAACATCTTACGACCATTCACCAACTTGTCTATGGTTGTTTATATGGACAACATTCTCATATTTAAAAAGAGTTGGGAAGAGAACTTGCACTGCTTTGAATAGGTGCTTCAAACCTTGTCGTGAAACAAATTGTGTACCAACTTGAAGAAATGCACCTTTGACATGAGCCAGGTCCAATATTTGGGTTACATCATAAATGAACAAGGTGTGCATGTGGATTTGGCTAATATCTAATTTATTTAGGATTGGTCAACCTCGACCACTTTAAAATAACTTCTCTGCTTCTTGGGTCTTGCCGCTTTTTATCATAGGTTTTTCTTGGGATTCTCCCATATCACCTGGCCTTTGAGTCAAGTTACCAAGGTCGGAGCGAAAGAAACATTTCTTGGTATGAGTCCCAACAGAAGGAATTTTTCGAACCAAAGCATCGCCTCTACTCTACACCTATGATCACATTGCCAAACCTGTAACAACCCTTTCAAATCGAGACAAACACCTCTAACTATGCTAATGGTGTAGTCCTCACCCAACATCAGCATCTAGTGGCCTATCATAGTGAGACACTTTCTATTACAATTTGGAAACACCCAACCTATGATAAACCAATTTATTCTATTGTGCAGGCTTGCCAGCAATGGAAGCATTGAAATTGAGTATGGAATAAACTTGTTAAGATTTTTATTAAACCCAACATTTCAAACTTATAACTTAGTCCATCTTTAGGGGAATACGAATTTTCTTGAGAAGATCAATGTGCTTTGTATAGAGATAATAATGTTCAATGTGTGTGTGTATATATATATATATAGATATAGTGTACTATTTTAAAAACTTTTAAGGTTGTCTTTTTGAAATTGTTTATTACTATTTTTATTATTATTATTATTGATATATACAAGTATATTTTAATGTATGGGAAGAGTAATTTCTAGTTGTCATTATGAATAGAATGTTTTAATAATGGTTTCCATGTATTGCTAAGATTTAATCCTAATCTCGGTTCATGTTATTTTTTCTTTTTTCTACTTCTATAGTTTCTTTAATTTTTATTTTTAAGGAATGATCTTACATTTTGATAAGTTTTTCTTCTTCCATACAGATGTAGTGAGATGATGAGTGTGCATGTTTTTCTAGGTAAGATTTTGTTGTTATTTTTCTTAATACGTTGATCCGAACTTATGCAGGAATGAATAGAATACAAATATAAACATAAACACAGAGATGCAACATAAATAAAACTTCATTTCGTTAATATCAAAAAATGGAAATATGCTTACATATATAATGGATAAAACTAACTCAGGTGACGAGAGCTTATCTATGAGAAGAGATGTGGTGGTGTTGAAGCCTCGAAAATTGTTGCTACAACATGGGGGAAAACTGCCAAGTCTGGACCTTGGTTAGCAGCTACTTTTCCGTTTGGTTTAGTGGCTCTGACTGGGGATAATGGTACCAGTTTCTCAAAAGAGATTTTGATAGTGGATATGGGGTTATATATTATGTAATGGAGGAATGATTAAGCTAAGTGTAATCTAATCTAAACTATTAAACACACGCATATATCCTAGTTTCAACACTATTAAACTATAACCATGCCTCGGAATAAAGTAAATTATGTGATTTACAATAATGTCATATAGCAATTGGTAATAAAGGTCATTCAATTGCAATAAGAAGTGAAATCGTTTAACAATAATCATTTTGGATAAATAGTTAGCCAAAACGATTGTGAAAGATATATCACATATAGAATCGTTCATATATTCAGCATAAATTTAAAGCCAACACCATACAAAAGTGAAATAATGCTAACCATAATTCAAACTTTCATACATAAAACAATTAAAGAAAAGTTATTGCCTAATACATAAATAAAACAAAACCATAAGATAAAAGTACCATATATGATAAGTTCTGCTCATGTGTTTCAGCAATATCGATCTAATTCCAATCAATCCAACATCATCTAACAATACAAAAGTTCAATTTCAGTAGAGCATGCCAGATATTCAAAAGAAAATAGATCATGTTCCATTCATTCCACCAAAACCTCCCCAAAGGCACATAAGTGCATGTTTTGAAGAATGTTTCTGATAATATTTATCGATCCCTCCCTAAATGCATGAGATTGGTTTAAATACTAAACTATAGTTCCTAAAATAGATTATTACAAAAAATAGTTGAGGAGGTTTAAATGACCTTCCTCAGATTATGCTAAATAAAACTAAAATAGAAATAAACCAACGTGACTAACTCCTTTGCATTTGATCCTTAAGATTGGAGATATTTTTCATTGGTTTGAGTTGTGTCAGTTGGCTGATCACAAATTTCAACTATCTAGTAAATATAGGCTCCGTCAGTGCTGGCACCATTTTTTGTGTGGAGGTAGTTAGGCATCACAAATTCATCCACTAGCTGTATGGTTTGACTAAGAATTGCTAGTATGCTTCCCAGTTTCACTTGCTCGTTTGTTGGATCACCTCCTCCCTTTCCTTTGTCTCTTGTCTCCATTGTTGCTCTAGTTGATTGGCATTCGGAAGAAATCCTGGTATCGATTCTACAACCAGGTTGGTGCCATGTTGATTTTTATTTATGGCTTCAATGATGATGTTTGATGTTGCTACCGCAACCGTCGTTTCCCTTTCTACTTGCTTGAGCTAAGAATCCCAGTCTACAAATAGAATTTCTTTACGTGATTCCTCTAAGTTTGGAAAATAAACCTTCTTCCCATCTTCTAATTCTTGCCAAGTGATAAAGCTAGAAATCCACTGATGGATTTCATCATACTCAAGTATCATGTCAATGACTTGTCTCGTTAGCTTATCATTGATATTGTAATAAGGACTTATTTGCGAAATTTTTCTGTCACAGAAATTCCTTTTATTGCATTAGTTGGGAGTTAAGGTTGAGTTCTTTTACGAAATGATTTATTTGGGGGTTGTCTTTATCCTTATTTAACATAGCTTGAATCCATGCATCTCTTTCTGCTGGGTTGTCTTGATGTTGTATTTGCATATGTTCAAACTCCTGCTAAAGCTTGGCCACATGTAACTCTTCTTGTTGGTTAGATTTTTCCTATTCTAATTGTTGTTCCAACAGAAAAATCTTTTATTTGTTTTCTCTCAGCAACATTTGGACCTCTATCGCTTTATCAATAGTTTTCATGGTATAGGCTCTTGCAAACTAGGACATTCTCATAAGGTTTTCTAATGGGTCCATGGGAGAATCCTTCCAGACAATCTCCATTGGTTCATTGTCGGGAGTGGTAATAGATACAACATCTAACTTTCTTTTCTTCCTCTACCTTTTGATGACAACTTTGTGGGTAGGGCTATAAAACATATCTAATGGAGGAATTTCCTCAATTCTCAAAATAATTTTAGAAGTGGGGGTGGCAAGAATGAGCTCCACATTCTGAGTGCTTATAATTTTCTCCACTGTAATTTCTTGAGTTGATTTGTGTTGTGGAGTTTGTATCTCAGATGTCTGTTCCTCTGCATGGAGCCTCTTATTAAAATGCTTCCATTCTTTTTCTAAATCAACAATTAGGGGTTTTGCCGACTGAGTGGAAGTAGAGTGAATTTCAGCCTGTTTCATTGTCGAGGTTTTCTCAACTTCTTTCTCTGTAGTTCCAGTTGTGTCCCTTTCGCACTCTCTGTTTTTATTGCCCCCATTTTGAGATTGTTGTTGGCATTATGATACAGTTGTTGTCCTTGATGGAAACTCACTCAGATGACAGTTCATAGTGTAGTAGGTTAATAGCAAAGGATTACAAATTAGACTCCAAATATTGAAGAAAGAGAGTAGTTTGAGAAGTATACGCTGGTTCACTTTGTCCAAGCAGAGTATACACGTGGGTTAATAGAAAAAAGGAGCGTAAACGTATACAGGCACTTTCACAAAAGGAAAAGATTTTATGGGATGGAAAACCAAGGTTTTGGTCCAAGGTATTTAGTCCAAGGTATTTTGGTCCAAGGTATTGATCCAAGGTATTTGGTTCGAGGTATTTGGTCTGAGGTATTGACCCTAGGTATTTGGTCCAAGGTATTGGTCCTAACTAGTTTTGGTTGAAGGTATTAAAAAAGGCCTAAAACTATATAAGGAAGAGAAGATGATTAGGCCAAGGGGTGCATTTATTGAATATCTTATGAAGTGTTAGATCAAATATGCAGGTTATGGGTTTCTGATGCTTTGCTTGATCTGAACTAAGCATGCACCTATGTGGTTGATGATGGATAATTGATGGGGATCATAAGGACTGAAATGAATTATCATTATGTGGTTTGATCATGGATAGTCTAGATTTGAATGCTAACGCATTTTTTATTCTGTAAATATTATGATTTGGGTATGATTGCAGTCTGGAATATCTGAGAAGTTTTTAAGATAGTATTTGCATCTCTATATGCTGGTTCACTTTAGTAAAAGAGGGTATACACACTGGTTAGTCACATCCAAGTAGTGTATACATTATGAAGTATGATATTTTAAGTTGCAATTGGATTTGGTTGTTGTTGCAAAGTTCTAGGTTTTTCTTTGTGTTCTGGTGACAGTGCTCTGAATGTTCAGATTAATTGATTGCAATTTGCTTCAATGATGATGGGTCAGAGATTTATGATTAAGTTTCAGTGATTGGTTGATGTAAATGTATTACATGGTTGTATTGTAGTGGTGATTGATTCTGATCTTCAATGTTGTTGATGGGTCTAGTATGAAAATTAGATGAAATGAGGCCTTCAGATTGTGGTTTTGTGTTCCAGCAGTATCCAGTCTAAAAATTTATGAAACATGGTCCTTGGAGGAAGAGAGAAGGTCATAGCCTTCTATAGGTCAGTGCCTACATATTGGTAAACATATCGGCTATTACAAGAGCCAGGGGGTTCGAGATCCCTTCAGTAGCAGCTAGAGAATGAGTGAAGGTCGTAGCCTTCTATAGGCTGACGCCTACGTACTAGTAAATGGATCAGCTAGTACAAGAGTCATGGGGTTGGAGATCCCTTCCAATAGCAGCTAGAAAATGAGTGAAAGTTTGATCCTTCTGTAGGTTGGCACCTATGTACTAGTAAATGGATCAGCTAGTACAAGAGCTAGGGGGTTGTAGCTCCCTTCTAGTAGAAGTTGGAGAATGAGAGAAGGTTGTAGCCTTCTGCAGGTGGGCGCATGTGTACTAGTATGAGTCTGCACTAGTACAAGATTGTAAACATGTTTTTCTTATATTAAAAGAAGACAACAGCAGGTGGTTTTTGTCCTGCATTGGATTTCCACCTTAAATCTTGGTGTTCATGTGTGTTTCTTATGTGTGATAGTTTGTTCTGTTATTACTGCACATGGTTACTATTTATATGGTTAATGAAGTACTAATGCATTAATTGAAGATCAACATATGATGAATTAACTAAACCATAAGTTTGTTGGATATGTGTTGGTTGCCTTAAATACAGTTGTGTGTAAACACAAGTTATCTTCATTGAAGTAGCGTATATAAATCAGAGTATGAAAAGAGAAAACATATTGAATTGATAATAGTGATTCATCCCCCTCTCAGCATTATTTCCAACAATTGGTATCAGAGCCGATCCTTTGGTAGAAGCTTGATCGCTTATAGGAGATCTGTAGAAATAATGGGAAAGAAGCTAAAGAAGAAAGAGCCTCAAAAAAGGAATACATCTCAAAGGAATAGTGACAGTAGGATAGAAAATGGACCATTAGGTGGAAGCAAGTATTCAGATTGAGAATCACCTCAGATTGAAGATGAACAAGAAAATGAAGTATCAAGTACAAATTTTTGGTCTTCTAGTGGTACTTTTATTTGTTCATGCAATATTGAATATAGTGGAAGTGATCGTGAAAGAAACATAGAAGCAGAAGTTAAAAGACTCATAGATAAAATTAGAGATCAACAATATCTATTTAAAAAAAGGGAGTGTGCCTTCAAATCAGAAGTTACCAGACTAAAATCTCAGGTGCAAGATGGAAACAAAGTAAGGAAACAGTACAAGGAAAAGGAAGATCAATGTCAAAAGCTACAGGATGAAGTGTCATCATTAAGAAATGAAGGAAATGAAAAGAGTACAACAATCTAGAGACTTAAAGATAGATCCAGTTACTATGAAAGTCTTGAAGCTAAGATCCTCTCTCTAAAATAAGATCTTGAAAAATAAAATAAGCAGAATGAAGAACTCCCTCAAGGAGATGAAGCACAAGAAAATGAGATTCTCAAAGTAAGGAAACAGGTGGAAGAAGGAGGAAAGGTTGAAGAAATATTGAAGAAGAAATATCTAGAAAAGGAAGAGCAATATCAAGTTGAGCTAAATATCTTAAAAGGTAAATTAGAAGAAAAGGATGAACTGTTACGATTTCAAGACAATACTAAGATTTTGGATATTATTCTTAGTAGTCAAAGGACTCCTACCATCAAAACTGGGCTTAGTTTTCATGAATCTGTTGAAGGTGAATCTAGCTCACAAGGTGAGGCAAGGAACTCTAATGCAAACTCTGAAATGCTCAACAAGGAGATGAGACATCAACCCCATCAACAACCAAGGAAATAAATTCTTCAAAGAAATTTTTTTACTCCTAACCATGGAAGTGATAGTTGGTTATTTCCTCTGATGAATAATGTTTAATGTTTCATATGTCATAATTTTGAACATGTTGCAGCGAGATACAAAAGTAGAATGGTTCAAGACCGTCACACAGAAAGATCATCAGCTTCTAGGTACTTTAAGGGTTATTTTTTTTCTCGCAATATGTTTGGTCGCAAATTCATTGACTACAATAAAAGGAATATGAAACATGTAAGATGCTATGCATGTAACAAGTTTGGACATATAGAAAAGGATTGCAGGAAAAAATTTTGGGCACCATATCAGAAGGAGAAAACATCATCACACTCGAAGATATGGAAGAAGAAGGAAGTACATTCAGAAAGATATGGCATAGCACAGTGTAGATACATAATAGACTCAGGGGTAGTTGAAAGTGTGAAACTTCAGTGTTCTAAATATAATACGCAATTTTCATGAAGAGAAGTCAAATATATACGCGAGTTCGAAATTGCATAGTCACGTATATGTTGGTTTGAGAAAAAAGCATTGGGACAGACTCAAGAAAAGGGGTCTGATATGGTTTAGTCAATTATCTGCTCTGTTTGATGATGGTTACAATCTACTGATGATATGTGGAAATGTGTTGGTCCTCATAAGCTATTAAAAATTTGATGTATATCTAATTGATGATGATGCCTTGATGATTCTTACTAATATTTACAATGATCATATCTGACAATGAATAGTTGGCACAGGTTTAGGGGGAGCATATGCTTCTAATAATGCATTGTTGGCATTATGTTAGAATATCTTGGTATATGAAGATGCTTATATTGCTTGATCCACATAGTTGTTTTGATTCAAGTGACTCTTTTGATGATGGACATATACAGGCTATTGATATTGATTCTATTGGAAGATGTTGATGGTGCAGTTCATATATGATGTATGATAGTTGCTGATGACTATCATGGTCTTGTTTAGATTGTTGGTCCTTGTTATAAATTTCATGTATATCATTTGATGTAAAGGTCATGAAAAGACCTAATTTGTAACCCCACTATGCATGGGAAGGATGATGTAATAATTTATATTTCAGTCATGTATAAACATTTGGTATATCCCCACTTGGTTGGGTGGATGAGTCAAAATTGGTGTATCCCCACTTGGTTACGATATTGATGTATGTATGAGTCATTGGTGATAGGAAGGTCATACTCACTTAGTTGAGTTATAGAGTCATGTTATTCTTTTGAAAAATATTTTTTGCAGACTCTGCATGTGCTCAGGGGAGCATGGACGGTTTAGTGCATCTCAGCACATACAAAGGGGGAGATTCATCAGAGAATTTAGCATGTACTTAGGGGGAGCATCAACATCATGATGTGTATCAAAGGGGGAGAATAACTTGGTCCACCCTTTGCCCTTAATGTCAAAGGGGGAGAGTGTCTTGGTGTTGTTGTTGCCATCAAGTCCAAAGGGGGAGATTGTTGGCATTATGATACAGGTGTTTTCCTTGATGGCAACTCACTCAGATGACAACTCATAGTGCATCATGTTAGCAACAAAGGATTACAGATCAGACTCTAGAGATTGAAGAAAGAGAGTATTTTAAGAAGTATATGTTGGTTCTTTTTGTCCAAGCAGTGTATACATGCGGGTTAATAGAAAAAAAGGAGAGTATACATATACATGCACTTTCACAGAAGGAAAAGTGCATATGGGATAGAAACCAAGGTTTTAGTATGAGGTATTTAGTCCAAGGTATTTTTGTCCAAGGTATTGATCCAAGGTATTTGGTTTGAGGTATTTGGTCCAAGGTATTGACCCTAGGTATTTGGTCCAAGGTATTGAGAGAGGCCTAAAACTATATAAGGAAGAGAAGATCATTAGGCCAAGGGGTGGAAGTATTGAATATCTTATGAAGTGTTAGATCAAATATGCAAGTTATGGGTTTCTAATGATTTGCTTGATCTGAACTAAGGATGCACCTATGTGGTTGATGATCGATGATGGATTGGGATCATAAGGCCTGCAATGAATTATCATTATGTGGTTTGGTCATGGATAGTCTAGATATAAATACTAACGCATGTTTTATTATGTAAATGTTATGATCTGCATATGACTAAAGTCTGGAATATCTGAGAAGTTTTTAAGATAGTATTCGCATATCTATACGCTAGTTCGCTTTAGTAAAAGCACGTATACACAACGGTTAGTCACATCCAAGTAGCGTATACATTATGAGTTATGATATTTGAAGTTGCAATTGGATCTGGTTATTTTTGCAGAGTTCTGGGTTCTTCTTTATGTTCTGGTGACAGTGGTCTGAATGTTTAGATTGATTGATTGTGATTTTCTTCAGTGATGATGGGTTTTCAATGATTGGTTCAGTTGTGGTTGATTCAGAGATCGATGATTGAGTTTCAGTTATTGGTTGATGTAGATGTATTTGATGGTTGTATTGTAGTGGTGATTGATTCTGAGATTCAATTTTGTTGATGGGTCCAGTATGAAAATTGGATGAAACGAGGCCGTCAGATTGTGGTGTTGTGTTCCAGGAATATCCAGTCAAAAAATTTATGCAACTTGGTCCCTAGAGAAAGAGAGAAGTTCATAGCCTTCTGTAGGTTAGCGCCTACGTACTAGTAAACATATTAGCTAATACAAGAGCTAGGGGGTTGGAGCTCCCTTCTAGTAGCAGCTGGAAAATGAGTGAAGGTCATAGGCTTCTATAGGCTGGCACCTACATACTAGTAAATGGATCAACTAGTACAAGAGCCAGGGGGTTGGAGCTCCCTTCTAGTAACAGCTGGAAAACAAGTGAAGGTCGGAGCCTTTTGTAGGTCGGTGCCTACATACTAGTAAATGGATCTGCTAGTACAAAAGCTAGGGTGTTGTAGCTCCCTTCCAGGAGAAGCTGGATAATGAGAGAAGGTTGTAGCCTTCTTGAGGTGGGTGCCTACATATTGGTATGAGTTTGCACTAGTACAATATTGCAAACAAGTTTTTCTTATATTAAAAGAAGATAATAGCAGGTGTTTTTTGTCCCCTATTGGGTTTCCACCTTAAATCTTGGTTTTCATGTGTGTTTATTATGTGTGATGGTTTGTTCTATTATTACTGCACATGGTCACTATTTATGTGGTTAATGAAGTATTGTTGCACTAATTAAAGATCAACATATGATGAATTAACTGAATCATGAGTTTGTTGGATATACGTTGGTTTCCTTAAATACAGTTGTGTGTAAACGCAAGTTACTTTCATTGAAGTATCATATATAAATCAGAGTATGAAAAGAAAAACATATTGATTCACCTCCCTTCTCAGTATTATTTCCAACAATTGTTGCTATGAGTTCTCCAACTCATGATTAGAGTTCTCCTGGGACTCCGCTTCAGAATCTTCTTTGGAATTTTCTTTCAAGATTTCCTCTAAGCTTACATTGGGAGTTGGCTCCCTTATTGGCTAAATCTGTAGTAGGTCCAGTGGGACCTTCAATAATTTCCTCTCCCTATATTTTAAAAAATACTCAAGATCATTTGGGGTAAAAAGCAGTCATGCCATATGTGTCACTTCTGAAAATGTCTCTTTTTGTAGGAAGAGGTCATTCAAGGCATCTTCCTCATGGGTGAATGGTTTCACTTTCACCGTAGTAGTGAAGTCTTTGATGGTGCCATTTGGGTCATACTGTCTCCCTTGGAATGTAGTTAATTTGATATACTTCATAATCTCTGCTTCTTTGCAGGCATGTCCTGTTGGGTCGTGTTATATTCTTTCCACGACTAGCTCACGTAGTTAACTGGGGGGTTAGAGGGGGGGTGGATGCCCCCATTAATTGCATCGATTGCATAGTGGGGGGGTCACAGGGGGGTCGCAGCCACCCCTGTGCACGGGGTTTGAGGGGGGCAGGTAGCCCCCCTCTACAGGGTCCGGGGAACTGCCCTAGGGAAAATATTTTTTGGACCCTATATTAGGTTGGTCGGACCTACCTATGGTCTTGGACGCGATGGTTTTCGGTCCATGGTATTAGATGCTTCGACATGTATATATATGTATTGTAACATTGAAAGGAACATAATGAAAAATCAATCTTGTAGTCTTGGTTTTGGGATCCAGGGGAAAATCTTTGTGTATATGTGTTTTATATGTTATGCTCTCACATTATTTGTTTTCTGTGTTTTAGAATTCGTATGCAGGAAATTCTTGTATGGTGTTAGAACCTACATTTGGTATCGAATCTGTTTCGGATTCCAGGGGATGGCTTTGTTGCTGAGGGGTTTTGCTGGAGCCTATGGTAGAACCTATTCAGTGGGAGATCTGTGGGATCAATTCTGGTGGTGAAAGAAGATGACAAGTAGTGGAAAGATAGAGATCAAGAAATTTAATGGTCAGAGTTTTGAGTTGTGGAAACTTAATATGGAGGATCTATTAGTGTATAAATATTAGTCGATTGTGGTAGATCTAGGTACTAAACCAACGAGTGTGTTTGATGAAGAATGGAAGAATTTGGATGGGAAGGAAAAGAGCACAATACGATTGTGTGTCTCACATTCATTATTGTTGAATGTATCAGGGGAAGCTACGACTAAGGCTTTATGGGACAAGTTAGGGACTTTGTAACAATCAAAGTGTCTGGTGAATAAACTATTCCTATGAAAAAACTATATAACCTGAGGATGAAAGATGGAGACTCGGTGATAGAGCATCTGAACACATTTAATACTGTGGTAAGTCAATTATTATCTGTGGATATTAAAATTTCAGATGAAGATAAGTGCATAAGTTTGTTGTGTTCTCTACTAGATTCATGGAATAGTCTAGTTATTGCACTAAGTAGCAATGCAACCATCTTGCAGTTTGATGAAATAGTCTCATCCTTGCTGACAGAGGAGATGAGATAGAAAAATATGGAGAGATAGAATGGTGATGCCTTGTCTGTATGAGGACAGACCCTGAACAGAAACAAAAATAAGTCATCGAGTGGGAGATCTAAATATAGAGGGAGATATAAACCTCCAGGAAAGGCTGTAAAGGTGGTTTGCTGGAAATGTGGAAAGGAATGGCACTACAAAAGGGACTGTAAATATAAAGCTCCTGACAAAGGAAAGGGATCTGAAGATGCTCCTTCTGCAGAGGTGAAAACCACCTCAGATGAAGGTGGGGATGTGTACATGGCTTCTTCAAGTACACATGTAGATCATGAGGCAAGGTTGATTGACTCAGGTGCATCCTTTCACTTCACTCCCCATAGAGAGTGGTTCTACGAGTATGAGAAATATGATGGTGGTGATGTCATTTTAGTGGATGATAGGAAGGCTGGAATCATTGGTTAGGAAAAGTGAAGTTGAATTTACAAGGTGGAAGGGTTAGAACACTTCCGGGTGTTTTGCATATTCCCGCATTAGCCATAAATCTGATTTCTATAAGCAAGCTGGATGATGTTGTAGAAATTTTGAATAATATGACACTTATTCACAGAGATTATCCCGATTATACACTATTGTGGAATACATGCATAATACATAACCTCCTCTACGTTGATCATCAATTTAGCAGCATTAAAAACAATGAAACATCAATCGCATGCACACATTGAAGCATCAATAACACATATCAACACAGTATGTAACCCGGGGAAAGCATACAACTGAAAACCCCACACTGTATATATATTATAATGATTGAGAACATGTAACAATACATAGTACAATACTCCTCTCAAGTACTCAGTACTATCTCCACCTGTTACACACAAAACTAGCTCAGATCCGAACAAGTCACAGGTTCAAATCTCCTCTGCTGCTTTGACTTCCTCCACTGCACAATCAAGCAAGAGAATCACGTGAGCACAAGCTACAATTTCCTTGTTATTTTCCCACACTACGCAATCCTCATTGGAATTACTCAATCCATGCATGTGCAAAATCTCATGCACAACTGATAGTCACAACTCACCCTTTCACTTACCTCTAACACCTGTCTTTGTTGAACTGTCCATGCACTGAGTTAACTGATGTATTCTCTAGTTTCTTTATGATTTAATAATTAGTGAATTAATTAACAATAAATTCACACAACTCATCACTAGTGTATTCTTTAGTTAGACTAAATACAACTAGTTCAACTAAGTCAAACTAAACACAACTCCACAGAACTCACATGCATGAGTTCTAACTGAAGTCCTCCATGCAATAGCTCAACTAACACATAAGAAACCACATGATTCATTTTGTCAGCTGCATGTGCCACATCCATAGCTCAAACTGAAGTGCTCCAAGAGAATAAGATAATGTTTAGAGTCCAAATATTACTAAGGGCTAATAATATTTGATTGTTTCTATTTTTAGCCTGGCAGTCTAATAATAGACTCTGATCACTCCACTGTGAACCAAAAATAGAAGTCCATCTATTTTTCCCAACATGACCAATCATCCATAAACAACATCCTGCAACTCATAGACCATGATCCATATGTCTAAAAATAGACTTTGCGCCAAAAATAGCCTGCGGGCCCACTTAGTGAAGGCGACTCCTTTCAACTAAGCTCCATCATCTTGTTGCATTTTCAACACTCCCTCTCAACAAGATATGGATTATCTACAACCCCTATTCTGCAACTCTGGAATGTTATGCATGCAACACATTTTCCCGGTCCACTTGCTCCAACGACACTTGGAACAAAAACACTCCCATCTGACCACTCTGTTGGGCTAGGAACATACTTTGATGCTGAAGCTCTACCTGCTACTGACAATTTCTCCCTCTCTGACATCTGTGCTACTACAACATCTCCATGCATCTTGCACCATTGCACACTTCTTTGTGCCACCTAGCACTGTGCAAAACACTTGTGCCTCTCGTATTGCTACAGCCTGCTAGCTATGCGCTGTCCTGGGATTCCCTACACTTTCGCTCTCTCTGCCGCTCCATCCGCATCTGTCTCTACCCAATCAGTCAGTTCCTACTACTCCACATTGGGGCTTCTGTAGCAAGGTCTCATCCAAGAGGTTGGGTACCTCAAGGATCCTGCCCCTCCTCCTTGGGATGATCAATCCACATCACCGCAGCTCCTACCTGGAGGTATGGCTGCATGCGATCCCTCAGCCCACCTGGCTCGAACTTTCCCCCTACTGGAGGTCTCTGCATGAGTAGATGATTCTACTCGATCTCCTCTCAGCTTCCCTTGTTGTGGCTGCTCCACAACCTCCTGAAGTTGCTGCACCAATCGTGGCTCCTCCATAATCGTCTTAGACTTCTTCTAGCTCTGATGTTGAGAGATAATATATGCTCCCTCTCAACCACCAAGTCTCCATCAGATGCCTCGCTACTCAAGGCTTTGCATGCATCTTGAACCTCAAGAGCATATAGGTTCTTGACCCATGAACCAATCTGCTTCACTTGTCTAGTGATTATGTGTCTAAGGAAAACCTTTCCCTTACTGAAGACTACATCACAGCCATTGTCTTCCAGCATCGCAATCGACACCAAGTTTCTCTTCGGTCCTGGTATATACTTGACATCGGTCAAGGTAAGGTGAGCTCCATGCTCCCTCTGAAAAATAACCGTTCCTACACCTGATACACTATACTTCTCATCATTACCCATCGCTATGAGTATCTGGAGATCTTTCTCCTCCAAAGTATTGAACAAACTCTTGTCACCGGTCATGTGGAAAGAAGCTCCACTGTCAAGAAACCAACCACTTCCCACCATGGATGAAACCATGCATGCAAAGAGTGTGAAATCCAACTCAAACTATGAAGCAAGTGCCTCACCTTTAGATCCTTCCCCAGATCCCTTCTTGGATTTCTTCTTTAGGCAATTAGTAGCATAATGGCCCAACGCATGACAACGAAAGAATCTCACCTTCGACTTGTCAACCTTCTTCCCATCATTGGAAGAACTAGATTCGGAAAGAGAACCCTTCTCCTTCCCCTTCTTCACCTTACTCGCTAAGGCACAGTTCTCCTCATCATGCATGTATGAAGAACTGCCTCTGGTGCTCCGTCTAATCTCCTCTTGCACAAGATCCGACCAAAGTATTTCCCATCCTGGCAATTTCTCCCGACCATTGACAGAGTCCTGATAGGAATGCCAACTCTTCGGAAGACCCAAGGAGAGCCAAGCTCACCAACTCCTCATCATCAACAGTCACCCCCACACTTCCTAGCTCATCCTGGCATTGGGTGAACTTCATGAGATACCTGGGCATACTATCTCCATTCTCAGCTTTGATGTTTCTGAGTTTATCCTTGAGCACCATTCCACCAGCTCAAAACTTAACCACTTTTGATCTAAAATTCGTGAGAACAAAGTATTTCTTGTACAGAGATCGATTGTATGGGCATTCACCGGATATCTCACCTTCCAAAAGAAGGATGAGTCCAGAAGCTACCTGGCCCGATTACAGATTCTGCCTGAAGAAATAAAATGTAAGCACTTTCTAAATAATAGATCTGATGATCAATCCCTCTTTGATATCCTGTAGAACTTTTTCTACAAATCAACCAACTCTGATACCATGTATAATTTTGTAGAATTTTTCTACAAATCAACTAGCTCTGATACCATGTACAAATTTTGAATAATATGACACTTATTCACAGATATTATCTCGATTATACACTATTGCGGAATACATGCATAATACATAACCTCCTCTACATTGATCATCAATTTAGCAGCATTGAAAACAATGAAACATCAATCGCATGCACACATTGAAGCATCAATCGCACATATCAACACAGTATGTAACCCGAGGAAAGCATACAGCTGAAAACCCCACACAATCTATATATTATAATGATTGAGAACATGTAACAATACATAGTACAATACTCCTCTCAAGTACTCATTACTATCTCCACCTGTTACACACAAAACTAGCTCAGATCCAAACAAGTCACAGGTTCAAATCCCCTTCGCTGCTTCGCCTGCCTCCACTGCACAATCCTGCAAGAGAATCATGTGAGCACAAGCTACAATTTCCTTGTTATTGGCCCACACTACGCAATCCTCATTGGCATTACTCAACCCATGCATGTGCAAAATCTCATGCACAATTGATAGTCACAACTCACCCTTTCACTTACCTCTAACACATGTCTCTGTTGAACTATCCATGCACTAAGTTAACTGATGTATTCTTTAGTTTCTTTATGAGTTAATAATTAGTGAATTAATTAACAATCAATTCACACAACTCATCACTAGTGTATTCTTTAGTTAGACTAAATGCAACTAGTTCAACTAATTCAAACTGACCACAACTCCATCAACTCCACATCCAACTCCACATCCAACTCCATAGAACTCACCTGCATGAGTTCTAACTGAATTCCTCCATGCAATAGCTCAACTAACACATAAGAAACCATGTGATTCCTTTTTTCAGCTGCATGTGCCACATCCGTAGCTCAAACTGAAGTGCTCCAAGAGAATAAGATAATGTTTAGAGTCTGAATATTACTAAGGGCTAATAATATTTGATTGTTTCTATTTTTAGCTTGGCAGTCTAAAAATATACTTTGATCACTCCGCTGTCAACCAAAAATAGAATTCCATCTATTTTTCCCAACATGACCAATCATCCATAAACAGCATCCTGCAACTCATAGACCATGATCCATATGTCTAAAAATAGACATAGTCTAAAAATAGACTTTGCACCAAAAATAGCCTACGGGCCCACTTAGTGAAGGTGACTCGTTTCCACTAAGCTCCATCATCTTGTTGCATTTTCGACAGATCTAGGTGTAAAAATAGAGTTCGAGAATGATACCTGCAAGATGGCTCGGGGAGCACTGGTATTAATGCAGGGAGTTCAGATTGGAACTCAGTACAAGCTGCATGGTAGCACTATTGTTGATGGGTGTAATAGTTCTGTGGTTCCTGAAAGTGGAGTAGAAAATCTAGTGGTCTCTGGAGAGAGGACCATGATGTGCCATCAAAAGCTTGGACATATTGGAGAGAAGGGCCTTCGAATACTTCATGGTAAAGGTATGGTAGAAGGTATGAGTAATATATCTCTAGATTTTGATTTCTGTGAAAATTGTGTATATGGGAAGCATAATCAGGTGAGTTTCCCCTTTGGTGGTAAGAGGGCGAATCATATATTAGAAGTTGTGCACAATGATGTGTTTGGACCTGTGAAGGTTCCATCACTGGGTAAGTCTATGTACTATGTATCATTTATAAATGACATCTCAAGGAATACATGGATATATTTCCTTAAGAAGAAATTTGAAGTCTTTGACAGGTTTAAAGAATTTAAGGCTTTGGTGGAAAACTAGACAGAGAATAAAATAGAGGTGTTGAGGTCAGATAATGGTGGAGAGTTTTGTAGCAAGGAATTTGAAGAATTTTGTAAGAAGTGTGGTATAGCATGGCAGAAGACTACTCCATACACACTTGAGCAAAATGGAGTTACAAAAAGAATGAATAAGGGGAAGAAGCATGCTTAGTGGTGCCGGGTTAGGACAGGAATTCTAGGCAGAGGCAGTGGAGACAACATGTTACTTGGTCAACAGATCACCTTCATCAGCGTTGGAGGATAAGAATCCACAAGAGGTATGGACTAGTAAGAAACCCTCTCTTTCACATCTGAGGGTATTTGGATGTGATGCATATGTACATGTTCCAAAGGAGAAAAGAACCGAGTTAGATAGTAAATCTAGAAAGTGCATCTTTATTGGATATAAGGATGGTTTAGAGGGTTATAAGCTTTGGAAACCAGTAACAAGGAAGGTTGTGTACAGTCGAGATGTGGTGTTTAGAGAGGTGAAAGATGTTATTAAACATGAACTCCAACTAAAGGAACCTGAGAAGATAGAGTTTGAGCTTAAGGAGGAAGAATTAGACTGTACAACAGAGGAGGAATCAGAAGATGAAGAGCCACAAACTCCGGGTGTGAGAAGATTAGTTCGAGAAAGAAGGCAGCCAACAAGGTATAGTCCATCTGCTTTTTGTTCAAATTTTTCTTTATCTGTTACTAATGATGATCCCAGAACTGTGAAGGAAGTAGTAGACTCAGAGGATGGAAAACTCTAGAAAGAGGCCATGGTTGATGAAATGGCATCTTTGCACAAAAATGAAGCTTGGGATATGGTGGAGTTGCCGGCTGGAAGGAAACCCATTGGCAGAAAATGGGTGTTCAAGAATAAGACAAATGCAGAAGGAAAGGTTGAGAAATACAAATCTTGGTTGGTATGAAAAGGTTATTCCTAGGTTCCAAGAATAGATTTTGGTGATATTTTTTCTCCTATTGCCAAGGTAGCTTCTATTAGATTACTTTTATATGTTGCTGCTGCTTTTGATTTTGAGGTAGAACAGATGGATGTGAAGACAACATTTCTTCATGGGGTTCTGGAAAAGGAGATCTACATGAAACAACCTAAAGGCTTTGCGGTGAAGGGTAAGAAATAACTGGTATGTAAGTTAAAGAAGTCTCTATATGGGTTAAAACAGTCACCAAGGATGTGGTATCAGAAATTTGATACATATATACGGGGACTTGGCTTCACCAGAAGCAAAGTAGATCACTGTGTGTATTTTAAATTAATTGGTGACTGTGTTATTTATCTGGCATTGTATGTGGATGATATGTTGCTGGTTGGAAATGACAAAGAAATTATCCAGGATTTGAAGACCCAATTGTCCTCCAAATTCGACATGACAGATCTTGGTGTTGCAAACTATATTTTGGGCATGGAAATTAAAAGAGATCGAGCAAAGAGGAAGCTCTGGTTAAACTAGAGGAAGTATGTCGAGACAATATTCCAAAGGTTTAATATGTGGGATAGTAAACCAGTGAAGGTTCCTATTCCTGTAGGTGTAAAATTATCTACTGAACAGTGTCCCAAGACACAAGAGGAGGAAGGGGACATGTCCTATGTTCCATATGCAAGTGTAGTCGGTAGCCTGATGTTTGCAATCATCTCTACTAGACCAAACATTGCACATGCAGTGGGAGTATTGAGCAGGTTTATGTCAAAACCAGGGAAGGCGCACTGGACAACAGTGAAGCAGGTTTTCAGGTATTTGTGTGGCACTAGTGATTATGGTTTGTGCTACCAAGGAAGACCACGATTTGACAGACTATTGGATATTCGTGGCTTTGTAGATGCAGACAGGGGTGGAGATTTGGATCAAAGAATATCTACAAGTGGGTATGTGTTTAACCTATTTGGAGGTGCAGTTAGTTGGATGAGTAAGAAACGATCTGTAGTGGCACTATCAGCTACAGAGGCAGAATACATGGCAGCCACTCATGCAAGTAAGGAAGTAGTTTGGTTGAAGAGATTGTGTTCAAGTATGAGGTTAGTATGGGGAGCTATAAGGATAGACTGTGATAACCAAAGTGTAATTTTCTTGGAAAAGAACCCTGCTTATCATTCAAACACAAAGAAAATTGATGTTTAGTATCACTTTGTGAGGGATATGATAAAAGACAAAAAGGTGTTGCTAGTGCCTACAAGAATACTGCAAATGCATTGACAAAATCTGTGAACTCTAAGAATTTCTCTTGTTGTAGAGAAATGATGGGTGCTGCAGGGCTAGATAAATGACTAAGCTCTCCTGTGTCCCCCTATGGAAAGAAAACAACAAGTGGGAGAATGTTGGGTTGTGTTATATTCTTTCCACGACTAGCCCACGTAGTTAACTGGGGGGTTAGAGGGGGGACGAAGCCCCCACTTCGTTGTGCTAATTGAGTAGTGGGGGTGTCATAAGGGGTTTGAGGGGGGCGGGCAGCCCTGCTGTATGGGGTCCAAGGTAGCACCTTGGGGAATTTTTTTTTTGGACCCTATATTAGGTTGGGCGGACCTACCTATGGTTTTGGACACGATGGTTTGTGGTCGATGGTTTTGGACGCCATGGTTTTTGATCCATGGTATTGGATGCTTAAGCATGTATAAATATGTATTGTAACATTGAAAGGAAAATAATGAAAAATCAATCTGGTAGTCTCGGTTTTGGGATCCAAGGGAAAATATCTGTGTATATGTGTTTTATGTGTTATGCTCTTGCATTGTTTATTTTTTGTGTTTTAGAATTCGTATGCAGGTAATTTCTGGATGGGGTTAGAACCTACATGTCCAAAATCGTGTAGTGAAAATGCACCGCATTTCAATGAAAATGTAGGCCAAATGGCCTTTTTCTGTTCCTTCAATCCTTTGCTCAACCCACCTTCCCTTGTTGTTTAGTAGGCTATCTCCCTAGCCATTAACATGTCGTGGACATAGTATGGGAGGACATGCAGTGAAGAATTGCTCCCAAATACTCTGATATATGTAAATGTCTCCTCCCCAAACCATCTGGCTATAGGTAGGATATCTACTTCAGCTTCTCTAAAAAACCTAGGGGCATTTCTGTTGTAGACTTGTTTATGGATAGGCAGCATAACTCCTTGACAAATTTTGTAAAAATTGGGGTGAAACAAAGACTCCCACATACTCTTATGATATATATGGATAGGAAGCAGGTCTTGCACAGTCCACTTCCATCCCATGATACGAAATTTGGAGTGAAAACAGATTGCATCCATTACATAGGCACTCATGAAAAATGGAGGGTAAACCCTTGAAGAGATACTCCTCTTTCTCCTTTACTCCATTATAGATTTCACCAAATTATCAGAAAAAAGTTGGGCCCAATTCATTCTTGTTGTGTTTATGGTTGCATCTATTAATGGCATCCATTCTGGGGAAAATTTGGTATTATCGGGCTTGTTGAACATTCTACATAGCATGGCTATTGCAAAACTATGAGGGGGAGAGATAGATGTTGTAGAATACATACCCACCTTATCCTTTTTGATCTTGCCTTCGTTTTCTATCCAGGTCCACATGACATCTGCTGGGTCTTCATTCTCCTTAGCAAATTTCTTGAGTAACTATTTATTGTAGAGATTCTGTGACTCTGGTAGATTGTACATAAGCTGTAGGTTGTTTGGCGAAAAAGATCCCATAATCTCCTACGTGTTATTCTTGAATTCTCTGTCCGAGACGTCCACCTGATCAATTATTCACTTAACCATATCTTTATATGGAATTATCTTGGGTCTTCTAGCTATGAGGTGCAGAAATGAGAATGATGTCTCCAAGAAGGAGACGTCGGAGGGAACATGACCATCGGTTGTGGCCTTTGTTACCAAAGTTCTTGGTTTCTCCTCTTCTAATAAATCATACATGGCCTCCCATGTTGAGGTTCCTCCGCCTTTGATGCGTGTGGTGTCAAAGAATAGAGGGATCATTTTTTATTTTTCAGATGCGGCTTCCTTTGCCCTCTTTTTCGTTGCTCCCAATGACTCTTGTTGTATGTTGTTCCTGAAAATGAAGCAAAGTAGAAGCTATCGGATAGACACAAGTAAAAATTAACATAATAATGAATGATACAGATAACTTTGAAAATGTGACAAGGAAGGAGTTTTTATTAAATGCAAGTGAGAAGATATCATATCACGTTGAATTCAATTAACCCTTTACTAAACACCCACTAATGGTTCCTCATCACTAGCTTTATTACACATTAATGTTTTGCATCGTAAGTTGGGAAAGAAATATATTAGGGTGGTGAGCATTTTAACTGCGAAAATTATAATTTTGCGATTGTGATGCAATATCGCACATCACATTATCGCATTTCGTGTGTCTACTTTCTTTAACATTCCTTTGGTTTTTGCGAGACGCGAAATGCAAGATGTTCTTTACTAGTTTTCAAACCATAGCTTATTTCATAGGATTTTCTTTGTAAAGCCCTTTTCATTGTGCAACAGAACGTTGGAAATAACACTGAGAGGTGGGGGGGTGGTGAATCAATATTAGCAAGTCAATAATATTTCATTTCCATATTCTAATTGATATACACTACTTCAGTTAATCAAACTTGTGTGTATAAGTAGTCGTATATAAGGAAACTAGCGTATACCATGTAAACTTATAATTTAGTTAATTCTTCATAAGTTGCTCTTTAATCTGTGCATCAGAACCATACAAATAGTAACCAGGAGTAGTAAAAATAGAACAAACAGTCACACACATGAACATAAGATATAAGGCGTAAACCCAATGTGGGTGAAAACCACCTGATGCAATCATCTCTATCTTTCTTTTAATAAAAAAACTTGTTTTTATAATATTTTGTACTGGTGCAGACTTATAGCAGTACCCAGGCTTCTACCTGCAGAAGGCTACAACCTTCTCTCGTTCTCCAACTTCTCCTGGAAGGGAGATGCAACCCCCTAGCTCTTGTACTAGCTGATGTACTAGTACGTAGGTGCTGACCTACAAAAGGCTACAACCTTCTCTTTTATTCCAGGGACCACGTTTCATTAATTTTCAGACTGGATCCATCAATAGCATCAATCAAACATCAAATATATCTGCATCAACCAATCTCCTTTGTACCAACCAAAACTAAATCAAACAATCACTTCTCTGAATGCTGTAACCAAAATACTATAACAGTAACCAGAACCCAAGCCAAAAAACTAGAACACTGCAATAGCAAACAGAAGTAGCTAAAACATATTTTATGAGGTGTATGCTACTTCACTGTGTCAAACCTGCGTGCATACGCATTTCTCCCAAGGCGAACCTGTGTATATGCTGTTGTCAAATTCCGAACCACCATGTATACGTGCCTTTGCTATAATGAACCTGCATACAGATCTATAAAATATGATTTAACCTTTACAACTATTCAGACATCAGTTATACCTAGATCATCAGATTTACAGATTACGACATGCACCAATTATTAAGATAAAATATCAAAACCACACAAAGATACTTCTCTTTAAGCCTTAAGATCTTGACCCATCAATAGATTTTATCCTTCATCAAGCACTCAGGTTCATCCTTGATTTAGATCCAGCTGTGCACCATAACCCAATAACCTGTAATCTAGATCTTACTCTTCATTATATATGCAATTCGTAAGTGCCTTTGCCTAATTACCTTCTCCTCCTTTCATAGTCCTAGGCCTTACTCAATACCATGGTCCAAAACCACTTAGAATCAATACCTTGGTCCAAATACCTGGGGTCAACACTTCAGACAAGATACCTTTGACCAATACCATGGGTCACAATACCATGGTCAAAATACCACGGACCAAAAACAAGCTTTCAACATGTACATGCCTTTACTTTCGTGAGAGATCGTGTGTACTCTCATATGCACCTTTTGGTCTGTGAACCCACGTGTACATGCGGCTTGGTCAATGGGAACCTACGTACAACTTTCTTTCTTCATTCTGTGAGCCTGAACTATGATCTTTCATCTGTGAGAGTTGCCATCAAGGACAACATCTATTTCATAGTGCCAAATCTGTGTCATAATGCCAAGAATATCCCCCTTTGGACTTGATGGCAATCGAAAGTCACTCTCCCCCTTTGTCATCAAGGGTGAAGGGTTATGCTCACCCTAAGCACATGTTGAATTCTCTGATATGATGAAGTGTGTTATTCATGCTCCCCTTGATTGTAGGCAAGGTCTCCAAAAAGATGTTCTACAAGAAGAACATGACTCTATGTTAGGGTGCCACCCTAACCCCCTTATTCATGTAGTAGGATCGAGTCATAGTTATAGTTAAGTAAGGAGTCAATAAAGCCCATATTAATAATTGTAAGTGGTTAACCCGCAATTAATGATGGGACCACAGTTAGTTGCAAATGGGCCATGGTATTATATAGATGGTATTAATAAGAACCATCGTATTGATTCATGGTATTTCATGTATCAGTCATATATAAAGGATAGAGACTCCCTGTGAGGAGCATCGTGTCTTATTTTGCAATTGAGCTCTGCTCTATTGGAGGTTGCCCCCTCAAAGAGGCAAGTGAACATTGCTTTCTGAATAATAAAATACTTGCTATTGTTTCTCACTATTCTATGTTCTAGGTATATTTCTTCACATATTCTATATTCCAGTATCGTTTTGCAGGTTAAGAGCGTAAAAAGTGGTATCAAAGCTCTTTCCAGGGCCACTTATTGGTGATCTAACCCATAAGAATTAGGATGACGAGCTGAGCAAGGTGGTACCATTCAATTGTTAGTGAAAAAAAATTTGGGCGGTCCCAAATTTCAAGTACATAGGATTGGTGCATGATAGAAACTAGAGCTCAAACTATGGCCAATGAGAAGATCGACAAACTTGAACAATCCTTGCAAGCCATCCAAGCTCAGCTTGACAGACTAATTGACACACTCTCTAAAGGCAATGAGGAAGCCCGCGAGGAGGCGTATATTGGCAATGGACACAGTGAAGGTGAGTCTAGCCGCTCTCTTCACCTCTGGGGCACCCACCAACAATCCCGTCCACGACCTCCCAAGCTGGATATGCATAAATTTGATGGTACTCACCCAGCCGCATGGATAGCACAAATGGAGCAATATTTCAATCTGAATAACATCTTAGATAATGAGACTCAACTTATGGTGGGGAGCATGTACTTGGACAATGAAAGATGGCAATGGTGGGAATGGCATCAATGTTGCAATGGAAGTTTTATGACTTGGGCCACCTTCAAAAAATCTCTTACAGAGCGCTTTGACTAGGAATATTCTTTCTTGGGTCGTCTCACTAAGTTCCGACAGATTGGCACAGTGGATGAATATGTGACAGCCTTTGAAGCCTTAGCTTTCCGCACTAGGGATCTCTCAGATGTGTTCTACACAGAATGTTTTATCAGCGGTCTTAAAGAGGCCATACAAGCCAACGTCCGACTACAACACCCTCCCACATGGTCGGAGGCTTGCAAGGTAGCTCGTAATGTGGAACGTGCATTAGCAGCCCAGTCCATTCGCCCAAATTTCACCACCAAGGGTCGCTCCCCACAGGCTCACAACATGACTCAAACACTTAAGGTTCAAAAGGTGTCACCTGCAGAAATGGCCAAAAGAAGAAAACAGGGATTATGTTACTACTGTGATGAAAAATACTCCCGAGGTCATAAATGCAAGGAGCATAAATTTTTTCAAATTGATGCCACTGATTACAACTCATCAGAGGAAGCCCCACCACTTGAGGAACCAGAGGAGGTAGAAGAGGACAACCAGAAGGACAATGTCCCTGACGAACCAGCTATTTCACTGCATGCTTTGGCAGGGATTTCTTCACCTCAAACTCTCAAAATTAGAGGTTTTATTAAACATCACCCAGTAGTAGTCTTGATTGATAGTGGAAGTACACATAATTTCATCCATCAAAAAGTCGCGGAAGCAGTGCATTGTTTTGTACAAGCAGTTTCTAACTTCCAAGTCCAAATTGCCGATGCGGGAACAATGAAATGTGAAGTCCGCTGTGAAAATGTCAAACTTCAAATGGGGGATTATCAGTTGAAGACCCACATGTTTGCCATACACATGGGAGGGTGTGACAATGTCCTCGGTGTTGAATGGCTTTGCACTCTTGGGCCAATCACAATGGATTTTTAGGAGTTATATATGAGCTTTAAGCAGAACAACTCCACACATACCCTCTGTGGACTCTGGGTGGGAGCTCCCTCTATCATCATCTCACATAGGATGGAAAAATTGCTAGAAAAGGGCCATCATGGATTTATCGCTCAATTTAATGCCATCCAGGCCGTCAAACCCAATTCTCTTTCGATTCATCCTGAGATGCAACAGATTTTAAATAACCATATGCCAGTCTTTGACAAGCCTCATGAGCTTCCACCCTCGCGAGGGGAACATGATCATAGCATCACCTTGGTTCCAGGGGCCCAACCACCCAATGTGCGCCCATACAGATATCCATTCACCCAAAAAAATGAAATAGAAAAAATAATCAAGGAACTTTTGGAAGTAGGTGTCATTCGTCCCAGCATTAGTCCTTATTCATCATTGGTGGTCATGGTGCTCAAGAAAGATGGGGAATGGCGGATGTGTCCAGACTTCAGGGCCCTCGATAAGTTGATAGTCAAAGATAAATTTCCCATCCTGGTTGTTGATGATTTGCTAGATGAACTCAATAAGGCTCAATTCTTCACTAAGTTGGATCTTCGCTCAGGCTACCACCAAATTCGCATGAAGGAAGTTGACATTCCAAAGACTGCTTTCAGAACTCATGAAGGCCATTATGAGTTCCTGGTCATGCCATTCGGTCTTTGTAATGTCCCATCTACTTTTCAGAGCCTTATGAACCACCTTCTCAAACCATATCTCAGGAAATTTGTCCTTGTCTTCTTCGATGACATCCTCATCTATAGTTGCACTTGGGCCGCACATCTTCAGCATGTAGAACTGCTCTTGCAACTGCTTCGCAAGCATAAATTATTTATTAAGATGTCCAAATGTTCATTTGGCATGGAAGAAGTTGAGTATTTGGGCCATATTGTGGGGCGTGAAGGTGTCAAGGTGGACCCCAAAAAGATCTAGGCAATGCAGGATTGGCCTCAACCTAAGACCTTGAAGAGCCTGAGAGGATTTTTGGGTCTCATAGGCTATTATCGCAAATTTGTCCGAAATTATGGTTGCATTGCGAAGCCCCTCACTCAACTCCTCAAGAAAAATTCATTCTTCTGGAATGATGATGCACAACAGGAATTTAGAGCTCTAAAAAATGCCATGTGTTCCACTCCAGTCTTAGCACTACCTGATTTCACCAAATCTTTTGTCATTGAATGTGATGCTTCAGGTACGGGTATTGGGGCGGTCTTAATACAGGAAGGTCAACCCTTGGCCTTCACAAGCCAACAACTAAGTGGGAGGAATCTGGGACAATCTACCTATGAGAAGGAAATGATGGCCATCTTACATGTAGTAGATACCTGGCGACCTTACTTATTGGGGCGACATTTCCAAATCCCCACAGACCATCACAATCTTAAATTTTTTTGGAGCAACGCCTATCCTCCCCACAACAAAATAAATGGCTCGCCAAAATGATAGGATATGATTATGAGATCATTTACAAGAAAGGGCGCAAAAATAGTGTAGCAGATGCATTATCTTGCTAATTTGAGGAGGAAAGTACCCTACTCGCAATTTCCCTTCCCATTCCAGAATGGATTGAAGAGGCTCGCAAGGAATGGTTTTCACATCCCAGGCTCTCCCAACTCATTACTCAATTGCAGGCGGATCCAAATTCCACCAAGGGCTACTCGTGGCAGGATGAGATTCTTTGCTACAAGGACAGAGTCATAATATCACCAACATCCACCCTCAAAAGTCCCATTTTGGCAGAATTGCACTCATCCCCCACTGCAAGACATTCAGGCTTTCAGAAGACATATGCTCACACTAGAAGATCATTTTTTTGGACAGGCATGAAAAAGGACATCCTTACTTTTGTAGCGGAATGCGATGTCTGTCAATGCCACAAAGGGGAGACAGTCAAAGCACCAGGCACATTACAACCGTTGCCCATCCCGGCATCTATATGGACGAAGGTGTCTATGGATTTCGTTACAGGTCTTCCAAAGTCGGGAAATAAGTCAATCATCATGGTGGTTGTGGACCGACTTTCCAAGTATGCTCATTTCTGCGCCCTACCCCACCCGTTTACACCAACTTTGGTCACTCAATCTTTCATGGATCAGATCTTCAAATTGCATGTCATGCCCACTTCTATTGTGTCTGATCGTGACCCGATCTTCACCAATAAATTTTGGCAGGAACTCTTCAGACTACAAGGCACCCAACTAAAACTCAGTACTTCCTATCATCCACAAACGGATGGTCAAACTGAGGCCGTCAACAAATGTCTGGAAACCTACCTTTGGTGTTTCACTTCAGAAAAGCAACATTTATGGGTACAGTGGTTTCCTCTAGCTGAATGGTGGTATAAAACCAACTATCATGCCACTACCAAAGTGACTCCCTATGAATCAGTTTATGGTCAACTCCCTCCTTCCCATACTTCTTATATCAAGGGGTGCTCCAAGGTACAAGCAGTGGATCAACTCCTACAAAACCACACAACCATGCTCACCCATCTTAGAGAGAATCTTCATCAATCTCAAAACCGCATGAAGCAACATGTAGATCAGCATCGCTCAGAGCACCAATTTCAAGAAGGGGATCAGGTATTTTTGAGGTTGCAACCATATAAGCAAACTTCAGTCAAAGACAAGAGTTGTCATAAACTATCTCCAAAATTCTACGGACCATATCAAGTACTTCAGCGCATTGGAGAAGTGGCCTACAAGCTAGCTTTGCCACCCACTGCAAAAATCCATCCAGCTTTCCATGTCTCATGCCTCAAGAAAGTGATTGGGAACAATTGCAGAATTCAAACCAGTCTACCTGAATTGGATGAAGAAGGGTCAATCTGGCTCCAACCTGAACAGGTCCTAGACACACGAGAATGGCACTTGCATGGCCGCATGATCAGGGAAGTCCTCATCAAGTGGAAAGACACCTCTCCGGAAGATGCAACCTGGGAACCAACCACTATTCTTCAGCAGTTTCCGCAGCTTCAGCCTTGAGGACAAGGTTATGCTTAAGGGGGAGGGCATGTTAGGGTCCCACCCTAGCCCCCTTATTCATGTAGTAGGATCGAGTCATAGTTATAGTTAATTAAGGAGTCAATAAAGCCCATATTAGTAATTGTAAGTGGTTAACCTGCAATTAATGACGGGACGACAGTTAGTTGCAAATGGGCCATGGTATTAGATAGATGGTATTAATAAGAACCATGGTATTGATCCATGGTATTGCATGTATGAGTCATATATAAAGGATAGAGACTCCCTATGAGGAGCATTGTGTCTTATTTTGTAATCGAGCTCTGCTCTATTGGAGGCGGCCCCCTCGAAGAGGCAAGTGAACATTGCCTTCTGAATAATAAAATACTTGCTATTGTTTCTCACTATTCTATGTTCTGGGTATATTTCTTCGCATATTCTGTATTCTGGTATCGTCTTGCAGGTTAAGAGCATAACACTCTATACATCATAAATGACCTTCCTATCACTAAAGACTCATACATACATCCATCTCCCAACGAAGTGGGGATATACCAAATGTTTATACATGACAGAATAAGAACATTACATCATCCAACCTATGCATAGTAGGGAAACAAAATAGGTCATTACATGACCTTGATAATAAAATATATACAAGACATAGAGACCAAATATCTAAAACAAGACCATGATAGTCATCAACAACTATCATCAGCAACATCTATCAATCACCATGTAGACCAGCAACCATGATCTCCCCTTGAACCTATTCCACTTGAAACAAAACAATTGTGAATTTGTACCAAGATCTTCTAAGATAATGCCAACAATGCATTATTATAAGTATATGCTCCCCCTGAACATGTGCCAGATGATCACTGTAAGACCCATATCAGACCCTTTTCATCCTAAGATTGGCCCATTGTTTTTCTTCAAACCATCATATACGTGACTGTATCCACAGAAACCGATCTATGTACGCAGATATGCTTCATGAAACTCGCGTACAACCACTTTTCTCTGAAACAGAGAGGTTTCAACAGAAATACAACGCATCAACTACTCCCAGCTTCTATCTAAGATATTCAAGTGTCTCTCTGGGTAGTGGTTTGGTGAATATATCAACAACTTGTTCTTTGGAGGGAACATACTCCAATTTGACTTTTTGTTCAAGCACTTGTTCATGGAGAAAATGATATTTGATAGGTATGTGCTTGGTATTGGAATACATGACTGTATTCTTTGAAATACTGATTGCACTTGTATTATCACATAGAATGGAGATGGGTGGAGTACATGTGATATGAATGTCTTTCAAGGTTTGCTTCATCCAAAGGATTTGTGTGCAGCAAGATGCACCAGCCACATATTTTGCTTCAGCTGTAGATAATGCAATTGAACTTTGTTTCTTGCTGAACCAAGATACTAATCTGGAACACATATAAAATGCGCCACCATTAGTGCTTTTTCTGTCATCCATGCTTCCTACCCAATCTACATTTGTATATGCATGAAGTGTAAGATCTCTATCCCTAGGATACCACAAACCAAAGTTCTATGTTCCTTGAAGATATTTGAAAATCCTTTTGACTACCTAAAGGTGTGATTCCTTTGAATTTGCTTGGAATCTTCCAACTATTCCCACTGCATGCATATGTCTGGTCGGGTGACTATTAGATAAAGTAGACTACCAATCATGGATCTATAGGTTGGTTAACGTATTTTTGTTGATTCATCATTTGAACTAAGACTGCATCCTGTTACCATAGGGGTGCATACTAGTTTAGAATCTTCCATGGCATATTTTTTCAAGATCTGCTTAAGATACTTGGTTTGTGATAGAAAAATGCCATATTTGTTTTGTTGAACTTGTAAACCAAGAAAATATGTGAGTTCACCAAGCAAGGAAATTTCAAATTCTTTTCGCATTACCAAAGCAAAGTTTTGACTCATAACTTCTTCATTGCTACCAAAAATGATATCATCAACGTACACAACAAGTATTACCAATTTATCATTGTCAATCTTTGTATATAGATTGTTATCAGCTAATCCTTTTGAGAAACCTCGTTGATGGAGATATTTGTCAAGATGGTAATACCAGGCCCTTGGAGCTTGTTTTAGACCATAGAGAGTCTTTCTAAGTCTGTATACAAGTTTTGGATCATTTCCAAGAATGAATCTATCTGGTTGCTCAACATATACTTCTTCTTCCAAGTCTCCATTAAGAAAGGCATATTTTACATCCATTTGGTACACTTTGAAGTTTTGAAAGTTAGAAAGAGCAAGGAAAATTCTTATGGCTTCAAGTCTAGCAACAGGTGCAAAGGTTTCTTCAAAATCTATACCTTCTTGTTGGGCATATCCTTTGCAAACAAGTCTAGCCTTGTTTCTAATAACTTCTCCATTTTCATTCATCTTGTTTTTGAATATCCATTTGGTTCCTATGATATTATTATCATGAGGTCTAGGAACTAACTCCCAGGTATTATTCTTTTCAATTTGCTAAAGCTCTTCATTCGTGGCCTTGACTCAACATTCATCTTTTCATGCTTCATGTATATTTTGAGGTTCGATGGTGGAAAGAAATGCTAGATAGCTTGAAGCTTCTGTAATAGTTCTTCTTGTCTGCACACCTACCTCTTTCTATCCCAAAATTTGAGTCTCTAGATGATTTTTTTTTAACATACCTGCATGGAGTCTTTTCTTCTACCATTATCTGTTCTTCTAGTGCTTCATTGGTATTCTCTTCAGAATTAGTCTGATTTGATGTGGAAGGATAATCCTTATCTTCTTCATAAGCTTCGGTTTTTCCCTGCTTTGGATTTTGGCCTATTCATCAACCACAACATCAATACTTTCAACAATTTTCCCTAGTATTTTATTATAACACTTATATCCTTTACTTCGGGAAGAGTAACCAAGGAGAATGCCTTCATCTACTCTAGGTTCAAACTTGCCAAGTTTTTCATCAATCCTTTTGATGTAACATTTGCTTCCAAAAAATTTGAAGTATTCTACATTCGGAGTCTTACCATACCAAAGTTCATGTGGAGTTTGAGTGTTGTTTACCCGAACGTTTGTTTGTTGAGAATAGTGATGGCAGCAAATGCAGCTTCACCCCAGAAGGTTGCAGGAGTTCTAGACTCTTCTAGCATGGCACGAGCCATTTTTTGAATAGTTTTGTTCATCCTTTCTACCTCTCCATTTTGTTGAGGGCTCCTTGCAGTAGAGAATTCCCTTTTTATTCCATGTTCTTCACAAAACTCGAAGAATTCAACTGACGTAAATTCCCCTCCTCTATCAAACCTGAGGCATTTCATTTTGCGATCTGATTCATTTTCAACCAACGCTTTGAAGGCTTTTAACTTTTCAAATGCTTCATCTTTATGCTTTATAAGTCCTATCCAACACATTTTGGAAAATTCATCAATCAACAATATAAAGTATTCTTCTCCACAAGGTGACTTTTTCCTTGATGGACCACATAAATCAGTATGAACAAGTTCAAGAGGCTTACTAGCTAATCCTTCCTTCTCAGGGAAATGAGCTCTAGTTTGCTTACCAAATTGACATGATTTGCATATTGTATTTTCTGGAATGCTGATATTTGGAATATCACAAACAACCCGGCATTTGCATGCTTTTCTTATTTGACAGAATCTTAGATGCCCCAATATTATGTGCCATAGCCAGTGTTCATCATTTTTCCTTAGGTAGCACTATTGCTGTCCTCGGTTGAGTATGTATAGGTTGTTTGGAGTTCTTATACCTTTGATCACTATTTCTCCTGTATCAAGCTCACGAACAACACATCCATTCGATTGAAATACTAATTCATTTCCTTGATCACACATTTGACTGACACTCAATATATTATGCTTTAGACCATCAACATACATAACATTCCCTTCTTTATCTTTTTCTTTTAAGATAATAGAACCTTTACCTTTTATGACAGTAGGAGTGTCATTTCCAAATGAGACCTTCTTTTCCTTTTCTAAGGCATTATATGGCTGAAGTTTTTCTTTATCACCTGTCATGTGTTTCGAGCAACCACTGTCAATGTACCACTAATTTTCTCGTCCTTTTGCATACAAGGTTATACCACATCTTTCTGTTTTCGGTTCTTTCTTTCTCCATGTTTTGGGACCCAATGAAGTTTTCTCCATCTAAGATGTTTGCCAAAATTTACTCCTACATTCAAAATCTTCATGGCCAAAGTTGTTATAGATAAAGCATTCTATTTCATTTTCAAGAGTAGAGAAGTGATTGTAGGTCCTTTTCATGATCCCAGTCAGATTCCTTTGATTTCGTGCTTCTCTAGTCATGATGGTCTTGTAAGGAACACATTGAGTAGCTTTGCGTCCAAAGTTATGACATGAAAAACATTGGCCATTAAAGAAATTCCTGTGATTATCGAACCTACTGACCTAGTGATTGTAGTTTGCATTGACATTCATTCTTGAAGAAAATTGAGTATGATTTACCTAAGGTTGGTTGTAGCTTTTGTTCATCCTTGAAGTAGATTGAACCCAATTTACCTGGTGATCTGCTTGATGCCTTTGTTGACGATTGTCAAACTGTTCACTTCTCCTTGCTGCATCAAAATAGCTTTTGGAGGTTGATGACTTCTGTGCTTGAGATGCTTCTTCAGTATATCCGAGACCTATCTTTATCAGAGGAGAATGTTGTAATTTGATAATTTCATTAAAAGTTTCTGATCCTTTAGAAAATTTGAGATTGAAAGCTTTTGTTTTCTCAATATCTTTTCTTAGACCCACAATTTCACATTCTAACTTTTCGTTGTGTTTTTCCATTTCAGAAAGTTGTGATGTCAGAGTATCTATAATCATATTATTTTCTTCTACACAAAATTTAAGTTTAGAAATTTCTTCATAAAGACCATCTTCATCTAAAGCATCCAAGAAATCATCATCTTCAAAAGCCATCAGAAGTCTATAGTCATTACCATGTTCATCTTCATCACTACTTGATAAACCATCGCTATCTTCATGCGTATAATATCTCTTCTTATTTACATTTTGTTTTCTATTCCATTTTGCTGATTCATTAACTTTATCAATTTTATCTTTATGACGACATTTGGCCGCATAATGACCAACTCTTCCACAAGCAAAGCATTTGAAAGGTAGCTTACCTCTGAATCTTCCAGAACCCTGTTGAAGGTTCTTGACAAAGTTTGCTTCTTCCTTTCCTTCTGAAATATGTCCTGATTCATTGAGTTCTTCTCTTCCTGAAGCTTTGAATGCGGCTTCTCTCATATCTGATGGACCCCCTTTTCTCATTTCGAAAACAATTAGGATTCCATGCAACTGTGTCATAGTAATACTATGGAGATTATACTTTTCTTCTATGGCAGAAACTTTTGATTCAAACTTAGAAGACAAGGATCTTAAAACCTTTTCAACTATAGTAAATTTTTTTATGTCTTCACCCAAGTTTTTCATGCGATTAAAAATCTCATCTATACGTAAGAAGTAATTAGCTATACTTTCAACATTGTGCATTTTGAGAGTTTCATATTGAATTCTGAGAGATTGTAGTTTTGCACGTTTTACCTGATCGTCTCCTTCATAGCTTAGAAAGATCTTGTCCCATATTTCTTTGGTGGTTTCAAGTTGCATAACTGGTGGGCTCCAGTATTGTAAAAATAATGCTGCAACTCTTGGGACTACCTTCTTTACTTTTATCAAACCAGTAGTTTGTAACAAAGTTGGAAGTGACGGTGCTATATGCACAAGTACTAGCTCTTGCCACAGGCTGTCACTTGATTAGCTGGCACAAGTCCGCTAGGACCTTAAGCAAAATTCTAAAAAATAATGGTGGGCTCCAGTATTGTAGCAATAATGTTGCAACTCCTAGGACTCCCTTCTTTACTTTTATCAACCCGGTAGTTCGTAACAAACTTGGAAGCGACGGTGCTATATGCATAAGTACTAGCTCTTGCCGCAGGCTATCACTTGATCAGTTGGCACAAGTCCACTGGGAGCTTAAGCCAACTTCTATGAGCTCTCAGAAGAAGATTTTGACTGTGATGGATGAAAAATAACTCAACCAGAGGCTAATCTACTTGTAGAAATAAGTTGAAAGCTAGAAAGGAACGCAAACCCTAGCAAACCCTAGTTATACCGAATAACCCTACTGGTGCAAGTAAAAGGATGAAAGCTACAGAAATGGATGCAATTGACTTCTAGAAAGGTAAAATGCATGTGACTAAGCTATTTCTGAAGAGAAATATGAAGAAAAAACCTTTTTTCATTTTTGAGTAATTTGTCAGAATTATTTTGCATGTGCTTTAACTTTTTTTTACTGTGCAGAGGTTGACTAGCGAAAGGAAATGGAGTAGGTGCTTGCAGGAGGTTGGGAAGGTTAGAAGAGGGCATAAGGGGTCCCTAGTGTTACACAAAAATATCGTCACCATGGCTATTTGCAGTCAGTATGGGTCTATCATCACTTATATTGTCCTCCTAAGCAAGTCTCAGACCTCAGCTCTTCATGTCAAGCCTTGAATATGAGAGAAAGACATTAAAAATCAACAAAGCTCTAGTTCCGCACTTTCTCTCACTATTGCCTGCGGTCCCGCACCCCCTGTTCACAATACCTACAGACCTGCCCGCTCTGTCTCTAAAGGAGTGGGTGCGGACCCCTGTGAAAGTGAAAAAGGTGCAAGTTTATTCTAAAAAACTCACTTTGGGTTAATTCTAGATGATTCTAGAAGGAATTTTGACGTGGATTGTTCGCTCTTAGGTGGTTCATGCATCCCAAAAGAGAAGGAGCTAATCCCTTGATGAGAGGAGCTATCCCTTTGAAGGAGGGCTTTATCCCTTTGAAGGAGGACCTAGTAACTTCCCTCCATTGCACTATAAATTAAGGCATTGGGCTGGTTGCTAGAGAGGTTAGAAGCTGAGCATTTTTTAGAGTAAATGCTGGTGGAATTGAGACTTCCTAGTTAAGCTTGAGAGGAGAGATCACATACCTTTTGGCTTCATTGGGAAGAGAGTGAAAGTTGTCAAAGTAGAGGAGACTTCTTGTTTGACCCTGGGAGGAGCTTGTACAACATCAAGGCACAGGTTGTAAAGCTCTTATTTTATTTGAATTAATACAATCAGATTCATTTTTCTCAACAAATTGTCTTAGTCATTTGTTTCATGAATTCCTTGATCATCATGATAAGCATGCTTTATGATATTGGCTTTTCAGGTGCTATTTAATTTTTGTGCTTGTTTTTGTTTGCAGATTCGCTACAAGGGAGCTCATTTGGATCAAAGGAGCGAGGCTTCCACAAACTTGCATTGGACCCAAGGTAGGCCTAAAACACTTGTTTGCCTTTGTTTATAAATTGCATATTTAGAGAAAGATAGTTTTTGATTGGCTTGCTTGTCACTAGATATCGTTAGATACTAGGGAGGTCAATCTTGTCCGCAAGATCGACTCATTCCGTGTGACAAAATGGCGACTCCACTGGGGACTTGATTTCTTGATTTGCTTTACTTTGACTTGAGAAACTGTGTTTTTGTTTCTGTTTTTGGCTTGTTGTGTGTGGAATTGGGTAGATTTAGTAGATCTAGGATTATTTTTTGTTTTTCATAACTTTGGGAGAGGACTGCACCCTCGGCTTGCAACACAGTGCGGACCTATCCGCACTTTTTCTTTTCACACGGAGCGGTACCACACCTGTGTGAACTGTGGGCCTACGGACCCTGTCAAAATTTTGGAAAACCTAAGATTTTCTCTTTTAGTCAGTTTAGTTTTTGTTTAGATGTTATTATCCCCTACCCAGACCTGCATGTGACTTGTCAGGAGCTTTTCTTAGGTTAATTCAATTGGTGTTAGGGTTTTAGGTGAAACTCCTAGAAGTTTTGGTTGCCGGGCTTGGTTTTCATTTTGGTCTTGTAGTAGCTCAAAGCTTAGAAGTTGTAGAAACCTCAGATCGCCTTCGTTTTTACTGGCCTTGTTATGAGTCTGACCATTTACAAAATCTACCTTTGTTGAGGAATCCATCTTGTGTTTTCTCTTTGCAAAACTTCGAAAAGACTTGTGTTAAAAGTTTGGATTTCATTTTTATAAAAGAAAACAAAAATTGGTTGTTTTTTTACTGATTTTTAATTCTGGACAAATTAGTCCTTAGTTTGCTTATAGCTAAGTAAAACATCCTTGAAAAAGACATCTTGTAAGCTTTTACTTCAAATAGCTTTTTATAGTTTATAGATCTCAAGATTAGTTATTTCCATAGTTTTGAGTGTTTTATAAAAAATAAAAATCTCTTTTGGAAAAAGTTCATTTTTGTAGTGTTTGAGTGTTTGAAAGAAAGGGAAATTTTTGTGAAAATAACTAGTTGTCTCGTTTTGAGTGCATTGGAAAAGACAAAAAGCTCTTCTTTTAATTTGTTTGTTAAGAAATATTTGTGTTTACAAGCATTTGCATTCTCAAACTCTTTCCTACCTAGAAGTTCATTGAAGGGAAAAGATTGCTTAATCATCTTAAGTGCATTTTTTAATGATTTCGAGTCGAGTCTTCACACCACAAGTTTCATCTCCGCACCTCTTGAATTAAACAAAAACCAATAAAAATAACGCTTAAAGTAAAATATATCTAGTAAACTTTTTATTTCTAAGGGTCTATTACACCAACATAGCTTAGGCTAGTGTCTTGGAGAAGGGAGTAATTAACTCTCCAAGACAGTAAAAAAAACAAGTAGCTATATCTTGCAGTAGGAGAAAAATCCAATTGTTACATCTATGCTCTGGGAAATCTCCTCTTAAAGGAGAAGCATGAGATCGTGTCCGAACCAGTGTGGGAATCAATCCTTCCTCATTGGGAACGACGCCAGATATTCACATATTAAAAATAGTAAACCTCAGATTAACCATTATCGAGGAGCCTGGGGTCACTTATTGGTAAACCTTGGATTATGTCAAGGAGCCTTCAAGGGGATTGAGCTTGTTACTCTGCTCTTGCGTGCGTATCGGAGCGTAGACTATTCCCCTAGGTATATTTGTTTCCATTGGTAACCATAGTGACCATATTCTATATGATTCTTCCTAAGGTAACGGTGGAGGGAAGATCCCACTGTACCTGGAGTAGATGTCGGCTAGACTCACTTGGATTTTCTGGGGGGTTCTCTTCACTCGAGACGGTTTAGTGGAGGAACTTGTGCAGTCTATTCATTAAGCAGGTTTTCGGGGTAACTGTTCCAACCGCCATTTCTGTATTGAACTCTGCGACGTTGGATTTCGTCACCAACTAGTGTTTTCAGTACGGAAAGTTATTGTTTGTGTGTGGTTTGATCTCCTAGATTCCTAAGGCATGTGATTCAAATTTGTTTGGTTCTTTAGAAGCTTTAGGTGGTTTTCATTGAGATTTTACTTTGTTTTCGTGTGAAGTAGTTAAAATATTTAATCATGGTTGAATTACCGAGGAAGTCCTGTAGACTTCGGGGCCAACCTCCTAAGTTTTCATCGAGCCAGCCTGAACAGTTAAGAGCCCTCGTAACTCGATAGTAGAGTTGGGTCACCTGAAGAAGGAGAGTCTTCTTTGGTGGTACATCCTGATTTTCAAGCTCTAGTAGCAGATTATAATCCATAGTCTGTGTCTGTTTCCGAGGTTACTAGTAGCTTTTCATCTACTAGTAATTTAGGTGAGGAACTTGAAATATCTCAACCTGAAACTGAATTTGCTGCTACTCCAACATTGGGATTTACCTCTCCAACTTCTAGTAATCCTGGTTCACCCAGGGTAGAAAGAATAATTACCCAAAATCTTCCTTCTGGACTTATAGCTATTGAAGAACTTGCTACTCCATAAGAAGAAGGTATCCCTATCCCTGAAAATAAACCTGTTATAGAACTTAGGGAGCGTGAATCAATATTTTACAGTCCACCTAGGAGCAGTGCTTGGTATCTTTAATTGACCAATTTTTTGGAAAACCCGGGACTAAGTTTTTCACCACCTCGTATTCCTTATCAGCCAACACCTAGGGGTTACTATCCTCCGTTAAATATGTCAAGACAGTCATCCATGTTTTCTCAATCTCCAGAATCCCTTTTGTACGGCGGTCCTTTTGTTCCCTCTGGGTATCAGTCACTCACTGGTACTTTTTCGGGAGCATCTCCTCAAACCATTGAACAAGGGTTATTAACTGGAAATAATGGTACTAAGCCATTGAGTGTAGAAGATATTCTCATGATGTCAGGTACTATTCCTAATCCTCAACCTCAAGGGGGCCAGTTACCGCCTAGGGGGCAGCCTCAAAATCCTCAATTATCGCCTGGGGGGCAACCTCAAGGTACCCAATTTGCACCTGGGGGGCAACCTCAAGGACAGTACATACCTACGGGACAGTACGTTCCTCAAGGTCAACCCCAGACTCAATATGCACCTCAGGGTGAACCCCAGTATCAATATGTACCTCAAGGTCAACCCCAGTATCAGTACGTGCCTCAGGGTTATCAACCTCAAGGTCAATACTCGAACCAAGGTTTCCAACCACCTTCCGGTCAATCATATGTTCAAGGAACTGGAAATGTACCTCTGAATTATCAACCCTACCCTCAACCCGATTATGGTCCTCAATATTCTCAACCTGTTATGGGTCTGTACCCCGGAATGAACTTAGTGTGGGATCCATCTCAAACTCAACAGGTCTTGCAACCGAATGTACAGTTGTCATCTCAAACTGGACAACCCTTAGTTTCTGGTTCACCCCAGCAACCTGTCCAGTCTATTATTCAAACTTCTGTACCTTTTGTAGTTTCTCAAGCTGGGCCTAGTACGCCTCATACTCCACCTCAAACAGCTGCTGCAACTGTTGCAACATCTGTTCAATCTACCCCACCTGCTTCTGGAGTATCAACAGCTCCAGTTTCTACTGTTCCTGTATCAACTCCTCAAACATCTTTACCTTAGTCTGGATCAACAATTCAAACTTTGGTTCAAATGCCTGTAGGACAGCCTGGTTCAAGTACGGTTGTCACAAGTCAACCTCAATTTACTTATCAACCGTACCAGGGACAATACAAATTCGGTTCTACTGTGCAGCAGCCAGTCTATTAGTATCAACCGTACCCTGGGTATACATATCAACAACCTCAACAACCCCAGTATGGTCCGGTTAATCCTAGTTTTCTGGGAGGATATAATATCCCAAATGCAATTCCAATTCCTAGTTATCCTGGATATCCTCCTCATGGGGCTGGTCTCATGACCCAGAGTTTTAGGGACCCTAATTGTCAGTTACCGTTTATCGTAACTTTGGACTTTCCTGACTTGTCGTGCCTTATGAATGATCCCATTAACTATCTTCCGTTTTGGCCGCCAATGACGAATAAGTTTCCTAGTGATATTCCTGAGTTTGAAGGAAAATCAGGAGAGGACCCGTCGAACCATGTGATGAATTATCACCTCTGGTGTGCGTCTAATTCCATTTCAGATGATTCAATCCGTTTAAGGCTTTTCCAGCGCACTCTAATTGGTCTTTCGGCCAAGTGGTACATTGAGTTACCGCGAGCCACTTTTTATAATTTTATTCATCTAGGTACTTCGTTTTTAACTCATTTTCAGTTGCCTATCAGATATGACAATGGCACGGAATTATTAACTTCATTAAAGCAGTCGACGTCCACTTACATTTCAGATCACATTCATGAATGGAGACGTCGATGGCATTTAGTGAAAGTTTTTTATTCCGGATCAGATCTTAGCCGAATGGTTTGTAAAATCTTTATTGCCAAAGATCACTGAGGATGTAGCTAAGGCCAGAGTCGTTATTGAGGAGCAAGTAATTGCTCAAGCACAGTACCTTGACTTAGTTTATACGTAGTCAGGTACGTTACATGAAAAAAATCCCCGATCTTACTAAGAAAAATCAAATCACTGCAGCTCCTTCAGGGTCTCATGCCGCTGATAGTATGATTGGTACGGTTAATACCAAAAGTAAGAAGAAGTCTTCCAAGAATTCTTCTCCTATCATAAACTTGCCAGATTCCCCAACAGGAGATTCTTTCGTGGAAATTTCCACTGATATTCATGTTGTAGAGTCATCTACAGCCAAATCAAAATCCAGTGGTAAGAAGAAAGGGAAGAAGAAAAATAAAACAGATAAAAATTCTAAAGAGAAACCAGAAAAAGCAGAATCAAAAGATGAGAAACACAAACCTTGTTATCCTTGTCTCATTTGTGACGAAGAGCATTTTACAAGAGACTGCCCTCATCGTGCAGAGGTTTCGAAAATTGTCAAAGGTTCCCAAACGCCTACTGTTTTGAAGGATCCTTTTCCAAGTCAAGATAGTAAGATGATAGGTTCTTCCTAAAATGCCAACAAAGAACCCATACTAATGATGTTCCATGTTAGGATTGCAACTCGATCGCATGATTATGGAAGTAAAAGTCCTATTGATGGTAAAGAAGCAGAATCTTCTCATTCTAACCCATCAACCTCAACTCCCAGTTCTGATCCGCTACACATCAAGAAACCTAATCCAAACTTAGTAATCAAACCGCCCGCCAAGGGTATACTTCGAAAGTCAGCTTTCAATCCACATGCGAGAGCGGCTCAGAACTATAACGTTGTTGAAGATTTAGTTGTTTCACCTTCAGCAATGTCGGCTTTGGAAGTGCTGCAATCATGTCTAGCATAGCGTAAATTGCTATTGTCAGCTATAGGAGCTGTTGACGTTCAGGAATCGAACCTTATAATTTTCGATCTAGAAAATAGTACACCGCACCTACCTTATCAAATGGCTTTCTAGATCCCACTGTTAGTCAAAAACATACCTATTTATAGGACTATGATTGATGAGGGAGCCTCAACGTGTATTATGTCGATACAGTGTTGGAGATCGCTTGGTTCTCCTTCGCTAAATCAATCCCCGATGATTCTAAAGGCCTTTGATGGTCGTGGGTTTCATCCTTTCGGCATTCTACAGGATTTACCTATAGGGGTAGAAGGTAAAACTGTTCATCTAGATGTGGAGGTGGTTGATGCCCCTCTAGATTACAACCTTCTCTTGGGTCGTAGTTGGTCTTACGCTATGACAGCTGTCGTTTCATCGGTCTTTCAGCTTATAAATTTCCCTCATAATGGAAAGATCGTAACTATAGACTAGCTGACTTACTTTTCATCCGACCCAACCTCTTCTGAAAGTATTCAGCATGTTGGAAAAAAAACTATCCTGTATAAGGATGTTGGATTAGGAGTAGTTAAAGATGTTGGTTTATTGGGAAATTTTCCTTTTCCTCCTATCAACGCATCATCTTCTACTGTAGCCATTCATATGATTTCGTCAGGCACCATTGTTTATGATGATCCTTGGATCGTACCTTCCGAATCTGAGATAGACTCATTTGGTGATGTTATGCCTTTGAGTCCATATGAAATTGCGTATCAGGCCGTGCAGTCATTTTCCGACCCATCTTCAACCAAACTTGACTTGATGAATGTGGTCCATGAGGAATCACTTTCAACATCAAACTCAGATTCAACAACGTTTTCTGAACTTGTTCACACAGATGAGCAAATTCGTGAAATCCTATGTGTCGATGATTTACCATGGGAATATCTTCATCAAAGATCTTTGTTTTTACCTGAGAGTGATGACGGGCCATAACTGCAACCCATCGCATCAGTTTGGGCTCTCGAGGAAGTCCAGCTCCAACAGTGAGGTGCTGTGGGAACAACATTGGGACCCTCTCTAGACTAAAGCTCACAGCTAAAGCACTGTATCCAAAGGTCTTCAGTTGTCCGTTCTTGGATCTAGTCAGTTGGCCTTTTACATTAGCCAACATAGCATCGCACCAGTTGAAGATGGTGCCTCAAAAGCAGTCAACTGCCATCCGCATCTAGGATCCAGTGGCTATATGTAGTGCTGCACTCCCGCAAAGCCTGGTAATAGTAAACGTGATTACCATGAGTTCAGGACGGGATATGGTTTTGATGTCTATCCCTTTGTCTCTAGTCTGGTTGTTACAGAACTCTAGCCGGAGGCTATCGACAGACTAGCCACCTGGCCTAGTCCCGAATAGAGTCAAGTGTTCACCTCTCTTAGGCAACCTAGTCAAAACTTATATGTCTGTCGGCTCCATTTCGAGCTGGTGACCACCAATGAAGAAGCACTGGTCCTGTATGCTCCACTTGTCTACCAGCCACTACAAGAAGTCCACCTGGGCCATCATGCCCGGTATGGCCCAGAATTTGTATAAGCCGCATCCCTTCAATGCATCGATCGAAGGTTGGTGATTTATTGCGGTAAGATCTACATCCTCATGCTCCCGTTCTCGCCAATCAAGCATGATGTATACTCCACATCCAACAAAAAGGCGAATTAGAATATGAAAATTTGAAATTTTTGGGTGAATTTTGAGAAAATTTAGGGTTAAAAACCCTTGCTGCGGGGACCGCACTCTCTTTGTTAGAGACAGTGCATGGGTCCTCACCTTACCTTCACGGCAGGTGCGAACCCCTGACTTTTTCCCCATTGAGAAAAAGTCTGGGTCCGCAGGCTACCTGTGTTGTGCCTGCGGGCCCCCGCGCGCGGGTTTCTAGCCTAAAAATCCTCAAAAAAATGAAATTAAAACGTAAAAACAAATTTGAAATGGATGAAATTGAAGAGTAGGATGATGTGGATTACCTAGAGGAGACAACGCTCGATTCTGCCAGACGGATTTTCCGCAATCTTCATGGGAATTTTTTGACCAAAAGCTCCATTTTCTCACCCAAATCTCAAACGGTAAAAATGAATTGACGAAAGCCCTTTTTATAAGTTTTTTGAATAAATGAATTATTAATTTGTTTATGTTTCACTTTAGAAAGGTAACTTTTGCAGCATTTTTATCCATTTCAAAAAGGTATGAGTAATGTTTGAGTTTTTTGTTCAGGATAACGGATTTTTCAGGCGAAATTGGTCATTTTCAACGAAAAAACATTAGAGTCACCTTTAAGCTCTTTTCTGACTCCTAAAACATGAAAATATTGCCGAGTTTTTCTTTTTAAACTCGTTAAAATAGAACTAAAAAGACAGTCCACTTATAGCTATTTTCTTGGCCGTAAAAACATGAAAAGATTGCCGGATTTTTGTCGTTTCAAATTCGATATTGGTTATAAAACGACGTGTCATTGATCACTTTTTTAATTTTTCGGATCAAAGGCACTAATTACAAAAAGTACTCCTTGGTCGTAAAGATCAAGCGGTTCTCTCAAGTATTATTTTATACCTTTTCAGGCTTGGGAGACACAAATTTACGAAAAAGGTCAACCCTAGAGTTTCTTAAGTTTTTTCAAACTCTCTAAAATTGAAAAACGCCGAGTTTCTCCTATATTGGACTCGTTAAAATTTAGCAGTAAAGGACCTGTTCAATTACAAATAGGAACGGACCACTCCTTCTTAGGGTTCGAATTTAAACTAAGTTGGACTCATCCAAAGTATGATCTTATAATCAAGCAAATGTTATCCTCCTCAAGCTTGAAAAAAATAAACAGGTACTTGCCAGAAATGGTGGGGGAAAAGAGAGGAAAATGAGCCTGTTTGTCATACTTTGTAACCACTCTTGAACACGACACTTTTATTCACCTGGGTTGGGAAATCCTTTGCCTAACAGTTGATCAAACCACATTGAAAGTCTTCAGCCAGGTTTCTGAGTATTAACTTTGGGTCAATTGTCACCAAACCATCTGCCATGTCGTTATGTGTTCAAGAGGTCAGTGCAAATAAGCCATTCATCTGAAAAATATCTGTTATCCATCTTGACCATCCCTGAGTCAGTCCTTGCAACTAAATTTCTTCAAACTTGATCTATGATTTCGTGTCGTGGGATTGCCTACGACGGATCACTTTCTATCGACTTCAGCTCATTATCTAGAAAGATGATCTAGAAATCGTCAGTACCTTGCGATCTGCATGCCTCAATGGCAGGTTTCTCGCCTTCAACGATAGGTTGCATCATTGAGCTTCAATCAAAGGATTCTGTGACATGTTCGACATCAACACATCTATTCACATCTCATGGATTGTACTGAGTACTTTGAGAGCCATTAACATTAATGGTGGTTTCTCTCACACTTGTTAACAATTTACATCATTGACTGGTAATCAAGTGGTTTCTACCATGTTCGACTTCAACACATCCATTTGCATGGATAGAATTGTACTGTTTCTAGAAGTAGAAATGAAGACCCTGGATCTAGTTTCTGCCATCCAGGCTGCGAGGAATTTTGTATTCATTATACTGTGGACTATTCATAAACAGATGACTGCATCCATACTGTGTCTACATGTGTTTATACTTGTGATGCATTACAATATCATTCCTATATCAGAGTAGTAGTCAGTTTTCTAGTCAGTTTTGATCTGAGTATGGGAATTCCCACCTCAGCGATGATATGATCTCATATATATATTTTGCATTGAATGTTTTTACAGATTCCAACCAGCCTCTCCATGAGATGATCCTCGAAATGATAATGTACTTCACTCTTCCTAGATGATAAATGAAATCCTCATCTACTACAGACTTTGCACTTTAGGGGCAATCTGTTACACAAAAATATCGTCACCACGACTATTTGCAGTCAGTATGGGTCTGTCATCACTTATACTGTCCTCCTAAGCAAGTCTCATACCTCAGCTCTTCATGTCAAGCCTTGAAAATGAGAGAAAGACATTAAAAATCAACAAAGCTCTAGTTCCGCACTTTCTCTCACTCTTGCCTGCGGTCCCACACCCCCTGTTCACAATACTTGCAGACCTGCCCTCTCTGTCTCTAAAGAAGTGGGTGTGGACCCCTGTGATGGAGCAGGTGGTATTGATGGAGTAGGGGTAGGCAAAGAGGTATCACAGGTGCTCTGCAAGTTATTTTCCAAACTATTCAAACAAAGACTCGAAAAACCAAAGACCTAGCTACTTTAACCTAATATGACCTGAATATCAGCAAAGAAAATGAACAAAAGTTTATTACAATGAAATCATGTGAAATAGCTATGCAAACTAAGCAATCATGAACCTGAGCATGTAACGACAATTGGTACCAACTTCTGAAAATGAGAATCTAATAGTAACAATTGCATGATGAAGCAAAGACAATGTTTTTGGTGGTGGCAAGGACACCTTGGTCTCAGCTCATGGTCCCACAGAGGGAGAGGTGAGATCAGGGATGCCTTATGGAATTTTTCTGAAGATATTCTATGTTATTACCCTATGAAATCAATCTGAACATGAAAATCCTTTTTAATAATCAACAATGACCTAGGTAACCAAGAAAAAATGTAATCTACTTAATATAAATTATTTGATAAAGACATTCAAAAATATAACAGTACATGAAGGAAGCCTTGGCACTTGGGTTGGGCCCAACCCCAAGAGTTGCAAGCTCCTAAGAAAAAGCTTAGAACTGGTGCCAAATGAAACTGCTTTCCATTACTCAAAAATAACCATGTCACAAAAAAGTTGTACAACAAAAGCTACAAAATGAGCTGAGAAACTAGCAACACTATAGTGCAGAATATAATTGTTCAAAAAGTAACCTACGTAGGCTAGAAACCCTCCTTAACTTGAGGGGCCTGGCTACTTGAACTGCCAATGATCAGTCACTTTACACAAAACTTCTCAGCTGCCCTTGGGAATCCTTTTCGGTGGCCTGCTAATGAGCCCCAATTTTGGTAACATTTTGGGCTCATTTGGCCTCACTACCCTTGCTCAACCCTTCATTTTTCATGACTTATGCATCATTTTTTAGTATATTTATGTTATTTGTATGAATGAAGGGCAGTCACTATTCCTAGGTGGCTAATATATGTTTATTTCAGGTTTTTTGACATTAAATGGAGCAAAACCACGCAGATGAAGGCTAGGATACAGCCAAGGTGGCATTGAGGTTGTGTAGGAAGGTTGTCCACGGCATTGAATGGCCTTCCTCGTGATCTCCACCCACAACTCCGAGCTCCAACAACCATCACCACCGAGCTAGAAGGCAGCCAACAGATTCTAAGGGAACAGCAGTTTACTTTTAGTTGGTCAGCCAAGCCCCACTAATTTAGGAGGCCAGCTTGGCCCTCATAATGTATAAATGTTGAGGCTATAGCCTTCGAAGGAGACTTTTGAAACTTTGTTGCAGATTTTGAATTACGAGCTATAGCCCTGTTTTGCTCTTTGTAAGCCATTTTTGGCATGTTATCAGACTTTTGACTATTATCTTTTAATGAATAAGCAGGCAGATTTGAGGCAGCTCTGAGTTCTTAAAGGAGCTTAAGCTCTCAGGGTTGGGCCCAACCTGAGAGCCTAAGGCTTCCTTCCTTTGTATTGTTACCTTTCTTTCTTTCAGCATTATATTTCTTTTCCTTTACATGCACTTGGAAACACAGTTTGCTGATTCGAATTTCTTGGTGTGGTTACATAGGTTAGTGTTATGAACAAAGTTGCTTCAGTAGTTTAGATTAGAGTAGGGAGATTGAAGTTAATCTGAGTTCCAAAAAGGGTTGAATGCACACTCACTTTCACCTCTGTTTGGGGACTGGGAGTGCAGACCGTGCCAACTACCAAAAACACAGTTTTACATGTTCATGCAAGCTTTAACGTAATATTTCCATTTGTAGAAGTGTCCATGCATTTAGATCTTGAGCAATAACTCTTTGTTTCAGCACCATGCACGATTTTCCCTTAAAGACGACATTGTTGTTCTTTGGTTTCTAATAGAACAGTTAGAGTAGGTTGATGACATTTCGGTTATACGCAAGACAGGGGTGATTTGTTTCATTTAAACTGCGCAGCACCACTCCATCGTTTCCTTATCCTTCTAAGCCGTGCCTAGGCCATCTACTTATCTCCCAGTTAGATCATTTGCATCCCAACTCTTCTATCATCCAAGTTGTTTTATCTTTTCGGCCTTCCATTGCCTCTACCCTCCTCTAGACCAACCAGCTTTACACACCCCCTCTCCATCTCATCTCTCTGTCCATAAGCCATCACAAGCTCCCCTCCTACCTCCCTATCCACCCATATAGCTCATTCACTCATCCATCACCCAAAACTCCCATTGCAGAACATCTTGTAGAAATTACGGGACTTCCTGTAGAAATCCTGAACTTCCTCTAGAACCCCGTGCAGACATCCTGTAGAAGCTTGCAAACATGGTTTCCAGGCATCTGAACTTTGTGAACTTCTGTGGAATGATGTTAGGGATCCCTTGGACCCTCTCAAAGTCCTCTTGACCTTTTCCAAGCCTTCCTCCCCTTGATCTACCCTTGCACAGTCAAGACCCAGTAAGAAGCACAATCATAATAACTCCAACAACTTGAGCAAAAATACAAAAACATGTTCTCTTCAGATGAAAGTAGCTTAGACACATGCATCTCATCTCAATAGAAGTCATGGCATCACTTTTAGAAGTTGCATTCCCACCATTGCATCATAACGATTAAGCTGGTAGAATTAGGGTTTACTAGGGTTTCCATGTTTTGTTGGCTTTCAGTTCATTCTTGCAAAGTAGGTTAATTTCCTTTGAGATAGCTTTCGTTCATCACTTAAAAAGCTTCTTCTGAGAACATAGAGAAGTTGGCTTGAGCCCTAGCGGACTTGTGCCAGCTGACCAAGTAACAGCTGCGACAAGAGCTAGTACTTGTGCATACAGCACCGTCGCTTCCAAGTTTGTTACGAACTACCGGGTTGATAAAATTAGAGAAGGAAGCTCCAGGAGTTGTAGCATTATTACTACAATACTGGAGCCCACCATCTTTTTGGTGCCGTTGCCGGGGAAGCATCAGAGTATTAGTAATTGTTGCTTTTCTTCTATTTTCCTACTCTCGCCTTCTGCCAAGTAGTTTATTTCATTTCCATTCTGCAAAAGTAGCATAGACATTTCCTGCTTTCATAGATTAACATTTCAATTCCGCAATTTCATCTTTGCAAGCATAGATTAGCATTTCAATTCTACAAGTGTAGACTAGCATTTCCATTCCTGCAATTTCATTTGAGCAAAGTAGATTAGTTCTTTCTTGCTTTCATTTCAATTCTGCATTTTCATTTCAGCAAGATAGTTAGTTGTAGATCAATCTGTTTCAGTTTTGCAGGTACCAGAAAAAACAAAAGCAATCAAAAAAGTCTTTCCATTTCATGCCTCGTAGGAATCGTGATAAAACAGGCAAATTCTTACCCAACACCCCCACCACATCACTGAGCCACCCTTCTCTCTTCTTTGGTGACAGCGATCCTGAAGAACCTATAGGTGAACCTCCTGAGATATACGAAGATCCTATAGCAGAAGAAGAGTTAGAGACCATTCCACCTGAAGCTATGGCTGACACTAGAGGAGAAGATGAGAGAATAGAAGGTGCCTTCACCATCCGAGAGACCAATGGGGACATGAAAATGAAGAACATTAGCCCCTCCGCTTTACCTCACTTCCATGGACTGACTACTGAAGATCCTGATACCTTCCTGTTTGAGTTTGCTGTCCTTTGTCGAACCTATGACTATACTGAAGATGAGCAGAAGCTGAAACTCTTCCCTTCAACCCTTAAAGATGCAGCATTACGCTGGTTCATGGGCTTACCTGGGAACAGTATCACCACTTAGGCTCAGATGCAGCAAGCTTTCAACACTAAATACCGGGACTACTGTAGGTCCAAAGAAACCAAGGGAGAAAGCTTTCGGATGACCATGGGAAATGATGAGTCCTTATAGGATTATGAGATAAGGTTCCAACTTAGCTATAAACGGGCCAGGTGCACACTTGACCCTGAATCCCTCAAGTTGGTCCTGCTCCGAGGAGTCCCTGAAGACCTTTTAGATACCCTTCACATGTTAGCTGGAGGAGATATTTACCAACTGCCTTATGAGGACATAAAGACTGTGTTTAGAAACCACTCTTGGGCAGCCCGGAAACGAGGTAGGGGAAACCTCCTCTCAGCTGGTATTCCTTTCTCTAAACATGAGTTTGCAAATCAATTAGAGGATCTCAAAAGTGAGGTGAGATAGACCATTGCCATGCAACTTGATACATTCAGGATCCAGCAGAAGAAGGAAGAAGCTGAGAGGGCCTTGGCTATCTTCTTCCCTAGGTGTACAAGGAGACACCCTAAGAACGAATGCCCATTACATTCGGTTGAAGTATGTTTTGTTTGTGAGGAGGACCACCCCACAAACCAGTGTCCAACCTTACCTGGGCTTAAAGCCATGTATCAAGGGACAGAAGCCCCCACTGAACCTCTCTATTTCCTCAACCAAAGGAGGCCACAAGGACCTAGACCTTACCAGCAGGGGATGCAAGGGGCACCCCAAGCTTATTATATCCCCAACCAATCTACTCCTATGCCTTCCTGGGGTCCCCCTGCTCATCCTTCCTGGTCTGTGCCTCCTCCATGTTCTTATCCACCTCAGTACCATACTCAACCCACTACTCATTTGTATCACTCACAGGCCCAGCCACAGCCTCAATGGAATGCACCTCCATCGGGGTGGAGGCCCCAGTACAACACTCCTCCCGCCATTTTGCCTCCACCACCAGTTCAACCTCAACCATTACCTCCTGCTCCTCCAAGGCAACCTCAAATGCCTGCTCAACCAAACCTGAACCCCAACAATAGACAGGCCCAACAGGTATACACTGGGGAAACATCATGCCCTACCTATGCTGTGGAGATCCAGGAGATCAATCTTCGATCTGGAAAGACTCTTCCGGATCGCCAACCTCCTCCCCCAGAGGATGAGGAAGATAAAGAGGAAAGTGAACCAAAGGCTATTCCACCCTTTCCTGAGAGACTAACAGCCACCACACAACCCAACCTAGAGGAGGATGAGCTTCTGGGAGAGCTCAAGCAGTTGTGTGTGAAAATACCACTTTTCCAAGCCATCATAGATGTACCGATATACAACAAACTGGTTAAGGAAAAGTGTTTCAGACACCCAGGCAGGCAAAAGGGAGATGCTTCAACCATCAATGTCTTAGGACAGTTGTCTGACCTTATGTTGGGACAAGTCATCTGCCTAAAGTATCTAGATCCTAGGAGTCCTGTAGTAGATGTCCACATCAATGGCACCATCATACCTCACACCTTGATTGATCTGGGGGCTGCCATTAATGTGATGACCAGGGATACCATGCTCAAACTCAACCTTCAGGGTTCCTTGAGGAAGACCTCGACAGTCCTACAACTAGCAGATCGCTCCACCGTGACTCCCGAAGGGATTGTGGAGGATGTCTTGGTCTCTGTTGACTCTTGGGAATACCCTGCAAATTTCTTGGTGCTGCAACCAAAGGCAAAGCTTACTGGATACCCTCTCATTTTGGGAAGGCCTTGGTTAGCCACCGCAGATGCTTACATAAGCTGTTGTGCAGGAAACATGACCATCAAAAATGGTCCTATGTCCAAGCAGCTAGTCCTATACCCTCCTGCCCAACCCTCCTTAGAGCATGACTTACCACTTTGGTTGGAGGAAGGAGAAGAGGATGAGGTGTACTCAGCACCTTTGTGCACCCTAGACACCACTAGAAGAGACCCCCCAACCGAGGATGACTTGATTGAGACCTTGATCCAGAATCCACCTCCCAGTGCACTATCCTTAGAGAAATTGGTGGAGGATGCCCAAGCCAGCGCCCTAGTGGATCTTTGTGCGACCAACCCTGTCACTCCCAGAATCAAAAATGTGGAGTTCGGCCCTGAGAGAACGTTAAAGATCAGCTCCTCCCTATCTCCTTCCCAGGAAAAGGAGCTGTGTAGCCTGTTGGCCAGTCATCTAGATGCTTTTGCTTGGAGCTATAAGGAGATGAAAGGAGTCCATCCTTCGGTCTGTACCCATCACATATACATCAAAGAGGACTGTAAACCGGTTAGGCAACCCCAGAGGAGAATGAATCCAGCCCTTAAGGACATTGTCAAGGAAGAACTGCAAAAACTGTTGGATGCCGGATTCATTTACCCCATCTCAGATAGCGAATGGGTGTCCCCTCTGGTGTTGGTTCCCAAGAAAAATGGGAAGTGGAGAATCTGTGTGGACTACCGAGAACTGAACAAAGCTACCAAGAAAGACCATTTCCCTCTACCTTTCATAGATCAAGTGTTGGATGGATTGGCAGGAAAGAAGTTTTTCTCTTTCCTAGATGGGTTTAGCGGGTACAACCAAATCCAAATCAGCCTGGAAGACCAAGATAAGACCACCTTCACTTGTCCTTAGGGTACCTTTGCCTACCGAGTTCTTCCCTTTGGGCTATGCAATGCTCCTGCTACCTTCCAGAGAGCCGTCTTGAGCATCTTTTCTGAGCTGGTCCATGATGGAGTGGAAATCTATATGGATGACTTCACTCTTTATGGGTCCAACTTCCAGGAAGCATTGTCCAATCTGGGAAAAGTCCTAACCAAATGCATTGAGATGAACCTGTCCCTTAGTCCTGAAAAATGTGAATTCCTGATGACTGAAGGGACCGTGCTAGGCCATACCATTTCTTGCCAAGGGTTACAGGTGGATCCTAACAAAATTGCTCTCATCAAGAGGGTTCCACCTCCTCAAAAGGTAAGGGATGTTCGGAGTTTCTTAGGATTAGCAGGGTATTACAGGAGATTCATTAAAGACTTTAGCAAGCTAGCCTCGCCATTGTTTGGCCTGTTGGCAAAAGATGTGGAGTTTAAATGGACTGACGATTGTCAGAAGGCTTTGAATGAATTAAAGGACAAGTTGGTGTCTGCCCCAATCTTGAGAGGTCCAAACTGGGCCCTACCTTTCCACATCCACACTGATGCCTCGAACAAAGCCATAGGGGCAGCCTTAGGACAAGTTGAACAAAAACTTCCGTATGCCATTTACTTTGTTAGCAAAAACTTATCCAAAGCAGAACTGAATTACACCGTAACCGAGAAAGAATTTTTGGCCATGGTCCATGCACTGAACAAGTTCCGACATTATATCACTGGCTATCAAACATTTGTACATACTGATCAAGCTGCAATTAGATATTTAATGAATAAACCAGATGTGAATGCTCGTATTATTAGATGGTTACTTTTGTTGTAGCAATTTGATTTGACTATCGTTGACAAAACAGGTAAAGAAAATGTTGTTGCTGACTTTTTATCTAGATTGGACTTGTCTGCAGATGAGGATGGAACAGTGGATGACTAGATGCCCGATGAACATCTGTTTGCTATTTCAGTACTCTCTCCATGGTTTGCTGATATAGCAAACTACCTTGTTTCAGCACAGTTCCCTCCGCACCTATCTTCAAGAGAGAAGAGCAGAATCATCAGAAAAAGTGCCTCATTTACTTGGATCGGGGGCAACCTGTTCAAGCTTGGCCCTGATCAGATCTTAAGGCGTTGTGTAAGGGAGGAGGAAGTCTTTGATATCCTCCTCACCTGTCACGATGGGCCTTGTGGAGGACATTTTGCAGCAAAGAGGACTACCTTCAAAATCCTGCAGGTAGGCTACTATTGGCCCACACTTCATCAAGATGTCAGAAGGTATATCAGCCAATGTGACCGATGCCAAAGAATGGGGAAACCGACTCAAAGGGATGAGATGCCTCTCCAACCTCAAGTGACTCTTGAGCCATTTGAGAAGTGGGGTATGGAATTTGTGGGTCCAATCAACCCTCCTTCGAGGCAAAGGTCTTACATCATTGTGTGCACTGACTACCTGACAAAGTGGGTAGAAACTAAGGCAATCAAAGCAGCAACAGAAGAAAAGGTGGCTGAGTTCTTAAGAGAAAACATCTTCTACAAATTTGGCTACACAAGAGAGCTAGTCACCGATCAAAGAAGCCAGTTCACATCCAACTTAATTGAAGACCTACTGGCTCATCACAAAATCAAGCATAGGACTTCCACCCCCTATCATCCTCAGGAAAATGGGCAAGTGGAAGTCACCAACAGAGCATTGGAAGGGATTTTGACTAAGGTGGTGAGTAGCAGTAGGATGGATTGGGCAGATCGCTTGGTTGAGGCCACATGGGCTTACAACACCACTTGGAAGACCACAACCGGCTTCACACCTTATGAGCTGGTCTATGGGAAAAGAGCCTTGCTGTTTATCGAATTTGAATACAACACTTTGAGGATGGCAGCTCAGCTGGACCTAGACCTCAGCCATGCCCAACAAGAAAGGTTATTGCAGCTGAATGGATTGGATGAGCACCGAATGCAGGCCCTTCTTCACACAGAAGTGGTTCAACTTCAGAGGAAGGTGTGGCATGACCAACACCTCAATGACAAGCAATTTCAGCCAGGAGATTGGGCACTGTTGTATGATTCCAGGCATAAAGATTTCAAGGGGAAGCTGAGAACTAGATGGTTGGGACCATATGCAGTAAATAAATGTCATGACAATGGATCTGTCCTCATTCGGACCATTAACGAGGAGGCCATCCCCATGCTTGTCAATGGGCATCGACTGAAAATCTACAGGAAACCTCTCTCAAGACAAGAATTCATTAAAACTATGGAGAAATCAATGCTGGTCATAGAGAAGGGTTCTACCTCTGTTTTGGGCATACCCTGAAAGTTCAAACAAAACAAAAAAAAAAAAAAAAAAAAAAAAGATCCTTGGGTGAAAACCTTTCTGAGGCTCCCAAGGCAGATGGTAGGGGTGAAAACCTCATTGAGGCGCCCCTGCTGTCTTTCAAAAAAGAAAAAAGAAAAATTTGAAAAAGATCCTTGAGTGAAAACCTCTCTGAGGCGCTTAAGGCAGATGGCAAGGGTGAAAACCTCATTGAGGCGCCCCTGCTATCTTTCAAAAAAAAAAAAAGAAAAGGAAAAAAGAAAAAAACAATAAGCAAAAGAGACAGGGACAGCAAGTTTATAATGTGGCAATGCATGCAGGTTGCAGGTATTCTATGAAGGAGAGGAGGTCTCTCAACTCGAAGTCAAGGATCCTTATCATGCTGCCAGGAGACCTCACCAACACCTCCTCCAAAAACACTCCTCTTCTCCAAGGTATGGGCACGATTTCATCACAGCTTAGTCTTCTATAGGAAGGCGCAGACTTTCTACAGGAAGTCCTGTATTTCTACAGGAAACTTCCTGTAGAAGTTTTGGACGGCCCAGAACTAATTGTATGAGGAGATCTAACGACCAAGGTCCAGTATGGACGCATGCAAGCTACTATTTTCTCCCTCACACACTGTTGTCACCTCCTTCTACCACCCCTGTCGACATGCAATGAAGATACCTGCACAATCAAAGTAGATCAGTGAATTATCAAGAGGAAGCAATTCTGAAATGAAAGAAGACGCTGAGATGCCATGCAATACTCAACCCAGCTATCCAATGGCCCTGTGAGCGTGATCGTGATGCCACTGCCTTCATCGTTCAGCATGCACCCGAGGAGGAAAAATTGCTACAGGACATCCCGCAGGAGTCCCGTAGCAGTTAAGCCAACTAGAGTGTACACCATTCAAGCACCTGCAACATGCAATGAAAACGCAGGCACATGCAGCCGAGTCATAAGCTTCATCGTTAGTGGCCTGTGAAGAGGAACCTCCGGGCCTGTGCAATCAAGCAGCAGCAAACAAATCTAGTCATCGTCGTCCAAGAGCCTGAAAAATCGTGTCGCGACCGCACAGGTAAGTGCCTCGCCCTTTCTTTCGTCGAATTACATGAATATTACTTTGAAATGTTTGCAAGTGTGAAGTGAATGGGTTGAGCAGTCATATGGCATTCGACTAGCCATGTCGACCAGTTAGATGGTCTAGTCGGATGTGTGAAAGGTGGTCGTGGAAGAAGGAAAGGGTAGTGGACACGTGAAAGCCATCCAGTCGGGGAGAAGCGCGTTTTAACAGAAATGACGGTGGCGGATCTGTGGGGAATGATGCGGCAGTCAGGGAACTTGGAGTTGAATGATTAAGTGACGTCGCCCAACAGTCCAACAGGGACATCTCACCCCCGCACCACGGATTACGCCAGATTCAAATCTATCGGCTGGATTGCCACCCCACGCATTTATCATCAGCCGTTTGAAAGTCGAGTGAGCATCCGGATTCCTCTGAAGCTCGACACTCCAAGTCTTCAGCCATTCGAACGTCTGTTAAGCAGCACAGAGAGCGCAGAATCACTGCAGTGTTCTCCAGAACCCGTGCACTGCTTCTACAGGAAAGCTGCTTCTATAGGAAATTGGGTTCCTCGCGTCAAAAGGTGGCGGATTCAAAAGGTAAGCCTGAACCTTCCATGCAATTGGTTTCGAGGGTGGCAGAGTCGACGTTCTACAGTCTGGTCGTAAAAAAAATTGCAAGTATTGTCTGTCGTTTGCATGAATTGTCGTCCTACAGCATGTGAGTTATAATTAAGCCATGTTAAGGCTCATCGGGAGATAAGTTTTCATGAATTGTATGCGTGGCAGAGGCGTAATTCTGCGCTCTATCCCAGTAGGCCAATTTTCTTCCGCACTCGCCACCTCCAGCTAACGCAGCAGTTTTTCACCATACCGGGTGGGTTCATCAGAAGGGAACCAACCGACTCAACAAAGCTAAGAGAGAATCCTGAGATGGTGGAGCTGTTCACGCAAGCGCAATGGATGTCGTTTTGCAACAAATTGTAGGGCTATGACGATGAGGTGGCAGAGGAGTTCTTGCAAGCTTTGAAGCCGAAATCCAAAACATTGGCCACCGTCAACTTCAGGGGTTTGAGTCTCAGACTCACCCCACAATTCATCAGCCGAGTTACTGAGCTCCCAATGGGATTACCATGGGATAAAGAAGAGAGGAAATTGGGCCAGAAGGCTAAGAAAGAATTCTTTCCACCAGAGGAGCAGTTCTCAGAAGATAAGAACGGGGTTCGCAGGACTAGCTTACTGCCACTGTGGAGCGAAGTCAGCCTCCAAATCATGAAATACATCACCTGCGAAGGTCGGTTTAGCATTGTGTATGGGTACCATTTTCGGTTACTCACAGAATTGAGGCATCAGATGGACCTACCTGTAGAAAACAAACTAAGTATCCCCTACTTTCTACTACAGTCTATGATTGAATGTGCCACCAAGTTGAAAGAAGGCACACCAGACCAGGTAGCCCACCATGGACTCATTAAACTCCTTGTGGAGGATGCGCTCCACACATACAAGGTTCCTCTCTCATGGGAAGCCTTCAGAAATTTGACCAAGGATGGTGATATAAAGATGTTGACCGAAGAGCTCGGTTCATCCAGCAGTGAGGAGAAGGAGTCAGTGCCCGCAGGGAAGAAAGAAAAAGGCCAGAAGACCACGACCACGGAGCAGAAGAAAGAGCAAAAGAAGAAACAAGAGAAAAAGGGTGCCAAAGAGAAAGAGGACACACCCATATTAACACCCCGAGAGAGGAGATTACAAAGCAGGGTGGACAAGACTGAGCAGGTCCACATCAGCAAAGGCACCTCGACAGCAGCCTCGACCAAGTCAAAAAGTAAAACACCCTCAGCAAAGCAACCTAAAGTGGTGCCACCTGTTCCTACAGGAAAACCGAAACCGGCTTCTACAGGAAGCTTGAAATCAGCTGAAAAAGGGCCTTCTATAGGAAGCCCTGAGAAAAGAAAACCAAAGGAAAAGAAAGCCGATGTTCTTGCAAGGGAGGTAGCAGCTGTGCTGGCCGCCCTCAGTACACCTCCTAAGCCCAAGGAAAAGAGAAAGAGGGAGGCCCCTCTATATTTTAAAGCTAGGAGAAGTGTGAGAATAAAGACGGGAAAGCCACAACGTCCGTCCAGCAGCCCAATCACTATAGATGATGCCCCTACTTCGCCCAAGGAGAGGTCCCCCTCAAAGATATCAGTCACCTATGAGAGGGGGAGCCCGAAGAAAACTACTTGGAAGGATAGGTTGGACCAGTTGGCCTCAAAAGCCTGGCTACAGGATGCTGAGGATGCTCTACAGGAAACCTTAGCCCGGCTTAAGGAGACCGAGAGGATGGAAGGAGAAGCACCCTCATCACCACCGAGGGAGGGCGAAGTAGAGCCACCAAAAGAAGTAGAGAAAGAGAATATTCCAGAGCCTAGCCCTCAGCCAAGTCTGAGTTCATATTACAACTTCTTAGAGGCTGGCAAAATTATACCTCAGAAATTCACTGTGCCACTGTTCTTTGCATTGGAGGAAGAGCGAGTACGAACCCACACGTGGATGAAAATAGCCAAATCAAAAGGTGTGGCGGACATAGGCCCCTTGGAAGAGCAACTTAAGGAGGCCAGAAGTGAATTAGCCATGGCTAAACACGTGGCAAATTGCCAACGGGTGTTCCTACAGGAAGAAAACGAAAAACTTAGACTGCAGCTACAAGAGCTGAGGAGAGGAACAGGCACACCCTCAGGGGACAGCACAACAGAACAGCAAGGCAAAAAGGAACTGTAAACCGGTCTTGGGGAGCCAACCTTGCATCTACAGGAAGCAGAACAACAAGCACAAATTGAGGTGCAAGCTCTCAGACAACAACTGCAACAGAAAGAGGCACAATTGGCCTACATGGCCAGTTGGGCCATGGATGCTATACAATGCAGACAGCCGGTCAAATCCTATGGCCTGTACCTGAAAGACCAATGGCTGCAATTTCAAATCAATACCTTGGCGCAAAGGGGTATCTCTCAGCTCCAAGACCCGCAGCAATTCACTGAATTATGCAGTACCAGCTCATCAGAGGATAAGGCCAAATTAGCGGAGTTCTACCTCCATAATTTGGCCCTGCCTAATGTAATTTCATGGGATCCCAATACGGCCTTAGGAGATATGCAATTAATGGCATTTGCCTCATGGTTGAACCATGAGGACAAAAGAGCAGTAGAAGCCAAAGCGGTCATGAACAGAGAGATGAATGAGCCATTGCTAATTAGAGCAGAACCAGGGGATCCAGTTGCATTAATCTCGGCACACCAACACTTGTCCACCGACCCTCAAGCTTCATTGAGATATATGGATCAGCAGGCCCAGGCCATAGCGCAGTTTGAGGACATGGAGAGACTGTTAGGAGACAACTCTGTCCAAGCTTGCACCCGCCGATGGAATACATTGGCCCACAGTCTGAAAATCAGAGAGTATCATACCCCAACTCAGGTGAGGGAAGCTCTAGTATGGGTGGCCCTCTATAAGAAATCCATGCAAAACCTCCAGGCCAGCTGGATTGACCTCAAGCTAAGCCCACCACTGCTGCTAGAAAGATGATAATGAATAGTGGGAAGAGGTGAACAGAAAGGCTGGGTTCCATATCAGCAAGGAGGACACTACTACAGAGGCTTGGGATGTAAGGGTGGCAGTAAAGGCAATGAAGGATGAGGAGCTGGATTAGTTGCTCAAGGATGAGCAAATATTTTAGCTGGGGGGTGATGATGAGCCCCAATTTTGGTAACATTTTGGGCTCATTTGGCCTCACTACCCTTGCTCAACCCTTCATTTTTCATGACTTATGCATCATTTTTTAGTATATTTATGTTATTTGTACGAATGAAGGTCAGTCACTATTCCTAGGTGGCTAATACATGTTTATTTCAGGTTTTTTGACATTAAATGGAGCAAAACCACACAGATGAAGGCTAGGAGACAGCCAAGGTGGCATTAAGGTTGTGTAGGAAGGTTGTCCATGGCATTGAATGGCCTTCCTCGTGATCTCCACCCACAACTCCGAGCTCCAACAGCTATCACCACCGAGCTAGAAGGCATCCAACGGATTCTAAGGGAACAGCAGTTTACTTTTAGTTGGTCAGCCAAGCCCCACTAATTTAGGAGGCTAGCTTGGCCCTCATAATGTATAAATGTTGAGGCTGTAGCCTTCGAAGGAGACTTTTGAAACTTTGTTGCAGATTTTGAATTACGAGCTATAGCCCTGTTTTGCTCTTTGTAAGCCATTTTTGGCATGTTATCAGACTTTTGATTATTATCTTTTAATGAATAAGCAGGTAGATTTGAGGCAGCTCTGAGTTCTTAAAGGAGCTTAAGCTCTCAGGGTTGGGCCCAACCTGAGAGCCTAAGGCTTCCTTCCTTTGTATTGTTACCTTTCTTTCTTTCAGCATTATATTTCTTTTCCTTTACATGCACTTGGAAACACAGTTTGCTGATTCGAATTTCTTGGTGTGGTTACATAGGTTAGTGTTATGAACAAAGTTGCTTCAGTAGTTTAGATTAGAGTAGGGAGATTGAAGTTAATCTGAGTTCCAAAAAGGGTTGAATGCACACTCACTTTCACCTCTGTTTGGGGACTGGGAGTGTAGACCGTGCCAACTACCAAAAACACAGTTTTACATGTTCATGCAAGCTTTAACATAATATTTCCGTTTGTAGAAGTGTCCATGCATTTAGATCTTGAGCAATAACTCTTTGTTTCAGCACCATGCACGATTTTCCCTTAAAAATGACATTGTTGTTCTTTGGTTTCTAATAAAACAGTTAGAGTAGGTTGATGACATTTCGGTTATACGCAAGACAGGGGTGATTTGTTTCATTTACACTGCACAGCACCACTCCATCGTTTCCTTATCCTTCTAAGCCGTGCCTAGGCCATCTACTTATCTCCCAGTTAGATCATTTGCCTCCCAACTCTTCTATCATCCACGTTGTTTTATCTTTTCGGCCTTCCATTGCCTCTACCCTCCTCTAAACCAACCAGCATTACACACCCCCTCTCCATCTCATCTCTCTGTACATAAGCCATCACAAGCTCCCCTCCTACCTCCCTATCCACCCATACAGCTCATTCACTCATCCATCACCCAAAACTCTGATTGCAGAACATCCTGTAGAAATTACGGGACTTCCTGTAGAAATCCTGAACTTCCTGTAGAACCCCCTGCAGACATCCCGTAGAAGCTTGCAAACACGGTTTCCAGGCATCTGAACTTTGTGAACTTCTGTGGAATGATGTTAGGGATCCCTTGGACCCTCTCAGAGTCCTCCTGACCTTTTCCAAGCCTTCCTCCCCTTGATCTACCCCTGCACAGTCAAGACCCAGTAAGAAGCACAGTCATAATAACTCCAACAACTTGAGCAAAAATACAAAAACATGTTCTCTTCAGATGAAAGTAGCTTAGACACATGCATCACATCTCAATAGAAGTAATGGCATCACTTTTAGAAGTTGCATTCCCACCATTGCATCATAACGATTAAGCTGGTAGAATTAGGGTTTACTAGGGTTTCCATGTTTTGTTGGCTTTCAGTTCATTCTTGCAAAGTAGGTTAATTTCCTTTGAGATAGCTTTTGTTCATCACTTAAAAAGCTTCTTCTGAGAACATATAGAAGTTGGCTTGAGCCCTAGCGGACTTGTGCCAGCTGACCAAGTGACAGCTGCAACAAGAGCTAGTACTTGTGCATACAGCACCGTCGCTTCCAAGTTTGTTACGAACTACCGGGTTGATAAAATTAGAGAAGGAAGCTCCAGGAGTTGTAGCATTATTGCTACAATACTGGAGCCCACCACCTGCTGAACTCCGAGCTAAGGGTGGAGAATTCGAGGAAGGGGCCATTTAGTGCAGGAGACACCCTTCCTATGAATCCTCACCCTTGTTCTGTCATGCTTGGCTATCATTTGGCTCATAAATTCTTGGCCTTGGTCCAAAATTTGTCCAAAAATCTGCAATAACCACGTGTTAGCCTTCTTGGTTAAGTGACTATTCTCATTCATTAAACTAACATAAATATACTCAAAAAACATGCATAAACTATGAAAAATGGTGGATTGATGAAGAACAATAGGCAAAATGAGCCCAATAAGTTACCCATTTTTGGGGCTCATCATCACCCCCCTGCTAAATGGGTTGCTCATCCTCTGAGCAACTAATCTAGCTCATCATCCTTGATAGATTTGATTGCCTCTCTCACATCCCAGGCCTCCAAGGTGATGTCTTCTTCCCAGTCATGAAATCCTGCTTTTCTTTCCACTTCCTCCCACTCCCTATTTTCCTCTTCTTCCTTAACTCCTTCCATCAATCCCAAAAGCAAGGGAGGATTGAACTTTAGGCCAATCCAATTGGCCTGCAGATTTGGCATTAACTGTTTATAGAGGGGTACCCTTGCCAAGGCATCCCTCATCCTAGTTGGAGAGTGGTATTGTCTTATCTTCAAACTGTGGGGCAGTGTGTTCCACCTCCTTGTGCAAGCATGAAGGCAATTATCCCCCAGCTGTGTCTCCATGTCCTCAAAGTGGGAAATAGCTTGAGCTTGTCGTTCAATGTAAACTGGTAAATCCTGAGGGTTGTTGGCCAAGTGCTGGTGGGTGCTTATCAATGCTGAGGGATCCTCCAGCTCTGCTCTGGTCATTAGTGGTTCACTAAGTTCCCTGTTCATAATATTTCGAACCTTTGTTGCCCTTTTTTCCTCATGATTCAACCAAGAGGACATGGCCATAAGTTGCACATCTCCTACCACCGCGTTCGGATCCCACGAATTCATATTTGGAAGGGCCAATTTGTGCAAATAAAACTCTGATAATTTAGCCTTGTCCTCTGATGAGCTACTGTCACATAAAGCCATAAATTGATGATAGTTTTGAAATGGAGTAGTGCCCCTTTGGGCCAAGGTGTTAATCTGGAACTACAACCATTGATCTTTAAGGTGCAAAGCATATGACTTGGCAGGCTGCCTACACTGTATGGCCTTTATTGCCCAGCTGGCCATGCAGGCCAGTTGGGCTTCCTTCTCATGCACCTGTTGCCTTAGAGATTGTATCTCCTCTGATGCCTGGAACTCCTTCTCCTGTAGCTATTTTGTTAGTGCCTCAACCTCAGCCTGCCGCCCATCCTTTCTTTGTTGTTCATCCAAGGTTTCTTTGTCTGTTGGAGGCTTTTCCAATTGCTGTTGTTCTCCTAGAATGGAGGACCTGTCTTCCTTATCGATTCCCTATAGCTGTAGCTGCTATTTCAGCAGCTCATTCTCTTCCTATAGTTTGACCCTCTAACTACTTTCCACATGCTTCACCATGGCCAATTCTTTCCTTGACTCCCTGAGTTCTTCTTCTAGGGGGCCTATGTCTGGCACACCCTTGGACATGGCGATCCTCATCCAAGTGTGAGTCCTAATTCTTTCTTCTTCCAGTGCAAAGAATAGTGGCACCGCAAATTTCTGGGGAATTATTTTCCCAGCCTCTAACAGGTTATAGTATGTGCCCAAACTGGGCTAAGGGCTTGGTTCCAATATTTCCTCTATCCTTTCTTCTTCCTATGGTTGTTTGGCTGCCTTTTCCTCCAATTTCTCAGTCTCTTTTAGCTTAGCCCGAGTTTCCTATAGAGCTTTCTCAGCTTCCTGTAGAATTGTCCTTGAGTCCATTCTCTTCAGTATTTCTCTCTAGGTGGAAGTTTTTGAGCTTCCTCATTCATAGGTGATGGAAATCTTTGAAGGAGACCCTTCCTTTGGTTTAGGGGTTGTGTCCTCAATGATAATTGGCTCCTTTGACTGCGGCTGGTCTGCCTACTTTGATCCATGTGCTCCTTCTTGCTTTAAAGTACATGGAGGTTTGCCTCTTTCACTTACCTTTTTGTTTTGGAGGTGTTTTTAAGGCGGCCAGCACAACTGCTGCCTCTCTTGCTGATATTTTCGGTGATTTCCCCCTTTGTTGTTCTGTTTCCATGCTTCTTGTACAAGTCTCTATGTCAACTGTTTCTGCCTGTATTGCGGCCAATTCAGGGTCTGTCTTTACCTTTTTTTTTGGTGTGACTGTTGTGGCTGTGCCAGCCTTTACTTGGGATGTTTCTGCCTTCTCTGCTATTCTCTGCAGTCTCTTTTCCCTTGGTGTTTGTGATGTTGTTCCTTGCCCTGTTTTAGGCTTAGCAATTTGGCCCTTTCCCTCTTTCTCTTCTTGTCATGCCTGTGCTTGTTTGTCCTGTGTTTCTTTACCACTAGTTTTCCCTGTTGCTTCAGTGTGTTCTCCTTCTTCACTACTGGATGAGGTGAGCTCCTCGGCCATAATTCTAATATTGTCATCTTTGGACATGTTTCGGAAAATTTCCCAAGGGAGGGGGATAGTGTAGGTGTAGAGGGCATCTTCCACTAGAAGTTTGATGAGCCCATGATGGGCTAACTGATCCGGTGTCCCTTCTTTCAATTTTGTGCCACATTCACTTAATGACTGCAGAAGAAAATAGGGGATGTTCAACTTCTCTTCTGGAGGTAAATCTATTCCATGTCTTAGTTCATTCGGCAACCTGAAATGATAGTCGTAGACAATACTGAACCTCCCTTCACAGGTAAGGTATTTCATGATTTGGAAACTAACTTCGCTCCAGAGAGGAGGTAAGCTAGTTCTTCGGACCCCATTCTTGTCTTCTACAGGATGTTCCTTAGGCAGGAAGAATGCTTTCTTGGCTACCTGGCCCAATGACCTCTCTTCTTTGCTCCAAGCGAGCCCTAATGGGAGACCAGTAACACGACTGATGAGCTCAGGGGTAACTTCTAGGGTCAAACACCTAAAATTCACTGTGGCTTCTGTCTTTGACTCAGGTTTTAGGGACATTAATAATTCCTCCGTTATCTCATCGTCATGACCCTGAATTTCGTCACGAAAGGACATCCAATTGGCATGGGTGAATAGGTTCACCACCTCCAGATGCTCACGCAGCTTGCTGGGATCCAAAGGTTCTTTCCTGATAAACCCCCCTAGCATGGTGAGAGTGCCCTGTTTTGTGCTCTGATCAGAAAAGGGAATGTTGTTTATGGATTTCTTCCCTAAACTTTGAGAAGGGATTTCAACTATCAATTAGCACCAATTCCCTGGCTTTAAGGTTGTTTATGCCCAGAACTCGGTTGTCCATTTATGAAGGAAGAAATTGGGTTTCCACAGATAGAATACAAAGCTTAATGTTTATTCTCATCATACATACAAACATGCAAATTCAAATTCTTCTCTCTCTTTTTTTTTTAACAGGAACTGTGGAGGAGAATTTTGACACAAAAATGACTCAGAAATATTGTGCAACGCACAAAGAAAATGCTATTTCCAACTCACAGGCAGATCTTTCTTGGACTCCCCAATTTGAGATAGTTCAATTCACCACCTTTTCGAAACATACCATGCATGGAAGAGTGTTTTCGAGTCTACCTCTCTCGGAACTCCAAATTCGACGAATAAAAGTCAAGGCTTCTCTGCTTCGGAAGGCTGTGTTGTACTTCCTGTAGAGCTGCTTCCTGTAGAACTCTTGCCGGCTTCTATAGGATGTCAGTGCACCTCTGAACGAGCATGGTACGCAGGAGATTTTTTGAACAGGCCGAAAAACTTGGTGGAGGATGATGGGTTAACAAATTTTGGAAGTAGAGGATGCGTACTTCGGTCGAGGACGTTGCAAGTGAAAATGAATAGCGGGTGGTGAGAGTCTTCAGCCAAATATCTTTTAACTGTGACACAATTCGTGCCGAGGGGATGAGGTGGCCAGACTGAACCATTGATCCAACGTCACGACCATCATTTCTCTACGTGTCTCTGACCGCCATCACCTCCCCTTGTGCCATTAACCGCTGCCACCACTACCAGTCTCGACGGTTTTCCCCGAATGGACACTCCACACGTGTCGGCTGCACGTCTTGGCGGAAAATTTGAATGTAACTGAGCTTGTTTGGATCCCACGAAGCTATGTAACTGGCTAAGGGTGGCCAGTTGACTGGCCACCGATCTCGTTCAATCAGAACCATTTTCACAGTCATGCAGTTTCCGAAATATATTTTATGCAATTGATGAATGAGTTTAGACACTTTCCTGCATGGTCATGGATGCGTTATGCAGACTTTAGGTCTTGGAACCACTGCTTTTCTTGCTTCTGCCTCGTGCACAGGTGTTAGAACCCATTCCTTCATTTGTTGATGCTGTATGCACAGGTTTTGGAACCCGATCCTTCGGTTATCAATGCTACATGCACAGGTTCTGTTGGGTTTCGGTTGTCGAGGATGTTTTCACATCCAAGAGGAGCCTTTTGCATGTTCCCTTTGTTGATCTCGGCTGTCCCTGCCTCCAGAGTATGTCTTCTAGAGGGATTAGCTGCTACAGGATTCCTGTAGGATGTCCTGTAGCTGCTTCTCCTCCTGGGATGGAGGCTAAATGAGCCGGGCTATATTGCAGATGAGGGATTCGTTGATGAAGAGTCTAGATGGAGTTTGGATAGGTAGGGTGAGCAAGACTTTGTTACTTGACTTGTCACTAAAAAATGCTTACTGTCAATCTGAGGAAAACAAGGTTTCTTGTATGGCTGTGCAGGAACACATAACCAAGTGGGTGACGGAGGTGTAAAGAGATGGAACAGGGTGCCATATGGTGATGGGTGGAAACAGGGGCGGCTACAGGCCTAAAAAATAGATTCCAATCTTCAGATTCCCCTCCAAGATCGATTTTGGCTTGCTCGAAGGTTCTACAACATGTTTCATGTAGAAGACATAAACTGCCTGTACAATAGGTAGAACTTCCTGTAGAAGGTGAAATCTGCCCCCGAATATGATCAAATCCTAGGAGAGGCGGGTGGTCATGGAGGAAGTGTCTGTGAGGGTGTCCTGTAGCCTAGTGTGGACCCTTGTCCTTGTTTTGCGTGACATTCCTAACCTACAATATATTCCCTACAACCTGCAATTATTCCACAGAGATTAGGCCTGTTTTTTTTTTTTTTTTTTGAGAGAGAGAGAGACAGATGGGGCACCTCCATGAGGTTTTCACCCTCACTTTCTGCCCCAGGTTCCTCTAAGAAGTTTTCACCCAGGGATCTTTTTATTTCATTTCTTTGTTTTTTTTCTTTTTATGCTCAAGGTGTGGGTGGAGTAGAGAGAGGGCCCTGCTCCACTACCAGTATTGATTTGTCCAAAGTTTCAATTAACTCTTGCCTCGAAATGGGTTTCCTATAGATTTTCAATCGATTCCCATTGATGAGCATGGGGATGGCTTCTTCATAAATGGTCCTGATAAGGACTGAACCATTGTCGTTGCATTTCTCCATTGTTTATGGTCCTAACCACCTTGTCCTCAGTTTCCCTTTGAAATCCTTGTATCTTGAGTCATACAGCAGCGCCCAATCTCCTGGCTAGAATTGCTTTTCATTAAGGTGCCAGTCATGCCATATCTTCCTCTAGAGTTGAACTACTTCTGAGTGGAGGAGGGCCTGCATTCTCTGTTCATCTAATCCATTCAGCTGCAGTAATCTTTCCCATTGTGCATGGCTGAGATCTAGGTCCAACTGAGCTGCCACCCTCAATGTGTTGTACTTGAATTCTATGGACAGCAAAGCCTTCTTCCTGCATACCAGCTCATAAGGTGTGAAACGTGTTGTAGTTTTCCAAGTGGTGTTGTAGGCCCAGGTGGCCTCAACCAAGTGATCTGCCCAATCCTTCCTGCTGCTGCTCACCACTTTAGTCAAAATCTCTTCCAACGATCTATTAGTAACTTCCACCTGCCCATTAGCTTGCGGATGATAAGGGGTGGAAGTTCTGTGCTTGATCTTGTGATGAGTGAGCAAGTCTTCAATCAGGTTAGAGGTGAACTAACTTCCTTGATTGGTGACTAGCTCTCTTGGGTAGCCAAATTTGTAGAAGATATTTTCCCTTAAAAACTCAACCACTTTTCCTTCTGTCGCTGCCTTGATTGCCTTGTTTTCTTCCCACTTTGTCAGGTAGTCTGTGCACACAATGATGTAAGACCTTTGTTTTGAATGAGGGTTGATAGGACCCACAAAATCCATGCCCCACTTCTCAAATGGCTCGAAGGTCACTTGAGGTTGGAGGGGCATTTCATCCCTTGGAGTCGGTTTCCCCATCCTTTAACATCAGTCACATTGGCTGATGTATCTTCTGACATCTTGATGAAGAGTGGGCCAATAGTAGCCTGCTTGTAGAATCTTGAAGGCAGTCCTTTTAGCTACAAAGTGACCTCCACAGGGCCCATCATGACAGGTCAGGAGGATGTCGAAAACTTCCTCCTCCCTAACACAACACCTCAAGATTTGATTTGGGCCAAGTTTAAATAGGTTGCCCCCGATCCATGTGAATGGGGCATTTTTCCTCACAATTTTTCTCTTCTCCCTTGAGGATAGGTGTGGAGGGAACTGTACTGAGACCAAGTAATTTTCTATATCAGCAAACCATGGAGAGAGTGCTGAAATAGAAAACAGGTGTTCATCTGGCATCTGGTCATCCACTGTCCCTTCTTCACTGGCAGGAAAATCCAATCTAGACATAAAGTCAGCAACAACATTTTCCTTACCTAGATTTTCCATAATAGTCAAATCAAATTGCTGCAACAAGAGTAACCGTCTAATGGTACCAGCATTTACATCAGGCTTATTCATTAAATATCTAATCGCAGCATGATCAGTGTGTATGAATGTTTGATAACCAGTGATGTAGTGTCTGAACTTGTTTAGGGAATGGACTACAGCCAGGAACTCTTTTTCGGTTACAGTATAGTGCATCTCTGCCTTGGATAGGTTTTTGCTGACAAAGTATATGGCATATAGTAGTTTCTCCTCAACTTGTCCTAAGCCGTCCCCTATGGCTCTATTCGAGGCATCAGTGTGGATGTGGAAAGTTAGGGCCCAGTTTGGACCTCTCAAGATTGGGGCGGACACCAGCTGATCTTTCAACTCATCCAGAGCCCCTTGACAGTCGTTAGTCCATTTAAACTCAAGGTCTTTCCCTAAGAGGCCAAACGATGGTGAGGCTAGCTTACTGAAATATTTAATGAATCTTCTATAATATCCTACTAAGCCTAGAAAACTCTAAACATCTCTTACCTTTTGAGGAGGTGGAACCTTTTGGATGATAGAAATTTTGTTAGGATCCACCTGTAATCTTTGCTAAGAAATGGTATGACCGAACATGGTCCCTTCAGTCATCAGGAATTTACATTTTTCAGGACTGAGAGACAGGTTCATTTCAATGCACTTGGTTAGAACTTTTCCTAGGTTAGACAATGCTTCTTGGAAGTTAGATCCATAAGGAGTAAAGTCATCCATATAGATTTCCACCGAATCGTGAACCAGCTCAGCAAATATGCACAATACTTCTCTCTGGAAAGTGGAAGGAGCATTGCATAGCCCAAAGGGAAGGACCCAGTAGGCAAAGGTTCCCCAAGGACAAGTGAAGGTGGTCTTATCTTTGTCTTCCGGGCTGATTTGGATTTGATTATACCCGCTGAACCCATCTAGGAAAGAAAAGAACTTCTTCCCTGCCAGCCCATCTAGCACTTGATCTATCAATGGAAAAGGGAAATGGTCCTTCTTGGTGGCTTTGTTAAGTTCTCAATCTACATAGATTCTCCACTTCCCATTTTTCTTGGGTATAAGCACCAGAGGAGAAACCCATTCGCTGTTTGAGATGGGGTAGATGAATCCTGCATCCAGCAACTTTTGCAATTCTTCTTTAACGATGCCCTTAAGGGCTGGATTCATTCTCCTCTGAGGCTGCCTGATTGGTTCACAATCCTCTTTAATGTAAATGTGATGGATGCAAACCGATGGATGGACTCCTTTCATTTCCTTATAGCTCCAGGAAAAAGCATCCAAATGGTGGCTCAATAAGCTACAGAGCTCCTTTTCCTCGGAGGGAGATAGGGATGAGCTGATCTTTAAGGTTCTTTCAGGGCCAAATTCCACATTTTTAACTATGGGTGAGGTCGGATCGGCCACACAGAGGTCCACTAAAGCGTTGGCTTGGGTACCTTGCACTAACTCCTCTAACGACAGTGCACTGGGAGGTGGATTTTGAATCAAATTCTCGATCAAGTCATCCTTGGTCAGAGGAACTCCCTTGGTGGCTTCTACTGTGCACAATGGTGTAGAGTAGATTTCACCCTCATCTTCCTCCTCCAACCAGAGTGGTAAGTCATGTTCCAACAGAGGTTGGGTAGGAGGGTATAGGACTAGCTGTTTGGACATAGGCCCATTCTTTATGGTCATGCTTCCAGCTCGACAACTGAAGTAAGCATCTGCAGTAGCTAACCAAGGCCTTCCCAAAATGAGGGGGTATCTAGTGAGTTTTGCCTTTGGTTGAAGGACGAAGAAGTCCGCAGGGTACTCCCAAGAATGAACAGAGACTAGGACATCCTCCACAATCCCTTCGGGAGTCACGGTGGAGTGGTTTGCCAACTGCAGTACTGTTGAGGTCTTTCTTAAGGAACTCTGAAGGTTGAGTTTGAGCATAGTGTCCCTGGTCATCGCATTGATGGCAACCCCTATATCGATCAGGGTGTGGGGGATTATGGTGCCATTGATGTGGACATCAACTACAGGACTCCCAAGGTCCAAATATTTTGGACAGATTATTTGTCCCAACATCAGATCAGACAATTGTCCTATGAAATCGATAGTCGGGGCATCTCTCTTGCACCTGCCTGGGTGCCTGAAACACTTCTCCTTGATCAATTTTTTGTAGATTGGCACATATTTTATGGCCTAGAGAAGTGGGATTTTCACACACAACTGTTTAAGTTCTCCTAGAAGTTCAGTCTCCTCCAGGTTTGGTTGTGTGGATACTAATAGTCTCTCAGGAAAGGGTGGAATGGCTTTAGGTTCACTTTCCTGTTTCTCTTCCTCTCGCTTTCGGGGGAGGAGGTTGGCGATCTGGAAGGACCTTTCCAGATCGTAGGTTGATCTCCTGAATCTCCACAGCATAGGTAGGGCATGTTGTCTCTCCAGTGTATACCTGCTGGGCCTATCTATTGTTGGGGTTCGGGTTCGGTTGAGCAGGCATCTGGGGTTGTCTTGGAGGAGCAGGAGGTAATGGTTGTGGTTGAGTAGGAGGTGGAGGCAAAATAGCGGGAGGAGAGTTGTATTGGGGCCTCCACCCCGGTTGAGGTGCATTCCACTGAGGTTGTGGTTGGACATGAGAGTGAAATGAATGAGTAGCCGGTTGAGTATGGTATTGAGATGGATAATACCAAGGAGGAGGTGTGGACCAGGAAGGATGAGTAGGGGTCCCCCAAAAAGGCATATGAGCAGACTAGTTGGGGTGTTAATAAGTTTGGGATGTTCCTTTCATCCCCTACTGGTAAGGTCTGGACCCATGCGGCCTCCTTGGTTAAGGAAGTAGAGTGGCTCAGTGGCTCCTTCAGCCCCTTGGTACATGGCTTTAAGTCTAGGTAAGGTTGGGCACTGGTTCGTGGGGTGGTATTCCTCACAAACGAAACATACCTCCACTGAGTGTAATGGACACTCGTTCTTAGGATGCTTCCTGGTACATCTGGGACAAAAAATGGCCAAAGCCTTCTTAGCTTCCTCTTTCTTCTATTGGATTCAGAAAGTATCCAGTTGCATGGAAATGGTCTATCTCATCTTACTTTTGAGGTCTTCCATCCAATTAGCAAACTCATGCTTGGAGAAGGTGGTACTAGCTGAGGGTGGATTCCCCCTACCTCATTTCTGGGCTACCCTAGAGTGGTTTTTAAACACAGTCTTTATGTCCTCATAAGGTACTTGGTAGATGTCTCCTCCAGCTAGCAGATGGAAGGTATCTAGAAGGTCTTTAGGGACTCCTCGGAGCAGAACCCGCTTCAGAGATTCAGGATCAAGCATGCACTTGGCCCATTTATAGCTAGGTTGGAACCTTTCCTCGTAGTCTTCTAAAGACTCATCACTTCCCATGGTCATTTGAAAGATCTCTCCCTTTGTTTCCTTTGACCTACAGTAGTCTCGGTATTTGTTGTTGAAGGCTTGCTACATCTGAGCCCAAGTTGTGATATTGTTTCTAGGTAACCCCATGAACCAGCGTAGTGCTGCATCCTTGAGGGTAGAGGGAAAGAGTTTCAACTTTTGCTTGTCTTCTGCATAGTCATATGTTCGACAAAGGACAACAAACTCAAACAGGAAGATATCAGGGTCTTCAGTGGTCAATCCATGGAAATGAGGTAAGGCTGAGGGACTTATGTTTTTCATCTTTATGTCCCCGTTGGTCTCTCTAATGGGAAAGGCACCTTCTATTCTCTCCTCATCTTCTCTACCATTTCTGTTTTCAGCCATGGTCTCAAAAGGAATGTTTTCTTGTTCTTCTTCTGTTATAGGATCTTCGTATATCTTAGGAGGTTCACCTATAGGTTCTTCTAGATCACTGCCACCAAAGAAGAGAGAAGGGTGACTCAGTGATGTGGTGTGGCTGTTGGGTAGGAATTTTCCGGTATTGTCTCTGTTCCTATGAGGCATAAAATGAAATATTTTTGTTTGCTTTTGTTTTTTCTTTTTTTGCTTGTACCTGCAAAACTGAAATAAACTGAATTGGAACTAACTAAAATCTATCTTGTTGAAATGAAAATGCGGAATTGAAATGAAAGTAGGAAAGGACTAATATATTTTGCTGAAATGAAATTGCAGGAATGAAATGCTAGGCTACGCTTACAGAATTGAAATTGCAAAATTGAAATGCTAATTTACGCTTACAGAATTGAAATTGCGGAATTTAAATGCTAATCTATGAAAGTAGGAAAGGTCTAATCTACTTTTGCAGAAATGAAATTGCAGAATGGAAATGAAATAAACTACTTAGCAGAAGGTTGTATTAGAAAATAGAAGAAAAGCGGCAATCACAAATACTCTGACGCTTCCCCGACAACGGCGCTAAAAAGAATGGTGGGCTCAAGTCCACTAGGAGCTTAGGCCAACTTATAAAAAATAATGGTGGGCTCCATTATTGTAGCAATAATGCTGTAATTCCTGGGACTCCCTTCTTTACTTTTATCAACTCGGTAGTTCGTAACAAACTTGGAAGCGATGGTGCTATATGCACAAGTACTAGCTCTTGCCGCAGGGTGTCACTTGATCAGCTGGCACAAGTCTGCTAGGAGCTTAAGCCAACTTATATGAGCTCTCAGAAGAATCTTTTAACTTTGATGGATGAAAACTAACTCCACCAGAGGCTAATCTACTTGCAGAAAGAAGTTGAAAGCTAGAAAGGAATGCAAACCCTAGAAAACCCTAGTTGTACTGACTAACCCTGCTAGTGCAAGTAAAAAGATGAAAGCTACTGAAATGGATGCCATTGACTTCTAGAAAGGTAAAATGCATGTGACTAATCTACTTCTGAAGAGAGATATGAAGAAAACACCTTTTTTCATTTTTGAGTAATTTGTCAGAATTATTTTGCATGTGCTTTAACTGTTTTTTATTGTGCAGAGGTTGACTGGCGAAAGGAAATGGAGTAGGTACTTGCAGGAGGTTGGGAAGGTTAGAAGAGGGCCTAAGGGGTCCCTAGAACCCTTCCATAGAGTCTCACAGTGTTCAGATCAGAAACCGCTTTCGTGAGCTTCTACAGGAAGTCTGTAGGGGTTCTACAGGATGTTCCAAAAGGGGATTTTGGAGGGTTGATGGTGGAAGAAAGGTGTAGAAGTGGGTACGGAGGTTGGATAATGATGTGGATGGGTCAAGGACCTAGAGAACAAAGCGGGTGAGTGATAACGATGGCTGGATTTGTTTAAGGAGGGGTAGAGCAATGTTGCACAAAAATATGGAAATTAGGTCAAAGTGAGGGAACGTAGCAAATGTGAGGCAAGAAACAGTGTTGGAGGATGGAGCAGGTGGTATTGATGGAGTAGGGGTAGGAAAAGAGGTATCACAGGTGCTCTGCAAGTTATTTTCCAAACTATTCAAACAAAGACTCGGAAAACCAAAGACCTAGCTACTTTAACCTAATCTGACCTGAATATCAGCAAAGAAAATGAAAAGAATTTTATTACAATGAAATCATGTGAAATAGTTATGCAAACTAATCAATCATGAACTTGAGCATGTAACCACAACTGGTACCAACTTCTACAAATGAGAATCTAACAGTAACAATTGCACGATGAAGCAAAGACAATGTTTTTGGTGGCGGCAAGGACACCTTGGCCTCAGCTTATGGTCCCACAGAGGGAGAGGTGAGATCAGGGGTGCTTGATGGCCATTTTCTAAATATCTTCTCTGTTATTACGCTATCAAATCAATCTGAACATGAAAATCCTTTTTAATCATCAACAATGACCTAGGTAACCAAGCAAAACTGTAATCTACTTAACAGAAATTATTTGATAAAGACATTCAAAACATATAACAGTACACGAAGGAAGCCTTGGCACTTGGGTTGGGCCCAACCCCAAGAGCTGTAGGCTCCTAAGAAAAATCTCAGAACTGGTGCCAAATGAAACTGCTTTCCATTACTCAAAAATAACCATGTCACAAAAAAATTGTACAGCAGAAGCTACAAAATGAGCTGAGAAACTAGCAGCACTATAGTGCAGAATACAACTATTCAAAAAGTAACCTACGAAGGCTAGACTCCTTCCTATTTATTCACTACGAGGGTCTCCAACAACCCTCCTTAACTCAAGGGGGTTGGCTACTTGAACTGCCAGTGATTAGTCACTTTACACAAAACTGCTTGGCTGCCCTTGGGAATCCTTTTTGGTGGCCTGCTGAACTCCGAGCTAAGGGTGAAGAATTCGAGGAAGGGGCCATTTAGTGCAGGAGACACCCTTCCTATGAATCCTCACCCTTGTTCCTTCATGCTTGGCTATCATTTGGCTCATAAATGCTTGGCCTTGGTCCAAAATTTGTCAAAAAATCTGCAATAACCACGTGTTAGCCTTCTTGGTCAAGTGACTATTCTCATTCATTCAACTAACATAAATATACTCAAAAAACATGCATAAAATATGAAAAATGGTGGATTGATGAAGAACAATAGGCAAAATGATCCCAATAAGTTACACATTTTTGGGGCTCATCAATAACGTTGACAAATTCTGATTGTGACAGACTCCCCAATAATGTATTGACATCCTTGGCATTTGTTTCATACCCCTTTTTACTTGTCGTATCTGTAGGAATTGCTGATGGAAATGTGTAACCTCCTTCCACGATTTACCAAACATCTGTTCCAAGGGATTGAAGATAGGTTGTGGTTCTTACCTTCCAATAGATGAAGTTGCTCCCAGAAAAGATTATTGGTGTAATGGATCCCTCTCTTTTGTAGGTACTCATGATGATAGATATTCCTTCAAGCGATCAAGCTTCTTCTGAATGACCCGCTCTGATACCAATTATCAGAAATAATACTAGGGGGGGGTGAATCAGTATTAGCAAGTCAATAATATTTCATTTCCATATTTTGATTCATATACGCTACTTCAGTTAATGAAACTTGCGTGTATACATAGATGTATATAAGGCAACTAGCGTATACTATGTAAACATATAATTTACTTAGTTCTTCATAAGTTGCTCTTTAATCTGTGCATTAGAACCATATAAATAGTAACCAAGAGTAGTAAAAACAAAACAGATAGTCACACACATGAACACAAGATATAAGGTGGAAACCCAATGTGGGTGAAAACCACCTGCTGCAATCGTCTCTATATTTATTTTAATAAGAAACTTATTTTTACAATATTTTGTACTGGTGCAGTCTTATACTAGTACGTAGGCTTCTACCCTTAGAAAGCTACAACCTTCTCTCGTTCCCCATCTTCTCCTGGAAGGGAGCTACAACCCCTTAGCTCTTGTACTAGCTGATCTACTAGTACGTAGGTGCTAACCTACAGAAGGCTACAACCTTCTCTTTTCTTCTACGGACCATGTTTCATAAATTTTCAGACTAGATCCATCAATAACATTAATCAAACATCAAATATATCTACATCAACCAATCTTCTTTGTACCAGCCAAAACTGAATCAAACAATCAATTCTCTGAATGTTGTAACCAGAATACTATAACAGTAACTAGAACCCAAGCCAAAAAAACCAGAACACTGCAATAGCAAATAAAAGTAGTTAAAACATATTTTATGAGGTGTATGCTACTTCAATGTGTCGAACCTACGTGCATATGCATTCCTCCCAAGGCGAACCAATGTATACACTGTTTTTAAATGCCGAACCAGCGTGTATACGCGCCTTTGCTATAATGAACCTGTGTACAGATATGTAAATGATGATTTAAGCTTTACAACTATTCAGACATCAGTTATACCCAGATCATCAGATTTACAAATTATGACATGCACCAATTATTAAAATAAAAGATCAAAACCACACAAAGATACTTCTCTTCAAGCCTTAAGATCTTGACCCATCAATAGAACTTATCCTTCATCAAGCACTCAGGTTCATCCTTGATTCAGATCCAGTTGTGCACCATAACCCAATAACCTGTAATCTAGATCTTTCTCTTCATTAGATATGCAATTCGTAAGTGCCTTTGCCTAATGATCTTCTCCTCCTTTTATAGTCCTAGGCCTTACTCAATACCATGGTCCAAAACTACTTAGAATCAATACCTTGGTCCAAATACCTGGGGTCAACACTTCGGACAAGATACCTTGGATCGATACCATGGGTCACAATACCACGGTCCAAATACCATGGACCAAAAATAATCTTTCAACATGTATGCACATTTCCTTTCGTGAAAGAGCATGTGTACGCTCATATGCGCCTTTTGGTCTGCGAACTCTCATGTACACACGGCTTGGTCAATGGGAACCTGCGTATACCTTTCTTTCTTCATTCTATGAGCCTGAACTATGATGTGTCTTCTATGAGAGTTTCCATCAAGGAAAACACCTGTGTCATAGCACCAAATCTGTGTCATAATGCCAACACAGAATTGATTGTTTTTTATAACATAGTTTGCAATCAGGTCCGGGCTTCCATAACATTTCACAATATCACATGGTTGGTAAGGTTTTATACCTTTCCTAAGGGTTTCCAATGTGATGCGACAAGGGTGACCATGTCATCGCAATACCACATATCGCATGGTTAATGATACTTTATGAGGGTGTGCCCTTTGTAATTGGAAATATGCGATGCGGGCCTTATTTTAATAAGAAACTCTTTAGGACTTAGTTCAAATGAAAAAGCCTAATAGTTTTGAGGTTAAGCGCGGTAATCCCTTTTGATCACTTTTCATGAGTTTTTGTCATTAACAGGGCTTTTGTTAGGGTCCTACCCTAAACCCCTTATTTGTGTAATAGGATCAAGTCATAGTTATAGTTAAGTATAGAGTCAATAAAGCCCATATTAATAATTGTAATTTGTTAACCCGCATTTATTGAAGGTACCACAGTTAGTTGCAAATGGGCCATGGTATTAGATAGATGGTATTAATAAGAACCATGGTATTGCTCCATGGTATTACATGTATGAGTCATATATAAAGGATAGAGTCTCCCTGTGAGGAGCATCGTGTCTTATTTTGTAATCGAGCTCTGCTCTATTGGAGGTTGCCCCCTCGAAGAGGCAAGTGAACATTACTTTCTAAATAATAAAATACCTGTTGTTATTTCTCACTGTTCTATGTTTAGGGTATATTTCTGTGCATATTTGGTATTCTTGTATCATCTTGTAGGTTAAGAGCATAAAAAGTGGTATCAGAGCACTTTCCAGGGCCGGTGGGATCTCCATTTTTTAGCAAATATTTTTTTTGGCTAGAGACGTGTTCCGGCGTCTTTAAACCAAGGGATCTGTCATTCAGTGCATAAACCTGCAGATTTGGGGAGGCATGCACACAGGAAATACAAGAGGTGGTCACGCTTGTTGGACTCCCTTGTAACCCCTATGGGTACCCATTCGAGTAGTAGCACATTAGGTAGAACTGCACACGGACTGTCTTCCAAGTACCCTCTAGTATATCTGAAGCCCCCTAGCTCCCTTGAAACCTCACCATAGATAAAACGTCGGCCAACTGGCTGCTACAGTACACCGAGAATAGAACTCGGAGAGATTACTCGCCCATACGATAGGGTAGTCGGGTTGTACGGCTAAGGGTACGGTTGATCCTCCTTGGTTAGTGCCCTGAAAAATTAGGTCGAGTATTACTATCAGACCCTTATGTATATTGCGATCTGTATCACCTAACATTCCTCGAGACCATAGTTCCCTTTTCTATCTCTGGAGCATGCATAATCTCTGCCAGATCAGATCTCGCAAGTGGGGTTTGCAGCAACAACATAAATTAGTCCCACAGCTCAGATCCATTAGATCCGCAGCAACAATCTATTCTAACGCTCAAACTTACCCGATCGGCCATTCAGATCTCTTAGATCCACCAGAGCCGCCATCCAGATCTGAGTAGTTATGTGGGTTCCTATATCGGGGGTGATTTTCGCAGGACTTTTGGCAACATTGACATTTTTGGGATTCAGCTACTGTAGTATTCCTAAGCAAGGAGTAAAACTCCATTAGGAGTTTTTAGAAAAAAAAAAAAAAAAAGACTGAGACCCCCCGGGGCACTTATTGGTGATCTAGCCCATAAGAATCAGGATGATGAGCTGGGCAAGGTGGTACCATTCAATTGTTAGTGCAAAAAAAATTTGGGTGGTCCCAAATTTCAAGTACATCGGATTGGTGCATGGTAGAAACTATAGCTCAAGCTATGGCTAATGAGAAGATCGAAAAACTTGAACAATCCTTGAAAGACCTCCAAGATTAGCTGACAACACTAACTAACGCACTCTCAAAGGGCAAGGTGGAAGCCTGCGAGCAAGAGTATATTGGCAATGAACACAGTGAAGGTGAGTCTAGCCACTCTCTTCACCTCTGGGGCACACACCAACAATCCCGTTTGTGACCACCCAAGTTGGATATGCATAAATTTGATGGTTCTCACCCGACAGCATGGGTAGCACAAATGGAGTAGTATTTCAATTTGAATTACATCTTAGATAATGAGGCTCAGCTTATGGTGGGGAGCATGTACTTGGACATTGAAAGATGGCAATGGTGGGAATGGCATCAATGTTGCAATGGAAGTTTTATGACTTGGGCCACCTTCAAGAAAGCTCTTACAGAGCGCTTTGACCAGGAATCTTCTTTTTTGGGTTGTCTCACTAAGCTCCGACAGATTGGTACAGTGGATGAATATGTGACAGCCTTTGAAGCCTTAGCTTTTCGCAATAGGGATCTCTCAAATGCGTTCTACACAAAATGTTTTTTCAGTGGTCTTAAAGAGGCCATACAAGCCAATGTTCGACTACACCACCCTCCCACATGGTCGGAGCCTTGCAAGGTAGCTCATAACGTGGAACGTACGTTAGCAGCCCAGTCCATTTGCCCAAATTTCACTGCTAAGGGTCGCCCCCCACAGGCTCACAACATGACTCAAACACTTAAGGTTCAAAAGGTGTCACCTATGAAAATGGCAGAAAGAAGAAAGCAAGGATTATGTTACTATTGTGATGAAAAATACTCCCCTGGTCATCAATGCAAGGAGCCCAAATTTTTTCAAATTGATGCTACTGATTACAGCTCATCAGAGGAAGCCCCACCACTTGAGGAACCTGAGGAGGACAAAGAGGACAACCAAAAGGACAATGTCCCTGATGAACCAGTTATTTCGCTGCATGCTTTGGCAGGGATTTCTTCACCCCAAACTCTCAAAATCAGAGGTTTTATTAAGCACCACCCAGTAGTAGTCTTGATTGACAGTGGAAGCACACATAATTTTATCCATCAAAGAGTCGCGGAAGCAGTGCATTGTTTTGTATGAGCCATTTCTAACTTCCAAGTAAAAATTACGGATGGGGGAACAATGGAATGTGAAGGTCGCTGTGAAAATGTCAAACTTCAAATGGGGGATTATCAGTTGAAGACCCACATGTTTTCCATACACATGGGAGGGTGCGAAATTTTCCTCGGTGCTGAATGGCTTCGCACACTTGGGCCAATCACAATGGATTTCCAAGAGTTATATATGAGCTTTAAGCAGAACAACTCCACACATACCCTCCGCAGACTCCAGGCGGGAGCTCCCTCTATCATCAACTCACATAGGATGGAAAAATTGTTAAAAAAGGGCCATCATGGAGTTATAGCTCAATTTAATGGCATCCAGGCCGTCGAACCCAATTTGCTTCCGATTCATCCTGAGATGCAATAGATTTTAAATAACCATCTGCCAGTCTTTGACAAGCCTCATGAGCTTCCACCCTCGAGAGGGGAACATGATCATAGTGTTGGAAATAATATTGAGAAGGGGGGGTGAATCAGTATTATCAAGTCAGATATTTCCTTTTCAAATTCCAGATGATATATGCTACTTCTCTTAATAAAAACCACGTATATACGCAACTATAGATAAAGAAACCCACGTATACAAAGCAGACTTATAATTTGATTTATCTTTCAGATGTCAGTTATTAATCTGTGATTCAGAAGCAAATAAATACTAACCAGAAATAGTAAAGTAGAGCAGAAAGACAATCGCACACAAGAACACAAGATATAAGGTGGAAACCCAATGTGGGTGAAAACCACCTGCTGTAATTCATCTCTATCTTTTCTTTAATTAGAAACTTCTTTTTACAAATGTACTGGTGCAGTCCTTTTACCAGTACGCAGGCTGCAACCTGCAGAGAGCTACAACTCTCTCTCATTTTCCAGCTTCTCCTGGAAGGGAGCTACAACCCTCTTAGCTCTTGCACTAGCCGAGATACTAGTACGTAGGTGCTGGCCTACAGAAGGCTACAACCTTCTCTTTCTTTCAAGGACCACGTTTCATAAATTTTCAGACTGGATCCACAAATAACATCAATCAACCATCAAGAATTTCTGCATCAACCAATCACCTTTTCACCAAAACTAAATCAACATAAACACCTCTCTGACGACTGTACCCAGATCACAATAACAGTACCACACAGTAAAACTGAAACCAGAATACTGCAGCAATAAACAGAAGCAGCAAAAACACAACTCAAAATGTATACGCTACTTTAATGGCCTGAAACCTACGTGCATATGCTTTTGCGCATGGAACAACCTGCTTATACGTTGTTTTCCTTCACTGAACCTGCGTATATACGCACCTTAGCTGAACTGAACCTGCGTACAGATCTACAAACATGATTCACTCTTTCAAGTATTCAGGCAATGATTAACCCAGATTATCAGATTTATAGATCACGCATGTGCCAGATAGAACAGATCAAAATCATGCAAAGATATTATCATTCAAGCCAAGAGAGTATGACCCATCAATAGAACTTATCCTTCTTTTCACTAAGGTTCCTCCTTCATTCAGATCCAAATCTGGTCCACAATGCTAATCACCAATATTTCAGATCTCGTACATTATCAGATGTTCAATAATAATTCAGATGATACCTTGTCACATGATCTCCTTCCTCTTTTATACTTTTAGGCCTTCCGCAATACCACGGTCCAAAACCATAATAAACCAATACCAAGGGCCCAAAACCTGGGGTCAACACTTCTGACGAGATACCTTGGTCCAAAACTATAGGTTCAAATTCCAAGGACTAACAACCATGGACCAAAAATAAGTTTCCCACCATGTACGCGCTTTTATGTGCATAAAAGTGCGTGTATACGCATACACGACTTCTGAACGTATAACCCGTGTGTATACACGTCTTCGGCAAGGTGAACCTACGTATACAAGATTTCCTTCATTCTGAGCGCCTGAACTGAGGTCTGACACCAAAGTGAGTTTCCATCAAGGACAACACCTGTACCATAGGGCCACACCTGTGCCAAAATGCCAACACATAGCATCACTTTGGTCTTAGGACCCCACCCACCAAATGTTCGCCCATATCGATATCCGTTTGCCCAAAAGAATGAAATAGAAAAAATAATCAAGGAACTTTTGGAAGCAGGAGTCATTCGTCCCAGCATTAGTCCTTATTCATCACCGGTGGTCATGGTGCTCAAGAAAGATGGGGAATGGCGTATGTGTCCAGACTTCAGGGCCCTCAATAAGTTGACCGTCAAAGATAAATTTCCCATCCTGGTTGTTGATGATTTGATGGATGAACTAAATGGGGCTCAATTCTTCACTAAGCTAGATCTTCACTCAGGCTACCACCAAATTCGCATGAAAGAAGTCGACATTCCAAAGAATACATTAAAAACTCATGAAGGCCATTATGAGTTCCTAGTCATGCCATTCGGTCATTGTAATGCCCCATCTGCTTTTCAGAGCCTTATGAACCACCTCCTCAAACCATATCTCAGAAAATTTGTCCTTGTTTTCTTCGATGACATCCTCATCTACAATTGCACTTGGGTTGCACATCTTCAGCATGTAGATCTGCTCTTGCAACTACTCCACAAGCATAAATTATTTGTTAAGATGTCCAAGTGTTCTTTTGGCATGGAAGAATTTGAGTATTTGGGCCACATTTTGGGGTGTGAAGGTGTTAGGGTGGACCCCAAAAAGATCCATGCAATGCAAGATTGGACTCAACCTAAGACCTTGAAGAGCTTGAGAGGATTTTTGGGTCTTACGGGCTACTATTGCAAATTTGTTCGCAATTATGGTCGCATTGCAAAACCCCTCACTCAACAACTCGAGAAAAATTTATTCTTCTGGAATGATGAAGCACAACAGGCCTTTACAGCTCTCAAAAATGCCATGTGTTCGACTCCAGTTTTAGCACTACCCGACTTCACCAAATCTTTTGTCATTGAATGTGATGCTTTGGGTACGAGTATTGGGGTGGTCTTAATGAAGGAAGGTCGACCCTTGGCCTTCACAAGCCAACAACTAAGTGGGAAGAATCTGGGACAATCTACCTATGAGAAGGAAATGATGGCCATCTTACATGCAGTAGATACCTGGCGACCTTACTTATTGGAGCGACGTTTCCAAATCCACATAGACCATCATAGTCTTAAATATTTTTTGGAGCAACACCTATCCTCACCACAACAAAATAAATGGCTCGCCAAAATGCTGGGATATGATTATGAGATCATTTACAAGAAAGGGAACAAAAATATTGTAGCAGATGCATTATCTTGGCAATTTGAGGAGGGAAGTACCCTGCTTGCAATTTCCCTTCCAATTCTAGAATGGATTGAAAAGGCTCACAGGGAATGGTTTTCACATCCCTGGATCTCCCAACTCATTACTCAATTGCAGGCAGATCCAAATTCCACCAAGGGCTACTCGTGGCAGGATGAGATTCTTCGCTACAAGGACAAAGTCATAATATCACCAACATCCACCCTCAAAAGCCGCATTTTGGTGGAGATGCACTCATCCCCCACTGCAGAAAATTTAGGCTTTCAGAAGACGTATGCTCGCACTAGAAGATCATTTTTTTGGACATGCATGAAAAAGGACATTCTTACTTTTGTAGCGGAATGTGATGTCTGTCAGTGCCACAAAGGGGAGACAGTCAAAGCACTAGGCACATTACAACCGTTGCCCATCCCAGCATCAATATGGATGGAGGTTTTTATGGATTTCATTGTAGGTCTTCCAAAGTCAGGGAACAAGTCAGTCATCATGGTGGTTGTGGACCAACTTTCTAAGTATGCTCATTTTTGCGCCCTACCCCACCCTTTTACACTGACTTTGGTTGCTCAATCTTTCATGGATCAGATCTTCAAATCGCATGGCATGCCCACTTCTATTATGTCTGATTGTGACCCGATATTCACCAGTAATTTTTGGCAGGAACTCTTCAGGCTACAAGGTACCCAACTAAAACTCAGTACTTCCTCTCATCCACAAATGGATGGTCAAACTGAAGCAGTCAACAAATGTCTGGAAACCTACCTTAGGTGTTTCACTTCAGAAAAGCAACATCTTTGGGTACAATGGTTACCTCTAGCTAAATGGTGGTATAACACCAACTATCATGCCACCACCAACATGACTCCCTTTGAAGCAGTTTATGGTCAACTCCCTCCTTCCCCTACCTCTTATATCAAGGGGTGCTCAAAGGTACAAGTAGTGGATCAAATCCTACAGAACCGCACAACCATGCTCACCCATATTAGAGAGAATCTTCATTAAGCTCAAAACCACATGAAGCAAAAGGTAGATAAGAATCACTTAGAATGCCAATTTCAAGAAGGGGATCAGGTATTTTTGAAGCTGCAACCATATAAGCAAACATCACTCAAAGACAAGGGTTGTCCGAAACTATCTCCAAAATTATACAGACCATATCGAGTACTTCAGCACATTGGAGAAGTGGCCTAAAAGCTAGCTTTGCCACCCACTGCAAAAATCCATCCAGTTTTCCATGTCTCATGCCTCAAGAATGTGATTGGGAACAATTGCAGAATTCAAACCTGTCTACCTGAATTGGATGACGAAGGGTCAATCTAGCTCCAACCTGAACAGGTCCTCAACACATGAGAACGACACTTGCGTGGTTGCATGATCAAGGAAGTCCTCGTCAAGTGGGAAGACACCTCTCCGGAAGATGCAACCTGGGAACCAACCATTATTCTTTAGCAGTTTCCGCAGCTTCAGCCTTGAGGACAAGGCTATTCTTAAGGGGGAGGGCATGTTAGGGTCCCAACGTAACCCCCTTATTTATGTAGTAGGATCGAGTCATAGTTATAGTTAAGTAAAGAGTCAATAAAGCCCATATTAATAATTGTAAGTTCTTAACCCGCATTTAATGACAGGACCACAGTTAGTTGCAAATAGGCCATGGTATTAGATAGATGGTATTAATAAGAACCATGGTATTTCTCCATGGTATTACATGTATGAGTCATATATAAAGGATAGAGACTCCCTGCGAGGAGCATCGTGCCTTATTTTGTAATTGAGCTCTACTCTATTGGAGGTTGCCCCCTCGAAGAGGCAAGTGAACATTACTTTCTGAATAATAAAATACCTACTGTTATTCTCACTGTTCTATGTTCTGAGTATATTTCTGTGCATATTTGGTATTCTTGTATCATCTTGTAGGTTAAGAGCATAACAACTTTTGACACGTTTGATCATGAAATATGTGAAAAGGAGAGCATTTGCTAGCTTTTCAAAGGGTTTTATCTTGATATCTTTCTTTATTCCAAAAATAACAAGAAAATGCCTAAATGATAAATTTATTTTTGGGAAGGATTTTTTAAGGCTCCCCATTTATTAATAGAATATTAGCTATTATGTTAACCAATGGGGGTGTTGTTGAATAGCACAACAATTGGCGATTTGCTAGAAGAACCAGTTATCTCTGATAGTTTTTTGAAATTTCTAAAAACTTCCGAAATAAAGGTAGTTTAGAAAATAGAAATACATGAAATATAAGATAAGTAACATCACTCTGATTAATAAAAACAACATCTACCTAACTATCATCCTTTTGATCATCCTTTTCAATATGAAAGTTGATTTTTCTATATCAGTCATTACTTGGTTTTAAAGATACAAACAGGGGGAATCTCACCAATTAGCTTTTGGATGTACTTAGTTTTCATAGGTAGAGACTCTGCTACCTAAAGACTTCCATAGCCTTGATAGGGTTACCTTTTAACCAATAGTGATTCAGTATCCCATCTAGATATGAATGCAATTTTTAAAGATAAGTTCAGATTTATATACTTGTTATTCTTTCCATTCTTTTCTAAACAATTATCTTTTCTTTAAAATTTTCATTTTACTCCTTAAAGGCCATTGTCTTGGTTTACTGACCAAAATTGACACTGCCATTCACTAGTTCTAACTTATTTGAACAAGCTAGATACAATCTCAAGCCATTACCCTGTTTTGATATGCAATATTGGTAATTTCAACTAGTTATTTCCCTATGATCATGGTAAGCCGGCTCTTGATGAGACCTCTTATGCTTTAAGTTTAAGAATATTTTAGAATTACACTCTAAAAAACGAAATCTTACTAGATGGGGAGGATCATTGACTCCTTAAGAGTTTCGAGATGAAAATTGTAGAGTTAAAGATGCTTTTCAGTAAAGAGACTTTGCTTTGTTATAGATACTTTTCTTGACTGATGGTAGAGCACAAGTTTCTTTATAAATTCGAGGTTTAGCAAAGGATGAATAATTTCGGCAAACAACAAGCAATTTTAGATTAATAGAACTTAACCCATGTTTCAAATGCAAAAATCATCTTCTTAACAATCTTTACTTATACAAGCGAAAAGTAAAAATATAAAAGAGACTATTGTTTGTAAAGCTAAAAGTAAATGCTACTCAACTTTTATTTTTCCTAAAAAGTAAAGGCAATAATATACAAGGAATAGAAGAGGTTATCTTCTATGAAAAATATTTCTTTAGGATCTACCCATTAACAGGTAGAGATTCTCTCTTGCCTCATAAATCTTGCAATAAAAAGGTTGATGGGCCTATTTGTTCCACAATATGAAACAAGCCAAGCCACATTCGTTAGAACTTGGTATGCTTGCCCTTTTCCTCGCATGCTTTATCCCATTTTAATACAAGGTCTCCAAGCTGAAATGATTTTGAACTTACAAAATTTTCATCAAAGGAAGCTTTGACTAACTTTTGATGATGTGCGTGTGTACTTTTGGCCTCTTCCCTCTCTTGTTCAAGATTAAGGACTTGTAGTTGTCTCACTTGCGTAGAAGAGGAAGGAGTTTATTCAATAAATTGAACTAGGCTAGAGAGGGAATAATGACATTTGTAGGGAGGACAAATTCTTTCCCATAGATCAAATTAAATGGAGAAGTTCCTATTGAGGACTTCTGTGTTATTCAATCTACCCAAAGAGAAAATATTAAAGATTTATGCCAGTTTTTCCAACTTTGATCAACGGTTCGTTTAATAATCCTTATGAGATTTGTGTTTGTAGATTCGGCTAAGCGATTTCCTTGAGGATAGTAGTTAGTAATAATAAATTGATCGATGAATTCAATGACGTTTTCAGAATTGGCTACCTTAAGTGGAATGGCTTCCAAACATTTTTTGAAATAATCAGTTTCTGTAAGGAGATATCTATGCAGCTTAAAGAAGTGAGGAATGATCTCACCTATTATGTCCAGTCCCCATTGTTCAAATGCTTTTTCAATGTTGACTGGCTGTAATGGTAATGCTTGTTTCCTCTGTCTATCAACATCTTTTTGACAAACTTTACATTTCCTTACATAACTATGCATATCCTTGAATAAGGTTGACCAATAATAGCAAGCGTGCAAGATTTTATGTGGGGTTGGGTCCCCTCCAAAACGTCCGCTAGCTGGTCCATCATGAAGTTCCTGCAAAACCTTTTCTGCCTTAGATTTTTCAAGACATCAAATAAAAATAGAATCATAATTTATTCTAAATAACACATTTTTGATGATTTGGTATTGTCTAGCTTTTAGCCTCAAAGCCCTCTTTCTTTTGTAACTTAGTTGTGTAGGGGCATATCCATTTCTTAAATAAAAGATGATATCAGCATATGCGGATTATGTGTCATTAAGGATGACCTTGTATACTTTTATATCATTACCTAAATCTTGTAGCGCTGATAAGTTGGATGCTCCTGCTAACATTCTGTAAAAAACTTGACCTTTTACAATTTTAGTTGGTTTGATTTCAATGTCATATTCTTGCAGTGTCGTTAGCCATTTTTCCCTCTTCTCACCTACATCCCTTTGTATCAATAGATTTCTCACATATGAGAATGGAACTACTACCTTTGTGTGGGTTTTGAGGAGAAAGGGTCTGAAATGCTTTATTGATTTGAAGACAACAAAAGCTTGTTTTTCAACATCTGAATAGTTTAATTCAGCCCCTGTAAGTTACAACTAAAGAAAGAAATTGGTGCTTTTGATTTATCATCATTGACATGTGTTAATATAGCTGCATATGATTTCTCAGAAGCAAAAGTATATAAAATGAAATGATTAGAAAAAATCAGAGTTGCTAAAGAGGGAGCATTTAAGATTGCTTGTTTAATAAGATTAAAGGCTTCATTCTCTGTATGTCCCCATTTAAAAAGATAATTTTTCTTAATCATGGATTGAAGAGGTAAAATAATTCGTGAAAAGTTAGGGACAAATATTTTGACAAAATTTATCTGACTTAGGAAAGATTGCATAGATTTTTTGTTATGAGGTAAAGGAATTTTAGAAATTTCTCTTATTCTATCAAGGTTGATGTGAATCCCTTCTTTGGATACAATGAATCCAAGGTGTTTTCCTTCAATTAACGCAAAGAAAGATTTCTTGGGATTAAGAGAAATTTCGTATCTCTGACAACGCTCAAAGATTTTTTTAAATCTTTCAGATGATTACTGCGCTTTTTGGAGTATAAATTTATACAATCTAAATAGATTACCACTGATTTGTTTACTAAACTTTTGAAAGCTATTTTCATGGCTCTTTGAAACATTGCACCAACATTGATTAATCCAAATGGAATCTTCTGATAGGCATAGGTTCCCCATTTGGTCCTAAATGTAGTCTTTAGCCGATCATCTAGATGTACTAGAATATTATTATAACCTGAAAATACATCCAGGAAAGACATTAGTTCTGATCTTGCAACTAATTGCAATATCTGTTCCGTAGGAGGCAATGGAAAGTTGTCCTTCAGATAAGCTTTGTTGATATTTTGGAAGTCTATACATATTAGAATATCACCATTCTTTTTTTTTACTGGGACAAGGTTGGAGACTCACCTAGTGTTCGCTGATAAAAGGTGCCTTTTAAAACTCCTAATTATCCCACATTATTCATCAACTCGAACAATTCCTCTTATTTCAAGAGTGTACACAATATGTGGTTGCTATAAATTTAGAGAGTAATGTTTCTTAAATTGTAGTATAGATCTTTGACACAAGAATAAATGGATGCATCTAAATAAAATCAATGTGCAATTATTAAAGGAAATATCAAAACTCAATCCTCTACTGAAATCAAATATTACAACAATCCAAGTAACAACAGCATCAACTGAGAGCACAGTAGCAATAACTCATCTCTTCTTGGCTGATTGAATCTAAACTATAGTCAATCTCTATAAAGAAATCAAAATAGAAATGATATCAATTTTGAGAGTCCAATAGCGATAATCAAACTCTTACAGCTAATTAAATCAATGTGATTCACTATCTAGATAATTTACTCTGTAATAAACATAACTTGAATCAAATTATAACATTGTAAAGTATATAAATAACATACACCACTTCAATATAGGGAAGTGATAAGAAATGAATAAGGTAAACTCATAGAAACAAGAAAATTATCAAACCAACCAAACTTTATGAGAATCAGAAATATAACACAAGAAAGCAGTTAGATCCATCAGAGGTCGGGCCCTTAGCTGCCAGCGAACACTGCTGAGGTACTTCAGAATAATGCGAGGGAACATCAAATCCAATTATATATTAATCATCGAACTTAAGTATCGTTACAATATCGTTGCATTCTCCAACAACGCAAGTCTGTAATTAAAATTACAATTTGGAAAACAACAAAGGTTCCCCCTCTTTCTTCCCACAATCGCTTTCTTTTATAATCAAAAAGGGGTAAAGGGTAAATGGTAAATGCGATCCCTCAGGATCTCCCGATCCTAAGGGATTTGCAACCGATTTCTAACTTCAGACACCTTTCCTATTTCACGCTGATCCCTCTCATTTGCCCTCAGCCTTGTCGGCAACCGATGTGTTCCTTCCTTTTTTTTTTTCGAATTTTGTTGTTCCATCATTACAGAATAGCAATTGTTCCTTTTATAGCTTTCCTGCATAAAGAAGGATAAAATTAAGCTAAATCGTAACTATAAATAGTTCATATGTTTCTTACCATAATTACTCAATATATCAGTGCATTAAGATATGAAAAAGATAAGAATCAAGGATAAAGGTGATGAAATTAATAGTAAATACATACCCATTTTGTAACTCAACATACTCCCCTGCTTACCGTGTTTCATGTCCTCATGAAAAGTAAGTAATTCTGATGGAGTGCAGTTAAAGAGTAGGCTGGAGAAGGAGCATCAAAAATTGGTCTAAAACCATGATGTTGAGATAGGAGCGCAAAGGCAGGCCTTTGCTTTCCTTTAGGAAATTTGTATATGGCCCTATAACCTTCAGAAGGATACCAAATGATGGGGCTATGAAGCCGACATCCTAAGCAATAGGGTCCTTCTCTTAAAATAAGGTTGCTATAGGTGACAAAATGGCCTGCAGCTGCTTTAAAATTTCTGTAATTAGATGGCTCCCTATCCTGCACACTACTAGTGAATACCATCCACCTGAGCTTGGATGTAGCCAACGAGCTTTCTTGAATGGATTGAAAATATGATACTCCATTTTGTACAATCTCCTTATGAATAGACCCTAAAATTTTAATCACCCCTTCCCTTTTCATAAGACTCTTATGGTTGGCAAGCATTTGCAAAGGGTGCTTGGGTTCACTTCTTACCCAAAGATCCAATCCATGCTCTTGTCTTTGGAATGCGTTATGAGCCTTAAACCATTTAAATTGATTGACTACAAACGAGATAAAGGCCTGAAATTGAACATCTCCCACAAAAGGGTTAGGGTTCTTTTCCACCTCGTTTATTGTGAGGGTAAAATTCACAAAGTAGCCTTTGAACCTTTACAAGATGCTGTTTGTAGCAATTTATAAAATCCTCAACTGTATTTTATTTAATTGATTTTCTAGCTCTCATGGCTTTAATTTTCAACAGCAAGTATCATTCTAACAAAAACAAGGAATAATTGGTGGCGGGAGCCCTGCATGCTAAGACATCTGTATATAATGAGAAGACAGTGTCTGTCCGACCTATGACCCTATCAAGTTTGAGCTTGATTCTCTCTATTTTCTCTTCTGCTTTTCTGCATCTGTCAAAGGTCTCGCTCTCTGTTGCATTCATTTCCCGAAGCTGTCTCTGTATCTCTTGATATCTCTGTTGGGAAACGGTTTCTTGTTCAAGCCGTTCTAATGCGAGTCAAGCTTCTGCTGATTCTTCTTGAAGATTTAGTATAATAGGGTCATTGTGTGTCATGACATCTTTAGCTTGTAAGCTTGTCTGAGTGCTTATGCTATCAAAAAGGATGTTTTTTATCTGAATTTCCTTATTATGTGAGGTCCAAACCTCCGTCTGAGTAGCCATGCTACAAGAGGGTACATCCTCTGTCTGAATGGCTACGTCTACTAGAATTGCATGTTGTTCCTCTTGAATGATGACTGGTTGAGTGGGTATGGGCTTAGTTTGAGTACCTATAGCCCTCCCTTCATATGATTCTATCTGTACAGCCACATTTATTGTCTTCGGGGTTTTGTCCAGAACCTTTCTGATTGATATTTCTTTTATTTTTCTTCTAAGCCTTTTGACTATTTTGCGAAGCCTCTATTGTTCTGTCCTAAGATTTTTCAATTTGGCTCTATAATTTTTCAGAGGAGCAACTATTCTGCTAACAGTCTCATTAATAGTTTCTACTTCTAAAGAGCCTGGTTGCTCGCCCTGGCTCTGTTCTAAAAGGACCGTGTCTCCTAATTGATTATTAGCTTCTTGAATTATCTCTGTCTCAGCTTCTTCTTCTTGACCTATGTTTTCTACACTTAGGCCTACCTGGTTGTTTTCCACTGGGAGTGTGTCACCAGGTTGGTTCTTTGCTTCCCAAATGGCCTCTGGATCTATCTCTGATTTACGACTTGCATCTTTTGAGGGAGATAGAATTCTAGTATGGCGAGAATTCCTAGGATATTGGTCTTGTCCTGAGTTGAGATTGAGCAGTCCTTCAGGATGCATGTAATCATTCATGTTGGTGAGGACCTGGGTCAATTCAAAATCGTGTAACAAATCGCCTTGGGGACTCATATTTGGTGTTCAGGGACGTCCCAATTCATTTCCTTGTTCATCTCCAAAATGCCTCGTTCCTACCTCATGGTCTGATTCAAGGTTATCCTGTCCTTCTAACTCTAGCTGCAAGTATTGTTCACTTACTCGACTAGATAATTCTATAGCTTGACTGATGCTGCCTTGAGGACTTTCAGGCGCTTCTAGTTTTGACCTCAACCTTGTGGATCATTTGTGTTTGTGAGGTATGTTCCTTGAAAGGGATGTCCTCTTTCTTTTTGAAATAGGGTTAGGTGCTGGCAAGGCTAAACCTCCTTTGATAGCTAATATTAGATCATATTAGCTTGATTGTTGTTGGGCAAGGTTATAGCTAACTATTAGCCTGATCAGAGAATGGTGGCTTACTATAGTTTTTATGTGTTGGGACTATCTTAGCCTCTCGGTAGTGTCATGCAATAAAGAATTCAACAGTGCAGGTAAATTAACATAGCACTTTCATTTTAGAATTGTTAAAAGTTTGAGATGACGTGGCCTTATCACGACTTTGCGCCCGTCACAGGTAATGTAGTTCTAGACGATTCGTGCTAATTCTCCCCATGGTTCTCCAAGAGAAGATGGCCGAATGCCTTTGCCCTTCTTGACTAGCTCCTATCCTTCGTCCCTAAAAGCCTCAATAGCGTCATTCAACTTCAACCGCTTACCAGCCCATACTGGTCCTTTTGCCAATAACGTGGATACTTCTACTATCACATCGTCTGATATAATGATTTGTCTGCCTCTTACCATGGATTGTCCATTCTATAGATTTCGTAAGAATTCGATGGAAATTTCTTCGTTGGGTGGTTGAAATCTCGTAAAGTATGCTATCCATCTTGCTCGAGCTAAAATTTCCCTGGCTTCATCGGAGATAGCTAGTATTAGAGGTTCTCGGCATACTATTCTTCCTCCCATAATGTTTGAGCTTTGCAAATGATAAGTGTAGCAGGGAAAGCACAAAGACAAACAGAGCTAAGTGATGGAACAACAAATGGTTTTAATAGCTCTATCAGGTGATACTTTATAAACATAAATACTGTTATTGAGGGTTGTTATCATACCACATGCTTTGTGATCATGGAATGTCGTATCGTTCTGCAAAATCTAATGAAAAGATGATGACACATGCATAAGTACACTGGAGGTCCTCGCCCCCCTTCGAAATAATAGGTCGCCTACAACCGAATGAATGAAAGGGTAATGCACTGGCAGCGAAGTACAAGGGTGATGGATTGGCAAGGTACGCATATTAATGAAAGGATCATAAAGGGTATTGGAGTGGTGAAATCAAGGCGTGTACCAAGAATTATCAATAAGTGATAGTTTGTCGTGATGTGATATGATAAAAAAAAGGGACAGCATACGTAGGAAATAATGCTTTACTGCTGTTATTCCACTTAAAACTATTGTGATTGATTTAAAAAATTACTCATGCATAAAGGTTCAAGGTATGTTAGGGACATAATCTCTCCGTAGAAAAGATAATAACTTACGAAGAGGGTATTATAATAATTATTGATGTAAAGAAAAGCTTCAATACCATCATCAGAGCTTATGTTGCTGGCATGGTAACCAGGTGAACACATTGCCATTCACTGGGAAGTAGTGAAAGTGGTCAAGCTGGCTCATGATGAGACCTCTTGTTTTCAAAGAATTTGTTTGTTTATGCATCCATTCGATCATATCCCTGGTGTGGTGGCCATAGTGGGAATGCCACTTTGCTCCTTCTTTATGATCATGGTAGGCTGGCTCATGATGAGACCCCCTATCCTCCATCTGTGGAAAACAATCATAAAACTGTTAGTGAATATATATATATATATATATATATATATATATATATATATATATATATATATATATATATATATATATATAGATATATATATCTATATATATATATCTATATATATATATATATATATATATATATATATATATATATATATATATGTATATGTATATGTATATGTATATGTATATATATATATCTATATATATAGTTATATACATATATATATATATATATATATATCTATATATTATTATTTTACAGTCCCCATTTTATAAATAGAGGGTGTCTCATCACTCCTTAAGAGTAGGGATGGCAGAAGAATTTTGAACATATCAATATAAAAAGAATATACCCATAATCTTATTGATAATATACAAATAGAGTTATACAGGAAAGGGGGAACCATCATGGTACATATAATCAATCTGTTTGATTTATAGTGGAAATGAAGACAATGAAATGATATAGATAATTGTGTCCTTTCTTTTTCGGTCATCACAAAGCAGTCTTGTTAAAGATGATAGTATTTAAGATGTTTTCCTGTTCCAGTAAACTCCATACTTATTGTCCTTAAATATGTATTGTACTTTTCATGCCATTAGGAGGATCATAAAGATTGAGCTGGGATGGTCTAGGGATGATTATGCAAGAAAGAGAAAGAGGATGTTCTCAAAAATATTCACAAAGTGTTGTTCCTTGAAGGGAATAGCAAAAGAAAAACCCACAAAAAAAGTGATGTTCTTTATAGGGAATAGCAGTTGTTCCCTATAAGGAACAACAAAGAAAAATGAAAAAAAATGTGTTGTTCCTTATAGGTAACAACAACTGTTCCCTATAGGGAACAACAAAGAAAATAGACACAAAATGATGTTCTTCCCTGTAGGGAACAACAAGGGGAATACATATGAAAATTGTTGTTCCCTATAGGGAACATCAAGAAAAAATGCACACCAAAATTGTTGTTCCTTAGAGGGAAGCACATCTATTCCTTGTAGGGAACAACAAAGAAAAATTCACATGAAAATTGTTGTTCCCTGTAAGGAAAAACAGTTGTTCCCTGTAGGGGACAAAAAAGTGAAATACACACAAAAATTGTTGTTCCCTGTAGGGAACAACAAAGAAAAATGCACGCAAAAATTGCTATTCCCTGTAGGGAAGAATAAGGGAAAATACAGACGAAAATTGTTGTTCCCTAGAGGAAACAACAACTGTTCCCTATAGGGATCAATAAAGGAAAAATAGATAAAATATTAATATAGAATCTATTATCCAAGAAAATCAAATCAAATAGAAAGAAAACAAAAAGGCAAATTTATGTACAGGTTTCAAAAGAATAAATTCTTCACTCGATTGGTGCTGTGGAAGGGTTTCCCTCCTCAACAAGAATTTGTATTGTGGAATCTTCCCGTAACTGTTGGCAAAAGGATTCCCTTGTAAGCGGTTTGTGATAGAGGCGTACTCAATGTTGATTCGCTTTAAAAGAGTAGCCAGACCCATCAATGGTGGTTAATGTAAGGGTTCCATTGTCGTGCACCTCTTGTATCTCATAGGGGTCTAACCATCTGGTCTGGAGTTTGCTCGGGAAATCTTGGAACCTAGAATCATACAAAAGTGCCCAATCACCTTCATGGAAGATCATTTTCTTGATGAGGGCATCATGCCATTTCGCTCTTTGTTGTTGGATTAGTGTAGTATGCTGAAGAGCTAATAGCCAGATTTCATTCAATTCCAGTAATTGGATGTAATCTATTAATCTGTGCTTCATTCAGGTCCATACCTACTTCTTGGGCTATCCTCAATGTTTGAATTCAAATTCTATTGGGAAGATAGGTTCTTTTCCAAACACTAGCTGATATGGGGAGTATCTTGTGTTATTCCTCCAAGTCATGTGATATGCCCACAGGGCTTCTGGAAATCGGGTAGCCCAGTCACATCTATGTGAGGTGACTGTCTTTGTTAGTATAGCCTCGATTACTTTGTTGGTACTTTCTACCTGGCCGTTTGCTTGCAGGTGGTATGGAGATTTGATTATGTTTATAATATGATGATTTTTTAATGTAGTAGAAATCTTATGGCCTACAAATTGTGGCCCTCCATCTGTGATTATTTCTCTAGGCAAGCCATACCGCACGAAAATTTGGAAAAGAAAGTGGATTACTGAGTCCTCCGTTGCCCTTGGTAATGCTTCTACCTCCACCCATTTAGTCACATATTCTGTTGCAACCAGTATATAAGTCTTTTGATTAGGTGATGAGTTTATTCAGCTAATGAAATCTAATTCCCAATGTTCAAAAAGTTCAATGACTAACTATGGAAGCAGGGGCATCTCGTCAGACTATCCAGGGCGGCCCATTCTTTGGCAGCTATCGCATGCTTGGACAAATTTCTTGGTGTCCTTAAAAATGGTGGGCCAATAATAGCCCATCTATAAGACTTTATGTCCAGCCCTGCGGTCTGCAAAATGTCCATCACAAGGTCCATCGTGGCAAGCTTTTAGGATGTCGAAGATTTCGTCTTCCCTGAAACACATTCGGATATGCATATCAGCTCCTGAGTGAAAGAGGTATCCTCCGATCCAGGAGAACTGAGTGTTGTGTTGTACTATTAGTTTTATTTCACTGGGTGTCAGGTGCTTGGGTAATTTTCCCATTGCTAGGTAGTTCACGACATTTGCATACCACTGTGTTTTCACGGTTATAACAAATAGGTGATCATTAGGGAACTGGTCTTCTACTGCTACTGAGTCATCTATCTTTGGAACGCATGAGAGGAAGTCTGCCACTAGATTTACCATTGTGTCACTCTTCCATTCATAACAGATTTATTAGCTAAATATTTAATAGCAGAGTGATCAGTATACAAAACCACAGGGTATCCTATTATATAGTGTCTGAATTTGTTAAGAGCATAGATTATAGCTAGAAATTCTTTCTCATTCATGGTGTAATTCAACTCAGTAGGAGTTAAATTCTTGTTGATTTAGTATATCGCATAAGGTTTCTTATCTTCCTCTTGGTGAAGAACTGCTCTAATGGCCATATCTGATGCATCAGATGAAATCTGAAATGGTAAATCCTAGTCTGGGCCCCGTAATACTGGGGCTATTGATACTAGCTGTCTTAACTCTTCAAAGGCAATGTCACATTTTTAAGTCCATAAAAAATCGATATTTCTTGTCAAAGCATATAATGGTATAGAAATTTGGGAGAAATTCTTTATAAATCTTCTATAATATCTAGAAAATCCCAAAAAACTACGTACCTCAATTTGTGTGTAGGGGGTAGGTATTAAGAGGATTATCTGAATTTTTGCTGGATCTACCTGAATTCCAGTTGTTGAAATGCAGTGACCCAAGATGAGGCCCTCGTTCATAATCATGTGGCATTTCTGGTGGGTTAAGTAGAGCCTGGTAGAAATTCATCTTTGCGGGACTTTCTCTAGCATTTGTAATGCTGAATCAAAGTCATCTCCATAGGGTGTAGAATCGTCCATGTACACCTCTAGTCCCTCATTTATCAAGTCTAAAAAAATTATGAGTATGGCTCTCTGGAATGTGGCAGGTGCATTGCACAGTCCAAAAGGTAATACCCTGTAAGCAAACAACCCCTAAGGGCAGGTGAAGGTAGCCTTATCTTGGTCTTCAAGGGCAATTTGGATTTGGTTGTAGCCACTAAAGCCGTCTAGGAAAGAGAAGAATTTTTTCCTTGCGAATGTGTCCAAAACCTGGTCAATGAATGGGAGGGGAAAATGCTCTTTTTGGGTTGCTTTATTAAGATTTCTGTAATCAACACATATATGCCACTTCCCATTCTTTTTAGGAACCACAAATAATGGAGAAACCCATTTGCTATGAGATATAGGATAGATGAAATTTACATCTAATATCTTTTGTAGTTCATCTTTAACAACATCTTTAAGGTGAGGGTTTAACCTCTGTTGAGGTTGTCGGATGGGTCTCACATCTTTCTCAGTATAGATGTGGTGCATTAAGAATTGGGGATCATTCCCTTTCATATCTGGGTAATCCCAAGTGAAAGCCTCTTTATATTTTCTAAGAAGTTGAACAAGCCTCTGCTAATAGTCATCAGTCAGGTTTTTATTAATGTTTAGGACTTTCCCTCGCTCAATTTCAATGGGTTTGCTGTTATAAACAGTTGTAGTTGGTATTGTTTGGTCATTGATATTGTTTAAGGGATCTTATTCAATTTCGTTATCCAGGGCTTCTTCAATCATGTGACATTTTATATTAGATACAACATCTGGGTGGTCAATGTAAGTGTTAATAATGTTATCTTCTATTTGATTCTTAAATTCAATAGCATTTGCCACAGTTAGCGGTGATCAAATGTTTTCAGTTAAATATGTTACAGGTTATTTTCTAGTTTTTATTATTGTTAGGCTTGGCGAAGCTGGAGGATATAAAGCTATATTCTTCACATTACTTCCTCTCGCTATAGTCATACTGCCTATTCGACAGCTTATATAAGCATCTGCGGTCTCTAGCCAAGGTCTTACTAGAACTAGGGGATGTCCATCTAGCCGTTTTCTAGGATTAATAATCAAGAAATTTGCTGGGTATTCCCAAGAATCTATAGACACCATCACATCCTGTAATGTCCCTTCTCATTTGACAATTGATTGGTCAACAAGTTCCAGCAAGGTTGTAGTTGGATCTAAGGCTGTGGTGCCAAGTTTTTGACAGGTTGTTGTTGTGAGAATATTAATGGCTACTCCTAGATCAACTAATGCAATGGGAAAGGAACATCCATTTATTTGTACTATGACTATAGGGCTTCCTGGGTCCTCATATTTCACCAATGTTTCTCTGCCTGATAATAAATTAGACAAAGTTCTGACTACGTATACAGTTGGTGTTATTTTTATTTTCCTCTTAGGCTCTTTAGTACACAATTCCTTAATAGTTTTTGCATAAATTGGAATCTCCTAAATAGCCTGGAGGAGGGGTATTTTTACACAAAGATTTTTTAATCTCCCAGAAGATCGAAATCAAGATATTCTATTGGGTGAGGTATAATCAACCTTTCTTGGAATGTTGGAGAAGAGGTAATAGTTTGATCGTGGTTTTCTATTTAAGCATATTCTCTGTTTGAGGTGTTTTTTCTACATGTAATGGTTCTTATAATTGTATATTTTTATCCCCCTCTAACTCAATTATCCATCCAAACCTCAATTTGAGTTCATTACACTCCCTCAACCCAGTTTCCGGCTTCGGTCCTTCAATAATTTGTACCAATTGGACTAGTCTATTGTTGGTATTTGGGTTGGGTTGGGCTAGGAGCTGTGGTCGTAGATTGGGTTGAGGGTTTTGCTGCAATGTGTAAGGTGCTGGTAGTGTAGGTTGAGGTAGGGGGATTATTCCTGCTGGCTGGCTTGTAGGTATTTTCCAGCTTGATTTCCAGTTCTGGTTTTGTGAAGTGGAGGGTGGCCATTTGGATGGACATGTATTGTTGTGCCAGAATGGTGGAAGGTAAGAGGAATTTTGCCAACTATTTTTTTGAATTGATTGATTGGACCAAGGTGGCATAGAGAATGGTTGTTGTGACCAATTAGGAAAAGGTGGCTAGTTCTGCCATGTATCTCCTGTGTATTGTTGAGAATTATATTTTGAGAGTTGAAAAAATGAAGATGGGTCGTTAGGCATACCTGTTTGTTGTGTTTTCCATTGGCGATGCTGATTTAACAGGTAGATTGGTTCTGTTTCTTCCTTTGCCTCTTTGAAGATTGCTTTTAACCCTTGGAGCGATGGGAAATTTTCTGTGGCATGATCTTTAGTGCATATGGCACAGTTTTGTACCATATCCAGTGGGAATTCTTTATGACTATGCTTCTTCCTGCATCGAGGGCAAAAGATTACCAGGTTCTATTATGCTTCAGCCTACTTTTGCCTGGCTTGCATGATGTCTAACTGTGTTTTCAAAGTTCCAAAGATATATGTTTTGAAATCCTCCAGCAGGTTACCGATTTCTGCACGAGTAATGCTTCCACCAGAGATTTTGTTGTCCCTGGTGGTCATATCGCGTTCTGCTGGTTTCAATCTCGTACTGCCTCTTGAGAACCTGCTATACAAATTAATGATGTTAGCATAGTCTTCTTGATATATATCACCTTCACCCATAATATTTAAGGTCTCTATCCATTGGTCTTTCATCCACTTAATCAGTGTAGTTTCTAGCACATTATCAAGCAAAGGTAGAGTTGTGTAGGGAGACCTTTGGAGGTTGTATTGAAAACGCTCCACATACTCTTCCAATGTTTCACTAGGTCTTACTACCATTTGGAATATTTCATCTTTTATTTCCCTAGATTTGCAATCATCCTGATATTTTTTTAAGGAAATCAGTTTTCATTTGGTCCCAATCATTTATGGTACCCCACCTAGTCCCATAAACCAACGTAGGAATGCTCCTTTTAGCATAGATGGAAAGAAATTGAGTTTCTAGGGATAGGTGGTGTAATCATAACCCCAACATAATACATCAAATTCAAACAGAAATTCATTTGGATCTTCTGACGTGAGTCCATGAAAGGTGGGAATATTTTGTAGAGGGATAGCTTTCATGGGTGCATTGATAGCTATGTCAACGATAGGATACTATAATGTAGCGGTTTGCACTGCTTGTGGATTATTGGTCATTTGATCAAAGATATGCCAGTACCCTTCCAGGATCTCTGGAGCTAGAGAGTTATCCCTAGGATATCTAAAAGGGTTGGGAATGATCCTAACAACACTCCCTTGATTTGGGACACTAGGTGTCCTTTGCTCAATTACTACCTTAGGGGTTCTTGGTTACTCTGTTTCCCCTGTTTCTCCTCCTCCTTCATGAATATTGCAAGAATTCCCTTCTTGTGAGAGAATTGGGCGTGAATTTTCAATATCTTGGAAACTTTACTCAGTCCCTTCTGTTTTACTATGGACCTCAACGTCGGCTGTAGATGGTGCGCCTGTGGCTCGAAGGGAGATAGTAGGTTGTCTGGAAGCATCGGTTCAGGGACCTACTGATGGCTGAGATTTAACTTTTCCTAAGATGTCATCGATGAAAGTTGATCGTCCAAGGGTCACCGGTCCCTTAGATGTTTTAGGTTTGGGATGTGGAATTGGATTGTTTTCTGGTCTTTTCTTCTTAGTCATTCATGCAAAAAATTCAAATGTTTATTTCTACCTTAAGGTCCCAGAAATTCTGCTGGAAAGTGAGCGGGGGAGTAGGCATTTTACTTGCTTCGTACGTAGGTTCTTACCTTCCATTTTTAATGCCCATTTCTCTCTCAACAGACAAGAATCAAACACCTACTTCAATTTTCTGTAATTGTGCTGAAAAGCTGGAGGAGGAGCAAGCACTTTACTTGCTCGTTAAGTAGGTTCTTACCTTCCATTTTCAATACCCAATTCTTCCTCAACAACAATTATCAGATATACATCACTCTTTGTAAAATGGCTACACTCTCCCTAGAAATGGCACCAAAACATTGGCTGATAAAAGGTTCCTTTTAAAACTCCTAATTATCCCACATTAATCATCAACCCGGGAAAGTCCTCTTATTTCAAGAGTGTACATAGTATGTGGCTACTATAAATTTAGTGAGTAATGTTTCTTAAATTGTAGTATAGATCTTTGACACAAGAATAAATGGATGCATCTAAATAAACTCAAAGTGAAATTATTAAAAGAAATATCAAAACTTAATCCTCTATTAAAATCAAATCTTACAACAATTCAAGTAACAACAACATCAGCTGAGAGCACAGTAGCAATAACTCACCTCTTCTTGGCTGATTCAATCTAAACTATACTCAATCTCTATAAAGAAATCAACATAGAAATGATATCAATTATGAGAGTCCAATAGTGATAATCAAACTCTTACAGTTGATTAAATCAATGCGATTCACTATCTAGATAATTTACTATGTAATAAACATAACTCGAACCAAATGACAACGTTGTAAAGTATATAAAGAACATACACTACTTCAATACAGGGAAGTGATAAACAACGAATAAAGTAAACTCACAGAAACAAGAAAATTATCAAACCAACCAAACTTTATGAGAATCAGAAATATAACACAAGAGAGTAGTTAGATCCACTAGAGGTTGGGCCCTTAGCCACTAGCGAACATTGCTGAGCTACTTCAGATAATGCGAGGGAACAACAACTTCAATTATATATTAATCATCAAACTTAAGTATCGTTACAATATCATCGCATTCTCCAACAGTGCAAGTCTGTAATTAAAATTACAATTTGGAAAATAACAGAGATTCCCCCCCTTTCTTCCTACAATCACTTTCTTTTATAATCAGAAAGGGGTAAACGGTAAATGGTAAATGTGACCCCTCAGGATCTCCTAATCCTGAGGGATTCTCAACTGATTTCTAACTTCAGACAACTTTCCTATTTCGTGATGATACCTTTGATTCGCCCTTAGGCTTGTCCACAACTGATGTGTTCCTTCCTTTGTTTGTCGGATTTTGATGTTCCATCGTTAGGGAACAACAATTGTTCCTTTTGCCACTTTCCTGCATAAAGAAGGGTAAAAGTTAGCTAAATCGTAATTACAAATAATTCATATGTTTCTTACCATAATTCCTCAATATATCAGTGCATTAAGATATGAAAAAGATAAGAATCAAGGAGAAAGGTGATGAAATTAATAGTAAATACATACCCATTTCATAACTCAACACCTGCAATGTTTGATAGGGAAAATAATCTTGTCTTTCAACAGTTTATTCAATTTAGATTTAACCTGATTTTCTAAATTGGGATGAATCTTTCTCAATTTTTGTTGCATAGGTTTTTCATTAGATGTAATGGGGATGGTATGTTGAATTATAAAAGTGTCGTATGTTTTAAGATCTTCATAGTTCCAAGAAAATACATTCTTATTTCTTCAACAAATATATGAAGGTTGATTTTTCATCTGACATAAGACCAAGGCCTAAATTGATATTTTGAGGTTTAAGATCAGTTCTAAGATTAACTAATTCAAACCTCAAAGCTGAACTCTAAAGTTTTGTTATGAAACCAGCTTAGGAAAAGATAGAAAAGATAGATCAACGCCTTAGAATTCAGCCTCTTCGAGGGGGAAACCTCCTTTACATTACATAAATGAACAATTCTTGGATGATACAAATGAAAAGACCTCATTTCTATATATAGGAGTCTAAGGGGACATAACATAATCAAAGCCGACATAACAATAATAATGTAAGGGCACAATAATAACAATACTGGGCTTCTATGAGGCACATTAGTAACAATATGGGCACTACATGGGTACATCAATATAATAAGTGGGTTGTACTAATAACAATAAGGGGTTACACTAGTAGTATAGGGGCCTAACATGCCCCTCTCCTTCAAAAAGCGTTGTCCTCAACGCTTGAGTAGTTCTTGATGCTTCTGTATAAAATTATTGTCCTCCCATGCGGAATCTTCAGTAGGTAAGTTCTTCCACTTGATGAGATACTCTAAAATTGATCGATTTCGTAGCTGTCAGGTTCTTGTTTCTGTGACTGCTCCAGGTTCCAATATGATTTTTCCTTCCTTTTCAATATCTGGCAATATTTTTTGAATTGGGACCTTTTGCAACTTTTGAATAAGTGGCCATACTTCTTTGTCCTTCCATTCATCCCTTGCTTCGTTTATCCAATCTGGTTGGATAATAGAAATAGCACAAAACAATGCTTCCACATCCTCATCCTTGAAGAGTCTTCCCATTCGGTAAGGTCGCCATTTTTTAAGTGCATGTAGTATTGCCAACATTTCCTTCTCATAAATAGCTTGCTTTAGATGTAGCAGTAAAAATACCCAATCGCCTACATCAAAACATTTTTTACTATGATGTTGATCTACCTGTTGTTTCATTTGATTTTGAACCGAAGTGGCGCTATCCTTTAAAAGTTGGAGAACTTGTTGTTGATGCTCGATGTGATATTTCACTGCTTGAACCTTTTTCTTCTTGATATGTCCTTCTATCTTTAGAGTTTGAGGAGTGGTAATTTCTTCCAATCCTTTACAAGATATGGTCGGATTCATTTCTTGACGCTCGATGTGATCTTTCACTTCTTGAACATTTTTCTTCTTGATATGTCCTTCTGTCTTGCTAATTTGAGGAGTGGTAATTGCGACCAGTGAATTACAAGATATGGTTGGATTCATTTCTTCTTTATTGATGTGATCTTTTACTTCTTGCACCTTTTTCTTCTTGATATTTCCTTCTATCTTGAGAGTTTGAGGAGTGGTCATTCTTGCCAATATTTTACAAGATATGTTCTAATTCATTTCTTCTTTCTCTGGGGTCAGGTCCTGGCATATATCCTCTTATTTTGATGTTTCTTGATCCTTTTCTTCCTCCTCTTCATACTCTATGTAAAATATTTTCTTCTCAGCACACTTATGACCTTTAGTGCATTTGCTATCACAATTGTAACAAAGCCCTTTTTCTCTTTTTTCTTCCAATTGTTGTGGTATAACCCTTGTAGGTTGTGGAAGGCTAGGAGGAACAACACGTCCATCTTTATAGTTGTGAGGGGTAGACTCGCTTGCTGCCATAATTTTACTTTCAAATATGTCACAAAGCCCTTTTACTCTTTCCAATTGTTGTAGTGTTTCTCTAAAGAAGGTGTTGCTCTTTGTATCCTCATAATGTGCTATCATTTCCTCCGTGAGAATTGACCACGTAACAAGTTTTTTACGAGAACAAAGCCCTTTATACCATAAAAATTGATCCAGTTCTAAATATGAAGATGCAATACATACCTTTTGTAACAGTGGTACACCATGTAGATCAAAATATTGCTCCATCTGAAGTATCCAATTTACCGGATCCTTGCCATCAAACTTCCTCATCTTTCTTTTTCTTGATTTTAGGACCTCGAACTTGAAACGACTGTAACTCTGTACTTGCGGATATTTAAGTTCTGAAATTACATCTATAGTAGCCCTCTGTGTCCTGTTTCCAATGCCACCAGTCTGATCCAAATTGGATTCTCCAAAAAATATTTATGCACAATCTCCCAAGATGACCTGATTATAGACCTTTCCAGAAGAGCGAACTTGTATGAAGTGCCACGTGTCAATTTTTCGACCTTTGGCTCTAAAAAAGATATACAAGAAACTACAGTCTGTCCTCTTTCTGTACCTTCTTACGAAATTTCAATCCGATCCATAGAGAGAAAGTTATGATGATTTTCCCCAGGTCACTTGTTTTGAATGTAATTCAGGAGTCTGCAAAAAGACCAACTTCCTTAGATCATATCTTCGCAAATATCACGCAAAAAGCTCTGAAATTCGGACCCAAGGTTCAGCGTGATTTCTTCTCAAATGTGTTTTTTTTGCGACTTCTGAAACATCACAGAAAAAAAGTTATAGCGAAAATGCCACGATGACCTGTTTGGAGCAGCGAAACCCTAGAATCCAAAGCTCTGATACCAAATGTTATGAAACCAGCTCAAGAAAAGATAGAAAAGATAGATCAACGCCTTAGAATTCAGCCTCTTCGAGGGGGAAACCTCCTTTACATTACATAAATGAACAATTCTTGGATGATACAAATGAAAAGATCTCCTTTATATATATAGGAGTCCAAGGGGTCATAACATAATCAGAGCCGACATAACAATAATAATGTAAGGGCACAATAATAACAATAGTGGGCTTCTATGGGGCACAATAGTAACAATATGGGCACTACATGGGTACATCAATATAATAAGTGGGTTGTACTAATAACAATAAGGGGTTACACTAGTAGTATGGGGGCCTAACAAGTTTTGAGTTGATGTGTCTTTTGAATTTGTTCTTAAGGTCATATAAATCTTCGAGCTTAACCATATAGTTAGATATGGCATTCATAGTTGCTTCCTGCTTAAGCTGGCTGTCACGTTGATCTTCATTAATTATCTCGTCAACATAAGAGCCTTATGATGTCAAAAATCTTATGATATCCAGATCGTTATTAAAGACTCGCCAATTGTTGACATTGTCGGGAATAGAAGTCCTAAAAATCAATTCAATAAAAAAGTGATCGGGACTATAATCTCCTAGTTGAATGAACTTGGAATCCACATTAGCGAAAAGATCGGCACTTGCATTTTGGAGTCTTGGGATAGGGGAAATATTAAACGTTGTAAAGTTAGAAGTAACATCTTTGACTAATGATTGATAATGTTTCAAATGTCCAGACAAACAGTGTATAGTATTTCTTGCATGTTTTATCACAATTTCCAAATCTCCAAACACTTGAAGGTGTTTGATATTAAGTTCGATGGATTTATAGAGGCCTTGAACTAATGCTTCATATTCAGCAGTGTTGTTTGTGCAATCAAATTCAAGTCTGCATGCTAACATAGTTTTTCCCCTTATGGGCTAACTAATATGCATCCTGCTGTTGCTCCATTGTTGGATTTAGATCCGTCAAAAAATAATTTCCAAAATAAAGAGCTAACTACAGGTTTATCTACAAAATTTATACACTTAGAAGTATCTGTTTGAGAAAAGTTTTCAACTTGCGATACAACATAATTTTCCAAGAAAGGTGAAGTATTTGCATTGAAATTTCCTAGAAATGATTCGACTGAGTAGTTTCTGATGATGTTGCTACTATACGCGACTGGTTCATTGTCTCCTTCTAGTTATGTAACAATATACTTTTGATTTTTTTCATGATCAACCCTTATTTGATTTGGCTTTCCATTATAGGGAAGCCACATGTGAGACCAGTCAGTTTTCTAATAACCATGGAGATTTTCTGACCAGTCTCTACTAAGGATTAAGTCGTACAACTCGGGAATATCAACTACAAGAATGTCAAATGACTTGAAACACTTTAGGGTTTGATGAATGTGTAATGGTAACTTGATTAAGCTCCCTTACAACTTCAACTTGGGATCTGTCTAACTACACAATGCACACAACAGATGTTTGAGGCTGAACATTCAATTTGGCACAAACTATTCTTGGTAAAATGTTAGATGAGTCTCGAGAGTCAACTATATAGTTGTGTAGAATTTTATTGAAAATTTCAAAATTAAACAAAAATGGAGGAGTATGGGATTTAGATCTTCCTCCTATTAGATCAATATCGGTAGGTTTGATTCTATCTAGTGAGGTGTTAGGGGGCCTTCCCATTTCGTAGGCAACTTGCGAGGTTACAGCAACAAGAAGAGGCAAAGTGTTATAGACATTTTTGTGCCTTACAGCTATAATCATGAAATGTCCATAATCCAAGGGATCCAAAGTCCCTAAACATGTTGTTCCTACCCCTAGAGGAACAAGGCTAACAAACCACAGCAATTCACAGAAGTTCTCCACCAGAAACTGCTCAAAAACAAGTCAATTCAGGATCAATTCAGAGGCTCCACTAGCTGCCTGCGTTGAAATGCAGAGGTTACACTGGCTAGTTGCATTGCAACGCAGGTAGAAGCACTACCAGGGTGCGCTGAGCGGGAAATGACAAATGGCAGAGTCTTTTGTGCGAGGTGTAAAGACTGTGGAAGCTTCCAGAATCTTCCTCCATGACACTTGCCTTGCTGAGTTCGACTAAGTGATGAGTAAGAGGCTCTTAGTCTCCAAGTGGAAGTAAGAACTGACAGAGAGAGAGGACACTAGTCAGATCTCAAGCTGACTCATCTTCTCTCCAAACATCTATATATAGATCTCTCCTCCATGAGATCTAGAGGCTGGAATTTTGTTATTGCAAAGAATTGCTGTTGGTTTGAGATTGGAATCATTGGGTGCTTAATGCTTTGAAGGGAGGTGAAGATAGGAATTTCATTCACTGGGAGGTAGATGCTGGATTGGAACTCTCTTGGTTGTATCTCTTCCTGAACCTTGTTATTTCATCAATAAAGCTATCTTGGTTTCTCCGATATACTGATGTGTTTTTGATGTATGATTGCATTAGTATGTTTAGTTTATTTCTAATCCTGAACTAGTTATGAATATGAATCTATGTCTTTGTGTAGTGTTCCCTTCTTGTGATCTTGCAGGAACCTGTTGAAGCTGGGCGAGCGAGAAGGCAAGTAGCTGGGAACTCTCAAAGAGAAGAGAATCCGGATCGAGGGACAAACGGAAGACACCGGTTAGTCCATCCATCTCTCTTCATTCTTAATTCATAAAGGAAGAATACTAGAATAGTTGTTTCTGTTTGTTGCTAAGGCACTGTCACACCTTAGGTGGATAGGATCGTCCTGCATAGGCATTTTTCCCCACAACAAATTGGCGAATCCACTGGGGAGATCTGTTTAGTCATTTTATTTGTGTTTCTATCATTGTTTGTTTCATAGACTCAACAGCAACAATCGAACTGCATCTGTTATTCTCAGATGCAAAGTAGACAGTTGCTGCTTTGATCCAATCACTGGATTTGTCTATGATCTGAACAATGGACTCACAAATGATTTGATGATCCTTTGTGATAGATCTTAGTCCTCCTTCAAAGCATCCCTTTGATTGTACCTTGCTTGTTGCTTTGATTTGGCCTGAAACTGTAGATTAAATAGCAAACCGTGACCCAGAACCCAGAGAGGAACTCTCGTTTCTCCTTCAGTGCAGGCTTTGTGAAGAGACTCTGAATTTCAACGCAGTTCCCGTGAAGGCTACCCGCGTTGAAATTCAGTTTCCCTGTTATACAGGTGCGCTGATCCAGTTAGGCCTTGTGCAGCTGGTGTTCTCTGCTCTGTTTTGCCTTGTTTTGATCTCTGATTTTTGCAGCCTGTAACCAGCATAGGTACCTATCTGATAGCCCCTTTTCTCTGCTTAAATTCCGCCTCCTTTTGTACAAAAGACTGTGAGTGTTTTTATGTGTTTGTGGCATCATTTACAGTTTCCCTTTGCAAGAGTGAAATAGTCATCCTGTAGCCCTTGATTCAGATCTGTTGATTGTGATCTTAGGAGAGAGTTCATTGGCTGTTTACAGTTGGTTATACATTCATTTTTGCTTTTGGTTTGAGTTTGTCTCTTTTGAGTGTCAAAACAAGTATTCATTTCGAAAATCGTTAAGTGTTGTAATCTCTTCTACCCTTTCTGATTTCGAAAAAGTAAACTTGTTTGTATTTGTCATTTAAAAGCAAATTCAAAGTTGTGTAAAAAGCTTTCTTTTTAGGCATCAATATTAAGAAAGCGGAAAACAAACACTTGCATTGTGCATTTGCATCTTGATAGTTTGCATGATTGATTTAGGGAAAGTGCATTTAGAGTGTGCTGATTGCTCTTTGAGAAAAGATGGTGTCTTTCTTTTCCCTTTGTAGCTAGGATTTTCATTGTTGAAAAAGAGATAAAATTTGCTTATCATCTTTTAGATTGCATTTAGGAAGTTGTATCTACATCTCGTGGTGAACCTCAAAAGGCAAACTTCTAAGAAAAATCAACATAAAATAAACTGAATGAACTTAATAACGCTTTGTAACATAACGCACAACATAGAGGTCTAGGCTAGAGACGTGTTCCGGCATCGTAAAACCTGGTATCTGTTGGCCTCGCTGATGGTTGGGTGATTCCTCCTGAGGGACCAAAAGTGCCAGTACGGATTGTGCTCCCACGTACCGTCGCGTATATATTGGGAGACCCCTATAGGCTTAAAACCTTTATCCTTAGGAAGCCGTGTCGACCGCCCTACTGATCGCAATGCACCGAACACAGCATTCAGGAAGATTGACTGCCGTACCGTAAAATGTATTCTGTAGTTTTGTGATTGGTTTGGCACACCCTCTACCTAGATCTCCAGAGCAGTTCCTTTTGGCCTTTTTCAGACTCTATAACGGAAAAAGTCCATCCGAGCATTTGTCACTTCGGGCTCGTTAAAACATCGAAGGCGACTAGAGTCATCTTTTGTTTTTTCTTGACTCTTTAAAACTGAAAAAACAAGTTGTGTCTAAAAGCATCTAAAATTCATTCAATTCGGAAACATACTTCCCCTGTTTATTTTAGTTGATCGAGTAATCCACAATTGTGGAAGAAAGTCAATTGAAACCCCGTCGTTCGCGGAGGCTTACGAGTCAACCGTCTTTGTCTCCGGAATCGAAACCAGTACGGACAAAGCGAACTCGTTTAACCGGTTCCAAATCTCCTCTTAAAGTTAGAACAAGTGTTCCGACGACATCGGAGGTTCCGGTTACTCCAACCATTTCTGGAAACCCTGCCTCTACAGAAGAAGTTCAACAGCCACAGAGGGACAGTGATACTGATCCTAGTTTGAGAGTAAACACTTGTGTTACCAAACCAGTTCCATCAGTAACCGGTCCGGAGAGTGGTGCTCTTCAAACATCTGTCGCAGTCGATACAATCCCTTCTTCGGCACCAGAAATATTTTACGGACCTAACGGTCTTCCTCTTCCACCTGGTCTGATTGCGATTAAAGAAATTGTAGAAGACCCTCCAACAAGTACTCCAACTCACTTTGGAGTCGCGGTCACTCTATATCCTTCTTCAGAAGTTAGTCTACCACCAGCGGAAGTTCCTGTAGAATCGCTAGGGAATCTCTTGGATAGACTGAAAATGTCTGAACAACCGTCAATATCTAGGACTGTGGCACCTGACACAGCAACGGCAGAACTCCCTGCTGTCACTCCGACAATGTTCGCCGGCATACCATCTGTCCCAACTAGCTCTCAACCACTGGAAGGAGCCCATTCAGGGGCTATTACGACAGTATGGTCTGTTCCTGTTTGTTCTTCCAGAGTAATACCCGACAACTCTTATGTTGAAACTCGACAAATTGATCCGTTTGGAGGTCAATTTGGGCAATCTGGTCGCCAAGGGCAAACAATCCCCTTCAGTGTCGGGTCACCACCATATGGGGGGCAGTATGCCCTTTCATTACCCCCTCCAGGAGGCTATCCATACGGGAGTTCACAACAAAGTTCAGGTTACACTGGAATTGCTTCAAGTGGTTGGGTGCCTATGCTACCTCAACAACCAAGGGTTGTGTATTCGATGCAACAGTGTGTACCTATGCCGAACATCACAACTACACCAGCGATTGTGACGGTGTCGCAAGTTCAAATGTTTCCTGTTGTATGTCAACCTAAGATTTCTCAGGTTGTAATGCAACAGCCCCTTGACCCTGTGACTCAACCACAATCGCCAACTAGTGGGGCGACACAGGTCCAAACGGGTACAATTACCCCACACCTTGGTCCAACGGTTAGTATAGCGCAACAGCACATGGCTTCTCAACCATGGCTGGTGCAATACCAACAACCACAATTCCAACAAGTATACCAAGGTTCTGAGCAATAGATCTTTGCAAATAGTGGGCAACCATACATTCAAAACGGTCAAAATCAACCATTTTATAATGGTCTTGTCCACCAACCTTACCAGTCATACCAGCATCAGCTGCATTATGCTGGTATGCAAAGACCAACTGCTCAGGCGATCCCATTGTATCCTGGGTATGCTTCACCTAACCTGAGCCAGCAGTTACCATTCGTGGCAACTCTAGAGTTACCTGATTTACATCGGTTAACAAACGATCCAATTGCTTACGCCCCATGGTGGCTAGCGATTCCACACAAACTTCCATCAGACATTCCTAAATTTAATGGAAATCTGGGTGAAGATCCATCAAATCATGTGATGACATTTCATCTATGGTGTTCGTCAAACACCTTAAATGATGATTCGATAAGGCTTCGCCTCTTTCAGAGGATGTTAACGGGTCCAGCGGCTAAATGGTATATTGAATTACCTAGAGCTTCGTTCGACAATTTCAGCACCTTAGCCACTACCTTTTTAACCCATTTTCAATTACCTATAAGGTATGAAACGGGGACGGAAATCCTTACCAACTTCAAACAGACAATGGCCACTCACATATCTGATCATATACATGAGTGGCGACGTCGTCGTAGGATGGTAAAAACATACGTTCCCGATCAGCTGTTAGCTGAATGGTTTATAAAGTCATTACTTCCTACCATCACGGAAGATGTGGCCAAGGGGGGAGTCGTAACTGAAGAGCAAGTTATCGCTCGTGCACAATATCTAGACTTAGTCTATACTCAGTCTGGCACGCTCTATGACAAAATACCTGATGCCCCTACACCGGAATTCTCAGTTCCTCCTCCTCCTAAATCAAACAATGACTCTCATGCCGGAGATGGCGTGATTGGCACGACAAACGCGAAATCGACAAAGGCTACATCCAAGAAAGCCCGTAAGGTTTCAGATCAAAATGCAAAAGGCGAAATTCTTGCTTCGGAATTAAATGTCGTATCGACAGATAAGGGCAAAGAAACCAAACAACCAGGAAGCAAGAAGAAACAAAACAAAGGGAAGAAGAAGAAACAGGATGAGCCATCACCTGAGGAACCTTCTTCAAACCCTCCTAGAAATAGGAAATATCCATGTCAGATATGTGATGAGAATCATTGGAGAAGAGAATGTCCATACAAAGCTGAGCTTAAGAAATTCTTTAAGAGTTCGCAAACCTCAGCTATGTTAACTGATCCGTTTCCAAATCCAGGTACAAATCTGGTTGATAGTGGAAATGCTTCCCCGTCGCAAGTGCTAATGTTTTCGATTTCGAAGCAGAAAAATGATGCTTTGATTTCGACAAGGAATAAAGATTACGGGAATCCGGAGCTGTCGAACGACAAAGGTAAAGATCAACCAAGTAGTTCGACAACAACTTCGACCAAAGTTGTACCACCCATCATTCCTGAATTAACAATAAAACCGCCAAAGGGAGTAGTACACAAGTCGACATTTAATCCTCGCGCCAGAGCAATGCAACATTATAACATAGTGGAAGATTTGGCCCAATCGCCATCCGCTATGTCGACTCTTGAAGTACTACAAAATTGTCCATCCCAAAGGAAGGATTTGTTATCAGCCATTGGTGGGGTTGATCCTAGGGATTCCAATCTTGTATCCTTCGACCATAAAGGATACGATCCTCAGTTACCAGCTCAACTAGCTTTCCTTATTCAAGTGAAAGCCCTCAACAAAACTGTTCACAGAATGATTATTGATGAGGGGGCATCTACATGTATTATGTCGATGAGTTGCTGGAAAACATTAGGATCTCCAACCTTGTCGCGATCTTCGACGACATTAAAAGCATTCGACGGAAGGACATATACCCCATATGGTATCCTAAATAACTTGAAGGTTGAACTAGGGGGAAAAACAGTAGAAATAGATGTTGAAGTCATCGACGGGAATCTTGATTACAACATCCTATTAGGAAGACCGTGGATATATGCCATGGCAGCTGTTGTGTCGACCTATTTTAGGAAGATTGCATTTCCCTTTCAAGGGGGAATTACAATCGTCGACCAACAAAACTTCCTCCCCAATGGTTCACAAGTTACAGGAAGCATTCCCATGATCCATGGAAGCAATCATTCGCTTCAGAATATTGGAGTAGGTCTCCTAAAAGACCCTGCCTTAATGGGTACTTTTGCCCTACCGCCTCCGAGTAATCTAGCGGAAGTGGCCATAGTGGAAACCTACAATATGAAATCTTCTATATCTAATGGATTCCAAAGATTCCTGAACATTTTGTCAGCATGGATCATCGCCATTTTAGAAATATTGTAGCAATCAATTTTCTTGGCCTGGGGGGCAACCCCAAATCAACGCTCATCAAGCGTTTGGGTAGATAGGTCTAGAGAATATGGCACCCCTTCAAATCCTTGGTCGCGAGTGCATGGAACTGACAAAGGAATTTTCCAATCAATGGTAATTGACGGGGCACCATGGAATGATTCCCACCATCGTTCCCTTCTCCCGGATTGTGGAGAGGATACTCAAGATGACCTTTATCATCCTTCAGTTTTCGATTTTCTATCAAATACTGTAAATGCAATGGGTCATGAGGATAGTTCTTTTACTGTGTCAACCTCATTAAAAAAAGAAACAAATCCCCTTTTCAAATCTCAAAGGTAAACCTTCATTCCAACCACTGAGTTGAATGCAATGAAGCTTGGGGGGCATGCACCTCGATTTGCGTTATTATGCTGGGGGCATGCAAACTTATCATCGAGCAGTTTTAGCACACAGTTCATGCTTGTTAAAAAATAAATGCAAGATCCGAGCAGTTTTAGCACATAGTTCATGCTCGTTAAAAAATAAACATAAGATCGAGCAAATGTTTCCACCCGCGTTTAAGCTCGTTAAAAAAATGAACTATTCCAGTAAATAACCACCGTGAATGTAGCGACATCAGCCATTAAAGCCTTGGTCGTGTTTGCCCACCACCTCCACTTTTCCATTGGCCGATCATTCACCTTGTTTACCCATTTTGAGGAACAGCTGCGAAGAGTGATTTCACTAGCCATCCTTGTGACACTGCCGTGATTTGGAAATTCCAATCCTTCCCTGGAATCAGCTGCTACCCCTTTTTATCACTCGTTCCTCAAAAGATGAGTCTTCTTTAAGCTCTTTTCATCTGACTCGTAAAATATGAAAAGATTGCCGAGTTTTGGCCTTCCAGCTCGTTAAAGTGACCGGAAGAGCTATCCCTCCTCTAGATTTTAATCTTTTTGGACCTGAGGGATTATTGCAGAAAAAGATCGAGCGCTTGTTTTATTCGGCTCGTTAAAACTATCAAAAATTCATCCCTTTTGTATTGTTTTATACTTTTTCAGACTTAAGGGATTAGATGATGAAAAAGGACTTTTGGAGTTAACTTTATGTACCTTTTTAGACTCTCTAAAAATGAAAAGGACCGAGTTATCCTTGTTGTTAGACTCGTTAAATGCATTAAATAGCGACAAACTTGTCTTTAGACGAGAATGAGTTTCCCTATCGCTAGGCTCGTTAAAACATAGCGATGGGCTTGCCCGAAAGGCAAGTTATAGAACAAGCATATGTTATCCTCCTCAAGCTTGACAAAAATAAAGAGGTACTGGTCAGCAATGACTGGGGAAAAATTGGGAGAAACTCAAGAAAACTTTGATGGTAGCAAGTCACTCTTGAACATGACACTTTTCCTCCGTACCACAATTGGGTTGGGTTGTTTCATTCACCGGTCACATCACCATGGTCTCGCCATACCATCCATACTTGGGGTAATGCTACCAATCCATCGCATCAGTGTCGCCATATGTTCAAGAGAAGTCGTTCAGAGAAGTCACCTGTGTCCCATCCACTACCATACATTATACTCTTTCATGACCGCCACCCTGAATCATATGTCGTCAGATCGTTTTCACCTCCATCAAAATCATTAGCTCCGTTCCGTGTCATCGATGTGGGATTCATTAAGGCCCTCCTTTGACGGATCGCTTCTTGTCGACATCAGCTCATTATCCAAGAAGTTGATCTAGGAACACCCCCTTCAGTACTTTGAAGCTTGCATGCCTCAATGGCAAGTTTCTCACTTCCGTCGACAGGTATACATCAATGACCTTCGACCAAAAGATTTTGCGTGGTGTTCGATGCCAAGTCCTCTATTCACACCACGTGAATTGTACTGCAGTACCTTGAGGGTCATCATCATTATCAGTGATTCCTCTCACGCTTGTTAACAGTTTACATCATTGACTGGTAATCAAGCGATGTCTTTCCATGTTCGACTTCAGAGCAATTCTCACATGGATCAACTTGTACTTAGAGTGAAGATCGGACGAGATTGAAGACCCCGGATCTAGTTTCATCCATCCGGGCTGCAATATATATTCAGAAAATAAAGACATGAAAATGTACAGCTTTGCAGCACATATAATCATCCTACCAAAAGGATGATGGCTCTTTCAGAATCATCAGTCTATCATCAGACGATTGTCTGTTATATGTACATGAAAATGAATTTATAAAGCTGAGCATGGGAATGCCCGCCTCAGCTAGATCATGAAAAAAGTATGAAAATAATGTATTGTATTGTATTGTATTACAGGTCTCCTCCCAGCATTGAAAGAACTTCGGATCCTCCTAATAAAGCATTTCACCCGATAAACGGCCTCATACTTTAGGGGGCAACTGTTATAGACATTTTTGTGCCTTACAGCTATAAGCATGAAATGTCCATAATCCAAGGGATCCAAAGTCCCTAAACATGTTGTTCCTACCCCTAGAGGAACAAGGCTAACAAACCACAGCAATTCACAGAAGTTCTCCACCAGAAACTGCTCAAAAACAAGTCAATTCAGGATCAATTCAGAGGCTCCACTAGCTGCCTGCGTTGAAATGTAGAGGTTACACTGGCTAGTTGCATTGCAATGCAGGTAGAAGCACTACCAGGGTGTGCTGAGCGGGAAATGACAAATGGCAGAGTCTTTTGAGCGAGGTGTAAAGACTGTGGAAGCTTCCAGAATCTTCCTCCATGAAACTTGCCTTGCTGAGTTCGACTAAGTGATGAGTAAGAGGCTCTTAGTCTCCAAGTGGAAGTAAGAACTGACGGAGAGAGAGGACACTAGTCAGATCTCAAGCTGACTCATCTTCTCTCCAAACATCTATATATAGATCTCTCCTCCATGAGATCTAGAGGCTGGAATTTTGTTATTGCAAAGAATTGCTATTGGTTTGAGATTGGAATCATTGGGTGCTTAATGCTTTGAAGGGAGGTGAAGATAGGAATTTCATTCACTGGGAGGTAGATGCTGGATTGGAACTCTCTTGGTTGTATCTCCTCCTGAACCTTGTTATTTCATCAATAAAGCTATCTTGGTTTCTCCTATATACTAATGTGTTTTTGATGTATGATTGCATTAGTATGTTTAGTTTATTTCTAATCCTAAACTAGTTATGAATATGAATCTATGTCTTTGTGTAGTGTTCTCTTCTTGTGATCTTGCAGGAACCTGTTGAAGCTGGGCGAGAGAGAAGGCAAGTAGCTGGGAACTCTCAAAGAGAAGAGAAACCGGATCGAGGGACAAACGGAAGACACCGGTTAGTCCATCCATCTCTCTTCATTCTTAATTCATAAAGGAAGAATACTAGAATAGTTGTTTCTGTTTGTTGCTAAGGCACTGTCACACCTTAGGTGGATAGGATCGTCCTGCATAGGCATTTTTCCCCACAACACAAAGTAGGGACTGCTTTGAGTTCTTTGAGCAACAGCTTCTACTGATATTTCAACTTGCTAAGCTCATGAAAGGTAATGTTTTCCCTACTCTTTTTCATATCATCCACAATGTTGTATTCCATTTCATCGGATACTATCAAGGTTTTAGCTGGAGATGAAGAATTTGATTGAAGAGGGGCAGTTTGGGTAGATTTAGATAAATATTTCTTACTTGTTGTTTTGTCCTTGGGAGTCGGAGTTGATACCTTCTTCTTTGGATTTGTTTGTGGTAAATCAATAGGGCTTCTACTCCGTGTTGTAACAGGTATTTCTTCTTGCGTATCTTCATTGGGAAGGATAAAAGCTCACATTCCCTATAATTCGACCACTTCTTCATCATCTGTTTATTCTTCAGATATTGAGACTTCAACTTCCTCCACATCTAATTCAATATTTGATATAGTGCTTGGAGGCTTAGGACCAGTGGATGGATTCCTTTTATATGGTCTGAAAGATTTCTTTGAAAAAGTCTCTACTACTTGTTTCTTGATATCAACCATTTCATTAGACATGGTTTTGAGGACTTTTTGTAAACCTTCAAGATCGAAAGGACCTTTAGGTGGTTTTTTCTTGGATTCATCCCTCAAAGCCACTTTCTTGGATTTTCGTTCTTCTAAAGCATTTTTCTTATCTAAGACTAGAATTCGTTTTTCTACAACTATTGCTTCTTTCATGTTTTTTGCCAAATTTGGTTTGGTGGCTCTATCGACGAAAATAGCTACGTTTGAAGGGAGAGCAAAAATTTACCATTCATTTTGGACTTCATCACTAGGCTTGGATGTCATTGGTATTTTATTCAATAACTTGTTGAAACGAGAGTTGAAATCTTTGATTGACTCTTTATGTTTGACTTTCAAATTGGAGAGATCGGTAGCAGTGGATTTTTCATCTCCAAATTCGGTTAGGAACTTCTCTTGAAAGGCATCCCAACTATTAATAGAACCTTATGGTAATGAAAAGTACCATGATCCTGCTGATCCTTGTAAGGTATAAGAAAATAATCTTACAACTGCATTTTCTTCTACTACTTCGTTTAGGTTAATGGACAACATAAAATAATTTATGTGTACCTCAGCTGGTAGGGCATTATAAGTATTGAACTTTGGTAGCCACCTTTCGGGTTGGGATGGCAATTGATGTAAATTCCCTGCCATCCATACAGCTCCTAGATTTTTCCATGGCCTTGGAGGGTTTTTAGCCATTGCTGGTATCTGTGTAGAGGAATATGTTCCAGTGGTTGAAGGTGATTGGGTAAAGGAGGCTTGTGCTTCAGTACCTATGTAAATCACGATCTGGAGTTGTGAGGTGGGTGATTGATCTTGTGATGAAACAGATGGAATGAATGAGGATGATCAAGGTGATGATGAGATAAGCTCAGTATGGGATTCAGATGGTGTCTTCTTAGCTTTCTTACAGCTTGGTAGAGGGAATTCGAATGGGGGGATCCCAAACTTTTCACTCTGTGCTCTAGTCAACCTTTGAGCTGAGGGAAACTGAGAAGTAACACTATCTTAGCATAACTCAGATTCTTCTTGAGATATCAAAATCCCCTGTAACTTATGAATCAAAGATTAGACTTCAGGGGTTTCTATAGAAGAAGAATGATTTGGCTTCTTTGGAATTTCAGTAGTGGATTCTAAGGGTTTCTTTACAACTTCTCGCTTAGGATTCAGAGATTTGGAATGTGATCGAGAAGTTGGAGGTGAGGGTGAGGGAGTTTTACTCTTAGAATGACATGTTGGTTTGAATTTACTTGCCATTCATAGTTGGTCCTCCTTCTAGCACCAAAATGTTGAAGCCTTGAAAATCATTGCTACAACATAGGGGAAAACCATCTGGTCTAGACCTTGGTTAGTAGTTCCTTTTCCATTTGGTGTAGTGTCTCTGATTGGGGATAATTGGACAAATTTCCCAAAATATATTTTGATAGTGTCAATGGGGTGATATATGATGTAACGGGGGAATGATTAAGTTAAGTGTAATCTAATCTAAACTATTAAACACATGCATATATCCTAGTTTCAACACTATTAAACTATAACTATGCCCAGGAATAAAGTAAAGTACGCGATCTACAATAATGTCCTATAGCAATTCGTAATAAAGATCATTCAATTGCAATAAGAAGTGAAATCGTTTAACAATAATCATTTTGAATAAATAGTTAGCCAAAATGATTTTGAAAGATATATCGTGTTAGTGTCGGTATCTTCATCCCTCCATCAGTGATCAAAATTCTCTTTTTGCATGCATTTTTAGGTGTCTCATCTGATTAGTTGCATTCCATTAGGTCATGGATCATCTGATGGTAGTGGCTTATTATCAATTTTCCCTCATGATCTTTACCTGCTGGCCTATTTTCACAAATTCAGGTCATTTACAGTCCTTTTTTGTCTTTACATTTGCAAAAGTCAATTTTAGGGTTTTAGGTCTCATTAGGTCTACAGTTTGTCATCAAAGTCTTGTAAAAGCTCAATAATGGTTAGCAGGCACATGAGGAGGTCTAATAATGTTCAGCATAAAAAATTTCAATAATGACATACTCAGTAATTGATTTTTCCTCAAAAAGACATAATTTTTATGTTTTATGTATAAAATTTCATGTAATTTTAATTTTCCTATATGTAATAAGTCCAGAAATGCAGCCCTGGTCACCTTGCCAAACTCCTGCACTCCAGCTCCTACAAAAGAGACAAGAAATTCAAAGCATTAGTCCATCAAAAGTCAAAAAGAGAGTCAAACTACAAAATAGAGTTTTTAAAGAATAAAGTGAAAGGAAAACATTAGAAAGTGGGTTTTTTTTAATGAAAGATTCAATTCACTTGCATATAAAGTTTCCCTTGGGTTAAAGACTTCATTTGTGCAAAAAGAGAGAGTGAACAAGAGAAAATCGCGATTTGAGGTGAAGAAAGGCAATTTGCAGCAAAAGTTTCAAATCTTCCTGGCGCGGAGCACCTGGGTAGTGGCACGGCACACAGAGCACAGAAAATAAACTAGGAACTGAATGGGTGCAGTGCACCTATTTGGCACGGCGCACCTGTGTGTTGGCATGGCACACTGATCTACCAAGCCCAAATTTTTTCCAATCAATCTTGTCAAGCTCAAAAAACGTTGCAATCTTCATTCTTCCAAGTAAGTAAACATTCCTAAGTGCCATTGCAAGAGATTTGATCATCTTAGATGGTGTTTTGATAGGTGCAAAATAAATCCCTAGTTTGCTGCACAGTTTCACTACAAAAATAGTCTAGGGTTTGCAAAATTGTCATTCTTACTGTTATTCCCCTGCATCATTTTCACATTCCTCGCACTTCATTTCATTTCCCTTTCCCTCTCTCATGCACACTCATCCTACCCCCTATCCCCAAAACCCTAACAAATTCCCACTATTCCCCAAACCCTAATCTGCATTTCTAAACCCTATGACTTTCTAATAACCCTACAGATAGCATCAAAATCCTTCATTCACAATCCCACTCATCAATCCCATTTATCAAACACCAGTCACCTATTCTTGATATAAAATCTCTTCATATTCATCATACACCAAAGAGCGGAAAATATGGAAATAGATTCAACTTATGAAATGGATGAGGAAACTGTGAGTAATTCCTCCCAAGAAATTCATGCACAAAGAAAACCACACAATGGACGAAAACACATCCGAGGGGAGCCCACTACACTCATAGAGCTATTGGCTTGTCCTCTTGCAGTAGCATGTTTCAAACATCAGTCTTGCTACCAATTTTGCGAGATGGTGGAAAGGATGAAATACCACCATGAGCTTGCTAGGCTATTTGTCCTTCATCTTCACAATGGTCAGCTCAATTTAGTAGGTGTTACCTTCACTTTGACACCTGAAACTATAGCTAAAGCAATAGGTATTCCGAATGTGGGTGAACAGTGGAATAAAGGGCAGCTGGTGGACAAAGAGCATTATGAGCCTTATATCAAGGCTAGTTATCAGAAGAAAATCAGTAGAGTCTTTCCTTTTTAGATACCTACAAGACACTTATGCTCCACTCATGAAGCTCATTATCAAGTACTTCAGCCCTGAAGGGAAATTTTCTCACTTGTACACTTATCCTGTTAGACTATTGATGCATTTCACTAGAGTGAGGATGCTGAACCTCCCCTATTTCATATGCAGAAATATTGAGAAAATGACCACATTGGTGCAAAGAAAACCTCCTCATCAATAATACAACAGAATTTATCACTTTGCATTGATAAAGATTGTTGTTTTGCATCAACTGATTTTGCTCAATGTTTCATGGGATGATTTCATTTCACATGAGGTTTTCAAAAGCCCTCAAGTGACCTCATCAGTATTTCATGAGGCGAGGGGGCCTTCAAATCAACAAGAAGTTCATGAGACTCAAACCACCAGTGTGTCAATGTTTTTCACTTACCAAAAGGACACAAGGAGATTATTTGCAGCTGCCAAACAAGTACTATCTCCACCTGGGGTGGAAGGGGTCTCGTTTCCTTCATCAGACCATAGGAAAATGCTATCTTCACCCATGGTGAAAGGGGCTTTGCCTTCTTCTTCAGCAAAGTAGGTACAGGACAAAGGGAAACAACCATTGCATGATGAGGGGCCTTCTAAAGGTCAGGAGAAAGATTTCATTTTGATTCAGGATGAGGATACTGATTTGGGCTCCCAAAGCTCAAAACTCAAGGAAATCATCAAAGAACAAGAAGCTGACATTCATGACTTATCTCTTAACCTTGAAAGAGTTAAGTGGATCATAAATTACCTTGAGCAATGGAACAAGTAGTTGGAGGACAAGCAGACAATCATGGAGCTGCAAAACATAAGGGAAAATAGGCAAACAACCAAGAGGAGGAAAGTCACATTGACACCGCTTGAGCAAGAGGTTGATGATGACCAGGAATATTGGCTGAACAGGTTAATATGCACTTGGAGAAGCTATTTGAAAAATCTAATAAAGAGAAAAATATGTTAAGGCACATGGATTTTCATTATTTGGCAAGAAACAAGATTTGCAAAGCAAGGATAAGGACCTGAAAGGCCAAGTTGAGGAAAAATTTGAGGAGAAAGAATGAGAAAGATAAGCTCAAGATCTTGGTTGAAGCTTCCTTGGACAAACATAGTACTTGATGCAAGTCATTCATCCCAAATTTCAAGAAATTTGGCACATTTTCTGGCAATTTTTAAATTTGGAAGGAAAAACATTTTTTTTTGCCTGGTGCGTAGCATCACCCGGCGCTCGCTTTTGCTAAGGACATCCTCTGGAGGAAAAATCTACATTTTTGGATTCCTTGTGAAAAATCATGCATACCCAGAAATTACTAGAAAGTTTTGACAATTTTTGGGACTCCAAAAGGGTCAAAAATACCTCAAAAATGCCCTCTCTGCCCCTTTTTGGCCACACAGGAAGTAGTGTTGGGAGAACTGATTTTTGGAGGAGTAAATGGACACCAAATTCAGAAATTACACTTGTTCTAGAAAGCTAACGGACAATCCTTTCCATCAAGCCCATCTGGAGAAAATTTGGTGAGGGTAAGACCTCCAAAATCAGCTGGGAAAAAGCACTACGCACAGGATGGAAAGGTGCCATTTTTGCCCAAAAAAACTCTGTTTTTCGCCGAGTTTTTTTTTTTCAGTTTGACTTTTTTTCTCTCATGGTAAAAATCATGATGTAAATTGATGTAAATTGATGGAATTTTATGTAAAAATTATGAAAATTCACTCAAGGAGGTAGATACATCATGTATAGGTAGTTTTGAACTGAATGAATCAGTTTCCTAGGTTTTAGGCGCAAGCTGTTCCACTGCCTATTTTTCACTTCTTAGTTTAGATCTTGTTGAAACAGATCCTAAACTCATGAATTCGACCCCTAAAGCCTATCATGAGTTGTTTTTTTCCTATATATAGTACTTTTTCAGTCATTTGTAAAGGTTGGACTCTTGTGAATGCTTTGAGCATTATTGTACATTCATCTCTACAGTTTAGCAAGGAAATAGACCAGGTTTTGTAGCATTTTGTGGGATTCTTGTGGCAAGGTGATTTAGTATTGTTTTCCCTTCTATAATTCAAGTTTACATGTTTTTATGTATGCCATCATCTCTCTATTTTCAGCTTAACTAAATGAATCAAGGATAAAGGTAGAAATCATTGATGTTGCAGTGCTCTACCTAGGGTTTGTTTAGTTTTATATGTTTTCAATAGTTTGAAAAGGATTCCTGATAATTTCATGCCCTCTCCAACTGCTCACCAATATTAAGACTCTCCATATCACTCAATTTAAAGTACTAAAGCATTTACCTACCTTGCCCCATAGAAACCTCTGCAATACTGAGTCCATTCCCTGGACCCAAATCTTCCTTTCACATTTGAGCTAGCAAACCAACATAAAATTCAATCAAACTCCTCTGAGCATATACCTAGCCTAAAATCAGTCTTTACATCAGTCATTTCAAATCTAATTTACTATATTTTCCTGAGATTGACAAGGAGAGAGCCCTCTCCTGACCTGGTAGGGCTAGCTACCAAGTTAAGCGTGGTTTGATGTTACCCTAGACCTACCTTTCTCAGCCAGAGGTAGATTTAGGCCATAACATATCACATATAGAATCGTTCATATATTCAACATAAAGTTAAAGAAAACACCATAAAAAAGTGCAATAATGCTAACTGTAATTCAAACTTTCATACATAAAGAAATTGAATAGAAGTTATTGCCCAATACATAAATGAAACATAATCATAAGATAAAAGTATCAGCAATATCGATCTAATTCCAATCATCCAACATCTTCTAAGAGTACAAAAGTGCAATTTTAGTAGAGCATGCCCAATATTCAAAAGCAAATAGATTCCATTCATTCCACCAGAACCTCCTCAAATGTATAGAAGTGCATGTTTTGAATAATGTTTCTAATAATATTTCTCGACCCCTATCTAAATGCATGAGAGGGGTTTAAATACTAAACTATAGGTCCTAAAATAGATTATTACAAAAAATAGTTGAGGAGGTTTAAACTACCTTCCTCAGATTATGCTAAATAAAACTAAAATATAAATTAAAAAAAGTGACTAACTTCTTTGCATTTGATCCTTAAGATCGCAAATATCTATCATTGGTTTGATTTTTGTCGATTGACGATCACAGAATTCAACTATCCAATAAATATAACATTTGTTAGTGTTGGCACCATTTTTTGTGTGGAGGTAGTTAGGCATCGCAAGGTCATCCACTGGTTGTATGGTTTGACTAAGAATTTCCAGTATGCTTCCCAGTTTAGCTTGCTCATTTGTCTGATCACCTCCTCCCTTTCCTTTGCTTCTTGTCTCCATTGCTACTCTAGTTGATCGGTATTTGGAAGAAATCCTCGTATCAATTCTGCAACCAGGTTGGCGCCATGTATATTTTTGTTTATGACTTTAATGATGCATTTTGCTACTACTGTCGTGACCGTAGTTGCCCTTTCTACTTGCCTGAGCTAAGAATCCCAGTTCTCAAATAGAATTTCCTTATGCGATTCCTCCAGTTTTGGAAAATCAGCCTTCCTCCCATGTTCTGATTCATGCCAGGTGATAAAGTCAGAAATCCTTTAATGGATTTCATCATACTCAAGTCTCATGTTGACGACTTGGCTTGTTAGCTAATCACTGATCTCACAATAAGGAATTATTTGTGAGATTTTCTGGCACAAAACTTCATTTTGTTGCATTAGTTGGGAGTTAAGGTTGAGTGCTTCTTTTACAAACAGATTGATTTGTGGATTGTCTTTATACTTATTTATCATAGCTTGAATCTGCACATCTCTTTCTTCTAGGTTGGATTGATTTTGTATTTTCATCTATTAAAACTCCTGTTGAAGCTTGGCTACTTGTAACTCTTCTTGTTGGTTAGATTTTCCCTGCTCTAATTGTTGTTCCAACAATAGAATATTTTGTTCCTTTTCTCTCAGCAACATTTGGACCTCTATCACTTTATCAATATTTGTCGTGGCATAGGCTCCTACAAATTGTGACAGTCTGGTAACGTTTTTTGATGGGTCCATGGGTGAATATTTTTAGACAATGTCCATTGGTTCACTGTCGGGAGTGGTAATAGCTACAACATCTAACTTTATTTTCTTCCTCTTCCTTTTGACGACAACTTTGTGGGTAGCGCTATAAAACACATCTAATGGAGGAATTTCCTCAATTCTCAAAATAATTTCAGATGTGGGGGTGGCAAGAATGAGCTCCACATATGGAGTGCTTATAGTTTTTCCACTGTAATTTCTTTAGTTGATTTGTGTTGTGAAGTCTATATCTCAAATGTTTGTTCCTCTGTATGGAGCTTCTTATTAAAATTCTCCCATTATTTTTCTAAATCAACAATTGGGGGTTTTTCCGACTAAGTGGAAGTAGAGTGAATTTCAGCCTGTTTCTTTGCCAAGGTTTGCTCGGCTGCTTTCTTTGTAGTTTCGGTTGTGTCCCTTTTAGGCTCTCTGTTTTTGTTGCCCACATTTTGAGACTGTTGCTGAGTCCTCTAACTCACGAGTAGAGTTCTCCTAGGACTCTGCCTCATAATCTTCTTTGAAATCTTCTTTAGGGATTTCCTATAAGCTTACACTAGGAGTTCGCTCCTTTATTAGTTCAGTCTGTAGTAGGTCCAATGGGACCTTTAATAATCTCCTCTCCCTATATTCTTGGAAAGCCTCAAGATCATCTGGGGTAAAGTAGTGATGCCATATGCATCACTTCTGAAAATGACTCTTTTTGTAGGAAGAGGTCATCGAAGGCATCTTCCTCATGGGTAAATGGTTTCACTTTCACCATAGTAGTGAAGTCTTTGGCAGTGCCATTTGGGTCCTACTGTCTCCCTGGTAATGTAGTTAATTTCATAGATTTCATAATCTCTGCTTCTTTGCATGCATGTCAAAAAAAGTGTAGTGCAAACTTACCACATTACAATGGAAATGTATGCCAAATGGCATTTTTCTGTTACCTCAGTCCTTTGCTCAGCCCACCTTTACCTACTGTTTGGTAGGCTATCTCCATGGCCATTAACTTGTTAGAGACATAGTATGGGAGGAAATGCGGTGAAGCAATGCTCCCAAATACAGTGATATAAGTAAATGTCTCCTCCCCAAACCATCTAGCTACAAGTAGGATATCTACTTCATCTTCACTAGAAAACCTAGGAGTATTTCTATTGTAGACTTGTTTATGGATAGGCAACATAACGCCTTGACAAATTTTGTAAAAATGGGGGTGAAACTATGACTCCCACATACTCTTATGATATATATGGATAGGAAGCTGGTCTTCCACAGTCCACTTCCAGCCCCTGATAGGAAATCTTGAGCCAAAACATATTGCATCCATTACATAGGCACTCATAAAAAATGGAGGGTAAACCATTGAAGAGATAGTCCTCTTTCTCCTATACTCCATTATAGATTTTGCCAAATTATAAGACAAAGTTTGGACCCAATTTATTATTTTTGTGCTTGCGGCTGCATCGATTAATGATATCCATTCTGGGGAAAAATTTGTACTATCGGGCTTGCTGAACATTCTACACAGCATGGCTACTACAAAACTATGAGGGGGAGAGATAGATGATGTAGAATACATACCCGTCTTATCCTTTTTGATGTTTCCTTCATTTTCTGTCTAGGTCTGCGTGATGTATGATGGGTCTTCATTCTCCTTAGTAGATTTCTTGAGGAACTGTTTATTGTAGAGATTATGTGACTCTAGTAGATTGTACATAAGCCAGAGGCTATCTTGCGAAAAAGGTCCCATATCCTCTTGCCTGCTATTCTTGAATTCTCTGTTTGAGACATCCACCTGATCAATTATAAACTTAACCATATCTGTATATGGAATTATCTTTGGTCTTACAACTATGCGGTGTAGAAATGAGCATGCTTTCTCGAAGAAGGAGGCATTGGAGGAAACATGACCATCGGTTCTGGCCTATGTTACCAGAGGTCTTGGTTTCTCCTCTTCTAATAAATCCTACATGGCCTCCCATATTGAGGTTTTTTTGATGCCTCTAAAATCATAGAACCAACATTGGGGGATAATCACCCTGTCCGGATGTTAGTACAACTCCTTTTCCATTTGGGATGGTGTCTCCGACTGGGGGTTATGGGACCAGTTTCCCAATATTGTATGTGGTTTGATGATTGAATGTTTTAATGTATATCGGAGATGGTAAGTGCTTTATTGTATGACTTTAAAACATACAAATATACCTACATAACCCAAGTAATCTAAGAACAATGCGATTCTTGATAATTCCTAATAGATAAACAATCTTATAGATGATTTACTTATCTATAGAAAGGTGTTAAATAATGATTACTTTGTTTATGAAATTAATCAAAGTAATTATGAAAACATATCGCATGACATTGTAATATTTATTGCTGATATATATCTCTAATTGTAACAATTCTAAATCATTCACAAATGACTCAATATAGAATTATTTGAAGTGTATAAATACATCAACAATAGAAAAACTAAATGAAATGCCAATTAAATCAAGACAAAAGGAACAGTGATAGAAATACCACATGCATTTGAGTCTTGATCTGTAAATAACATCCTGGTTCCACCTCTTTATTCCAGAAACTTCCAGGAGATACAAAAATGTAGGTCTTGAAAAAGTTCTTTCACAAAAAATCTGAAACCTTGATCCATTGCTTATAAAAAAAATTAAATTTAGAAGCACAGAAGTGCAACTTCTCAAGTCTATTTTTTGTACATATTGAGGACCCCTTCTGTGTAATTGAAAGCATTTATATAATAGAACTAAAACAAACTATCAACATAAACCGCTTAGAATTGTTCGAATTGTAAATATGCAAATCTAGGATTTGCATTGCAAAAATAGTAGTGTGATTGCCTTTAAAAAGGATTCATTGTATCTATTTCTATTCTTGTGCCTGCAACTGAAAAATTGAGAACATGTTTTGAATTCTGGAGGATGACTCATCCTTTAGTGTAGTTGTCACGTGTACGTGGCTTCTGAAAGCTCAGGCACCATGTGATCAACAACGTCAGTAAGGCATTTGATGGTCATCTACTGATTGTGTGGCTTAACCAAAAAGGACCAAAATGCATCCCAAGTAAGGCTTTGTACTTTGCTAAGTTGTTCTTCTTTAGTGGAAAATCCTACTTCCATTGATTTTCTAACATTTTTGCTTTTGGGAGCTTTCCAAGGGAATAGTCAGAAATCACATTTACTCCATATAAATTATCATTTACTAGCTCTATCACATTGTTCATTATAGCTCTGGCCCTGGAAGTAGCCCTTTCTGCCTTTATTAATTGTTTTTCCCATTCCAAAAACAATACTTCTTTATGTGACTCTTGAATTTTTGGTAGGTTAGCATCTCTGCCTTCCACTGTGCTTTGTCATTTGAGGAAATTTGAGACCATGTCATCTGCGTCCTCAAATTCCGATATGGTATGAACTTCCTGATCGATCAGCGATGCAGTTATGATGCATAGTGGGTTGACGAGCGATATTTTATGGAAAAGGAGGTTGAGCTGTTGCAATAAGGCCTTATTTGCTTCTAGGGCTTCCTTCTTGAATTCCTCGACTGCCTTCATTCCTTGTTGATGTGTCAATTAAAGTTGTTCGACCTGCTGGGACAACTATTGTTGTTTCTTCATGGTGTGCTAGTCAATCTTTTGTTTCTCTAGGTTTAATTGAACTTTGAGTTGCTCATTCCTTTGTTTTTCTTTGGCCAACTGTTCCTCAAGCCAATTTACCTTTTGTTTTTACAATGTTGTTTGCTCTTCAGGCTGAGCGATCCTTTGATATTTTTCTTTGATTAATATATTAACCTTAGTGGCCTTATCAATTGTGGTAGCTGTGTAAGCCCCTGCATATTGGGATAGCTTAGTCAAATCTTCAGAAGGATTGACCTCTGAATCCTTCCATATAACATTCATAAATTTTGATTGAGGAGCTATGGATGATGTCTGGTCAATTTTCCTCTATTTCTTGACTGTAGCCCTGTGCTTAGGACTGTAAAAGACATCCAAAGGTGGTATCTCCTCAATATTTAATGTAATTTCACCAGAAGGATTTTCAGGGATTATTTCAAATTCTTTTTGAGCTATGACTATACTGGGTGTCTTTTCAATCACGCTCTCAGTAATGAAGGGTTGTTGAGTTGTAGGCAATGCTGATGCAATACTGTTTTGGGGGTCGCTCTGGCTTTTGATATGCTGATCAAATTGTTCCCATTCTTTTATCAAGATGGGGTCAATATTAACATTTGTGCTAAGGGGTTCACTAGTCCTTTCAACTGTTTCCCCTTCCCCGGAAATCTCTTCAATAGTCTGCTCACCGCTTTGCTCTACTTGTTGAACAGTAAGAGTAGTATTCAATAAATCTAGAGGCAATGTCTGTAACCTCCTTGTCCTATATTCCATGAATTCATTCATCTTTGCGGTTCCTAGTTTGAATCTTTCCAGATGAGTTACTTGTGAAAATAACTCTGCAGAAGTGAATAAATCATCAAACTCATCCTCCTCATGTATAAATTTAGCAATTTTCACCTGACTAGTGAAATTGTAAGTGACCTTGTTTAGAACATACTGTCTCTTAGGAATTACTGCTAGATTCAGGTCCTTAGTTTTCTCTACTTCTTTCTCAACATGCTTAAAGTCATGCAATGTGTAAGTGCCACAACGGAGGGGAAATGGAGGCCACACTTGCTTTTTAGAGTCTCTGAGGTTTTTAGTCATTACATTCTCCACCATCTGGTATGCCATTTCCCTAGCTAATAACTTGTCTGGCATATAGAGTGGAAGGACATGAGGGTCTGTTATACTCCCAAAAACTCTAATATAGGTGAAATTCTCCTCTCTGAACCAACTGCTGATTGAAGTTAAGTCAATGTTGGCTTCATCAGAGACCCGAGGAGCAGGCTTGCTAAAAATGGCTTGATGAACAGGTAAAACAAAACCATGGTAAATTCTGTAGATGTGATTTTTGTAGTCCGACTTCCATAGATACTTGTGATAAATATGGATAGGGGTTGGGTCTTGAATAGTCCATTTCCAACCCAGAATAGGAAAGTCAGAATTGAAATAGATAGTGTCCATTATGTAGGCGCTCATATAAAATGGGGGCATGACTGTGGTGGTGACAAATATGTTTCTTCTATAATCTAATATTTTTCTGGCCATTTTATTGGATAGAATAGTTTCCCAATCCATAATAAAAGAGTTGACTGCTGCTTCTATTAATGGGACCATTTCTATAGAAAACCTAGTGGAATTTGGGCTTCCAAAGAGCCTACATACCATTGTAGCACCATAACAATACAACGATGCCAAAGAGTCCACAAAGTACATACCAGAGGGTTCCGGCTTATGCTTTTTTGGAAAATGTCTCCATTGTTTGATGGGGTCTAACTCTAGGTCATTCTCCTTAGTGAAAGCATCGAAAAACACCTTGTTGTAGTGCCGTTGGGGATCCGAAAAATGATACATTTTCTTAACATCTTCATGCTTGAATGTCCCGAACATCTTCCCATCGGCTGTGAAGAAGGCTCTATCTGTTATATTAATACTTTCAATCACCCATCTCACTAGATCATTATATGGTAAAACTTTGGCTTGGGCTGCTATTTTATGGAGGAAGGAGCTGGCCAAGTCAATGAGCGTGCTCTTTGTTTTATCGATTCCATCCGCTATTGCTTCTTATTCTACCTCCATTGTATTTTCTGTTTCGAGTAAAGTATAGATGCCTTCCCACGAGATTTTACCAAGTCATAGATAGGTAGTATCTGCAATTACCACCAATTTTGCTAGTGATTCTTCCACTACAAGAGGGGCCTTTGCTTATCGAAATTTCTTAGACACCTTGCTTAATGTGTGATACTCAGTCAGTTCTGCAAAATGAGAAAGAGGAGCATAATGGTTGAAAAACTTGAACAAAGATAATACAAATTACAAACTAAACATAGTTAAGTGCATTAGTTGCATGAGATGTTGTGTTGTACTTAGCTATCTCAGATGAAATCTTCGAAGGACGTACCCATAATTGCTCCTTAATGTTTCGTTGTAACCTCCAACATGAAACTTTAATGCTGAAACCATATGTCACATCGCAAGTATTGTAACGATTTTTTGTAGAATAGGTGTCGTGACTCTGTGATTTGCGATCAGCGGTTACGTTATTTTAATATTTGTTTAATAATCGCGTATCACAAATTGGGAGTTACAAGTGCCATACTTAAAAGATTTGCTTGCATAGTTGTGATTTTGATGAGTGCTGAGTTGGTGTAGGGAGACATCGGGCTTTAATGTTGGAAAATCATGATATTTCTTTGTTTATCAATTTATTCCTTTACCGCATGCATTTATAATATTTATCACTTTATTTTTATCAAGATCACGCCATACGATAATTAAATCACATTGTGATTCTTCAATGCGATATATTGGATGTTTCTTTATGAAACAACAATATGTGATTTGTGATAGCCTTATCGTATCGTGAGATTTCAATGGAGCTTAATGGATGCTTTATTATGAATCAAAGATATGCGATTTGGTGATAGCCTTATTGCATTGCAAAGTTTCAATGCTGCTTTAAGTCATCTTGTGGGATTAACGTTGTGAGAGATGCGATAGTTTTATTACATCATGCATATAAAAGATTTACTTTGATAAAACTTTACAACGAGGGTTTTATATGACTATGATCACATCCAAGCTCTTCAAATGGATTTTCATGAGTTCTTAAAGAAATGCGATTTGCGATGAGCGGTTCTAACTATTCTAAAAGAAATTTTGGTATGAATTATATGGAAAATTTATTTTATTCAAAAGTTTATTGCTTTTATTTATATTCAAAAGGGGACCCATTTCTTATTTAGTATTTTAAGACTAAGAGTTTAAAAATTGAAATGTGGGGGTTGTTGTATAGCACAACAATTGGCGATTCACTGGGAGAACAAGCTATCTCTGAAAAAATAATGAAATTTCTAGAACTTTCTTACGTAGAATAAATTGAGGAAAAGACAACTATCTAAGAATTGGTTAGATAACACTTTACTCTGAAATAAAAATATATGAATTCTGCAATTTCTTGTTCAAACCCTTATGATAAAATAAAAACATTTTTGGTTTGTTCTAGCTTGATTGGTTGTTAAAGATAAATTAGTGGTCTCCTCTAACTTAGCTTTTTTAGTTTACTCTTTTGCCATGGGTAGTACCTCTGCTGCCAGCAAACATCTATTGTCTCGACGGGGTTACCTTTTAACCATCAGTCATTCATTGTCCCATCCATCTAAGAGTATCACTTTTTGAAGATAAATCCAAAAGATATGTTTACATGTATTTTTTTTTCTTTTTAATTTTTTTTTTGGGAATAAAAGCCATTTTCTTGGTTTGGGAGCCAGATGATGACAATGCCATTCACTGGTTGTAATTGAACTGAACAAGTTGGCTCATAATGAGACCCCTTGTCTTATGATTATAAGCCATTACCCTGTTTTGATATGCAATACTGGTAATGTTAATTTAATTAGTTCCCTATGATCACAATAAGCAGGCTCATCATGAGACCTCTTATCTTTTAAATCAAATATATTTTAGAATTACACTCTAAAAAGTCATAAACCTAGTGGATGGGGTGAATGACTTACTCCTTAAGAGTTTTTGGATGACAATTTTAGAGTTGTGGATGCTTAGCTGGAGAAAGTCTTTACCTTTTTATAAATAACCTTTCTTAACTTTATAAAACTTCAAAATGATTTACTGTATTTTCAAGGTTTGGAAGATTTCACAAAATTAAAGAGGTTCTTAGAGTTTCATGTTATATCTAATTTCCAAAATTGTAATCATTTCCTTAAAAGGTTCTATTTTTGAAAGCAAGTATTCACAATATTATTTCAAGGAGATTTTCAATAGTGAAAAGTCAATGGCAGAGTATTTACAACATTATTTCCTAAAAGAAACTAGCTTGCATAAATAATATGTACAGGTAAGAAGGGGTTACCTCCTTAGGAGAGGAATTTCTTTAAGATAAGCCCATTCACAGGAAGAGAATCTCCCTTTCCTGATAAATCTTGCAGTAGAAACATTCATGAGCCTATCTTTTCAACGATTTGAAATGGTCCAAGCCACATCTTTTGAAATTTGGTATGCTTACCTTTGTCTTCATGTTATTTATCCCATTTCAAAACGAGATCACTAGTTTGTAATGATTTTGAGCCGACAAAATTTGCATCAAAAGAAGATCTAATGATTTGTTGATGTTTAGAATGAGTAATTCTGGCCTTTTCTCTTTCCTCATCCAACTTAAGGATTTGATTAAACCTCAATTTAATAGAGGAAGAAGGGATTTCTTCAATAAATTGCACTAGGGCTAGAGATGGGAGTGCTAAATTTGGAGGTATTACAACTTCTATCCAATACACTAAGTTAAAAGGAGAAGTACCTATTGAGGCCTTCTAAGTTATGTGATCTGCCCATAATTCAAATATCAAAGATTTATGTCAATTCTTTTGGTTTTGATCAACAATTCTTTTGATAATCTTGATGAGATTCTTATTAGTTGACTCTACTAAGACATTTCCTTGAGGATAGTAATTTTTAGAGTATTTTAACTTATAACCTCTCTTAAGTGCAAATTCAACTATACTATTTCCAAAAAAATAAGATGCATTGTCAAAAATAAGTGCATTAGGCAAACCAAACCTTGTAATGATGAACTGATCAATAAATTCAATAATTGCATTAGAATTGGCCACCGTTAAAGGAATTGATTCTACCCACTTAGTGAAGTAGTCTGTGGCTGTAAGGATGCATCTGTGTTGCTTGGAAGAATGTGGAACAATTTCTCCTATAATATCTAGTCCCCATTGTTCAAATGTTTGCTCGTTGCAGAGGAAAGGATGGTCTTCCTTGTCTTCCGCTAGCAATTTAACATATCTTGCATTTCCTTACATACTCATGGGTATCTTTAAACAACGTTGGCCAATAATATCCAACATGTAGTATTTTGTGAGTTGTAGTGTCTCCTCCAAAGTGTCCACCTGCTGGGCCATCATGTAATTCCTGCAAATCAGTCTGCGCCTCAATTTTTTCAAGGCATCTTAATAGAATTGAATCATAATTTCTTCTAAATAACACATTATCAATGATTTCAAACTGTTTGAATTTTAATCTTAAGGCAAGTTTGTTTTTGTAACAGAGTTCATGGGGAGCATATCCATTTTTGAAGTAAAAGATCAGTTAAACATATTGAGATTCTGAATTAGTGATACTTAACTCATTTACTTGTGCAATATTATTTGAATCTTCATGGTCTGGAATATTTGAAGCTTCTACCAATAACCTGCAAAAACCTTGCCCTCTAACAATTTTCACTAGTTTAATATCAATATCATATTCTTGTAATGTGGTTACCCAGTTGGCTCTCTTCTCTCCTACTTCCCTTTGAAATAGCAACTATCTCACTACAAAGAATGGGACTATTACTTTAGTGTGTGCTTTTAGGAGAAAGGGCCTAAAGTGTTTGATAGATTTAAATACAACAAAAGCTTTTTTATCAACTTCTGAATAATTGAGCTCAGTATCTTGCAAATTAGAACTAAAGAAAGATATGGGTTCTTCTACTTGTTGGTCATTGATTTGTGTTAAAACAACAACATAAAATGTTTCAGTGGCTAGAGTATACAGAATAAAATGACTAGAAAAATTTAGAGTATTCAATGCAGGAGCATTGATGATTGCTTGTTTGATTGAATCAAAAGATTCTTTCTCGGTATGTCCCCATTTGAAAACTAAATTTTTCTTAATCATAGATTGCAAGGGTAAAACTATCTGAGAAAAATCAGGAACAAATCTTTTCACAAAATTTATCTGCCCCAAAAATGATTGCATAGATTTCTTGTTATGTGGAAAAGGAATATCAGAGATCTCTTTTATCCTATCAGGATCAATGCATATGCCATCTTTGGATACAACAAACCCGAAGACCTTACCTCCATTAAGAGAAAAGAATGATTTCTTGGGATTTAAAGAAATCCCATATTCTTTACAACGTTCAAAGATCTGATTTAAATCATGCAAATGATTAGTCCCTTTCTTAGAGTAGACAATTATGTCATCTAAGTAAACAACAATTGTTCTATTGATCAAACCTTTGAAGGCTATATCCATGGTTTGTTGGAAAGTGGCTCCAGCATTTATCAAACCAAAAATCATTTTCTAAGAAGCATATGTTCCCCATTTAGTTCTGAATGTAGTCTTTAATCTATCATCTCGATGTACCAGTATCTGATTGTATCTTGGAAAACCTTCAATAAAAGACATTAACTCTAAGCCAACAACTGATTGAAGTATTTATTCCATGGTTGGCAATGGGAAATTATATTTTAGATATGATTTGTTGAGATTTCTAAAATCTATGCAAATTCTAATGTCACTGTTCTTTTTCCTTACAGGTACTAAGTTCGAAACCCATTTAGAATGTATGACAGGAAAGATTATTTTAGCCTTAAGGAGTTTATTCAACTCTACTTTGATTTGACTTTCAAGATTTTCGGGAATTTTCCTTAGATTCTGTTGTACAGGTTTCTCATTAGAAATCATTGGAATTGTGTGTTGAATGATATAGGTATCATAAGTTTTCAGATCTTCGTAATTCCAAGTGAAAACATTTTTGTATTTCTTTAATAATCTGATGAAAGCAAATCTTTCCTCTGATGAAAGTCCAAGTCCTAGATTGACGTTCTCGAGTTTGGCCTCAGTGCCAAGATTTACTAATTCAAACTTTAAATTAGAACTTTGAAGTTTTGCATTAGTAACCTTTTTGAATCTATCCTTAATATCATAAAGGTCTTCTAGCTTGACCATAAATCTTGGAATAGGATTTTCTTTGAGTCTTTGCTTTATTTGAAGATCATGATCACTTTCATCGATAATCTTCCCATCATAAGATCCTTCCAAAGTCAGGAAATTTATGATATCCTCATCGTGATTAAATACATGCCAATTGGTAACATTATCTGGGATAGATGGTCGAAAAATTAACTCAATTGAAAATCTATCTGGACTATAATCCTCAGATGGAAGGAGCTTAGAAGCTACATTAGCCAAAAGGTTAGCTGTTGCATTCTATGATCTAGTAATAGGAGATATATCAAATGCCAGAAAATGATTTATGAGATCCTGAACAAGTAGTTGATAATGTTTGAGATGACTTGAGAGACAATGGATAATATTTCTCACTTGCTTAATAATGATCTCAGAATGACCAAATACTTTCAGATATTGGATATTCAAGCCTATTGCTTTATAGAGCCCTTGAATCAATGCCTCATATTCTACAGTGTTATTAGTACACTCAAATTCCAATCTACATGATAACATGGTTTTTTCTCCCTCTGGACTAACTAAGTTACATCCTTTTCCTGCACTGTCATTGGATTTTGATCCATCAAAATACAAAGACGAAAATAAAGGACTATTTACAGGCTTATTTACAAGTTCATCTACAACATTAACACACTTTGGGGTATTAGTATGAGAGAAATTTTCAATTTGTGATATGACACTATTAACAGAAAATGGAGATTGCTAAGCATTAAAATTTCCAAAAGATGACTCAGCCGAATAGTTTCTGAAAATATTATTATTGAAGGCTATAGGTTGATTCCCTTGTTCAAACTCTGTTACTATATGAGTCAAATTCTTTTCGCGATCTATTCTGATTTGATTTGGCTTCCCATTATAAGGAAGCCACATGTAAGACCAATTAATCGAAATATAACCTTGAAGTTTTTCAAACCAATCTCTGCTTAGAATCAAACCATAAAACTCAAGGATGTCAAGGATTAATATATCAATTCTTTGGACAACCATGGGATCAACTACTAATCTGATAGTAACTGAATTTATCTCTCCTAAAACTTATACCTTAGTTCGATCTAATTGAACATTGTGAATTGCGGACTTCTGGGGCTCAATATTTAATTTGGAGAAAATTGAAGCTAGCATAATATTTGATGAAGCACCTGAATCAATCAAGCAGTTATGCAAATTTCTATTGTAGATCTCATAAGTTAAGAGAAAAGGAAAAATATGAGATTTTGACATGTCCCAATTAAAACAACATCAGTAGCATCTACCTTATCAAACGGTGGCTTTCCTGATCCTTTAACGGATTTGGACAATACACTAGTTTGAAGAGGAGAAGAAGACACGACATTTAATTCTTTGAGCAGAAACTTTTGTTGATGTTTGAGCTTGCTAAGTTCATGCAAAGAAATATTTTCTCGAGCCTTCTTCATATCTTCTACAATTTTATAATCCATGGAATCTTAAACTACTAGCATTTTGGATGATGAGGGAGGATTGGAAGATGATGGTTGATTATGGGGAGGTTCTAGTGGAGTTTTGTTTATAGGAGTTTTGTCTTTAGTAACAAGACTTGAGTTTTTATTTTTAGAATTTACCTGATTAGGCTCAGCTATACTTTTGCTTCTGGTATTTACTGGGGAGCTTCTTGTTCACTTTCATTATCAGAATTGGGTAAGATAAAGTCACACATTCCATGACATTCAACTGTTTCATCTTCATCCGTATCTTTAGCTGATAAAATTGTATCTTCATATTCATCATCTTCCAGATTAGATTTAACATTAGATATTGCATCAGGTGGTTGAGGATCAGTCAGCTGATTTCTTTTAAAATTCCTAAAAGGATTTTTGGTAGAAGTCTCAGCTACTTGCTTTTTTATTTCACCCATTTCATTAGACATAGTTTTAAGAACTTTTTGTAAACATTCCATGTCATATGGATCCTTGACTGCCTTCTTCTTTGAATCATCTCTAAAGGTAACTTTTTTGGATTTCCTTTCTTCTATAGCTTTTTTCTTTTCCAAATCTAGGATACGTTTTTCAATACTGATTGCTTCCTTCATATTTTCTGCTAATTTTGGTTTAGTAGCACTATTAACGAAAATGGCTATGTTTGAAGGCAAGGCAAAGATATACCATTCATTTTAGACTTCTTCACTAGGCTTGGATGTCGCAGGAATTTTATTCAACAACTTATTGAAGCATGAGTTGAAGTCTTTGATGGGTTCCTTTGATTCAGATTTAAGATTGGAGAGATCATTGATCAAAGTCGTTGTAGACCTATCATCTCCAAACTTAGATAAATTTGCTCCTGAAAATCATCATAACTATTAATAGAACCTGATGGTAATGAAAAGTACCACAATCCTGCTGCTCCTTATAGAGTGTATGGAAATAGTCTAACAACAAGATCTTCTTCAGTTACTCCATTGAAGTTGATGGATAACATGAAATTGTTTATATGTTGTGTTGCCAACAGACCAATGTCAGGGTTAAATTTTGGTAACCATTTTTCAAGATGAGCTGGAAATTGGCTTAAAGGTGCAGGCATTTTGACTGCTCCTGAATTGGTCCAGGGCCTCGGTTGAGGTTGATTATGTGCCATCATGGAGCTAACAGTAGAAGAGGGTGATGAAGGGGCATAAAGTGATTGGGTAGAGGATGTTGAAGTTCCCATTCCTGTTTGGACTATGATTTGAAGTTGGGAAAGGGATGAATGATCTTGTAATGGTACGGGTGGAATAGATGGCGATGATGACAAAATCTCATTGTTAGATTCAGATAGTGTTTTCCTAGCCCTTTTTCAACTTGGTAGAGAAAACTAAACTGGGGGAATACCAAGTTTTTCACTTTTCAATCTAGTAAGCGGCTAGGATGGGATATATTGTGAAGTTACACTACCTTGGGATAACTCAGATTGTTCTTGGGATATCGAAAAACCTTGTAGTTTATGAATTAAAGACTGTACTTCAGGGGGTTTAGGAGAAGAATTATCTGGTGTGTCTAGGATTTCAACAATCGGTGTTGTATTATCTTTTTCAACTTCTCGCTTAGGAATAGGAGATTTTGAATGAAAAGGAGAAGTTAGACGAGATGGTGAGGGAGTTTTACTCTTAGAATGGCTTGTGGATTTAGATTTACTCGCCATTCACATCTTTCCCTCCTTCTAGCGCAAAAAATGTTGATGTGTCTAAAATTGTTGCACCAACATTAGGGGATAACCACCCGATCCAGACCTTAGTCTAACTCCTTTTCTGTTTGGGATGGTGGCTCCGACTAGGGGTTATGGGACTAGTTTCCCAATAATCTGTGTGGTTTGATGAATGAATGTTTTAATGTATATCGAAGATGGTAAGTGGTTTATTCTATGACTTTAAAATATACAAATATACCTACATAACCCAGGTAATCAATAAAAATACAATTCTTGTTAATTCCTAACAGACAAATGATCATATAGATGATTTACTTATCTATAGAAAGGTGTATTTAAATAATGATTACTGTTAGCGCTCAAATCTGCCTCAGGCCAAGGAAGGCAAAACTCAAGGCCACATCAAACCAAGGTCAACCTCATAGCTAGCCCTACGAGGACAGGAGAGGGCTCTCTCCGGGTCTATCTCGGCAAAAGGTTTTCAGATGATCCGGATTTAAACAGGAACGCAACAAATTACAGAGATAACCATATACACAAAGATGCAGCGGAAATAATACTTCATTTCATTAATGGAAAATACTGAAATATGCTTACAACCAGAAATGGAAATAAACCAGCTAGGGCGATGGTAGCTTATCTCTGAGAAGAGATGTGGTGGCTACATGCCTCTGAATTGTTTCCAACTGTGTTACAATGAGGCTCGAAGGCCTATTTATTGTTGAGAAACAATGGAAAACCTTTCACATCCCGAAACCTAACCCTAGAAGATGAAACGCCAAATTGTGGGCCCCGTTTGGGTAAATTGGTACATCAATTTCCCGGGGTCGTAACTTTGGCATACGATCTCCGTTTGACGCATACAATAGCTCGTTAGAAAGATCTATCCGAGTACTACACTTTGGGAGGAAACATCGGTCCATGGACCCATGTTGCCCCATATTCCCAAAAAAATGTCGTTTAGGGCCTCAAAACGGCTCCGGAAGTTCAGGACCCGAAAAACTTCTAAAAATAGTAAACTGTGCCACAATTTAGGAAACTGAAAAAGCTAAAAGAGACAGTTGTGGGGGTCCAAATGGGATAGGTGGGTGGCCACCAACATCCACCTGGATCATTCCTCCCCCCTTAGGAAGTAATGGTCCCCATTGCGTTGAGTTCATCCCTGAGATGAGGAAGCTTCTGCTGAGCTGGGTCTCTGGTGAGTTTTTCTGCAATCTCTGCTGTGACCAGCAATGGTGGGAAGCATGGTCGGCGATGGTCCACATTGAACACTTGGTGCAAGTGAAGGAATGGAGGAATGCTGTGCCTCAAAGCATTGTTGCCCGTAGCCTTGGTACTGGTGTAAGGACCATGTCGGAGTCGCTTCAGTTTCTGATGGGTTTTGGTAAGGCGTTCTCTCTGCAGATGTAACCAAACTTTATCGCCCACCTGAGACTTGTGTGGTACCCCTGTGGGTGAGGAGAAGTTGTTCCTGTGTCTTGTCATGACTGTATCCCTTTGCTGCTGCTGCTGCATGGAGGAACCCTTCGCGGGGGTCATGGATGTGATGGCAATCTTCCCTTTACTTTGGGAGTGAACCAGACAGATGAATTTCCTGGTCTGGGAGATGAGCTTGCTACCTTTCTTAGCAGTGATCAAAGATGTGGCCGTAGGTGGGGCTACCTCCGGTATCCTGTGTAATGAATTATTTAAAGAAATAATGACAGCACGAGGCCTTGACTCATATACAGCATGTCGCCTCCACAAGTATGGCTGGCCTAATAATACATCACAAACATCCAGAGGTGTAACATCACATAATACCTCGTCTGTGAAGGGTTTGATGCTGTAGGGAAGGTGGCACTGCTGGCGAACTTTCAGATCTCGTCCTTCATGAAGCCACCCGATACTGTACGGATGTGGGTGTGGTGTAGTCGGTAAGCCCAACCGCTTCACGACCTCTACTGAAATGAGGTTCTTTTGGCTACCACTGTCGACAATGAATTGCAGCGGCGAACCCTTCACCCACATCTTTGAGTGGAGAAGACGCTCCCCTTCCTCTGGATTTTCGGGCTCATCTTTCTGGATATTGGCGGTGGCAACAGTGGCACTGGGATCTGCATCAATGATCTGCTTCCCTTTGCCATTCCCCTTGTCAAGTTCCGGCTCAGGGTCGGAACATGCATCTGATTCGGAAGCCTTCAATTCAGCCACCAGCGACTGCTTGGTCCGACACTCACTTGTGTTATGAGTGGGACTCTTGTGGAACTCACACCACTTTCCTGTGTCCTTCTTCGGCTTCATGGTGTTGTTCTTTTCTTGCGGCTTCGACGGGTTGTCTTGGGTAACCCTGCCTTGGCTTTGTCCTTTGGGCTTCGGATTTGCAGATCCAAAGTCTCGCTTCTTCTGTTTGAACTTTTGCTCGATTTTGACAGTGTACCGGTATGCTGTGCCGAGTGAGGAGATGTTCAAGAACACCATCTCTTCCTGGATGTATTTGTGTAGGCAGCCATGGTATTTGAGTACCAAATGCAACTCAGAATCTTTGATACCCAACTGTGTGCGAAGGGTATGAAAAATGTTTGTGAACTCCGGCACACCTTGGTCTCATCCCTGCCGCAGTGTGGTCCATTTGATATATTTGTCCTCATAGCTTCCGACAGGGTAGTACTGCTCCTTGATGGCATCCCGAAAGTCATTCCAAGTGGGTGCGGCTGAAAATAGTGAGCCTGTACTTTCATCCTTCTGCTCGCAGTAGGTTTCCCACCAGTCCTTGACATGGGGGGCTGCTTTGAGAAGAGCAAAAACAATCTTTTCCCGACTTGAAAATTCGTGAAAAGAAAAATACCCATCTAGCAGATTTAACCATTTATCTATGGCATCTGCGTCTATTTGACCCTCAAAGATGGGGATTTCAAAATTAACTTGTACCTTAAACGGCGTGGCATTTCCACAGTCGCTGTTGGAAGCCGATGCATCGCCTCTGGGTAGCCGCTGAAGGATCTGCGCAAAGCTATCCATCATCGCATTCCTTTGCCTCTCGAGGGCTTCTTCGAGCAAGATTTTGATAGGATCTCCTACCCCGTCGTCTTTCTTCTCATCCGCCATGGGAGGCCGTCGGGATTTGTGAGGCTGGTCTTGCAAAGGTTCAACCAGTTCAAGCCCTAACTCCTTATATCCCAACCTCGTTGAGGACATGCAAAGAAAAACAGAGAAAAAGCAGACCGCTCTGATACCACTGATCCGGATTTAAACAGGAACGCAACAAATTACAGAGATAACCATATACACAAAGATGCAGCGGAAATAATACTTCATTTCATTAATGGAAAATACTGAAATATGCTTACAACCAGAAATGGAAATAAACCAGCTAGGGCGATGGTAGCTTACCTCTGAGAAGAGATGTGGTGGCTACATGCCTCTGAATTGTTTCCAACTGTGTTACAATGAGGCTCGAAGGCCTATTTATTGTTGAGAAACAATGGAAAACCTTTCACATCCCGAAACCTAACCCTAGAAGATGAAACGCCAAATTGTGGGCCCCGTTTGGGTAAATTGGTACATCAATTTCCCGGGTCGTAACTTTGGCATACGATCTCCGTTTGACGCGTACAATAGCTCGTTAGAAAGATCTATCGGAGTACTACCACTTTGGGAGGCAACATCAGTCCATGGACCCATGTTGCCCCATATTCCCAAAAAAACGTCGTTTAGGGCCTCAAAACGGCTCCGGAAGTTCAGGACCCGAAAAACTTCTAAAAATAGTAAACTGTGCTACAATTTAGGAAACTAAAAAAGCTAAAAGAGACAGTTGTGGGGGTCCAAATGGGATAGGTGGGTGGCCACCAACATCCACCTGGATCATCAGAGGCGCTGAGATGACTCAAATTTAATACTGATTTTAGGCTAGTAAAGAGATAGGAAAGTTTGATTTAGGTTTTTTGAGTTTTTGTTGGAGAAACGGGAAAACCGATTTTGGGTGCAGGGATTAAGGTCAGATCTTTGCAGAATTCGAGTTGGGGCGAGGTGGGCAATAGTCTTGATGCCTTTGATCAGGCGTATGGATGGATCAGAATGACAAGGAGCTGAAGAGGGCAAATGAGAACATGGATCCTCTCCAAACTGGCGAAAACATGTAAAACTAAACAAATTTAAAGGAAGAGCGCTGTGAACAATGAATTCAACCTCATTTACTCGTTCATTTAGTTTCAGAAGCATAAGAAGGAATGGCATACATGTAAACATGAATAAAATTACAATAACTGAGAGAAAACACCATCAAGAATTGAAATCCATAAGAATCCCAACAGGTGCTGCGAAATCTCTGATCTTTCCTTAGCCAAAATATGAAAAAATATGTACAATAGTGTGCCAAAATCTTCCCAAGAGTCCAACCTGTGCTACTGACTAAAAATTTACATATATAGATCAAGCTAACCTCATTCCCTAACCTCTAGGGGTCGAGCTCCTCCTTCTAGGAGCAGTTTGAACAAATTCTAAACATGGAGCAAGAATCTAGGTGACCAAAACAACCTGCCTCTAAAAAGAAGGAAACTGATTCATTACATTAATTTCTTGCTAATTTGTGAATGAATCATCTAGAAGAAGGTAGATAAGTGCCATGTTACCTTACACACATCAAATTACATCATGTTGGGTCAAAAATCACATCAAGGAGTGAAACTGGTGAAAACTGGCCGAATTCCTGAGCTGGAGGATGAAAACTGGACCAAAAACCCCAATGCGTAGTGCCCTGATCTCTATGTGTAGCGTACCTTTCAGCCTATTTTTGGGGCACTTCTTGACATCGAAATCAATCTCACAATAGCTGGTTGGAAATCTCTAGATATCTACTATCCAGCCCAAGTGGAATTTCCCAATTTGGAGTTCATTTGCCCCCTCAAAATTGCATTCTCCCAGAAGTACTTCCTGCTGTTGCAAAAGGTGGCAACAAGGTGGTTTTCATGGTGTTTTTAGGCCCTTTGATCATCCAGAACTTGATGAAATGCTTCGGCAATAATTGAGCATGCATAACTTACCATGAAAAACCTAAAAATACAAAGTTTTCCTCCAGCAAGTGTCCCAATCAAAAGCGAGCGTGCCGACGCACTACCCATTGAGCCGAAAAAACTGTTTTTAGGACCATTAATTTCAAAATGACAAAAATTTCTCCGAATTTGCTCAAATTCAGGGTGAAGACCCTCCATCATGTGTCATGCTCAGCCAGCGAAGCCTTGGCCAAAACTCGAAGTGGATCTACCCTCTTTCGCTGTTTTAGTGCTTTGCTCAACCTCCTTTGCAAAATCTTCATTTTTACTTTGCCAACATGCATGCGAGCCCAATAATGATTTTTCATGTGAGGAAGCATGTCTTTGTCTCTATTGGCCTTTGCCAACAACTCCTCCAGGTGTCGATTGACTTTCTCAAGCCAATATTGCTGCTCAATAGGTGTCAAATCACCAGGTCTTTTCTGGGCTAGCCTTCGATCTTGACGGATTTGTCGCAGCTCTATAAGCGTATGCTCATCCTACAGTTGTTTATTGCACTGCTCCAAGTATTTGATCAGACATTCTGCCTTCAGTAACTTGTCATTCAAGCTATCAATCTCGATATTTTTCTCTTGGATGATCTCTTTCAGCTTCGAGCTAGGAGAGCTCCTATCCACATCACTCAATGCAACATCAACATCATAACCACCTGAATGTCCCTCCTCATAAATTGACCTCTTGCCTCTGTCCTGAACCTGTACCTGTACTGGAGAAGAAGGCGAGACCCCTTCCACACCATGTGGAGATAATAATTGTCGTGTAGCTACAAATAAGGCCCTGTGGCCTCGCTGATATGTCACATATGCTGGAGTATTGACATGCTCGGTCTCAGGAATGTCAAACTGATGTGAAGGCTCTCCCTCATCATGAACAATCTCGAGAGGTGGCTGTGGCGCTGTGAAAAAGTCACAAGAAATAAAATCCTCCCAAGTAATGCCTTTCTGTGCCAACTGATGAACCACTACGATCTTGATCAGTGTGTAATGATAAATACTTCTATGCTGCTGTGCTGGGGTCTTCCTTTGTACTAAAACAACCATCCTCTCTATGTTGTGAAACATGAAGTATGGAACGTTCATCAGATGTACCCTTGTAAAATGCATCAACAAACGGACATGGTACACATAAAGACGCGAGAATATGCCCTCACAATTGAAATACCGAATGATGAGTTTCATCAAAGGTGCAAACTGATCATTCAGGTATTGGAAAGGAAAAACCCTTCTCAAGTGCCTCATATACCCCGGTTTGATGTATGGCTCATAATAGGATTTCTCTAGCTGCTGACGCTTATTCCATTACTCTCCAATATTTGGTATCCGAGTGGCCTCTGCAATAGTCTCTGGTGACAAAATGAAATCAACTCTGGCGATCTTTACATGGCCATCATGTAAATGTAGAACAAACAAGCGAGCTAGTTCACGATGATGTTGGATTTTTGAAATTAGCTCACAATAGTGATAGCATGACTGATGGCGAAAACAATCCATTGCAAGCAGGAAAGCCTACAATTGAACCAAAGAAGTGGGCTCTTCTCTGAGATGCTTACCACCTTTGCCACCTCTGCGAGGCCTCTGTGGCACATTACCCTCTGTTGTGGAATCACTGTCATTCTCCTGCTCATAAATTGAATCTGTGTCTGACATGGCTTTGAAAACATAATGTCTGCAATATGTAGGATGTCTGCAATATGTAGGATGTCTGCAATATGTAGGATGTTTACAATATGTATGTTGTAGGTGTGGTGAAATCACAATTTCAATGCATACTCAAAAGCCAACCGAAGCATCATAAGAATTAAGCCATAATGGTAATAACTCTGTTTCAGTGTATTGGCATGAAACAGTCACTATTTTGATCACAAGGACAGTTTTTACAAATGAACAAAGTATGAAGCGTACCCTTTGCAATGTTGGCTAAAATTTTACAAATGAGTATGGGGCTGTATTTCATCAATGGAGAATGGAAAAATCTTCACCAGCCACCCACATGTCCTTTAAAAACCCTAAAGAATGATTTTGGTATGAGCCTAGGGTTTCTTTTTTTTTTACACCCAATACATCACATTTCCCCCCTCAAACACACTACAAACAATTTCAAATTGACTGAGCAGCCATGAAACACCTACTTGCAAGTTTTGGAGGCGATTTGGTAAGATCTGGCCAAATGACAAAAAAAAAATTGGTGTTGTGACTGAGTGCGTAGCGCCCGAACCCAACGCGTAGCGCATACTTGAGTGCGTAGCGCCTATGTATTTTTACACTGACCAGTGAGGCCCAGTGCGTAGTGCCCACCTGAGTGCGTAGCGCACACCTCCAACGCGTAGTGCACACCTCAAAACGTTGTCCATGGGTATGCAATCATGGTTTCGGCCTTCAAAAACTTAAACACGATTTTGCCTTGGGAATTTGTGAACAAATGGACTTGTTTTCCCTTTTATATGTAAAAAAAATATCTCACCAAATCATATTTGATTTAAATTGATTGAATAACCCACTTTACAATGTTTGGCACTTTGACATCTTTGGTCTTTTAATACAATACTACTTTTTGATTTTCTCTTGTTTTTTCTGAGGTTTGGACTGATAATATTTTGTTGATTTTTGCAGGGATCTGGCATTTTGGCTTTGGAGAAGATCAGAGGCTTTCTCTGAAACATTTTGAGGTAAAACAAATACAATTATTTACAATAACAATTTTTAGTTCCAAAACAAAGTTTTGGACTAAAAATGTTTTAAATATTTTTTGAGAAAAATATTAAATGAGAATGTTTCTAAACCAATCCTCATGGCCTGCGAGCTTTTATTATGTGTATGCAAAGGACTAACAACCCTAGACTCTAGGACTAAAAACTTTTTAATGAAACTAATCTTTTATAACGATGAATGCAATGATCATGTACTTCGGTGATTTTTGAGAAATTTTTTTGACTAACCCTGCAAGGACAAGCATGAAGAAACACAAGACAACCAGACCCCCTCGTCAGTCAATGGCATGCCCCTAGTGAAATGCAACAAAGTGGAACGAGCGAGACACCTAAAAATGATATGCAAAAGCGAAAAGATCTCTGACGGAGGGCTGTAAGGACCGACTCTAACAATTACCTTGTTTAAAAAGTTAAACAAAGTAATTATGAAAACATATCGCATGACATCGTAATATTTATTGTTGATATATATCTCTAATTGTAACAATTCTAAATCATTCAAAAATGACTGAATATAGAATTATTTGAAGTGTATGAATACATCAAAAATAAAAAAAATTAAATGAAATGCCAATTAAACCAAGACAAAAAGAACAGTGATAGAAATACCACACGCATTTGAGCCTTGATATGTTAATAACATTCCAGTTCCACCTCTTTATTCCAGAAACTTCTAGAGATACAAAAATGCAGGTCTTGAAAAAGTTCTTTCACAAAAAATCTAAAACCTTGATCCACTGCTTATAAAAAAAATTAAATTTAGAAGCGTAGAAGTGCAACTTCTCAAGTCTAGTTTACGTACAAATTGAGGACCCCTTCTGTGATATATTGAAAGGGTTTATATAATAGAACTAAAAGAAACTGTCAACATAAATCACTTCGAATTATTGGAACTATAAATATGCAAATCTAGGATTTGCATTGCAAAAATAGTAGTGCAATTGCCTTTAAAAAGGATTCATTGTATCTATTTCTGTTCTTGTACCCGCAATTGAAAAATTGAGAGCATGTTTTGAATTTCCGGAGGATGACCCATCCTTGAGTGTAGTTGTCTTGTGTACGTGGCATCTAAAAGCTCGGGCACCATGCGATCAACAGTGATGGTAAGGCATTTTATGGTCATCTATTGACTATGCAGCTTAACCAAAATGGACCAAAATACATCCCAAGTAAGGCTTTGTACTCTGCTAAGTTGTTCTTCTTTGGTGGCCAAATACTGCTTCCATGGATTTTCTAATATTTTCACTTTTCAGAGCTTTCGAAGGGAACAGTCAGAAATCAAATTTACTCCATATAAATTATCACTTACCATCTCTGTCACATTTTTCATTATAGCTCTGGCCCTGGAAGTATCCCTTTCTGCCATTATTAACTGTGTTTCCCATTCCGAAAACAATACTTCTTTATGTGACTCTTGAATTTTTGGTAGATTAGCAGCTCTACCTTCCATTGTGCTTTTCCATTTGAGGAAATTTGAGACCTTGTCATCTGTGTCCTCAAATTCCAATCTAGTATTAATTGCCTGATCGATCAACGATGCAGTTATGATGCATAGTGGGTTGACGAGTGATATTTTATGGCAAAGGAGGTTGAGCTGTTGCAATAAGGCCTTATTTGCTTCTAGGGCTTCCTTCTTGAATTCCTTGACTTTAGGATAATCTCTGAACTGTTGTGTATATAGTTGAAGCTGTGAGATTTCCTCCTCTTTTGCCTTCATTCCTTGTTGATGTGTCAATTGAATTTGTTTGAGCTGCTGGGAAAACTATTGTTGTTTTTGCATGGCGTGTTGGTCAATCTTTTGTTTCTCCAGGTTTAATTGAACTTTGAGTTGCTCGTTCCTCTGTTTTTCCTTGGTCAACTGTTCCTCAAGCCAATTAATCTTCTATTTTTCCACTTTTGTTTTCTCTTCAAGCTGAGCAATCCTTGGATATTTTTCTTTCATTAATATATTAAACTCAGTGGCCTTATCAATTATGGCAATTGTGTAAGCCCCTACATATTGGGATAACTTATTCAAATATTCAGAAGGATTGACCTTTGACTCCTTCCATACAACATTCATAAATTCTAATTGAGGAGCTATGGATAATGTCTGGTCAATTTTCCTCTTTTTCCTTTGTTTCCTGACTACAACCCTGTGCTTAGGACTGTAAAAGACATCCAAAGGTGGTATCTCCTCAATATTTAATGTAATTTCACATGAAGGATTTTCAGGGATTATTTCAACTTCTTTCTAAGCTATGACTATACTGGGTGTCTTTTCAATCATGCTCTCAGTAATGATGGGCTGTTGAGTTACGGGTGATGTTGATGCAATACTGTTTTGGGGGTTTCTCTGACTTTTGATCTGCTGATCAAATTGCTCCAATTCTTTTATCAAGATGGGGTCAATATTAGAATTTGTGCTAAGGAGTTCATTGGTTCTTTCAACTATTTCCCCTTCCCCAGAAATCTCTTCAATAGTCTGCTCACCACTTTTCTCTACTTGTTGAACAGTCAGAATAGTATTCAATAAATCTAGAGGCAATGTCTATAACCTCCTTGTCCTGTATTCCATGAATTCATTCATCTTTGCAGTTCCTAGTTTGAATATTTCCAGATGAGTTACTTGTGAAAATAACTCTGCAGAAGCAAATAAATCATCAAAATCATCCTCCTCATGTAAAAATTTAGCAATTTTCACCTGACTGGTGAAATTGTAAGCGACCTTGTTTGGATCATACTGTCTCTTAGGAATTACTGCTAGATTCAGGTCCTTAGTTTTCTCTGCTTCTTTCTTAGCATGCTTAAAGTCATGCAATGTGTAAGTGCCACAATGGAGGGGAAATGGAGGCCACACTTGTTTTTTAGAGTCTCTGAGGTTTTTAGTCATTCCCTTCTCCACCATCTGGTATGCTATTTCCCTAGTTAATAGCTTGTCTGGGATATAGAGTGGAAGGACATGAGGGTCTTTTATACTCCCAAAAACTCTAATATAGGTGAAATTATCCTCTTTAAACCAACTGTTGATTGAAGTTAAGTCAATGTTGGCTTCATCAAAGACCCGAGGAGCAGGCTTGTTAAAAATGGCTTGATGAACAGGTAAAACAAAACCATGGAAAATTCTATAGATGTGATTTTTGTAGTTCGACTTCCATAGATACTTGTGATAAATATGGCTAGGGGTTGGGTCTTGAACAATCCATTTCCAATCCATAATAGGAAAGTTAAAATTGAAATAGATAGTTTCCATTATGTAGGCGCTCATATAAAATGGCGACACGACTCTGGTGGTGACAAATTTGTTTCTTCTATAATCTAATATTTGGCTGGCCATTTTATCGGATATAATAGTTTCCCAATCCATAATAAAAGAGTTGACTACCGCTTCTATTAATGGGACCATTTCTATAGAAAACCTAGCAGAATCTGGGCTTCCAAAGAGCCTACATACCATTGCAGCACCATAACAATACGAAGATGCCAAAGAGTCCATAGAGTACATACTAGAGGATTCGTGCTTATGCTTGTTTGGAAAATGTCTCCACTGTTTGATGGGGTCTAACTCTAGGTCATTCTCCTTAGCGAAAGCTTCCAAAAATGCCTTGTTGTAGTGCTACTAGGGATCCATCAAATGGTACATTTTCTTAACATCTTCAGGCTTGAATGTCTTGAACATCTTCCCATCCACTGTGAAGAAGGCTCTATCTGTTATATTAATACTTTCAATCACCCATCTCACTAGATCATTATATGGTAAAACTTTGGCTCGGGCTGCTATTTTATGGAGGAAGGAGTTGGCCAAGTCATTGAGCGTGCTCTTTGTTTTATCGGTTCCATCTGCTGTTGCTTCTTATTCTATCTCCATTGTATTTTCTACTTCGAGTAAAGTATAGATGCCTTCCCACGAGATTTTACCGAGTCCTAGACAGGTAGTATCTGCAATTACCACCAATTTTGCTGGTGATTCTTCCACTACAATAGGGGCCTTTGCTTTTTGAGATTTCTTAGACATCTTGCTTGATGTGCAATACTCAATCAGTTCTGCAAAATGAGAAAGAGGAGCATAATAGTCGAAAAAATTGAATAGAGATAATACAAATTACAGACTAAATGTAGTTAAGCACATTAGTTGCATGAGATGTTATGTTGTACTTAGCTATCTCAGATGAAATCTTCGAAGGACGTACCCATAACTGCTCCTTAATGTTTTGTCGTAACCTCCAATGTGAAACTTTAATGCTAAAACCATATGTCACATCGCAAGTCTTGTAACGGTATTTTGTAGAATAGGTGTCGTGACTCCGGATTTGCAATCGGCGATTGTGTTATTTTAATATTTGTTAAATAATCATGTATCGCAAATCAGGAGTTACAAGTGCCATAATTAAAAGATTTGTTTGCATAGTTGCGATTGCGATGAGTGTTGAGCTGGCATAGGGAGACAACGGGCTTTAATCTTGGAAAATCACGTTATTTATTTGTTTATCAATTTATTCCTTTACCGCATGTATTTATAATATTTATCACTTTATTTTTATCGAGAGCGCACCATATGATAATTAAATCGCATCACGATTCTTCAATGCGATATATTGGATGTTTCTTTATGAATCAACGATATGCGATTTGTGATAGCCTTATCGCATTGCAAGATTTCAATGGAGTTTAATGGATGCTTTACTATGAATCAACGATATGCAATTTGGCGATAGCCTTATCGCATCGCAAAGTTTCAATGCCGCTTTAAGTCATCCTATGGGATTAACGTTGTGCGAGATGTGATATTTTATTACATCATACGTATAAAAGGTTTACTTAGATAAAACTTTGCAACAAGGGTTTTATTATGGCTATTATCGCATCGCAAGCTCTTCAAATTGATTTTCATGAGTTCTTAAAGAAATGTGATTTACGATGAGCGGTTCTAACTACTCTAAAAGCAATTTTGGTATGACTTCTACAGAAAATTTATTTTATTCAAAAGTTTATTGCTTTTATTTATATTCAAAAGGGGACCCATTTCTTATTTAGTATTATAAGACTAAGAGTTTAAAAATTGAAATGGGGGGGTTTTTGTATAGCACAACAGGTTCCTCCGTCTTTGCTACATGTAGTGTCAGAGAATAGAGGGATCATTTCTGATTTTTTAGACGCGACTGCTTTTCCCCTGTTTGCCATTGCCCCCAACGACTCTTGTTGTGGATTGTTCCTGAAAATTGAGGAAAGCATAAGCTATCAGATATACACAAGTAAAAATGAACATAAGAATGAATGATACATATAACTTTGAAAAGGTGACAAGAAAGGAGTTTTTATTAAACACAAGTGAGAATATATTGTATCACGTCGAGTAGCTTTTCAAACGTAAATGCCATTAACCCTTTACTAAATTCCCACTAATGGTTCCTCATCCCTAGCTTTATTGCTCATTAATGTTTTGCATCATAACTTGGGAAAGAAACTTATTAGGATTGCAAGCTTTTTAACTGCGAAAATGTTGATTTTGCGATTTCTATGCACTATCGTAGATCGCATTATTGCATTTCGTGTGTGTTCTTTCTTTAACATTCCTTTGGTTTCTATGAGATGTAAAATGCAGGACGTTCTTTATTAGTTTTCAAAGCATAGCTTATTTGATAGGATTTTCTTTGTAAAGCCCTTTTCATTGCGCAACGGACTTGAGAGTTTTTTATAACATAGTTGGCAATTGGGTCCAGGCTTCCATCGCAATATCTCATATCGCATGGTTAAATATACTTTATGAGGGTGTGCCCTTTCTAAGTGGTGATATGTGATGGAGGCCTTATTTTAATAAGAAACGCTTTAGGACTTAGTTCAAATGAAAAAGCCTAATATTTACGAGGTTAAGCATGGTAATCCATTTTGATTGCTTTTCGCGAATTTTGGTCGTTAACAAGGCTTTTGACATTTGATCGTGTGATATGAGAAAAGGTGAGAATTTGCTAGCTTTTCAAAGGGTTTTATCTTGATATCTTGCTTTATTCCAAAAATAACAAGAAAATGCCTAAATGCTAAATTTATTTTTGGGAAGGATTTTTTAAGGGTCCCCATTTATTAATAGAATATTAACTATTATGTTAACAAATGGGGGGGGTTATTCAATAGCACAATAGGTGGCTACATGCCTCTGTACTGTGCTATAATGAGGCTTGAAGGCCTAGTTATTGTTTAGAAGCAATGGAAAACCCTAAACATCTAAAAACCTAACCCTAGGAAATGAAGCACCAAAACTATGGGCCTTGTTGGGGTAAATTGGTACCTTAAATTCCCGGGGTTGTAACTTTGGCATAAGATCTATATTTGATGTGCATGATACCTAATTAAAAATATCTATCTGAGGACTATAACTTTCAACTCTACATTGACATTTTTCCCATTTTCCAAGAAAACATCGTTTAGGGCCTCAAAACGGCTCTAGAAGTTTAGGACTTGAAAAACTACCAAAAATAGTAAATTGTGCTACAATTAAGGAAACTGAAAAACTGAAAGAAACCATCATGTGGGTCCAAATGGAATAGGTGGGTGTTGGCTTTAGGGGGCTTGACTTAGGTTGAGAGTGTGTTGTGCACCAACAAAACCCTCAACTATTGGCCCATGCTATTGTTGTTCAATTATAGAGTAACTGTGCTGTAACATTCATAAGTTGGTATTACTGTATTTATCTACGTTTCACACTCATTCTTGATTGTTATTCAATTGGCATTACTGTTCCATTACGAATTACAATCGTTAGTCTTTATAACTGAGATTGATACATGTTGTATCAAAGTCAGATTATTGTTTCTCTTAATATTAAGTGTGCCACGTGTGTTATTTATGTTGGTTCATTGTACATTGATATTTGACTCTAGTTTCTGTTCTATATTTCATGTTTGATTAGTTGTCGTTCTATTTCCGTTTGCTGTCCGATTTATCTTTAGAGTAAAGATTGTTATCTGATTCCTGTAGGATACAATTGCTACATTTATTTCTGTAGACTAAGGTTTTGTTGTTCAATCTTGTTTAAAAGACTAATTTATGTTCCATTTCTTAGTTGTTGTTCCATTTCCTGTTATTTGTATTATCATTGTTTTGGTGTGTAGAAAGATCTGAGACTGTAGTGAGTATTGACATCTGTTGTCTAGCTCCCAGATTGATGATCTTTTCCTTGGTTATCTTTAATTACATCAGTTTACAGAGGGATGAGTTACTGTTACTGTACCCTTGACTGATAAATTGCTATAGTTTTCTGAATGCATGATTTGAGTCTTAAGGAGCTTTTCTGTAAGTAGATCTTGTTTTAAGCATATGTTTACTCTTGTATTTAGAGCACTATACTACTAGCATTACTTTGACAAATGACCGCCTCAAACTGAGTACACTCTTTGAGATAACAAATCGTTCCTGGATTGATAAGTTAATGTAGGGTAAATAAAGGTGAAAAAAACCCTTTTTACTGCTCGACACCACCATGGGAAGAACCGGATTTGGGATGGGATGCCTTCCCTTTCCCTTTCCTCGCCTTACTTACTAAGGCTATATTTTCCTTATCATCTTGCCTCGATGAGGATCCATCTATGGTGCTTCTTCTTATTTCCTCTTGCATCAGATTCAACCAAAGTTGTTCCCAATCTGGCAGTTTTTCTCTTCCATTAACCGAGTCTTGGTAGCTATGCTAGCTCATAGGAAGACCAAGGAGTGCAAGACTCACCATGTCATCATCAGCAGTCGTGATCTCTACACTTCCAAGCTCATCCCTATAGGTGGTGAGCCTGTTCAAATATGTAGAGATCATGTTTCCATTTTCACATTTGATTTTCCTAAGCTTGTCTTTTAGTGCCAACTTCCTCTGATTGCTACTATTCTGATTTAGATCTTTCAATGTTTTCCACATCGAAAATGGTGTCTCCTTCCCATGTAGACTTGAGATTATGTGGTATCAAACTCCCTCCAGAAGGATTCTCCTTGCTCTAGCCACACATTTCTTCCATTCCGCCAATTGAGTAGCATCAGTCGGCTTCGGGAATTCTTGATCAATAAAGTTCTTTAGACTGTTATCCCCTAATATTGCTTCCATTAGATCCTTCCAGGATATATAATTCGAGCTGCCATCAAGGGCATACTCGATTCTTAAACCGTTGAACACCATTGGTGAAATTGAGATGTGATAAGAACTCGATTTCTATATTTAGGAACCTCAAACTTCGAACTTCTCCCTTCTTGTATACTATTATTCGCCTTGATCACCTTTTCTCTTATACCATGTAGAAATTCCCACTGTAGATCAAAAGATTATTCAATAGACTAAAGAAAAATACAAGATCTACTTCTACAACAAACTTTTCGGAAGCTTAATCGAATTGAGAAAGATCAATGAGAACACATATAACTAAGGATGAGAAATCAATGACACATAACACAGAAGAAATAACCCGAGGAAAGCCTCAGCCTAAAACCCAAATCTCTATATTATCATACAAGTGGAAATATGTTCAAGTGACAAAAAGAATCAGCTCTCAAGCTATCCTGCTCTCTCTGCAATCAAACAATACAGCTCACAGATTGAATAGACATAGTGTACGTCCTCCTCAAGCCCTCTAAGCCTCCTATTTCCTTGTTTTGTTTTTTTTTGGGGTCCAGTGATGCCACATGTGTGAATTGGCCTCATCACACTCACAAAACTTGAAGAAGTAACTGCGCAATCCTCAAGGAAATAATTCCTTCTGCATGAAAGGGATATTCACAATGGAATATCCTAGCAACTGATAGTACACTATCCCTCCATCTGATCTCAACTGGGTCTCTGTCTGAACTGACATGCATGAGTTATTGATGAGAGAATATTCAATTATCTGAAGTGTAGCAGTTACATGCATGCATGCATTAACTAATTGAACTCAAAATTAATTCAACAAACGGTTTGAATTAATCTAACTAGACTTGACTTAGTTAACTGAGCCAGCTAATTACAACTCATCCTTATCTCTTTAACTGATGGATAAATACCTCAATTAATGGAGAAACTTTTGCATGTCCCCACATAGACTTCATGTTTGATTTTCTGCAACTAATTAACTCATGGTGAATTAATTAATTATTTTAAAAACAGCTGCTAAGATCAAATTCAAATTTTTTACTTCTCTGTTTTAGTTCAGGGACTAACTAAAATAGGAAGGTATCTCGAAATGCTATTTATAGCAGTATTAAACTTATCACTTCTATATTTATCATTTCTTGTTGCTATTTTCAACAAACCCAGACACAGATTTACATTACGCACTCACCGAGCACACTTACCTCTCCTTCTTGAAGTTACAAGCATAACACTCTAATGGGCTAAAAAGCAAGAGATAAGGGAAATCTATAAGAGAATGCCAACCAAGCCACCTTCCCATCTATGACTCCTACACCAAACGATTTGAGGTCTAGTTGGGACTTCATACCAGGGAGATCCCTTGAATTTTGGCAGATCCAACATCGTCAACATTTTTGGTACTATAATGAGGGACGTTAGTTCTGAATTTCCTCTCAACCCTACATATCCATTAGCTGATCAAGGAAGTAACATGAACTCCCTCTCTCCCACATGCAACTCTGAATTTGGTTACTCCTCACCTCCCAAACCCAAAAAATAAATTTCATATCATCACCTTTGCTTAGTTTTTCCCATGACCCATCAATTTTCTAAAGTTTTTGGATTGATTTGAGGAGTACATAATCTTCCCTCTTCGTAGAGGAAGAAAAATTTCTACACCCACTAGAGTTGTAGTATCATCTGTTGAAGAAGTAATCCTCTCCACTCTTGAAGAGATGCCACAAGTTGTGGAGATCGAAGAGGGACCTCCTGTTTTCCTAGAAGGAGAAGAAGTTAACAACACACTCTTGGGCTCAGATTCTGACAGAGGTAATGGAGTGGAAGGCAGTGGAGGAGACGAAGGTGGAGATGAACCAATAGATTCAAAGGTTGAACTGTTTTATTCAGAAGAAGAGGAGGAGTACGAAGAAGAAGACAATATGGCTGATAAAAATATGGAATGGATGAGATAGGGCCCATTGGAACTCCATGATGTCTTGCACAATATGCCAAGGCACACAAAGAAGTTGTTAACAAAGTATGACCCTAATAGAGAAGTGAAGGCAGAAGACCATCTAGACATGTTCTACTTACATCTACAGACATTTGAGGTACATTATGACAATGTTCCATGTAAACTGTTTCCATGTAACTTGGATGGCAAAGCAACTATATGGTACCACAAACTTCCTATCAACTCCATTCAGAATTGGGGGATGTTCAAAAATAATTTTCGTTGAAAATTTTGCTGATGACAAAACCCCCACCATGCTTTTAAAATATTTGGGTAGTCTTAAGATGGAGCCAAAACAAAAATTGAAAGACTTCAACAAGAGGTTTAACTGTATCTTGAACAAGTTCACTACAAACACTAAACCTTATGACCCCATCACATTTGACTACTACACATCTGGATTGTCAACTAGAATTACATAGTTTGTCAAGTGAGCTGTGAAACCAACATTGTCCGAAAATTTCCAAGAAGCAATTGATGTGGAGAGAGACCTATGTGTGATTCGAGACATCATAGATGATGAACCAGTGAAGGACTCCAAAGACATGGGCAGGAGGTCCCAGACTACTGTAAGGTAAAGGAAAACAAAACAAGTGAAATTGAGACCCTTACTCATCTCCTCAAGTCCTTGACAACTAAAGTAGAAGAGCTCAAGAAATGGACAAGCAAGACAGTAGTAAGCAGAAGACCTTCCAGTTTTGTGTGTAGAAAGAATGTGACATCAGGTAGCAACAGTAGTCACTCGGATAAATCTGTGAAAATTTCAAATGTTGCATTCCAAACAGACCTACTTGGTAAGGATAACCTCTATGATTTCCACCAAGAGTGACACCCAGAGAAGACTTGTGTAGATTGGAACCAATTCATGGACTCCGTGGCTTCAAGGATGAAATATCATTTTAATTCTAGTGAGCAGGTTCAGCCATAAGATGAAGATGATGAAGAGGATGATGCATCTAATGAAGCTCCAAGTTCTGGGCACATTGTTAAAATGTATCAGTGTCTAAACATTTCCCATAATAAAACAACCACCAAGAAGGAGCCCCCAAAACAAAACAATCAATACAACTTGAGAAGTCAAGGGTGTTACAGACATTTTTGGGCCCTACAACCCCAAGCATGAAATGTCCACAAACCAAGGGCTCCTAAGTCCCTAAAAATGTTATTCTAACCCCTAAAGGAACAAGGTCAATAGATTACAGCTTCTCCCAAAAGTTCTCCATGAAAAACTGCTCAGAATTGGTCAAAACAGGATCATTTCAGCTGCTCCACTGGCTAAGTGCGTTGCATCTCACCTAAATACACTGTGTGGGTGCGTTGGGCCAATGGCTCGACAATCTTTTCATATTTTATGAGTCATTTGAAAAGAGCTTAAAGGAGACTCGTCTTTTGAGGAACGAGTGATAAAATGGGTAGCAGCTGATTCCAGGTAAGGTTTGGAATTTTCCAATCACGACAGTGTTACAAGGATGGCTAGTGAAATCACTCTTCGCAGCTGTTCCTCAAAATGGGTAAACAATCAAATGGAGGTGAATGATTGGCCGATGCAAAAGTGGAGGTGATGGTGCAAACACGACCAAGGATTTAATGGCTGAAGTACTACATTCACGATGGTTATTTACCGGTGGATTGGTCGTTTCCTAACTTGCATAAAGAAAGGATGTGGGGAAAACATCTAAAAGTTGTCGGTTTTATATGAGACATTCTTATCACATGACTGGATTAATCGAGCAGTCTTATCGCAAGGTTCAAGCTCGTTAAAAAATAAACCCGCATCAAGCAGTTTTAGCACATAGTTCAAGCTCGTTAAAAAATAAACATAAGACATGAGCAAATGTTTCCCCCGCGTTTAAGCTCGTTAAAAAATGAACTATTCACTGGTAAATAACCATCGTGAATGTAGTACTTCAGCCATTAAAGCCTTGGTCATGTTTACACCATCACCTCCACTTTTGCATCGGCCGATCATTCACCTCCATTTGATTGTTTACCCATTTTGAGGAACAGCTGCGAAGAGTGATTTCACTAGCCATCCTTGTAACACTGCCGTGATTGGAAAATTCCAAACCTTACCTGGAATCAGCTGCTACCCATTTTATCACTCGCTCCTCAAAATATGAGTCTCCTTTAAGCTCTTTTCAACTGACTCGTAAGATATGAAAAGATTGCCGAGCCATTGGCCTCTCCAGCTCGTTAAAGGGACAGGAAGTGCTATCCCTCCTCTAAATTTTAATATTTTTGGGCCTGAGGGATTATTACACAAAAAGATCGAGCGCTTGTTTTGTTCGGCTCGTTAAAAGTATCGAAAATTCATCCCTTTTGTATTGTTTTATACTTTTTCGGACTTAAGGGATTAGATGACGAAAAAGGAATTTTGGAGTTACCTTTACGTTCCTTTTCAGACTCTCTAAAATTGAAAAGGATTGAGTTATCTTTGTCATTAAACTCGTTAAAAGTGTAATAGCGACAAACTTTTCGATTGACGAGAACGAGTTTCACTATCGCTAGGCTCGTTAAAACATAGCGATGGGTTTTCCCGAAGGGAAAATTATAGAAAAAGCATATGTTATCCTCCTCAAGCTTGACAAAAATAAAGAGGTACTGGTCAGCAATGACTGGGGAAAAATTGGGAAGAAAACTTGAAGAAACTTTGTTGGTAGCAAGTCGCTCTTGAACATGACACTTCCACTCCGTGTTCGAGTCGGGTTGGGTTGTTTCATTCACTGGTCACATCACCATGGTCCCATCACACCATCCACATTTGGGGTTAATGCTACCAATCCATCACATCAGTGTCGCCGATATGTTTAAGAGAAGTCATTCAGAGAATTCACCTGTGTCTCACCCACTACCATACATTTATACTCCATTCTTTCATGACCGCCACCCTGAACCTTATATCAACAGATCGTTTTCACCTCCATTAAAATCATTTGCTCTGTTCCGTGTCATTGATGTGGGATTCATTAAGGCCCTCCTGTGACGGATCACTTCTTGTCGACATCAGTTCATTATCCAAGAATTTGATCTAGGAACACCCCATTCAGTACTTTGAAGCTTGCATACCTCAATGGCAAGTTTCTCACTTCCGACGACAGGTTTACATCAATGGCCTTCGACCGAAAGATTCGACCAAAAGATTTTGCGTGGTGTTCAACGCCAAGTCCTTTATTCACACCACGTGAATTATACTGCAATACCTTGAGGTTCATTATCATTATCAGTGATTCCTCTCACGCCTGTTAATAGCTTACATCATTGGCTGGTAATCAGGTGATGTCTTTCCATGTTCAACTCTAGAACAACTTTCACATGGATCGACTTGTACTTCGAGTGAAGATCGAACGAGATTGAAGACCTCGGATCTAGTTTCATTCATCTGGGCTGCGATATATATTCAGGGAAATAAAGATATCAAATGTACATCATTGCCGCACAGATAATCATCCAATCAAAAGGATGATGGCTCTATCAGAATCATCAGTCTACACTCAGACGATTGTCTGTCCTATGTACATGAAAATGAATTTATAAAGCTGAGCATGGGAATGCCCTCCTCAGCTAGATCATGAAAATATTATGAAGATAATGTATTGTATTGTATCTTATTATAGGTCTCCTCCCAACATTGAAAGAACTTCGGATCCTCATAATAAAGCATTTCACCCGACACCAAAAGATTAACGACCTCATGCTTTAGGGGGCAACTATTATAGACATTTTTGGGCCCTACAACCCCAAGCATGAAATCTCCATAAACCAAGGGCCCCTAAGTCCCTAAAAGTGTTGTTCTAACCCCTAAAGGAACAAGGTCAACAGATTACAGCTTCTCCGAGAAGTTCTCCATGAAAAACTGCTCAGAATTGGTCAAAACAGGATCATTTCAGCTGCTCCATTGGCTAAGTGCATTGCATCTCACCTAAATACACTGTGTGGGTGCATTGCATTTCAAAAATCCCTTTTGTGGGGTGCGATGGGCGAGAAATGACAAATGGCAGTGTCATTCCGCAAGGTGGAGAGGCAATGGAAACTTCCAGAATCTTCTACTGTGACACTTGCCTCACTGAATTTGACCAAGGATGAGTAAGAGACCATCAATCTCCAAGTGGAAGCAAGAACTATCAGAGGGAAGACACTAATCAAACCATGAGCTGACTCATCTCCGTTACAGACATCTATATATGGATCCCTCATCCCAGAGATCCAGAGGCTGGAATTTTGCATATTGTAAGGAATTGATGTTGGTTTCTTGAGACAAACATCATATTGTTGGGTGATCTAAGCTTTGTTTGAGGTGAAGAGGGGCTTCTTTGCTGGGAAGTTGATGCTAGGTCAGAACAACCGGTTGTAACTCCTCTTGGCTCTTTTTTGTTTTATCAATAAAAGCTATTCAAGTTTTCCTCCATGCTCTTGTGTCATTAATGCTTATTACATTTGTATGGTCAATTTACATCTGATCCTAGATTGTTTATGATTATAGATCCATGTCTTTGTATAGTGCTATGCTTCTGTGATCTTACAGGTACTTTGTGAAGCTGGGCGTGCAAGAGAGCAGGTAGCTAAATACTATCAAAGAAGAGGGGAATCAAATCAGGAGATTAGCGCAAGACAGAGGTTGGTCTTTCTGTTCCTCTATATCTATAATTCGTAAAGGAAAAATGAAAGTAGCTTTTCTCTGTTTGTTTCTAAGGCAGCTGTCACACCTTAGTGGGATAGAGCAGTTCTATATAGACACTTTTCCCTGTAACAAAGGGGATCTTACTATGATTGAGATATTGAAAGAGAAATTCAAGAAACTGTTTAGAAAAGTTGATCCACGGTACCCTCCACATAGAAAACAAAAAGCAAGTCCAGGAAGACAACTCCAATGAAAGATAATTCCACAAGCAACTCACTTCAGAAAACTCCACTAGATGATACAAACACAAGTCTTCCCCTGGACAGCTTAGTGAGTCTTCCCTCTTTGGACTACAATATTGTTGAAGACATGAAGAAGGCCTCTATGAACATATCTCTGTATGAACTCACTGTTGGCTTGAGGGGGCCTGACCCAGGTTTAATGTTAGTTAGCCAAACAAATCCCTACACTACTGGCCCTTTCAGCATCACCCTGCAGAACGTGGACTGAAGTCTTACTCGAAGCAATATGGGGGGATGCTGGAACCAAGTTTCTGCACCCTTGAGATGGTTGTGATGTTGGTTTATTCCAGCTAGACATGCCTTCATGCAAGTCATTTAACCCTCTGTTCCACCCTTTAGTACCTTCGTGAAAGGGTACAATTGGCTTCCGCGCAACCCTAACCAAGGGAAGAAGTCCTTTCGCATTGCTAGGGTAGCGAACTGTGATATCTCCCAACTAGGCTAAGTGTCTTTCTTACCTTATTAAAAAATCTTAGTTAGCTTCGCATAAACAAATGTTCTTACTTGCGTTCACTTAACCAATACATTTACATACATTCGTGCATCATATAAGCATTATAAGTAAAATTCATACCCAATATAACAGAAGCATAAAGAGGAAATAAGATGCAAAAATTATGGAATACTTCTCTTTATTGATAATTCAGGATGATTACAGACTCAACCCGCCCTGCGCACTCAGCTGCAGGGGTCTGTATAGTTAGCTACAGAGTTCTAGGCATCTGTGCACTTAGCTGCAGAGCCTCTACCTATGCTACGACCCAAGACATAGACTTCTATTCCAGAGCTATCTCTCATACATCATATCTTCATTCTTCATTGATTGATTGATTCTTAAACTACTTAGAGCTTAGCTATATTTATACAATTCCATGGTCCACGGATCATGGGCAGATCTTTTACAGCTGAAATTACATTTCCAAAATAAGGGCAATCAACCATATGACTCTTTAACACCTATGCGCTCCATGACCACAAAATGAGAAGTATTTACATTTTGATTACAAAATTGGACCAAAATATGGGCTTTTAGCCCCAAAACTTCCCTGGGGGGATCCCATGCCCAACAGACCCCCAACACAAACATCGTGACTTGCCCTCGAGTCACTCTGTAGGTACGGAGATCTTAGAGCGAAGACCTCCCAACTCTGTTTGGATCACTGCAACTTCGACAACACATTGAGCGGCCACCTGCTGGACTTCTTCCACTCGCTATTCAGTGACTGCCGCTGAACTACTGCCATGAATTTTCTATTGAGCTACCTGTAGTTGCGCGAGCTTTCCTTCAATAGAGGTTTTGATTGTATATGCCTCATCTATCCATGGCTGTAGGCATGCTTTTAAGACCACTTCTTTGTGTTGAGAATCATCCACCTGTTGCTTGAGCACCTTTGCCTCCTGCATCCGTGCGAGCCTCTGTGTAAGGGTGACTATTTGCGCAATCCCTTTGACCTCATCATACTTTTGTTGTAGCTTGCGCGCCTCTGTCTCTAGGTGCTCTACATTTAGGTCCTCCTGTAGGGTAGTTAGGACCTCGAATGACTGTTCAAAAAGCTGCACGCAGTCTGCCATTGCACTGTCAACCATCGCTGTTGTTGTTATAACAGTGGTGGTACATTGTTCCCCGAATTTTGGCGGAGTTGAAGGCTAAGCCCGCAACTATAATTCTACGATTTGTAGGTTCAACTCCAATTGAACCCAAGCCATCTTTGCTTGAGCATCACACACCCCTGTGGCCAACTTGTGGACGTGCACCTCAATTGGTTCTTCTACCTAAATGTCCAATTCTAGGACCATTTGCGAGGCTTCCTCCACTACCTTCATTATTTTCTTATTCAACTCCACTGCCCCGTTGCACTACAGGCCCAACTACTTGATGTTGATGCGCTGCTCATTCATTACCTGCAAAGCGCGACTCTCCTGGGCCCTGAGTTCGACAGTGACTCCATCCTACAAGAGGTAGAGTGTCTCTCAAGGAATCATGGCCATATTCAATCCTACCCCTTTTAGGCTACATACCGTGGGCCTGTTGGCCTCATTCTCTATAGTAATTGCTCCATCTGGTAGCACTATTATGTTGGTCACCCTTGTGCACAACATCTCTTTAGCGGTTGAACTGTCGAACGCGAGGCTAGTGGACATTTTTGTTATAGACATATTTGGGCATTGCAACCCCAATAGCATATGTCCATAAACCAAGGGCTTCTAAACCCCTAAAAGTGTTGTTTCACACCCTAAAGGAACAAGGTCAGCTGATTACATGATTTCCCAGAAGTTCTCCCTGAAAAACTGCTCAGGACTGGTCAAAACTGGACCATACAAACTGCTCCATGCTGAGGGTGCGATGCATCTCACCTGTTACACATGGGGGGTGCGATGCATATTGAAATGTCCTTCTGTATGGTGTGATAAGCGAGAGAAGACAAATGGAAGAAGCAGTTTGCTAGGTGGAAACTCAAAGAATCTTCTAGAAACTGCTCATATGATTCTTGTCTCTCTGAATTCACCCAGGGATGAGTAAGAGATCATGAAATCTCCAAGTGGAACCAAGAACTCTCAGTGAAATGACACTAATAAAAATCCCAGAAGCTGACTCACTCTCCTGCAAACATCTATATATGGATCCCTCATCCTAGAGATCGTGAGGCTGGAATTTTGTAATTTGTAAGGAAGTGCTGTTGGTTTCTCTTTGAAGACACTGTATTGTTAGGTGATATTGCTTTGTATGAGGTGAAGAGGTCTTTCTACTGGGAGGATGATGCTGGATCAGACAACTTGGTTGTAATCCTCTCTTCTACTACTTCTATCAATAAATCTATTTGATATTTCCTCCATATGCTTGTATATCTCTGAATCTTGTATTTGTATATGCATTTATATGGTTAATGTACATCTGAGCCTATATTTTTTATGGTTATAGATCTGTATGCTTTGATGGTATTTTGCTGCTTTGACTCTATAGGTGTTCTTTGAAATGGGACAAGTGAGAAAGGAGTGGCAAAAGCTCTATCAAAGGAGAGAGGAAACAAGTAAGGAGACTAGCGAAAGACTGAGGTTGGTACTCTCTGCTTCTCTCTCATCTATCTCTCATAAAGGAAAACACAAGTAACTTTAGTTTGTTTTTTCTTAGATAGCTACTCATCTTAGTGGGACTAGCAGCTCTAAAATGGCAACTGCACTGGGCAGCGAATAGTTTATTTGTTTTGTTACTATTGTTTGCTTTATAAACCACAGACGGAGCCTGAAGTTAATCCAAATACCCTTCGAACTGCTTTTGCTATGCAACTGCAAAGTAGATCAATGCTGCTTAAGTCAATCTCTGGGTTGGTTCATGAACTGAAAATTTGACTTGCAAACACCCTAAGTGCCCTGGTTGTAGCTCAAATAACCTCATTAGATCAGCCCCTATACTTTGTGTTTACTGTCTATCATTAGTTCAGCCTAAATCCCTGAACTTAGCTACAAATTGTGAGTGAAAACCAAGCTCAGTCTCGTCCCTAGACCATCACATTGTCTCTCATTAGAAATCTGGATTCATCGCACCTGCCATGTGTTGCAGGTGAGATGCATCCCTATTTTTCTTAAGGAAAGGTGCAATGATTGAGTAAGACTATTTTTGCCTCCAGATTTTGGTTTTTCCTCATTGTCTTCAGCTTTATTCAGTAGTTTTGTTGTCTATGATCAGTATATCATTGTTGAAGCCATCTTCCTTTGCATTATTTTAGCCTCCATTGACAAGGAATTGTGAATATTTTTTAATGTATTTTTTTATCATTTACGGTTCTCCTTTGCAAATAGTAGCTTAATTGAACTATCGTTTTTGATTTGAAAGTGTCGCAAGTGTCATTTTCAGTCAAGAAAAAGAGTGTCGCAAAGTCATTTTCTTTTAGATAGTCAATTACACTTTTGCCATTGTATTTGATTTGAATCATTAGTATTTCAAGTGTCAATAACAGTTTTAAATTCAAAATCACAAAGTGTCGCCTTAGTCTTCCTTTCATTTTTTGAAAAGAAAATTGTTAGTACTGTCAGTTTGAAAGAAGATAGTTCAGATCTATACTTAGTTTTCTTTTTGTCATTATCACATTAAGGAAGCTAAAAAACAAATGCATGCATGTGCATTTGCATTTAGACTGCATGTGGTAATTGATTTAGGAAAAGTGCATCCAATGTGTGCTCTCTGCTCTATGTTGAAAGAATTTCATTTCTCTTTCCTTTTTCATTGCTGAAAGAAAGTAAACGATTGTTTATCATCTTTAGATTGCACATTTAGGAATTGTATATCTACATCACGCGATGAACCTTAAAGGCAAACTTCTTAAGAAAGATCAACTGTAAAATAAACCTCAATGAACATAAAAATTCTTTGGAACCTAACGCACAACTTCTAGAAGTCTAGGCTAGAGACGTATTCCAGCATCGTAAAGCCTGGTAACTATCGCTTTCATCATAGGTTGGGTGATTCCTCCCCTTTGAGATGACAAGTTCCAGTACAGACTTGTGCTCCCACATACTGTCGCGTATATATTGGGAGACCACAATAGGCTACATCATTTATCCTTAGGAATCCGTGTCTACCGCCCTATCGATCACAATGCACTGAACACAACATCTAGGAAGATTGACTACCATAACATAAAATATATTCTACAGTTTTGCGATTGGTTTGGTAATCCCTCTCTCTAGATTTCCAGAGAAGTCACTGTCATTCCTTTTCAAACTCCTTAAAATAAAAGGTCCATCTGAGCACTTGTCACTTCAGGCTCATTAAAAATCGAAGGTGACTAGAGTCATCTTTAGATATTTCTTGACTCTTAGAAATTGAAAAAGCAAGTTGTGTCAAAGTGTCATAATTTTTATTTTAATCAGAATAATGTCATTGTTCCTTCATTGATCTTAGGTTGAGAAAATGGAGTCTACCAATCAAGGATTTCCCCTTGGGGGAAATCCTAGTCCCTTCTCCTCTTGGGGAGATGTTGGTGCTCCACACATGGCTACATTGTCCCTTGCAGGACTCACAATTGGCCTGCCAGTATGGATTTTCTCAACCTCTGTCATTCAAAACACTGCAATTCCTCATCAATCAAATCAGCAACTAGATGATACTAAAGTTGCTCCCCCACCTTATACTTCATTTGTTTCTCCCTCTCCTTCTTCCTCTTTGCTTGGTGAAGCTAGTAACGCTAAAAACCAAGTAACTGAGAAGAAGAATAAAGGGAAGGAGAATAAGAAGAAGAAGCCAATGGTGAAAGGGGGCAACCATGCATCGTCTGGCGAAAATCCACACACTGCATCATCGAAACCTAAATCTCCATGTGTCATTTGCAAGGGAGACCACTATCATCGAGATTGTCCCTGCATCCCATGGATCTTAAGGGACTGGTCCCCTTGCTTGCACAATCCGGTGTCTTCAACCTCTGATGATCATGTTGAGAGCACACCATCAACTAGTGAAAATGAAGCCAATGGAAAGAAAGGAAGATCTAAATTTCCTTGTAGACTGTGTGAAGGAAATCATGCCCTCCACCATTGTCCTTTCCTGGACGAAGCTAAAAGAGTCTTGGATAACCATCCTGCTTCACCACAACGACTTCCTCTTGGATAGAAGAAACTCTTGCCGAGTCCATCGCTAGTTGAAAATCTGACTAACACACCTTTGTTGTCGGTCGAAGCACCTACCATTGAAGATAAACCCTCTGAGTCCACACCGGACCAAAGTCAACAGGTCGAGATGGCAGTTGACCCAATCTTGTCTTCAAAAGGTCCACCTTCAGATGATATTGTCACCAAAGAGAATGAGAATGACATCGTTCAAATTCTTTTCATTAACACAAAATTCGATGAACATGGGAGCAATCTAACCATTCCTTTATTGTAGGAAGGAAGCTTGTCAAAGATTTATCCAACCATTTATTCGGTCCCTCCTCCAAGCAATCTAATCATTTCCTTTGATTGGAATCTACTAGGGAGACCCCGCCTACCATCTAATGTACCATTCTAAATCATAGTACAAGCTTACAGAATGATCATGGTTGGTACTATCATAGATGAAGGGGCTTCTATGAGTATCCTTTCCTCAACTGCTTGGAAAGCACTTGGTTCACCATCTTTTCTGCCTGAGATTCAAAATCTGACAGGCTTCAACAAAGGAACCAGTCAACTGTTAGGGATCCTTCCAAATTTTCCTATAACTTTGAGAAGGAAAACCATTCATCTAAACGTGATAGTAGTCCAAGGGCCTCTAGATTATAATATACTCCTTTGGCATGCCTACATTTATAGCATGGGAGCTATTGTTTCCTCACTCTTTCGAGTGATGTGTTTTTTGCATGAAGGCAGAGTGGTCCACCTAGTTGACCAGCTTTCATTCCCTAGTTCAAACACAGCTACTAGTCAAATGCCATCCATAACTGGTCTTTTTGCACAAGGAATGTCTCATCAATCCCTAGTCCGTCCACCTGATGATCGTGAGTGATTCGGTGATTGTGACATAAACCCAGGGGGCATGCGCCCCGGTTTGCTTCGGTAGGAAAACCCTAGATATAAGGTAGGTTTTCGCATGGGATATATGACTAGTCTAATACCCCTGTCCGTTTAGGAAAATGGATTCAGATTGGAAAAGGATTCCCCTATCAAAGGTTATGTGACTGGCACTGACAACAGGCACCCTTGTCCATTTTGATGGACGAAGCCAAGGAAGTGTTTTGTCTGCTACGCGGATGGAACAATCTTGCTAATATGAGAAATTTCGTATGGTAACCTGGAAACTCTACTTTATACGTGGGGGCATGCAAACCTTTTGCATGCTAGTGAAAAATAACCTTTTATTTTCTTAGTTTGTAGGCTCTCAACCCTTTAAACTTGTAGGTTGGTCGTTCCTACCTTGCATACAAAAGGCTCCAAAGAAATGTTTCTAATGGGGCAAGCTCCCTAAAAAATGAACATATCGATGAAAGACATCCTTATTATATGACTGGCACGAGCAGTGTTATGCGAAGTTCAAGCTCATTAAAAAATAAACCTATCAATGAGAAAATGTTCCCCTAGAGTTCAAGCTCATTAAAAAATGAACCCACCTTCGGTAAATAACCATTGTGATCGCATAATTATCAGCTTTTGAACCTTGGTTGTGTTCTTACCATCATCTCCACTCTTTGTTAGCTGATCATATGCCTCCATTTGATTGTTTACCCCTTTTGAGGAACAACTGCGACGAGTGATTCTATTAGCCACCTTCTTTACACTGCCATGATTGAAATGTTCCAAACCTTACCTGGAATTAGTTACTATCCAAAAACATCACCCGTTCCTCAAAAAATGAGTCTCCTTTAAGCTCTTTTCATCTGACTTGTAAAATATGAAAATATTGCCGAGCAATTGGCCTCTCCAACTCGTTAAAGAGATTGGAAGTGCCATCCCTCCTCTAGATTTTAATCTTTTTGGACCCAAAGGACCATTACACAAAAAGATCGAGCACTTGTCTTGTTAGGCTCATTAAAACTATCGAAAAGTCATCCCTTTCGTATTATTTTATACTTTTTCGGACTTAAGGGATTATGTAATGAAAAAGGACTATTGGAGTTGCCTTTTCGTCTCTTTTTAGACTCTCTAAAATTGAAAAGGACTGAGTTATCTTTGTCGTTAAACTCATTAAAACAATAGCGATAAACTCATCCATGCAGACAAGAATGAGTTTCACTGCCGCTAGGCTCGTTAAAACATAGCAACAAGTTTGCATGAAGGGAAAATTATAGAACAAGCATATGTTATCCTCCTCAAGCTTGACAAAAATAAAGAGCTACTAGTCAGCAATGACTGGGGAAAAAGGGAAGAAAACTTGAATAACTTCATTGGTGGCAGGTCGCTCTTGAACATGACACTTTCACTCCATCACCATGATTGAGTCGGGTTGGGTTATTCCGTTCACCGGTCATATCACCATTGGTCCGTCGTACCATCCATTTTCGGGTTAACGCTACCAATCCATTTTAGTGTCGCCGATATGTTCAAGAGAAGTCACTTAGAGAATTCATCGACTCAGCTAACGCCTCATCTGTTGCAATACCTTCACTCTTCATTTTTCATGACTGCCACCCTGAACCTTGTATCATCAGATCATTTTCACCTCCACAAAAATCATTTGCTTCGTTCCATGTCATAGATGTGGAATTCATTAAGTCCCTCCTACGATGGGTCACTTCTTGTTGACATCAGCTCATTATCTAAGAAGTCGACTTAGGAACGACCCTTTCAGTACGTTGAAGCTTGCATGCCTCAATGGCATGTTTCTCACTTCCGGTGACAGGTTTACATCAATGGCCTTCGACCAAAATATTATGCGTGGTGTTCGACATCAACTCATGTATTCGCACCACATGAATTGTACTGTATTACCTTGAGGGTCATTATCATTATCAGTGATTCCTCTCGTGCTTGTTAACAAATTACATCATTGGATGGTAATCAAGCAATGTCTTTCCATGTTCGACATCAGAACTTCTTTTCACATGGATCGACTTGTACTTCGGGTGAGGATTGAACGAGTTCGAAGACCCCAGATCTAGTTTCATCCATTCGGGCTACGATATCTTCATTAAAATAAAGACATCAAATGTACATCATTGCTACATAGATAATCATCCAAGCTAAAGAATGATGGCTCTACCAGAATCATCAGTCTGCCACACAGAAGATTGTCTGTCCTATGTACATGAAAATGAATTTATAAAAGCTGAGCATGGGAAAGCCCGCCTCACCTAGATCATGAAAAAATTATGAAGATAATGTATTGTAATGTATCTTATTATAGGTTACCTTCTAGTTCAAAAAACCTCGGATCCTCATGATAAAGCATTTTATCCGACATAAGAAGATTTACGACCTCATGCTTTAGGGGGCAACTGTTATAGAAATATTTGGGCAGTGCAACCCTAATCACATATGTCCATAAACCAAGGGCTTTTAAACCCCTAAATGTGTCGTTTCATACCCTAAAGGAACAAGGTCAGCTGATTACACCATTTTCCAGAAGTTCTCCCTGAAAAACTGCTCAGAATTTGTCAAAACTAGACCATACAAACTACTCCATGCTGAGGGTGCGATGCATCTCACCTGTTACACACGGTGGGTGTGATGCATACTAAAAAGCCCTTCTGCAGGATGCGATGAGCGAGAGCAGACAAATGGCAGAAGTAGTTTGCTAGGTGGAAAATGATCGAATCTTCTAGAAACTGCTCATATGACACTTGCCTCTCTGAATTTGCTCAGGGATGAGTAAGATATCATGAAATCTCCAAGTGGAACCAAGAACTATCAGTGAAATGACACTAATCAAAATCCCAGAAGCTGACTCACTCTCCTGTAAACATTTATATATGGATCCCTCATCCTAGAGATCCAGAGGCTGAAATTTTGTAATTTGTAAGGAAGTGTTGTTGGTTTCTCTTTGAAGAAATTGTATTGTTGGGTGATCTTGCTTTGTATGAGGTGAAGAGGGCTTTCATGCTGGGAGGATGATGCTAGATCAGACAGCTTGGTTGTAATCCTCTCTTCTACTACTTCTATCAATAAAGCTATTTGAGTTTTCCTCCATATGCTTGTATATCTCTAAATCTTATATTTGTATATGCATTTATATGGTTAATGTACATCTGATCCTACATTGTTTATGGTTATAGATCTCTATGCTTTGATGGTATTTTGTTTCTTTGACTCTACAAGTGTTCTTTGAAGCGGGACAAGTGAGAAAGGAGTGGCAAAAGCTCTAAGAGGAAACAAGCAAGGAGACTAGCGAAAGACTGAGGTTGGTAATCTTTGCTTGTCTATCATCTATCTCTCATAGAGGGAAACACAAGTAACTTTAGTTTGTTTGTTTCTAAGATAGCTACCCATCTTAGTGGGACTAGCAGCTCTGAATGGACACTAGTTTTCCCGATAAAAATTGTGCCAGCTTGTGGAGTACGAACCTACAACTGCTACAACTTTGTCTGGAGAGCCCCCAATACCAACTGTTTCTACTCTTCGAACCGTTGGAGGGCCTCCGCAGTGACATCCCTCACCGTTTCTCTGATATCATGGAAATCCCTGTCAGTGAGGTTGATTGAGTCTAAGGATGTTTCTAATGCCTTGGTTTTCTTTCGTGGCACTGCCTTCTCTCGCTATATCAGATGCTTGATTTGGGTGGATGTTGTCTGTGATTCCATGCCACCTTGTTCTGTCTCTATTTCTACCTCAGTCCCAGGTGAAGGTGACTTCTATCCTTCATGCTCTTCTCCTCCTGTCTTCTGTTATTCGACCAATTTCGCAGTGCCTGGGCCTTATCCTCTTCTTCCTCTTTTATGTGCTTCTCTGCCAACTACGCCATTCAGAGCTTTGTTTCTTCCTTATTACATTGCGCGAAAGACTTATCTGTTTCCATCACGGAGCCTGCTAGAGCACGCTACTCTAGTAGCAAAGACTCAAGGATTGCGAAAATAACATCATCAGTCACCAGATAGGGTAAGTTATGCCATGTCTTCATAGGGTCCTTTCGTGCCCTAATAAAGACATGGTGGAAATCCACTTTGAACTCTACAAAGCTCTGTAAACTAGCGTATATTGTGGGCGACAACCATGGCTTGTGATTGATCCCCATGCAGATACTCATCTCCATGAAGATACAAAATATCTTGCTTTCTTTTATATGTTGCGCATCCTTGGTTTCCCATAGCAAAGCATACTTCGCTGCCTCTAGAAGGTCCAACGCGACCGATCAGAATTGGCTGTCTTATGGTAGCTCCCATGCCACCAATACGATTGACAACAGGAGCCATGCGTAGTGAAACATTTTTCCCCGCTCCTATGCCTCACGAAAGTTCGCAAGGAACTCGCCACATAGATAGTTTGCCTAGTTGAACTGGACTCCTTCCGTGCATTGGGCCACTAGTGCAATCACAAGCACGGGCACCTCATATCTGCAACTCTTCTGCATCACCTTCCCTGCTAGTATTTGTGTTGCTACCTTGACTGCCGAGTTGTTAATACTGTTGATGGCATATCCTCGCTTCTTCTTCTCCAAATTGAATTTCTTCTTTATAACTTCCGCGACGACCACTTCGCCACCTTTTCCTCTTGAAATATTGTTTGGATCCTCCACTAAGTAAGGTAGTTGTGTAATCTAATGGATCGAGTGGTCTGTGATGGGAGCGGGATCCTCCAGCCACAAACACCCATCTTGCACCAAGTAGAACAGTTTCTCGATGACGAAGACAGTCACTAGGGAACAGTGGTAATGCGGCACCCAAAGCAGGTTAAGCAACCTAGCTTTCTCTACACCCTTGAGCCATGTCTGCACCTCCAATTCAATCGTTCCAGCAGTCACGTCCATCCATCAGTGCATTAGCTACTCAGTTGCTAGATTCATGAATTTCTCATGATCTATGAGGTCCCAATATTTGAGTTTTAGTACAGGAACTCGCCTTAAGTGCGACCCCTAAAAAATGTCATCTAGGAGCAGCAAAGTTTGTAGGGAACTCTTGCTCTCGTTTATGTCCTTCAGTACCTTGGCTTTACCTTTACGCGAAGGAACATATTATGGTAGGCTAGTAATAGCATACGAACCCTGGGTTTCAAATTCCATTTCCACGTCCTCCTCATCCACCAGGATTGCTTCAGATTCTTCCTCGTCGGCCTCTAGATTAATGGGCTTTCCCTTTTAATGCAAGGTGAGCTTGGTCCTTTGTGGGTTTCTTGGTGAGACGCGCACTGGGATCATAACCTACTTATCCTTCTTAGGTCTCGGTGTTCTAGGTGATTTAGGGACCCAACTATTACTCCGGCACTCTCTGGGGCTTCTACTACAACAATTTCCTGTGCATCTTCCTCGGGTGTCGACATCATTCTGGTCAAGAGGTCCTGCGTCTCCTTCAATAATCTCTCAAACATTGAACTTGCTCTCAAAGCCTCAAAATTTGAAAGGTCCATACACAACCGATAACACAACAACTGAATTTCTAAAATGCCAAGTGTTTTTTGCTGGATAGCCACTTGTAATTTATAGGGATTTGTGAATTCAAATCTGATCATTCCCCCCACATTCGGCCCGTTAATGCTAGATTAGCGGTAGATTTTCAAGAATATAACCCATAAATTTCACTTTAAATGGCTGCCACATGCTCCATTTGGACTCAAACTAATCATCAAACCATGAATAGTGACTTTACAGTCACTTTTTGGTGGACCTGCACACTAGCGCAATTGTCTTCATGTTGTCATGGACCCTGTGACACTTCGTTGCTTCACGTAATCCTGACATCGCACAGCTCCCCAACCCGGGGAATGTAGTTTATAGTCCCATGCCTTCTTTCAGCTTCCTGGAGTGATAAGACTGTGCTACTTTCATATAATCACATGGTTGGATCATCGGTGCATGGCTTCCAGCGACTGCCATTCACCTTTCCTGGAAATGGTTCTCCATTTAACTTGACTAGTTGTACCGCGCCTCCATCGGTAATCTCCTTAATAACATACAACCCTAATGAGTGCATCCTAAATTTTTTGGGGAAGTTATCAAACTTACTATCGTACAACAAAACCAAATTTTTTACCTTGAATGTGCGCAACTTGATGTGTTGATTGTGTCATGCCTTTTCGCGCTGCTTTTGGACCTGCTGGTGAAATCCAGCCAAAAATGCCTCTTCTTCTAGCTCATCCAATTACATGAGCCTCTCTTCTGGGGCTCCGTGATCTATTATACCTATGAGAATTGCTATGCGCATACTAGGCATGATGTATTCCATAGGCATTATGGCTTCCACACCATAGACAATCCTAAAATGGGTTTGTCCCATCATCTTTTTGCATGTTGTTCGATAAACCCACAATACTGCAAGTATGCATAGGTCCCAATCACTTTGTTGAGCATTGCAAACCTTGGTTAGTGCATTCTCAAGTACTTTGTTGAACACCTTCAATGTCCCGTTAGCTTGTGGGTGATAAGGTGTGCTCTTTTGGTGATACAGCTGGAATTCCTATGTTAGTGTGCTGATCGTCTCATTTAGGAAGTGCATACCCCGATGACTCATCAAAATCTTTGGACATCCAAATCGCGTTAGTACATGCTCAAATAGAAACTTCACGACAGTCACGCCCATGCAATCCTTCACTGGTTGCGCTTCTACCCAACGACTCAAGTACTCTGTCGCAATGATAATGTACCTCGTGCCTGTCTTCCCTTGGGGTTGAATAGGTCCTACAAAATCTATTTCCCACCTTTCGAAGGGTTGTGACGTCATTTGTTAATTCAAAGGCATTTCATCCCTCCGTGATGCCCTACCTGTTCACTAACATACATCACACAACTTGCAATATGCTTTTGAATCCTGATGAAGGGTTGGCCACCACAACCCAGTGTGTAGAATCATCTATGCAGTTGCTCTCCCTGCATAATCTCCTCTCACGACAACCTCATAAGTGTCTGCAAGGATGTTGCTTCATTCAAAATCAGGTACATACCTTTGCAAGATTTCATTAGGCCCCATCTTATATAGAGGCCCAACAATGACAGAGAAATCTACCACGTGCACCACTAATTCCTTATTTTTCTCGACAGACTATCCTTCTGGTGCATTTCCTGTTGTTAGGAAGTGTATTATATCCTAAACATTTCCATCTGTGACATGCACAGTAAAGAGCTACGCGTCAAGTAATCCTTCCTCCAAATTAGTAGGTTCCTCCCCTGTTTTGATGCGTGACAGATGGTCTGGTCCCGTGTTCAATCGTCCAGGCTTCACAACAACTTCAAAATCGTATTCTTTGAACAATAAGAGCCATATGCAAATTCCCCCCCCCAACATAGACTTATTGACCAGGTACTTCAACGTGGAGTGGTTTGTATACATCTTAAAGTGGCCTCCTAGCAAGTAGTGTTGGTACTTCTAGAGCGCGTACACCATACCTAGCCCGTCATGTTCAGTGGTAGAATAGGTCTTCTTTGCTTTGGATAATCTATGGCTTGTGAACACGATAGGGTGGCCCAAGCCTTCTCTGTCATCCTATGTTAGTGCTGCCCCCAGTGCTATACATGATGCGTCAACATGTACATGAAACTCTTTCTTCCAGTTTAAGAAGACTAGAATCGGTGGGGTAACCATGTTTTCTTTCAATATATCCAAGATTTTCTTACAGTTATTGTTCCTTTGTTGGGTTGTGTTATATTCTTTCCATGACTAGCCCATGTAGTTAACCACGGGGTTAGAAGGGGGGCAAATCCCCCATTCATTGCGTTGATTGCATAGCGGGGGAGTCACAAGGGGTTTGAGGGGTGCAAGTAACCCCACTTTATGGGGTCCGAGACAACGCCGTGGAAGATTTTGGTTTTGCACCCTATGTTAGGTTGGGCGGACCTACCTATGGTTTTGTGTATGATTTTTGTACATGGTTTTAGATGAGATGGTTTTCATTCCATGGTTTTGGATGCGATGGTTTTCAGTCCATGGTATTGGATGCTTTTGCATGTATAAATATGTATTGTAACATTGAAAGGACCATAATGAAAAAATCAAGCCGGTAGTCCCGCATTTGGGATCCAGGGGAAAATCTATGTGTATATGTGTTTTATGTGTTATGCTCTCGCATTGTTTATTTTCTGTGTTTTAGAATTCGTATGTAGGAAATTTTTGTACAAGGTTAAAACCTACATCTAGCAGAAAGAGACATCCTTCTTCAAAAAATTTTCCATCGGAACGGTTATCTGGGCATAACCTTTGATAAACTTCCTGTAATATCCCGTATGTCCCAGAGTAGCGTGCAACTGTTTCACACTCCTTGGCACTTCCAAGTTTAGAATCACAGTGATCTTCACGGGGTCTACCATCAGCCCTTCTCTGCAAACCACATGCCCCAATAGGTTCCCAAAAGGAAAGAAAAAAGACACTTCTTGAGGTTGAGCGTGATCTGGTATCTTCGATAGGTATCCAACATCAAGTGCAAGCTTGCTACATGGTGCTTAACTAGCCCAAATATAGTCTAGTCATCAAAATAGACCTCCAAGAACTTATGAATAAATTCCTTGAATGTTGTGACAACCACGCATGAAAATATAGCAGGAGCATTCTTCAATCCAAACAGCATTACAGTGTATTGAAAACAACCCCACTCAGTCACGAAGGTCGTCTTGCTCCTATCCTCCGATGTGATTTTGATTTGGTAGTACCTAGAGAACCCATCAATAAAGGAGTATGCTTCCTGGCCACCTACATTGTCTAACACTTCATCTGTGAACAGAGTTGGGAAAGGATCATGCACACAAGCATCATTCAATTTTCTGAGATCCACACATATCCTTATCTCATCCTTTTGCTTCTTCTCTTGCACCACCATTGGGCTTACCCAATCAGAATCTTCCACAAGCTCAATGATGCCAGATGCTACCATTTTTCTAGTTCTAAGCAAACCTTCTCCTTGTATTTTGGATTTAGGCGGTAAGGCCTTTGCTTAACTGGCTTCGCGTCAAGTTTTAACATGATCTTCATCATTCCTAGACCTCCAATTATTCCTTTCAAATCCATAAAATTGGTGGGGAATAAGTCTTGATATTCATGGAGTAATTCAATGCCCTTATCCATCATCGCGTCATCCCAATAGTCTCCAACCTTCGCAAATTTAGGTTCTGCCTCCATACCAATGTTCACCTGTTCAGTTCTCAGTGGCACAGTTATGTCAAGGTTCTCAATCTATGGTCCCTGAACCTCGCGATGGCCTTCTGTTTATGGAATGTTAATCTTTCATGGATCTTCATCCTCCTATTAAGCAGTTACATTATAACATTCCAGCATGCGACTCAGCTAAGTATCCCATTCAGGTTGCATCAGGTCTAAAGGATCCTGCGGTATCCTAAAGATGGTTGCTTTCACTTCTTGTAGTGCTTCATCAATATTGTCAAATCCATCCTCAAAACTAAATGTCATCATGAATCCTTAGTGCAGGATATCCTATTCACCCATCCCATGGTAGAGCTCTGTTTCTATATACCAATTCATTGGGTTAACATCCATGTATGACAGAATAGCTGCACCCACTCAGGTTGGGGCTTTTATCCATAAGCCTGTGTCCATTTGGCTAGATGCACGGGTGGATCATTCTACCCTTCTTACTTTTCTGTCAGTTGCATCTTAGGCTTCCCAAATCGTGCTCTCATCATTCTCCTACATTCGTGCCAATCATCAAAGCTTCCCTTGTGTGTACCCCCACCATCTTACGGGCGTAGAGCACAGTGCTCAATCCAATGCCTAGAAGCATTTCTTTTTTGGAACCTCCCTTTCAAACGCATCCAAAAATATATCTACCTCATTCATTCCATCATAAGTAGGTAAATTTCTTACCTGTGATGACACATAACACATCAACTGGGTCATCATGTTGCAATTCAGCGTAGTTACTTCGTGTAACCGATTCTGCTAGCATTCTATTTCTTCGTTGGAGTCCGAAGTGTAGGAACTCTCATGATCCCATGTAATCCATCCATCCATGGTGGGATTCAGACAATCTTGATCTCACGCTATTATCTTATAGATGCAGTCCAGATCATCATCACTCTCATAGTCGCGGACTGGTTCCGTATAGCGCGATCCTTAAGCAGGATCCAGGGGTATTATTACGTGCAATGATTTCTTCTCAAAGATCATCTTTCGCTTCTTCAGATTGATTACCCCTTTCATATCAGTAGACCAGTCAATTCCCAAGAGCAAACGGTAGGGATTTTTGTCATCAACAATCTCTATTACTTCAAAGTCTTCCAGCACGCTCGCCCCCTCAATATCCATGGTCACTCCCTGCAGCCGCCCCATGGGTATTATTTTCTACTGACGCGCCATTCTTAGCTAAATCGGAGACAATTGCAATGCAAGTCTCCCCATTCACTCCCATGTATGTTTCGGTAAAACATTCACATCTGATCCCAAATCTAAAATGACTTGATCCATTTTGTATTCTCTGATCTACGTGGTGAGTCTCATTTCACGCCACATCCTTCTCTTATACTTACTGATCTTTTGGACTACACATGGTTCACCTGGCGCTGTCCCAACACATCTATTGATGAGTTCTTGTAACCCTTTCATAGTTTTATTGTCGTGTAGTAACTTCATACAGGTTTCCAAGAATGTTGTGAGCATAGAGGGGTCCATCTCCAGCTCTAGTTTATCCTTGCTTCCTAAAGTGGAGGCCTTAGTGAAGCTCTTCTTAGCTTCCATGAATGCTTCACGAGCACTCTCCAAATCAAACTCAGCCTCTTTTGTTGGGGCTTTGTGAACGCATGTACTGCCTTCTGGTTATATCCCCTTGTCATCTCCCATCGTGATTCCATTTCGGAGCACTATATTTACGTTTGAATCTTCCTTGCATGGCTCATACCTAATCATCTGTAGGTTCTGATTCATGGGAGGCAGTAATGCCCCTTTTTCACGTATCCTAGCTATCACCGTAGGACAATCTTATGTTTCATGGTCAAACAGTGTGTAATACTTGCACGACGGGTGCGTTGGATTAATGCAATCATGGGCATAGTGCTCTAGCCCTCCGCAATTGTAGCAAATCAATTTTCCTCGACCTCTACCAGGTCCTCCTCCACCTTGGCCTCGTTGTGCCCCTGAAATCCTATCTGCGCCATCCCTACATTTTGATCAAGGGGCCACGTTTCGGCCTAAACCCTGTAGGCGGGAGTTCTATCCATCATCAATTCATATCTCCCACAAGTACGCTCATCATGTCCTACTGACCTACAAAAGTTGCAGAACAACTGTTGCGATGTTTGCACATATTTTTGTACCAAGTGACAGTTATCTGTGGCATGTTTTCTGGCTACCTGACAGATAGCACACCATAAAGCATGTGCTACGCTAGGTCCTGCTTGAGCTTCCAGCCTTAAAGGCATCGGGCCTCCTTCTGAAAGGTAATTTTTAAAGACTGCGAAGTGGTCATTGTCATGACCCTGACTCTTGCATTTCAAATACCATACCTCTTCGCGTACCTCTGGCTGAATCTTCCTGTCCTACTTCAGACTTTGCATCTCAAGGCATAGGTTCTTCAGTTGTGCATGGATCTGTTGGACTCCTAGATTAGGATCATGAATTTGATTCTCATGTAGTCTCATGATAATATCCAAGGCCTCTGCCTGAGTTGCTATCTTCTACTATGATAGCTCACTCCTTAAGTGTGGTAGTATCAAAGCCACAAACCACTCATGATGTTGTCCATCTTTCAAGTTCATATTGGCTTTGTGAATCGTACATTTTAGCCTCTAATCCAGTTTCCAAGGCATCTTGCTTGGTTGCGTTGTAATATCTTTGAATCCCACGATTGATTTCACTTTAGATTTAGGCTTGCTAAATTCCCTATTTAGTGCTACCTGGATGTTCGCTACTCTCGAATTTGGGTTATCGTTGGAGTACTTAATATACCAAGTCAGCGCATGATCCTACAGAGCGCTAACTAGTGTTTCTTTCTTTATATGGTTATCTATAGCACCTTGAGCTTCCCATACAACCCTCAAAATGAACTAGAATTGGTCTAAGTCCTCATTTCCCAAGCCTTTGAACAAAGGAAACTTCACTGTGTTTGTCATATTGAATCACTGTAGAGGTGGAGGTGGTACGAGTGAAGTTGGAGGTGATGGTGGTGAAGCCGGGGTTGGTGTGGGCAGAGGTGGTATTCACAGGAATCCTTGTCTTATAAATTGAATAGAACTTCACGGTGAGACCTTTGTTATCCCTTCTTCATCCTCTCATAGAGGTAAAATCAAGGGGCTATGATCTGGATCCTTATTTCCTTCGCTTCTGTAAAATCTTTTGCTTCGCGTAGTCCCGAACATTAAGGTAGCTGTACAACCCCTTTTACACACAACAACATCTTAATCCAAGTATTCAATGATTTTACATACTTACCTTGTGGTCCTTTGAAAAAGCGTCACTCTTCCTCACTATATCTAATTGAGGTGTCGATCGCCAATTCAGTCACAAATCCTCCTATGATGCTTCTAACCTTCGCACTAGCTCTGGGGTCCATACAATAGGATCATCAAGTTTCCACATTCCTTGGCTATCTTCTAGCTTCAAGATCCACTCATTGTTACAACACCATTTATCACCCTTGGTGTTTGTGATGCTTGGTTTATGGCCTAGGGAAACCACTCCTTCCAAACTTGGTCCACCTATATTAAAAACATTGTTTTATTCCCTGTATGCTACTTTTCCCTAAGATAAAAGCGTGTACACGTGGGTTAGTCAATACCCAACCCACGTATATGTGTTAAAACACTTAAAAAAATTAAATTTCCATAGTTATGGGTGGAGTTCACGGGTTTTACACGTTTATTACATCCTATTGCCCATGGCACAACTGTTTCCCAACTAAAAAACTAATTGGGAGAAGTATAAATAGACTTCTATGGGAAGGCCTAAAGGGGAGAAGAGATAGAGCTATTATACTGAGATTATCCCTGACTGAGTCTGATGAATCCCTATGCCTCATGCACTTCCCCCAAAATGAGGAAACCCTTGTTTCCTTGGTTATAGATATTCTCCCTCTTGCTTGAGATATCATGGTGTTGGTTATGGAAGAAGACTGTTGAAGGTTGGGATAAGACGAATCCGAGGGATGGTTCCGCTTGAAGCTAGAAGAAGAAGACTTAGGTGAATTCTCTCCATGTTATTTATAGCTTACTGCAATAAAAGAAATGTTGTCTTGTTTCCGAAATTAACTTTGTTTATGCATGAAATTATGTTATAATTCATATATGAATGTTGTTTTGATGTATGATCAACCATTTTCTTATATGATATAAAGTCAAATTTCATGAATAGGCTTTACTTCTATACTGCTATGTACATTCGAATTGAATGATTTTTAGGTTCGAAGAACATCGGGAGTTGTAGAGGGTATGAACCCTGTGGGACCTACTTGAACGAAGGAAATCTAGATTCGGTCACTCTTACATAGTTTGTTTATATAAGCATTTTGCCTAAGTTGTATGATATTTTCTTGTTGTAGTTTGCTTCTACTCTGTTGGGGTTCTAACCCAAAGCCATAGGGTACTTATTCCCATAATAGAATTGGCGACTCCACTGGGGATAACAATCTTATTATTCCTAGTTTGGGTTGTTCAGTGTCAATCAGGGCTCAGTCTTTGGTTTTCTTGTTGTTACAGTCTTATTTAGTCTACTAGAGTCTCAGACCTTAAGTCTAATCTTTTTTATCTGGCTTTGTTTTTTAATTTTCTTGCAAAGCTTTGTATACGCCTTTTACTCCATTTATAGTAGCGTACACATGCTTGTTTCTATGAATTTAACCCCCATACCTCTGTGCTTGAATACAGTCACGTATACCAATTTTTGCATTGTTTTTTAAAATATCTTTGCCCAAAAAGATTTATTGTCTGGTCTGTTTAGTCTCTGAGTGGTCAATTTCTATCTGAAGAATTTCATTATTCTACAAGCTTATTGTTTCGAAATCTCTTCCTCGTTGAAAATATTTGGCCTAGGTTTAATTTTTGAGCGAGTTTGTAATTGGTGTTTTGGCACACAATTCTTTATTCAAAAGTTCTTGATCGTTCTGGTTCTCCAGGACAGGTGATTGTTTTCAGTCTCAGTGTCAAGCTCGTTTTCTGATCTACTTGCTTTGATTTCCATCATTTTGTGGCCTTATAGCTTTTCTTGCTTTTCGAAAGTATTTTTTGACGAATTTGAAAGTATTTCTTTCCTGGCTTCTTGGTCAGTTTGTCAAGATCTTTACTACTGTTTGGGTCATTTAGTACAAGTTGAAGCCTTTCTGCTCAAATTTTCATTCATTTTCGAGTTTGTAACTTGCAAAGACTCCTTGTGCTCTTTTTTCGATCTTTGAGTTTAGTAACATCTTGAGTGATTTCAAAAAGTTGTTTTGGTTGTTTCTTGAAAAAGAAAAGATCTCAGAAAACATTGTGTTTGTTTTCTTTTGCCAAGTTTTATTTTGGTTTCTTTTGGTTTCTGAAAGTGAATTGCGAACTTTTGCGATTTGTCCTTCTTGTTCGGGGAAAATTTTGTATTCAAAATTTGTATCCTCTTCAATACTTATGTTGGCTCATTGATAGTTATAAACAATTTCTTTCGCTTTTTTAGAGTGATTTAGGATCTTGCATCTTCATTATACTGTGCATTAGGGTAGTTTGTGTTGGAAATAATACTGAGAGGGGGGGGGGGGTGAATCAGTATTATCAGATCAATAAAAAATTTTCAGTTCCATACTTAGATACATATACGCTACTTCATTCAAGGGAATCCGCGTGTATACGCAGTTGTGTCTAAAGCAACTAGAGTATATCCAAAATACTTATGATTCAGTTAATCCATTAAATGTTGATCTTTAGTTAGTGCATCAGAACTTCATTAACCATATGAGCAGTGAGCAGGTGCAGTAAAAACAGAACAGATCATCACACACAAGAAGCACACATGAACACCATGATATAAGGTGGAAACCCAATGTGGGTGAAAACCACGTGCTGCAATTCATTTCTATCTTCCTTTATTAAGAAACTTCTTTTACAATGTACTGGTGTAGTCCTTTACCAGCACGCAGGCTACAACCTGCAGAAGGCTACAGCCTTCTCTCGTTCTCCAGACTCTCCTGGAAGGGCGCTCCAACCCCCTTTGCTCTTGTACTAGCTAAGATACTAGTACGTAGGCACCGACCTACAATATTCTCTCCTCCAGGTACCACGTTTCATAAATTTTTAGAATGAATACTCCTGAAGCACAACACATAATTTGAAGGCCACATTTCATCAAATTTTCATACTGGACCCATAAATATCATTGAAGCACAAAACAGTCATCATCAATTTATGAATCACTGAAACACTGAAACCCTGTCAATAACACAGTCACCAGAACATAGAGCAGATAACAGAACTCTGCCATAACCATCAAATCCATCTACAACTTCAAATATTATCCTTCATAATGTACACGCTACTATAAAGAATCAAACCCGTGTACATACGCGCTTTTGCCAAAGAAAACCCGCGTACAGATCTAAAAATAATTTCTCATAACTTGCAGCTGTACCAGACATCAGTCATACTCATAATACTTACAGAACAATACATGCGTCAGTATGTAGATCTAGAATAAGCATCATAAAGATAGTTCATTTCAAACCATTTGATCCCGATCTCTCCTTAGATCTTGTTCTCCATCAACCGGTGAGATCCCTCCTTAGCTCAGATCAAGCAATGCATCATCAACCCATAACCTGCATACTGGATCTCATACTTCTTCAGATATTCAAGACTTTTCGGATGCACTTGCCTAATGATATTCTTCTCCTTTTATAGTCTTAGGCCTTGCTCAATACCACGGTCCAAAACCATAATAAATCAATACCAAGAGCCCAATACTTGGGATCAACACACTTGTCAAGTTATCATGGTCCGAAACCATAGGTTCAAATACCGAGGACTAACTACCACGGACCAAAAGTAAGCTTTCCGACATGTACGCGCTTTTCCGTGCATGAAACTGCGTGTATACCCTACTTGGTATATAGCGAACCTGCGTATACGCGACTTGGTATATAGTGAACCTACGTGTATACCCTACTTGGTATATAGTGAACCTGCGTATATATATTTTATTTTCATACTTGTAGTCTGATCATCAATTCCTTGCTTCTATCCTTCTGCACTATGATTTGTCATCAGTGTGATTTGCCATCAAGGACAACACTTGTCTCATAATGCCAACAATCTCCCCCTTTGGACTTGATGGCAAAGCTAACTTGTCACACTTAGAACTTGATCTTCTTGTTCCTTTGAGCTGTCTTGCATCCCATACATTTAGTCACATCTGTAGATTGATCTAGTTATATGTAAGTGAGATGTTCTTCTATGAGAGGGTTTCCATCAAGTACAACACATGCATCATAATGCCAACAATCTCCCCCTTTGGACTTGATGGCAACAACACCAAATCACTCTCCCCCTTTGACATCAAGGGCAAAGGGTGGACCAAGATGTTCTCTTTCCTTGATAAACATTCTGCTGTCCATACTCCCCCTGAGTACCTGCTGAAATCTCCAAATGTGCTCCCCCTTTGTATATGCCAAAGTGTACCAATCTGTCCATGCTCCCCTTGAGCACATGCTGAAGTCTCTGTTCTGCTGAAGTGAGCTGTTCATGCTCCCCTTGACTATAAGCAAGGTCTGCAAAAAGATGTTCTACAAGAAAGAACATGACTCTATACATCATAAGTGACCTTCCTAGCACCAAAGACTCATACATCCTTCACCCAACCAAGTGGGGATCAACCTCCCAACCAAGTGGGGATACATCAGAAGTTTACATATGACAACCAAGTTCATTACATGTTCATCCCAGGCATAGTGGGGAAACCAAAATAGGTTGTTACATGACCTTGACACCATAAAAGAGATACCACAAAAGAGATACATAACATAGAGACGAAATATCTAGAGCAAGACTTATGAAAGTCACCAATAACTGATATCGGCAGCATCTGTCAATCACCATTCAGATCAGCAACCAAGAGATCCTTCTGTTCTCCTTTTGGCTTTGTTCCACCTGAAACCAACAACAACTGTGAACTAGAACCAAAAGCTTCTAAGATAATGCCAACAATGCATCATTGGAAGTTTATCTTCTCCCCCTGAACCTGTTCTAGATGGTCTCTGTCAGGCCCATATCAGAATCTTCTCATTCTGAGTTTGACCCACTGATTTCCTTCAAATTATCATATACGCGACTGTATCCATATAAACAAGCGTATATATGCGGATATTCTTTATGAAACTCGTGTACAACCACTTCCATACAGCAACCTGTAAATGTCCTGTAACAAGGTGTGTCTGAACATAGATGTCAACTCCTCATTTTAAACATCATCATGAAATCATTCACATTATATGTGAAACCACCATAGCCACGAGATCTACATGATCCAAGTATCATTACTTGGGAACATCTGCATCAATCAACATATGTAAGTATCAACCCATCATCATATAGATAAGAACTCATCATCATGTCTCCAACAAGGCAACTTTGAGTAGTCATCCATGTATCAGCACTATGTATCTTGAGCTCAAGCTCTTTTGACAAAACTTCTTGATATCATCAACAGCAACAATCCTTATCCACATGAGTGCTTGCATCATAACTGTATGCATATGATGACAGCAGCATATGAGTGACTCATCATCAAGTGAGGAAGATGTGTATTCAAGCTTTGTACTTCTCCTTATCCTTATGAAGATCACCATGTAAGCACCATATATGCATCATCAAATAATCAACCATAAATCTGACCTGAACATCAACTATGTATCCCCAAGAATCATATGAGATTTTATCATGGACAACTCATAACCACATCATAGCAAGATATATCATTTAGCCATATAAGCATCATCACCAAGGACTATTAACAATAATGCCAACAATGAATTATTAAAGGCATATGCTCCCCCTCAACCTGTGCCATCTGTTAGATCTGATCATGCATATATCAACAATAAGCATCAAGACATCATCAAGTCAGGATCAAAACACTTCTAGACATCTTCAAGTATCAAAACATTTCCATACATCCTCAGCAGACTATAACTATTAATCAATAGAGTAGATAATAGACTGAATCATATCAGGTCCTTTTTCTGAGCCTGTCCCCACTGCTTTTCCTCAGACTGACATATACGCGACTTTGCAGTGTCTAACTCGCGTATATACACGACTTCCCTTTATGGAACTTGCGTATGAGATTCAGGATACTGAAGTTTTACACTTTCAGCTCCCTCTGAGTCTGTTATGTCTATGCTGTGCTGTATCTGAGTACATTGTGCTGTGCCACATCTTTTTGACTGTACTTCCTTCTTCTTCCATATCTTCAAGTGTGATGATGTTTTCTCCTTTTGGTGTGATGTCCGTCCTTTGTTCCTGCATTCCTTTGCTATATGTCCAAGTTTGTTACATGCATAACATCTTACATGTTTCATATTCCTCCTGTAGCAATCAGCAGCTTTGTGACCAAACATATTGCAAGCAAAGCAATATCCATTAAAGTACCTTGAATGTGATGATCTTTCTGCATGATGGTCTTGAACTCTTCTTCTTCCACATCTGGCTGCAACATGTCCAAGATTATGACATACATAACATTCAACATTATTCATAGGAGGAGTAAAAGATTTTCTTTGAAGAATTTCTTTCCTTGGTTGATGATGAGATTGACCTTTCATCTCCTTGTTGATCATTTTGGATTTCTCTTTATAGTTCCTTGCCTCACCTTGTGAACTAGATTCACCTTCAATAGATTCATGGAAGCCAAGACCAGTCTTTATAGCAGGAGATCTTTGACTACTAAGAATATCATCCAAGACTTTAGAACTATCTTGAAATCGTAAAAGCTTATCCTTTTCTTCTAATTTACCTTTCAAGATATTTACCTCAACCTGAAGCTGTTCTTCCTTTTCAAGAGATTGCCTTTTCAAATCTTCTTCAGCTTTCCTTCCTTCTTCCATTTGTTCCCTTAGTTTGAGAATCTCCTTTTCTTGTTCTTCATTCAGATCCTGCTGCATTTGACGAACTCGGAAGACACATTCCAGCTGGGATTTTAAGCTGATGACTTCGTTGTCTTGTTTTTCTATTGCTTGGTGTAGATCTTCATTCTGCTTCTTTGATTCTTCAAGTTCTTCCTTTAGTGAGAGGATCGTGGCTTCAAGACTTTCATAATAACTGGATCGATCTCTGAGCTCCTTGATTGTTGTGTTCTTTTCAATGACTTCATTTCTTAGAGATGTTGCTTCAACCTGCAACTTTTGATACTTTTCCTTGCATACCTTTTGATGAGCTTTTTGTCTAGTAACAGCTTCTTTGAGGGCACCACTCTTTATGTCCAGAAGTTTTTCTTGTTCACTAATTTTGTTTGTCAGCCTGTTAAATTATGCCTCTATTTGATATCTTTCTTGCTCACCCATAAGAGCAAATTCAGTAGTCTCACTATCACTTTCATCTTTTTCCAAAAGGAAAGATAGCTGGAACATCAGAGGATAGCAAATTCATACCCGAATGGTCATCTTCATTCTGAACTAGTTCTGAATCTGATTCTGAGTGTGAAGAGCTTCTTATACCTAATCCCCAATCGATTCTCCCACTATCATAGTTCTTCTGAGATGTCTTCTTCTTCTTATGAGCTTTCTTCTTAAGCTTCTTTCCCATTATTCCATGGATCTCCTTCAAGAGATCAAGCTTCTACCAAAGGACCTGCTCTGATACCAATTGTTGGAAATAATACTGAGAGGGGGGGGTGAATCAGTATTATCAGATCAATTAAACTTTTTCATTTCCATACTTAGATACATATACGCTACTTCATTCAAGGGAATTCGCATGTATACGCAGTTGTGTCTAAAGCAACTAGCGTATATCCAAAATACTTATGATTCAGTTAATCCATTAAATGTTGATCTTTAGTTAGTGCATCAGAACTTCATTAACCATATGAGCAATAAGCAGGTGCAGTAAAAACAGAACAGATCATCACACACAAGAAGCACACATGAACACCATGATATAAGGTGGAAACCCAATGTGGGTGAAAACCACCTGCTGCAATTCGTTTCTATCTTCCTTTATTAAGAAACTTCTTTTACAATGTACTGGTGCAGTCCTTTACCAGCACGCAGGCTACAACCTGCAGAAGGCTACAGCCTTCTCTCGTTCTCCAGACTCTCCTGGAAGGGAGCTCCAACCCCCTTTGCTCTTGTACTAGCTAAGATACTAGTACGTAGGTGCCGACCTATAATATTCTCTCCTCCAGGTACCATGTTTCATAAATTTTCAGACTGGATACTCCTGAAGCACAACACATAATTTGAAGGCCACGTTTCATCAAATTTTCATACTGGACCCATAAATATCATTGAAGCACAAAACAGTCATCATCAATTTCTGAATCACTGAAACCCTGTCAATAACACAGTCACCAGAACACAGAGCAGATAACAGAACTCTGCCATAACCATCAAATCCATCTACAACTTCAAATATTATCCTTCATAATGTATACGCTACTATAATGAATCAAACCCGCGTACATACGCGCTTTTGCCAAAGACAACCCGCGTACAGATCTAAAAATAATTTCTCATAACTTGCAGCTGTACCAGACATCAGTCATACTCATAATACTTACAGAACAATACATGCGTCAGTATGTAGATCTAGAATAAGCATCATAAAGATAGTTCATTTCAAACCATTTGATCCCGATCTCTCCTTAGATCTTGTTCTCCATCAACCGGTGAGATCCCTCCTTAGCTTAGATCAAGCAATGCATCATCAACCCATAACCTGCATACTGGATCTCATACTTCTTCAGATATTCAAGACTTTTTGGATGCACTTGCCTAATGATCTTCTTCTCCTTTTATAGTCTTAGGCCTTGCTCAATACCACGGTCCAAAACCATAATAAATCAATACCAAGAGCCCAATACTTGGGATCAACACACTTGTCGAGATATCATGGTCCGAAACCATAGGTTCAAATACCGAGGACTAACTACCACGGACCAAAAGTAAGCTTTCCGACATGTACGCGCTTTTCCGTGCATGAAACTGCGTGTATACCCTACTTGGTATATAGCGAACCTGCGTATACGCGACTTGGTATATAGTGAACCTGCGTGTATACCCTACTTGGTATATAGTGAACCTGCATATATATATATTTTCTTTTCATACTTGTAGTCTGATCATCAATTCCTTGCTGCTATCCTTCTGCACTATGATTTGTCATCAGTGTGATTTGCCATCAAGGACAACACTTGTCTCATAATGCCAACAGTTTACATTGTTAAAGCATTCGTAGTCTTTTTAGTTTTTGCATGTGTGAAGTGTGAAAAGAAAAGAAAAAGTATTTTTCTTCATAGAAGTTTCGTAGTAACCACGTAGAGATCTCTTTTCATCGAAGAACAAATGATTGCATTCATGTAGTTAGTTTTTCATTGATTTCTTTTGCGTCATACAAACACCATTGGGTTCACTTCCATTTATATCCTTGACTTAAAAAAACAGCCATTAAAATCAAGTGCTTAGTTAAAATAAACTAGAACTTTTGTATTTTCATCAGAATACGCCAACAAGTTTAGGTTTATTAGGGCCTTGGATTAGGCGAGAGGAGAGTTAACTCTCCAAGGCCGCTCTAAATTACAAAACATAGAAGTTTGATTAATGAGCGAAATCTAATAGCTTTAGGGAGACCAGGAAAGATCCATGACTGGGAGTAAAGCACGAGGGTTAGTGAACATAAGGACGAGAGATACCCCCTCTCTTACTTGTCAGATCCTACCTCACGACTGTTCCTGGCTTCTGATATGAGTTGGTGAGCATAGTTGCCTATCGTAGGAACCACACAGGTGGCTGTGAAGAGGAATCTCATGGCACTTGAGGTTGACATTGTATCACGTTCAATAGTACTTCTGGAGGGCACCCTTGCGAAGCTTGAGGGCTTGCACTGGCAAAGGTTGTTGTCTAGAGGTCAGTGTAACTACCTACGATACCTTCGCTAGTAGGCCTGGGTCATAATTACCCCAGTCTATTTTTGGAAGGCCCTTTTTATTAACTTTCTTGTATTTTGGTGTCCGGTCCTAATCACTTGGAGTGGAAATACTTGAGAGTTGTTTGATTACTGATATCTTTAGGGACATTTTAGTGAGTGTTCTGTGCTCCTAGTCAGCCTAGCTTTATAATTTTTGAGTCTTTAAATAGATCTTTTAAATAATTCAAAGTGGTTGAACAACCATCTTGACGTTCTAGGAGACTTCATGGGCTATCACCTACAAGTCCAGAGCCTTCTCCTAGAAGGTGTAGGAGCGATTCTACCAGTGGTTTTCAACTAGTGCCAGCAGGTGCATCGGAGATTGATCCTCCGCTTGGGGGCACTAGTTCAGAAGATAGACCTGGTACCAGTACAGAATTAGAGAGTAACACACCAATTCTTTCTCGAGTACTCTTCCAGTCAGAAGATAGTATCGAAGTAGAAGAGCTTTCAGAGTCGTTTGTGGCTCTGAATTCTCCTCTCCCTCCTGACCATCTAGACGTTTTGTTATATGTTGGAACTCCGACTCATAGGCCTTCGAGCCCAAGTTTACATACATCTATTCCTTCGATGACCACTGTTGGAAGCATGTTATCTATGACAAGTGTTGTGAGCATGCAGACTCCCATATAGGTACAAGGGGGAGGAACTATTTCCATCCCTTCTAATACTCCTAGCACAACTATATTTGGGTCTACTTCCATTCCGTCAATGAGTGGAATTTCTCAAGCTATTGCATCCAGTTTTGGATTTTTCCCTTTTGGAATGCCGTCTCAATGTATTCCTTCAGTTCCTTTGAACATACCATCAACAACCACTACATCCATGATGAGTGGATCGACTTCTTTTCAGCGTTTCCCATTTGGAAGTGGTCATATACCACATTCCAATCTGACAGTAGGGTCAATACCTTTTCCTTTTACAAGTCAAGGTAGTAACCCCTTCCAGAGTTGGACAAACCCTGTGGTTAGTGGGATAGGAGCTGGGAATCAATTTTTCAGCCAATAAGGGAATGTGTCATATTTTCAGTTAATTCGTTTTAGAGTTTTCCACCCTTTTCTAACACATGGAACCGTTATCAGGGGCTATCACCTCCTTTCAATACTTTGTTAAGGGCTAACTTCACTGCTTATTGAGGATTTTCAGTAGGAGTTCGTCAAACTCTGAATTTTCCTAGACCACAAGGATCACCTTTTGGTTCAGTAGGATCTATGAGTTACTTTGAGCAACCTGGTGCCTTTCAAAATCTAGGTCATTCTTTTTCGGACCTTTGGGAACCTGTTGTGACCACCAACAACCCCCCTCCTTCTTTAGTATTAGCAATAACACTAAAGAAGTGGGGACCCTTAGCAAAAAATCCAAAATTTTTTATAAAGATTTTTGTATTATACTCCTCAAAAAAAAATACATCGCACGGAGAAGAATGAAACATTTATTTATGAGAACAATAAGAAACCGCGAAGAAGCGGCGCGAAATTCATCGCATCGCATACATTAAAAAGTGCCCATAAATGAGAATCTTAAGAAATCTCTGATGGCCGATATGCGACATCCCATATTGTAGTGTCACATAAACAACACACTAATAACCTAACAAATTGCAGCGATCTGCGATGCTGCGATCTGCGATAAATGCGATGCTGCGATCTGTGTGATCTTGTGATAATGCAATCTGCCCGATTCTGCGATCTGCTCGATTCTCAGCATTTAAGAGAAGTTGTCCCTAAACCAAAATTGGGTGTGCGCCTAAAAAAGATTAATGAATGTACGCCAAAGTATTCATGAAGGACAATTTTGTGTTTTTCGAAGAGTCAGTTCACTGTGGGTGTCATGATTTTATACATTCGTAGAGCTTAAAGCTTTCATGTCAAAATTTATTATCATTACTCTTTTCCTTTGCATGAACTGGAGGAATAAAAAACAGGGAACAACATGAAGCAATGTGCATGGAACATCTAAGGAAAAAGCGCTAAAGGCGGAAAACGCACCAGAGAGGCCCAGATCAAAGGACGGAGGCAGTTTTTGATGCCCAATTAGCGATAGTGCTAATCGTGCATCGCTAAGAAAATTGTTCAGGAAGCAAAGTCCCTAACTTTCTTAGTCATCCACGAATCCGGAAACCGAGATAGCAAAAGCAGAAGAATTTTAAGAGGAATTTGGGTTGTTACAAAGTATACACGCAGTGAATTGGCCCAACCAAAAGATGATTCTCAAAAAATATCTTCTAGTTTACTAAAAAGTGGTGCTAGCGCTTGCCATTTCTATTTTCGTAGCACAAACAAAAGCAGAAGACGACCAGCCGACTCTTCCCAGTGAAATGTTGCATGCTTGCAGCAGTAAGGAGAAAATGCAGAAATAGTTAGAAATTAGATTCAATTTTTTAAGAAATAAGTTTGCTTAGATAAAGGACGGTCATTTAAACCATATCCGAAATTTATGTAATTAAGTTATTTAGTTAGCAGTATTTAATCCCTTGTCATGCATTTAGAGAAGGGTCCAGAAATTTGTCAAAAACTTGTCCCCAGAACATGCACTTCTGCACCCTCAGAGGAGGTTTTGATGAATGGATGGATCAAGGTTTATCAATGTTTTCATTTGATATCTACTACTGATGTTGCACTTCTGTACTCTTAGTAGATATTGGAACAAGGAGAGATAAATCATTGTTGCTTGAAGCTTATGAGTAGGACTTGTCATAAATGGTACTTTTATCTCTTGACCATTTCTGGTTATATTCTTAAAGTGATATACAGTTTTTAGTTGTTTATATATTATTGCATGAATGTGTGAGTTACCATTTGGCACTTTTGTACGGTGGAGTCATTTATTTATGCTTGATACATGATTAACTTATTATGCGATATGCTGTTCACAACTGTTTTGCCTAACTTTTTATGCAAAGTGGTTCATCTTAATTAATTTCCATTCTTATGATAGCTGAATGATCTTTATTACCAGTTATTGTTTGAAATCTCTTTAGATCGCATAATAGAAGAAATACATCCCGGGTTAGCATAGATTAGATGTGCTGTTCTCATTAGATTACAATATCATAGAATTAGATTAAAATAGCTTAGATTAGAATTCTTAGATTAGCATCATCCAACTCTGTACACACACACACCCTTAGATTGGGAAACTGGTCCCATTATCCCCAGTTGGACCCGCTATACCAAACGGATAAGGAGCTGCCAACCAAGGTCTGGACCGGGTGGGTATCCCCCTTGTTGTCGATTCGATTTTCGGGGCTTCAACTATTTGGCGCTAGAAGGAGGGCCTGAACTATTAATGGCACTTAAATCAAAATCTAAATACCATTCTGAGAGTAAATCGCCCTTATCATCTCCTCCGACTTCTCCAGTATATTTAAATCCAGAGTCGGAAGTCGCTCAAGTATCAATCGCTGCTACACAGCCTGATATTTCAGACCAATCTACCATTAAACCTCCTGGAGTCGCATCTCTCATTCACAAACTTCAGGGATTTTCCATTTCTCCTCAGAGGTCTGATAAATCTCAAAGCAGTGTGACTTCGCAGTACAATCCTGCTCATCCCCTAACGAGATTGAAAAGTGGAAAATTTGGCATCCAACCAACTGAGTTGCCTCTTCCCACCAGGAAAAGAGCAAGGAAATCACCACAAGAGTCTGATAGTGAGAATCTTTCGTCTACATCACCGATTTCAACTACCTCACTGCGAAGTCAACCACCCACACCTCCATTCCAAATCATCATCCATCCGTCTACCACAATCCCTCTTCAACCATCCACGATCATAGTATCCTCATCTTCCCAACCACAGAGATCATCTCCTGCACTTTTCTCTACTAGCAGCTCAACGATGGCCCAATCTCCATGGAACAACCCTGGGGCAGTCTTGATGCATGCACCCTTGAGCCCAATACCGGTCCATCCTGAGAAATGGCTGCCTAAATTCAATCCAGAAGCAAGCATGCTAGCAGAAGAACACATAAACAATTTCATGCTTTCTATCAATCTCAACGGAGTTACTAACGAAGATGCTGTTGTTCGACTTTTTCCCTATACACTGCAAGGGACAGCCGGGTCATGGTATTTTTCATTACCCTCCAGGTCTATCACAAGTTGGGATATCTTCCACAATCAAATCCTTATCAAGTTTGGTGATGACAGATCAACAACAACATTAATCAATGACCTATCCAATCTTAAGGCCTAAGGTAAAGAACCTATCAAAGATTTCGATTTACGGTTCAATAAGATTCTCAACAAAATTCCTACTGCTTCCCAACCAAGTGAAGAAGTATGATGTGAATGGTACATTACTGCTTTACCATCAAACATAGCAATCTTCGTGGATAGAGCAAATAAAACAACCTTAGTTGAAAACATGACAGAGGCGATAGCAGTAGAGAAACGCGTAATAGCCCTGGAAAAGAGATCCGCGATAGAGGAACGAAAGTCTAAAAGAGTCACCTTCAAAGAAGACTCCAGGAAGAAACAAGCAAAAGACCCTTTCGATTTGGAAGGATTGCAGAAAGTATTAAAGACCATGTCTAATGAGATGATTGACATAAAAAAACAAGTAGCAGAAACTTCTTTAAAGAATCCCTATAGAGCTTTTAAAAGAGGTCCTTCAATGGATGCAAAACCACCCAATGCCATCTCCAATGCTGAAACTGAGGAAGAGGAAGAAGAAGAAAGTGCCACTGAAGGGAAAACTGATGAAGATGAAGTTGTGGAATTACAAGGAATGTGGGATTTCATCCTCCCACAAGAAGAAGATCAAGAAGTATTTCCGGTTAGCACACGAAGCAAAAATCAGCTTGATCCTCCCCAAACTACCCCTAAGCAGAAGGGCGCAAGCCCTACAACAAAAGATAAAGTCGCAACAAAGAAAACAACAACTAAAGCGACTCAGTCTAGCCCAGTTCGAGTAGATCAAACAACTCCATCAAAAACACTGATAGTGTCGGATGAAATGGAGTACAATATTGTTGATGACATGAAAAAGACTAGGGCTAATATTACCCTTTATGAATTGAGCAAATTGAAGCATCAACAGAAGATAATGATGAAATAATTACATGCTGTGCCTATTGTACCTTTTCCTGCCACTGTACTCTCTCAAGCTTCCCATAACATGGGAAGACCTCCAACTAACGCGATCAATAAGATTGATCCAAATGATATCGCCTTGATTGGAGGAAGATCAAGATCTCACACTCCCCCGTTTCTTCTCACTTACGAGATTTTCAACAAAAATGTGCACAATTGTTTGGTAGATTCCGGTGCTTCTTCGAATATTTTACCCAGATCAATATGTGCTAAGTTAAATGTTCAACCACAAAAATCCGCATTGCGTATAGTTCAGCTTGATCGATCTCAAGTCAAAGTGATTGGTGAAATTAATCAAGTAACCATAAGATTGTCATCTAACCCGAAGGTATGTCAGGTTATTGACATTCTAGTGGCTGATATCCCAGAATTCTATGGCTTAATTCTTAGCAGGGATTGGTCTGAGAAACTCCACAGATACTTTGAACCGACTGGTCGCGCATGTGGTTACCCTACAACGGTAAACCGAATCAGATAAAGGTTGAATGAGAGTTACACCAGAAGTACATAGTAATGGAATTAGAGGGAGAAAATGAAGCAGTATCGTATAACAACAGTATCATAGGCAATTACTCGGTAGATTCTTTTCTCAGTAATTTCAATGCTCACCCATCACCTTTCTTATAAAATTCAGTTTTATCCCAAGTCGAAAATTTTTCCCAAACTGATAGTTCAAAGTGTGTTAATTTTGTAGATGAACCTGTAAATACATCTTTGTTTTGGAAATTATATTTCGATGGCTCTAAATCTAACGAAGGAGCAGGAGCAAGATGCGTTCTGATTAGTCCAGAAGGAAACAAGACCATGCTTACATGCAAACTCGAATTCAATTGCACAAACAATAGAGCAGAATATGAGGCCTTGGTGCAAGGCCTATACAAAGCAATCGGGTTAAACGTCAAGTATCTTCAGGTCTTTGGAGACTCTAAGACTATCGTCAAATAGGTACGTAACACTATACATTGCCTATCAGGTCATTTAAAACACTATCAATCTTTAGTACAAGTTCTGACTGAGCATTTCATAGCATTTAATATTTCTTCAATCCCGAGACTCCAAAATGCGAGCGCAAACCTTTTGGCTAACGTAGCCTCTAGGCTTATTCCCTCCAAAGATTTTAGTCCAGATAGATTCTCAATAGAATTAATCTTTAGACCATCCATCCCTGACAACATTACAAATTGGAGAGTATTCAATGACGATCCTGATATTGTAAATTTCCTCACTTCTGAAGGATCCTACTCCAATGAGATAATTGACGAAGACCATCATGATCGACAAACACAACAAAATAGCACTGATAATGCTATACCTAAATCAGTGGTTAAGTTAGGAGACTTGTACGATTTGAAAAATCGGTTTAAAAGGTCTACCAATTCAAAGCTCTACAGTTCAACTCTGAACTACGAATTAGTAAACCTAGGGACCGATGATAAACCACAAAACGTTAATCTAGGCATAGGCCTGGCCCCGAAAGAAAAACTGGCGTATATTCATCTTTTGAAACAATATAAAAATGTTTTTGCCTGGAATTACGATGAGCTGAAGACGTACGACACTTCTATCATTCAGCACACTATTCCTATGATTGACAACGAAAAACCTGTCCAACAGAAACTGAGAAAGATCCACCCTAATTTAGAAAATCAGATAAAAACTAAGCTAAGTAAGTTATTAAAAGCCAGAATAATTTTCCCTGTCAGACATTCCAAATGGGTCTCCAATATGGTACCCGTTAGGAAGAAAAACGGAGATATTAGAATCTGTATCGATTTTCGGAATCTTAACAAAGCCTGTCAAAAAGACAATTTTCCTCTTCCACCTATGGAATAGATATTACAGGCAGTAGCAGGCTCAGAACTGATGTCTTTCTTGGACAGATTTTCAGGATATAATCAAGTGCTAATGCATCCCAATGATTAGTTGAAAACCACATTCAGAACTAAATGGGGCACATACGCATATCGGAAGATGCCATTTGGTCTGATTAATGCCGGCGCTACATTTCAAAGAGCCATGGACATCGCATTTAAGGGTTTAGTCAATAAATCTGTAGTGATTTATTTGGATGATATAACAGTGTATTCCAAGAAGCGAGCTGACCATCTCAGAGATTTAAAACAAATTTTTCAACGATGTTTAAGGTATGGGATTTCACTTAACCCAAAGAAATCTTTTTTCGCATTAAGTGAAGGAAAACTTCTAGGATTCATAGTGTCAAAATCCGGCATTCACATTGATCCTGACAGAATCAAAGAAATCTCTGAAATATCCCTACCTCATAATAAAAAAGCCATGCAATCTTTCCTTGGTCAAATCAATTTTGTAAAGAGATTTGTCCCAGATTTTTCACGAATTGTGTCTCCTTTGCAAACCATGATTAAAAAGAATTCAACTTTCAAATGGGGTCAAGATGAACATGAAGCATTCAACCTGATCAAACAAGCTATTATTAATGCTCCATCTTTAGCAACCCCGAATTTTTCAGAATCTTTTGTTTTATATACATTTGCCTCAGAGAAATCATATGCTGCGATTCTAACCCAAGCAAATCAAGAAAAAACAGAAGCTCCAATTGCGTTTTTTAGCTCAAATTTACAAGGTGCTGAACTCAATTATTCGGACGTAGAAAAACAGGCCTATGCTGTTTTCAAAGCGGTCAAATATTTCAGACCTTTCTTACTCAAAACCCATATTAAGGTCATAGTACCATTTACAGCAGTAAGAAATCTTCTAGTACAGAAGGATATGGGCGAGAAAAGAGCAAATTGGATCACTGCTTTACAGGAATACGATCTTGAGATTCAACCAGCAAACATTATAAGAGGTCAAGGCTTCTGCAAAATGTTAGCTGGAGCATTGCAAATCCCTGAAATTTCATCCGAAGAGGTACAAATGTATGAGGTAAGCCTAAACGATGCAGAATCATTGTATGCTGATATCATTTATTATCTTAAGAACGGGTATGCTCCATCACACCTGGATCAAAATAAGAAAAGAGCTCTGAGATTGAAAGCTAAACAATATCAGCTCATAAATGATATTCTTTTTAAAAAAAATTATGATTCTGTTCTTCTTAGATGTCTTGAAAAAACTGAAGCCGAAAAAGTTTTGCAGGAACTCCATGATGGACCAGCAGGTAGACACTATGCTGGAGATGCTACTGCACATAAAATTTTACGTGCAGGATATTACTGGCCTACGCTGTTCAAAGATTCACACAGTTACGTGAGGAAATGTCAAGTCTGCCAAACAACTGCTGGAAGACAAAAGAAGCCGTCCCTGCCACTACAACCGGTGAACATCGAGCAACCATTCAGCCAGTGGGGCTTGGACATAATAGGTGAGATCGTTCCACACTCTTCTAAGCAGCATAGATACATCCTCATGGCAACAGATTATTTTACTAAATGGGTAGAGGCAGTTCCTCTCAAGACAGCTAATTTTGAAAATATTATCGAATTCATAGATCAATTTATAATCACTAGGTTTGGATTTCCAACAGCTTTAATGTTTGATAATGCATCATACTTTTCTGGAAATGCAATGACTGAGTTTGCACTTAAAAGAGGATTCAAACTAAAATATTCGGCCAATTACTATCCGCAAGGTAATGGGTTAGCTGAGTCAACAAATAAAAACCTAATCAGGATTATTAAAAGAACAGTTGACCAGAACCAAAAGAATTGGCATAGAGCTTTGGTAAATGCTTTATGGGCAGATAGAATAACAAAGAAAGCTTCGATCGACACTTCCCCCTTTAATTTAGTTTATGGGAAAGAAGCGGTTCTTCCAACTCACTTAGTCATTCCCTCTTTGTCTTTAATAAAATACATTGATGAAGTACCTACTTCCTCCATACAACTAAGACAAATGGAAATAATCAAATTAGAAGAGAAATGAGAACAAGCTAAGAGAAACCACGCTCATCATCAAGTGCTAATAAAATCCTCTTTCGATTCAAACAAAATGACTAGAAAAAAATTTTAGATGGGAGATTTAGTTTTAAAATGGGATAAGGCTCATGAAGAAAAGGGCAAACATACAAAATTTCAAAAGATGTGGCTTGGTCCTTTTTAGATTGTTGAAGTCATAGGTCCATCAATGTTTGTCTTACAGGATCTAGCATGTAGAAGGGATTCTTTGCCTGTTAATGGTCAAATCCTTAAAATATATTTTCCGTAGAAGATTATTCTTCTATTTTGTAGAATAGTTTTGTTTTTCTTTTCTTTTTTATAATAAAACCGGTTGTTAATGGTTACTATTGGTATTCACGAAAAGACATTAATTCTCTTTCAGATTTTGAGCTTTTCACTTGTATAAATAGGAAATTTTTGAAAATCTGATCTTTATTATTGACAGATACAGTTAAAAACTTTAGCCTAGATATGATATTAGTTTCAACTTCAAAAACTTTGATGAAAGGAACCTTTAGCGAAGGAATTGTTTTATATCAGCCCAATGAAAGGTATCAATAACAAAATAAAGATTCTCTGTAAAACTGTTGTTTTCAAACTCTATTATTGTCGTGCAGAGCTTTCTTAAGGAAAACAATGATATCCTCCCTGTTAAAGAAAATCGCAGCGTTCAGAGGGACAATCCAAGAAACACTATATCTCAAAGAATAAGAGGTCTCATCATGAGCCAACTTATCATGATCACAGATATTATAACTTTGCTGACTTTGCCAAACACTGTCCATCAAAACAGGGAAATGACTCAAGATTATTGAAATCAAAAGACAAGGGTCTCATCACGAGCCAGCTTGTTCAGCAAAAGTGTAAATCAATTGAATGACTGTGTCATAAATTGGCTACCAAACCAAGACATTGTTCTTTAAGAATAAAAAAGGAAAAAGTGTCAAAATAGATTTTTCTTTGAGGGTTGTAGATAACCTTAAACAGGATAAAGGATCATTGCTGGGTAATAGGTAACCCTGTCGAGGCTATGGACGCCTGTTGGCAGCAAAGGCTCTACCTACGGCAAACGGGCATATTTTAAGGTTAGCACACAGAGGAGACTTTATTTTATCTTTACATGACCAAGTAATGGCTGATATAGATACAAGGACAAGCCTGAGGAAGCAAACAATTAGAAAAGAAAGAAGTTGAAACAAAATATCATTGATAGAATAAGGCATAATGTACTCTATCTGTCCATAACAAAGTTTAGATTTATGAAAATTTTTCTGTTTTGGAAGTTTAAAGAATTCAATAGAAAAGCAGAGATAACTGGTTCTTCCAAGTGAATCGCCATTGTTGTGACCACCAACAAGCCCCCTCCTTCTTTAGTATTAGCAATAACACTAAAGAAGTGGGGACCCTTAGTAAAAATCCAAAAATTTTTATAAAGATTTTTGTATTATACTCCTCAAAAAAAAAATACATCGCACGGAGAAGAATGAAACATTTCTTTATGAGCACAATAAGAAACCGCGAAGAAGCGGCGTGAAATTCATCGCATCGCATACATTAAAAAGCGCCCATAAATGAGAATCTTAAGAAATCTCCGATGGCCGATATGCAACATTGCATATCGCAGCATCGCATAAACAACACATGAATAACCTAACAAATTGCAACGATCTGCGATGCTGTGATGCTGTGATCCGTGATAAATGCGATGTTGCGATCTGCAATAAATGCGATGCTGTGATCTGTGCGATCTTGCGATAATGCGATCTGCTCGATTCTGCGATACGAGTCACAAAAATCACCCATCGCAAATTCTCCTCGGCTCAGCATTTAAGAGAAGTTGTCCCTAAACCAAAATTGGGCGCGCGCCTAAAAAAGATTAATGAATGTACGCCAAAGTATTCATGAAGGACAGTTTTGTGTTTTTCGAAGAGTCAGTTCACTGCGGGTGTCATGATTTTGTACATTCGTAGAGCTTAAAGCTTTCATGTCAAAATTTATTATCATTACTCTTTTCCTTTGCATGAACTGCAGGAATAAAAAATAGGGAACAACATGAAGCAATGCGCAGGAAACATCTAAGGAAAAAGCGCTAAAGGCGGAAAACGCACCAGAAAGGCCCGGATCAAAGGACGGAGGCAGTTTTTGATGCGCGATTAGCGCATAGCACTAATCGCGCATCGCTAAGAAAATTGTTCAGAAAGCAAAGTCCCTAACTTGCTTAGTCATCCACGAATCCGGAAACCGAGATAGCAAAAGCAGAGGCATTTTAAGAGGAATCTGGGTTGTTACCAAGTATACACGTAGTGAATTCACCCAACTAGAAGATGATTCTCAAAAAATATCTTCTAGTTTACTAAAAAGTGGTGCCAGCGCTTGCCATTTCTATTTTCGTAGCACAAACAAAATCAGAAGACGACCAGCCGACTCTTCCCAGTGAAATGTTGCATGCTCGCAGCACTAAGGAGCAAATGCAGAAATAGTTAGAAATTAGATCCAATTTTTTAAGAAATAAGTTTGCTTAGATAAAGGACGGTCATTTAAACCGTATCCAAAATTTATGTAATTAAGTTATTTAGTTAGCAGTATTTAAACCCTTCTCATGCATTTAGAGAAGGGTCCAGAAATTTGTCAAAAACTTGTCCTCAGAACATGCACTTCTGCACCCTCAGAGGAGGTTTTGATGAATGGATGGATCAAGGTTTATCAATGTTTGCATTTGATATCTGCTACTAATGTTGCACTTCTGTACTCTTAGTAGATATTGGAACAAGGAGAGATAAATCATTATTGCTTGAAGCTTATGAGTAGGACTTGTCATTAATGGTACTTTTATCTCTTGATCATTTCTGCTTATATTCTTAAAGTGATATACAGTTTTTAGTTGTTTATATATTATTGCATGAATGTGTGAGTTACCATTTGGCACTTTTGTATGGTGGAGTCATTTATTTATGCTTGATACATGAATAACTTATTATGCGATATGCTGTTCACAACTGTTTTGCCTAACTTTTTATGCAAAGTGGTTCATCTTAATTGATTTCCATTCTTGTGATAGCTGAATGATCTTTATTACCATTTATTGTTTGAAATCTCTTTAGATCGCATAATAGAAGAAATACATCCCAAGTTAGCATAGATTAGATGTGATGTTTTCATTAGATTACAATATCATAGAATTAGATTAAAATAGCTTAGATTAGAACTCTTAGATCAACATCATCCAACTATGCACACACACACCCCCTTAGATTGGGAAACTGGTCCCATTATCCCCAATTGGACCCACTATACCAAACGGATAAGGAGCTGCCAACCAAGAACTGGACTGGGTGGGTATCCCCCTTGTTGTCGACCCGATTTTCGGGGCTTCAACAAAACCCCGCCCGCTCTGGATGGAATTCCCAAGGTCCCCCACGACTTCCTTTTCTGGCCACACTTAATTTTCCAGACTTAACTAAATTGACGAATGATGCAATTAGGTACAATACAGCTTGGCCTCCAGTCCCAACTAAACTTCCCTCGAATATTCCAAAGTTCAAAGGGAAGATTGGTGAAGACTCGGGAGACCATGTGACCATGTTTCACTTATGGTGCTCATCCAACTCCCTGATAGATGATTCGATCAGGTTGAGGTTATTTCAGCACACCCTGACCGGACATGTGTCCAAATGGTATATATAGATGCCCGGGGGAAGCTATACTTCTTACGCTAATTTGGCTAATATCTTCTTGAACCATTTTCAGTTTCCTGCTTGCTATGAAGCTGGAACTGAACTTCTAGGTAACTTTCAGCAAGACACCGCAACTCACATTTCAGATCACATCCAGGAATGGAGAAGGAGAAAAAGGCTTATCAAAGCCAAATTTCCACTAGAGTTCCTTCTCGAATGGTTTCTCAAATCATTACAACCTCAGATCTCAAAGAATGTTTCTCTTTCTAGTGTTCATTTGGAAGGATGTTTCTCTTTCAAGCCCAGCAATTAGAACTGATATATTCTCAGTCTGGGACTCTTTAGAAAATCCTACCTGATGATCCTAGATCTAAGGTCAATTTAGCCAAATTGAAGCTAGGCCCTAATGCCGATAGTATAGTTGGATCAATTGACATGAATACGGTGAACCTTTTGAATAAATTGTAGTAGTTGTCTCTACAAACTGCTTCTTCTAACCAAGCAACACCATTTACACCTACACCTTCCCAACCTACCTCTATAAACACTTTCTAGACCTCTAACCCCAAAGGAAATCAACAATCTGATGGGAAGAAGAAGGGAGGAGGTAAGAAGAAGAACCAAGAAGGGAAAGGCAATGCAAACACACCCGGAAACGATGTTGGTGAGGGTAGAAAAGAGTCCAAGAAAAAGATTAAGTTTTCATGCAAGTTATGCAATGGAGATCATTTGACTCACCCCTGCCCTAAGATACAAGATGCTCACCGCCTATTAGTGCAACAAGGGTCCTCTAGCTCCCAAGTTGTTCTAACTAACCCTTTCCCCAAGGGCATCAATTACTTGCTGGTGCAAATTCGAACGCTGGTACCTGCGCAGGGGGTAACCAGGAAGGGGAAAATTCCTCAAACGTTTATATGATGAACTCTCATGTCGATGTTGCTATGCAAGCACACAACTATGGTGAAATAGAAACATCTAAGGCTAAATCTGTTCTTGAAACCACAGACCCACTTCATATTGAGCGACCCTCTGCTAAGTCTATACCTCGAATACCGAAAGGTTTCGCAAAGTGCTCGATTATTAACTCTAATGCTATGGTAGCCCATAACTACTCGATTGTAGAAGATATGGCTCAAAGTCCTTGTGCTATGTCTACTTTGGAGGTACTCCAGTCGTGTCCTACTCAGAGAAGTGCTTTTCTTTCGGCATTGCGGCAGTGGATCCAAATAATTATTTAGTGCTCACTTTTGATATGTTGAATGTCAAAAAGAGACTTCCTCACCATATGGCTTTCTAGACAAAGTCCACTTACCGAAAAATCAATATTTTCGGACAATTATAGATGAGGGAGTTTCCACATGTATAATGTCTATGTCATGTTGGAAGGCCATTGTGTTACACAAAAATATCGTCACCATGATTATTTGCAGTCAATATGGGTCTATCATCACTTGTACTATCCTCCTAAGCAAGTCTTAGACCTCAGCTCTTCAAGTCAAGCTTTGAAAATGGGAGAAAGACATTGAAAATCAATGAAACTCTAGTGCCGTACTTTCTCTCACTGTCACCTACGGTCCCGCACCTTCTGTTTACAAAAACTGTGGACCTGCCCGCTCTGTCCCTAAAGATGTAGGTGTGGACCCCTGTGAAAGTCAAAAGGCGCAAGTTTTATCTTAAAATACTCACTTTGGGTTAATTCTAGAGGATTCTAGAAGGAATTTTGACGTGGATTGTTTGCTCTGAGGTGGTTGATGCATCCCAAAAGAGAAGGATCTAATCCCTTGATGAGAGGAGCTATCCCTTTGAAGGAGGGATTTATCCCTTTGAAGGAGGACCTAGTAACCTCCCTCCATTGCACTATAAAATCAGGCATTGGGCTGGTTGCTGGAGAGGTTAGAAGCTGAACATTTTTGAGAGTAAATGTTGGTGAAATTAATACTTCCTAGTTGAGCTTAAGAGGAGAGATCACATACCTTTTTGGCTTCATTGGGAAGAGAGTGAAACTTGTCAAAGTAGAGGAGACTTCTTGCTGGACCTTTGGGAGGAGCTTGTACAGCGTCAAGGCACAGGTTGTAAAGTTCTTCTTCTTTTGAATTAATACAATCAAACTCATTTTTCTCAACAAGTATCTCATGTTATTTGTTTCATGGACTCCTTGACGTTCATGTTGAATATGTTTTATGATATTGGCTTTTCAGGTGCTATTTAATTTGTTTGCCTTGTTTGTGTTTGCAGATTCATGACAAAGGAGCTCATTTGGATCGAAGGAGAGAGGGCATCCACAAACTTGCGTTGGACCTAAGGTAGGCCCTAAAAACACTTGTTTGCCTTTGTTTATTAAAGCATATTTAGAGAAAGATAGTGTCTGGTTGGTTTTCCTGTCATTAGATCTTCTTTAGATTCTAGGAAGCTCTATCTTGTCCTCAAGATCGACTTATTTCGTGTGACAAAATGGTGACTCCACTGGGGACTTGATTGTTTTCCTTGTTTTTACTTTGACCTGAGAAACTGTGTTTTTGTTTTTGTTTTTGACTTGTTGTGTGTAAAATTGGGTAGAGTTTGTATATCCAGGGTTATTTTTCTTTTTTCATAGCTTTGGGAGAGGACCGCACCCTAGCCTTTTGACAAAGTGCGTACCTATCCACACCTTTTCTTTTAGCACAGAGCGGGACCGCACCTGTGTTAACTATGGGCCTGCGGACCCTGTCAAAATTTTGAAAAACCTAAGATTTCCTCTGTTAGTCAGCTTAGTTTTTGTTTAGAAATTGTTATCCACTGCCTAGACCTGCATATAACTTGTCAGAAGCTTTCCTTAGGTTGATTTCATTAGTGTTAGGGTTTTAGGTGAAATTCCTAGGAGTTTTTCTTGTGGGGCTTGTTTTTCATTTTGGTTGTGTAGTGGCTCTGAGCTTAGAAGCTGTAGGGACTTCAGATCACCTTAGTGTCTACCAGCCTTCTTATGAGTTTGTCCATTTATGAAATCTCCACTTGTTGAGGAATCCGCTTTGAGTTTTCTCTTTACAAAATTTCGAAAAGCTTGTGTTTAAAATTTTGGATTTTCATTTTCAAAAAGAAAACAAAATTGGTTGTTCTTGAGTGATTTGTGATTTTGCATAAATTGGTCCTTAGCTTATATCTAGCTAAGTAAAACATCCTTAAAAAAGACATCTAGTAGGCTTGACTTCAAATAGGGTTTTATAGTTTATAGATCTCAAAGTTAGTCATTTCCATAGTTTTGAGTGTTTTATAAAAAAAATAAAAAATCTCTTTTGGAAAAAGTTTGTTTTTTGTAGTGGTTGAGTGCTTTGAGGCGAAAAGGGAAATTTTTGTGAAGTAACTAGTTGTCTTGTTTTGAGTGCATTGGAAAGAATAAAAGCTCTTCTTTTAATTTGTTTCTTAAGAAGGATTTGTGTTTACAAAGTATTTGCATTCTCAAACTCTTTCTTAGTTAGAAGTTCATCGAAGAGAAAAAGATTGTTTAAATCATCTTAGGTGCATTTTTAGTGATTTTGAGTCGAGTCTTCATACCACGAGTTTCATCTCCGCAACTTTTGACTTAAACAAAAACCAATAAAAATAACGCTTAAAGTAAAATTCATCTAGTAACATTTTTATTTCTAGTGCTCTGATACACCAACTTAGCTTAGGCTAGTGTCTTGGAGTAGGAGAGTAATTAACTCTCCAAGACAGTAAAAACAAACAAGTAGCTGTATCTTGTGGTAGGGAAGAAATCAAATTGTTTCATTTATGCTCTGGGAAAGCTCCTCTTAAAGGAGAAGCACGAGATCGTGTCCGAACCAGTGTGGGAATCAATCCTTTCTCATTGGGAACGATACCAAATATTCACGTATTAAAAACGATAAACCTTGAATTAACCATTGTCGAGGAGCCTGGGGTCACTTGTTGGTAAACCTTGGATTATGTCAAGGAGCCTTCAAGGGGATTGAGCTTGCTACTCTGCCCTTGCGTGCGTATCGAATCGTAGACTGTTCCCCCAGGTATATTTGTTTCAGTTGGTAACCTTAGTGGCCATATTCTTTAGGATTCTTCCTAAGGTGTCAGTGGTGGGAAGATCCCACTGTACCTGGAGCAGACGTCGGCTAGACTCACTTGGATTTTCTGGGGTTTCTCTTCACTTGAGATGGTTAAGTGGAGGAACTTGTGCCAGTCTATTCATTAAGCAGGTTGCCGGGGTAACTGTTCCAACCGCCATTTCTGTATTGAACTCGGCGACGTTGGATTTCATCACCAACTAGTATTTTCAGTACGGAAAGTTACTGTTTGTGTGTGTTTGATCTCCTAGATTCTTTAGGTGTGTGATTCAAATTTGTTTGGTTCTTTAGAGACTTTAGGTGGTTTTCATTGAGATTTTACTTTGTTTGCATGTGAAGTAGTTAAAAGTTTTTAACCGTGGCTAAATTACCGAGGAAGTTCCGTAGACTTCAGGGCCAACCTCCTGAGTTTTTAAACGTGACTGAGTTACTGAGGAAGTCCCGTAGACTTCGGGGCCAACCTCCTGAGGAAGTCCCGAGCCAGCATGAAGGCTTGAAAGTCCTCGTAACTCCTAGAGACAGTAGAGTTGGGTCACCTGAAGAAGGAGAATCTTCTTTGATAGTACATCCTGATTTTCAAACGTTAGTGGCAGATTATAATCCACAGTCAGTGTCTATTTCCGAAGTGACTGGTAGCTTTTCATCTACTAGTGATATAGGTGAGGAACCTGAAATATCCGAGCCTGAAAGTGAATTTGCTGCTACTCTGACATCAGAGTTTGTTTCTCCAGCTTCTAGTGGTCCTGGTTCACCTAGGGTAGAAAGAGTAATCACCCAAGATCTTCCTTCTGGACTTATTGCTATTGAAAAACTTGCTACTCCAGAAGAAGAAGTAGGCATCCCTATCCCTAAAAATCAACCTGTTATTGAGCTAAGGGAGCGTGAATCAATTTTTTACAGTCCACCTAGGAGCAGTACTTGGTATCTTTCTTTGACTAATTTTTTAGACAACTCAGGGTTAAGTTTTTCACCACCTCACGTTCCTTATCACCCAACACCTAGAGGTTATTATCCTCCGTTAAATATGTCAAGACAGTCGTCCGTGTTTACTCAATTGCCTGAATCTTTTTTGTACGGCGGACCTTCTATTCCCTCTGGGTATCAGTCCCTTTCTGGTACTTTTTCGGGAGCATCTCCTCAACCCATTGAGCAAGGGTTGTTAACTGGAATAAATTATACTAAGCCGTTGAGTGTAGAAGACATTCTCATGATGTCAGGTTCTATTCCCAATCCTCAACCTCAAGGTGGCCAGTTACCGCCTGGGGGGCAGCCTCAATTATCGCCTGGGGGGCAGCCTCAATTATCGCCTGGGGGGCAACCTCAAGGTACCCACTTTGCATCTAGGGGGCAAGCTCAAGGACAGTACATACCTACGGGACAGTACGTTCCTCACGGTCAACCCCAGACTCAATATGTACCCCAAGGTCAACCCCAGTATCAATTTATACCTCAAGGTCAATGCTAGTATCAGTACGTGCCTCAAGGGTATCAACCCCAAGGTCAGTACTCGAACCAAGGCTTCCAACCACCCTCCGGTCAAACGTATGTTCAAGGAACGGGAAATGTACCTTTCAATTATCAATCCTACCCTCAACCCGGTTATGGTCCTCAATATTCTCAACCTGTTATGGGTCAGTACCTCGGAATGAATATAGTGTGGGATCCATCCCAAACTCAACAGGTGTTGCAGCCAAATGTACAGTTGTCATCTCAAACTGGACAACCCTTAGTTTCTGGTACACCCCAGCAACTAGTCTAGTCTAACATTCAAACTTCTGTACCTTCGGTAGTTTCTCAGCCTGGGCCTAGTACGCCTTGTACTCCGCCTCAAACAACTGCTACAACTACCGCAACATCTGTTCGATCTACCCCACCTACTTCCGGAGTATCGATAGCTCAGGTTTCTACTGTTCCTTTATCTACTCCTCAGACATCTTTACCACCGTCTGGATCCACGATTCAAACTTTGGTTCAGATGCTTGTAGGACAACCTGGTTCAAGTACGGTTGTCACAAGTCAACCACAATTTGCTTATCAACCATACCAGGGACAGTACCAATTCGGTCCTACTGTGCAGCAGCTAGTCTATCAGTATCAACCGTACCCTGGGTACACTTATCAACAACCTCAACAACCCCAGTACGGTCTGGTTAATCCTGGTTTTCCAGGAGGATACAATATCCCAAATGCAATTCCTATTCCTAGTTATCCTGGATATCCTCCTTCTGGGGCTGGTCTCATGACCCGGAGTTTTAGGGACACTAATCGTCAGTTACCGTTTATCGCAACTTTGGACTCACCTGATTTTTCGCACCTAACGAATGATCCCATTAATTATCTTCTGTTTTGGCCGCCAATGCCGAATAAGTTGCCCAGTGACATTCCTAAGTTCGAAGGTAAATCAGGAGAGGACCCGTCAAACCATGTGATGACTTACCACCTCTGGTGTGCGTCTAACTCCATTTCAGATGATTCAATCCGTCTTAGACTTTTCCAGCGCACTCTAATTGGTCTCGTGGCCAAGTGGTACATTGAGTTACCGCGAGGCACTTTTTATAATTTTAGTCAGTTAGCTACCTCGTTTTTAACTCATTTTCAGTTGCCAGTCCGATATGACAATGGCACGGAATTGTTAACTTCGTTAAAACAATCGACGTCCACTTACATTTCAGATCATATTCATGAGTGGAGACGTCGACGGTGTTTAGTGAAGGTTTTTATTTCGGATCAGATCTTGGCCGAGTGGTTTGTAAAATCTTTGTTGCCAAAGATCACTGAAGATGTAGCTAAAGCCGGAGTTGTTACTAAGGAGCAAGTAATTGCTCAAGCATAGTACCTTGACTTGGTCTATACTCAGTCAGGTACGTTACACAAGAAAATCCCCGATCTTCCCAAGAAAAATCAAATCGCTGCAGCTCCTTCGGGATCTCATGCCGCTGATGGTATGATTGGTATGGTTAACACTAAAAGTAAGAAGAAGTCTTCCAAGAATTCTTCTCCTATCATAACCTTGCCTGATTCCTCAACAGGAGATTCTTCTGCAGAGATTTATGCTGATATTCATGTTGTAGAGTCATCTACAGCCAAATCAAAATCCGGTGGGAAGAAGAAAGGAAAGAAGAAGAATAAAACGGACAAAAATTCAAAGGAGAAACCTGAAAAATCGGAATCCAATGATGAAAAGCGCAAACCTCGTTATCCTTGTCTCATTTGTGACGATGAACATTTTACAAGAGACTGCCCTCATCGTGCAGAGGTTGCGAAAATTTTCAAAGGTTCCCAAACTCCAGCTGTTTTGAAGGATCCTTTTCCAGCTCAAGACAGTAAGATGATAGGTTCGTCCTCGAGTGCCAATGAAGAACCCATACTGATGATGTCCCATGTTAGGATTGCGACTCGATCGCAAGATTATGGTAGTAAAAGTCCTGTTGATGGTAAAGAAGCAGAATCTTCTCATTCTAATCCATCAACCTCGGCTCCCGGTTCTGATCCACTACAGATCGAGAAACCTAATCCAAACTTGGTAATTAAACCGCCCGCCAAGGGTATACTTTGAAAGTCAGCTTTCAATCCACATGCGAGAGCGGCTCAGAATTATAACATTGTTGAGGATTTAGCTGTTTCACCCTCAGCAATGTCGGCTTTGGAAGTGCTGCAATCGTGTCCAGCACTACGTAAATTACTTTTGTCGGCTATAGGAGCTGTTGACGTTCAGGACTCGAACCTAATAATTCAATCTAGAAAATAGTACATCGCGTTTGCCTCATCAAATGGCTTTCCAGATTCTAGTGATAGTCAAAAACAGGCCTATTCATCAGACTGTGATTGATGAGGGAGCCTCAACGTGTATTATGTCGATACAGTGTTGGAGATTGCTTGGTTCTCCTTCGCTAAATCAATCCCCGACGATTCTAAAGGCCTTTGATGGCCGTGGGTTTCATCCTTTTGGCATTCTATAGGATTTGCCTATAGGGGTTGAAGGAAAAACCGTTAATCTAGATGTGGAGGTGGTTGATGCCCCTCTAGATTACAACCTTCTCTTGGGTTGAAATTGGTCTTATGCTATGACAGCGGTCGTTTCATCGGTCTTTCGAGTAATAAAGTTTCCACATAATGGAAAGATCGTAACAATAGACCAGTTGGCTTACTTTTCATCCGACCTAGCCTCTTCGGAAAGTATTCAGCATGTCGGTAAAACGACTATCCCATATAAGGATGTTGGAGTAGGACTAGTTAAAGATGACGGTTTACTGGGAACTTTTCCTTTTCCTCCGATCAACGCATCACCTTCTTTTTCAACTATTCATATGATTACATCAAACACCATTGTTTATGATGATCCTTGGATCATTCCTTCTGAATCTGAGATAGACTCTTTTGGTGATGTCATGCCTTTGAGTCCATATGAAATTGCGTATCAGGCCATGCAATCATTTACTGACCCATTTTCAACCGAAAATGACTTCATGAATGTGGTCCATGAGGAATCACTTTTCACATCAAGCTCGGATTTAATCACATTTTCTGAACTTGTTCGCTCTGATGAGAAAATTCGTGAAATCCTATGTGTAGATGATTTACCATGGGAAGATCTCCATCACCGATCTTCGTTTTTACCCAAGAATGATCGTTTTGAAAATGATTTCTCATCAATTTTTACAACTGAATATGTCGAGGAACCTCAGAATCCAATGAAACATCCTGGTTCAGAATTAAATTTGGGAAACATCTCTCGAAATATTCCTATTGACATTTCGGTTAAGCCCAGAATTGTTGAGAACATTCATATAGGTGCCTTGTGTACAGATGACGAAATTCAGATATATAAGGCCCTATTTCAAGAATTCCGTGACGTGTTTGCCTGTTCCTATGAGGAAAAGCCAGGAATTGATCCCGTGATTGTTGTTCATGAGATCAAGACTTACCCGAACGCTAAACCCGTCCGGCAATGTTTGCGTCAGATTCATCTAAGAAAAGCTGCTTTAATTAAAGCAGAAGTTGAAAAATTAGTGAAAGCAGGTTTCATTTATCTGATCCCGTTAACGGATTTGGTATCGAATATTGTTCTAGTTAACAAAAAGCAGGAACAATAAGAATATGCATCGATTATAGGGAAATTAATAGAGCCTATCCAAAGGACAATTACCCAACTCCCTATATCGATCAAATCATTGATGATTGTGCCGGCAGCGAAATATTCTCCTTCATGGACGGTTTTTCTGAATACAATCAAATCAATATTCTACCTGCCGATCAACCAAAAACGACTTTCATTTGTCCATGGGGGACATTTTCTTATTGCAAGTTACCTTTTGGGCTCAAGAATGCCAAAGAAACTTTTCAAAGGGCCATGTCTTATGCGTTTCATGACATCAAGCACATTGTGCAACCGTATCTCGATGACTTGCCTGCTCATTCATTACATCGAGCTGATCACCTCGTCCATTTACGAGCAATCTTTATGAGGTGTAGGCATTATCGGATTCAGTTGAACCCACAAAAATGTGTTTTCTGTATAGAAATGGGTCGATTGCTGGGGTTTGTAGTTATGAAAGCTGACATTCACGTCGATCCCTCGAAGGTCGAAGCTATTGTCAAATTGCCTCCTCCTTCGAGTCTTCGCCAACTCCAAAGTTTGCAAGAGAAAGCAAACTTTTTACGACGATTCATTCCTAACTACGCCGAGGTTACAAAGGGTTTAACCCGGTTGTTGAAACAGAATACTCCATTCTATTGGGATGAGATAGCTCAGAAATATTTTGATGCACTCAAACACGTGTTGACCCATGCACCGTTATTGCATCCTCCCAACTACAACCAGGATTACTTCTTGTATCTCGCCGCCTCTTATTCCACCATTGGAATGGTCTTAGTTCACGAAGATGAATTCGGAACTGAACATGTGATATATTACCTTAGTCGAACTTTAAATCCAACTGAGCTAAAATAGTCACATGTGGAGAAATTGGCATTGGCAGCCGTTCAAGCTGTCCAACATTTTCGTCACTACATTTTAGTACGTAAAACTACAGTAATTTCGAATTGCAACCCTATGATCTAAATTTTGACCAAGAAATTGCTAGGGGGCAAGTACTCTAAATGGATGGTTATCCTGCAGGAGTTCGACTTGGAATTTGAGAAATCCAAGTCTAAGAAATCTTTAGTTTTTGCGGAATTAATGTGTGACTTCCCGCGTGCTGACACGGAAACTGTGGTCGAGGAGCCCATTGCGGACGAATCCTTGCTTCTAATTATCACTTTAGATCCATGGTATGGGGATATCATCATTTATCTCCAGACCCAATCCTTTTGGCCAGAAATTTCAAGGTCAGAACGTCGGAAAATTCGATTCCAGTCCCAACAATTCAGGATTATTGGAGATACTCTTTATCACCGTGTGGCGGACTTTGTGTTTCGACATTGCTTAACTCATGAGGAAGTTGAAAGGGTTTTAAATGACTGTCACTCTGGAGCGTGTGGTGGTCATATGTCTGGGTATGCCATAGCCCAAAAGATATTGCGCGCTGGCTACTTCTGGCCGTCTTTATTTAAAGATTGTATTACGGCGGTCCGAAAATGCTACAACTGCCAAATTTTTGATCGAAAGATGCGTGCTCCACCTGCTCCTCTCCACCCTATAATTGCCATTGGTCCTTTTGCCAAATGGGGTATCGATTTTATTACATGTAACCCTCACTCGGCCAGGGGGCATACGTATATCATCCTTGCGGTAGATTATTTTACTAAGTGGGCCGAGGCGATGCCTACATTTGGGGGAGATGGCAAGACAGCTGCAATTTTCATGTTCAATCATATAATTGCTAGGTTTGGTGTCCCACAAGCGATAATCACTGATCATGGGCGTCATTTTCGAAACGTTATGTTGACCGAACTTACAGGCCAGCTTGGTTTACATCACGATAGTTCAACTCCTTATTATCCACAAGCTAACGGTCTGGTTGAATCCATCAACAAAGTTTTAGTTATCATGATCTGACGAATCATTGGGATTCATCGATTGAATTGGCATAACATGCTACTTTCAGCGCTTTGGGCGTACCAAACTTCAGTAAAAACATCAACAGGGTTCACTCCTTTCCAACTAGTCTATGGTTTGGAAGCTGTGTTACCCATTGAATGCGAAATCCCGTCACTGCAAATGGCCATCGAGTTACTTCTAGCCACTTCCCAAGAGGAAAAGCATTTGTTATACTTGGCTCAATTAGATGAGAATTGACGTGATGCTGCATTGGCAATCGAGACTCACGCAAAACTCATGAAAGCTCAGTATGATCGAAATGTGACACCTCGGAATTTTTCGGAAGGAGATCTAGTCTTAGTTTACGATCAAGCTAATGATAAATTAGGTGCTGGAAAATTCGTTCCCATGTGGCATGGTCCCTATGTTTTCAAGTGAAAGCTAGCAAAAGGGGCCTATGAATTGGTAGAATTTGACGGGGACTCTTTAGGTAAACCCAGAAATGGTCTTTACTTGAAGAGGTATTATGCTTAAAGAATGGATATGGAGAGTTTTAGTTAGGATAGTTTTTCTTTCTAGCTTGTGTGTTTTAGTTTAAATAGTGTGCTTAGCTTAGAGAGTGTTTTTTCGTCATTATTCCTGCTTATCTTGGTTTTACTCTTGATATTGCAGATGTCGATGCCTCTCCAAACATACATTGGTTTCGTTGATGGTGCTTGTCGTAATACATGTTACACTAAAAAATGTCACCATGACTATTTGCAGTTAGTATGGCTCCATCCACTGTCATACTATCCTCCTTGGCAAGTCTCATGCCTCTGATCTCCATGTCAAACTTCAAAAAAAGAAGAGAAAAGTCATTTAAAGTCAATTATCTCTGGTACGTAGTTTCTCTTAGCCTTACCTGCGTGTATGCAACCCAAGTTCGCAATACCTGCGTACTTGTACGCTCTGTATGTAAAGAGGTGGGTGTGTACCCCTGTAAAGGTCAAAAGGCGCGAGTTTCATCTTAAAAAAGTTACTTGTGGTCATTTCTAGAGCATTCTAGAAGCTTGTTTGACGTGTATGAAGCGCCTCCAGATGGTTCATGTACCCAAAGAAAGAGGAACTTATCCCATGAAGAGGGGAGTCTATCCCATCCAAAGAGGGGCTTATCCCATTGATGGTGGACCTGAATAACTTCCTCTAGAGCACTATAAATACAGGCATTGGGCCAAAGGGAGGGGAGGTTGAAAGCTGAACATTCCTAAGGGTAGATGCTGCTGGAATTAGGACTTCCTTGTAGAAGCTTGTGAGGAGAGACTACCATCTGTCACACGGAATCTGTCAAGGGTGCGGACACGACTGACCTTCCTAGAAGTCTAAGACATTCTAATGACAAACAAGACAAAATGGAGTGATCTTTCTCTAAATACACCTTTTACAACATGAAAACTACAAGTGTTTAGGCTTACCTTATTCCAAAACGCTGTTGTTGAAGTCCGTTCTTGACGATCCGGATGAGCTCCTCCTTCAAGTCAATTCCTGCAACCACAAACAATCAAACAATTACCAAGCACTTGCATTTCATATAATAAAACATATATTCAACATGCAGACCAAGGAACACATGAAATAACTCATTAACACAAGCTATTGAGAAAAATAAACCAGTTTGTATTAATAACGAAACAAAGAAACTCTTACAACCTGGCCTTGGTGTTGTGCAAGTTCCTCCCAGGGTCCATCAAGGGTTTTCCTCTACTTTGACAAAGCTCACCCTCTCCCAAGTAGAATCAAGTGAAGACAATCTCTCCTCACAAAGGCTCTAATGGAAGACCTAAATCCTGCAGCATTTACCCAAAGAAAATGTATAGCTCCAACCTCTCCTCCTTCTGGCTCAATGCCTTTATTTATAGTGCTGTAAAGAGGTTATTCAGGTCCACTATCAATGGGATCATCCCCCTCTATGGGTGGGATAGCTCCCTTATTGATGGGATAAGTTCCCCCTTAATAGAGATACATGAACCAACTGGAGGCGCATCCATTTCATCAAACCGACCTCTAGAATGTTCTAGAAGTAACCACAAGTAACTTTTTCAAGATAAAACTCGCGCATTTTGCCTTTTACAGAGGGACGCACCTGTCCCTTAACATACAGAGCGTCCATGGACGCAGATTTTGTGAACATGGTCAGCGTCCCCGCAGGTAAGGCTAGAGAGAACCTGCGACCCCAGAGATAAACATAGTTTTTACAAGACTTTCTCTCTTCTTTGAGTTTGAGATGGATAACAGAGGCATGAGACTTGCCTAAGAGGGTAGCATGACTGTTGATTTGAGCCATACTAACTGTAAGTAGTCAAGGTGACATTTTTTAGTGTAACAGATTGCCCCCTAAAGTGCGAAGCCTGGAATAGAATAGGGTTTTGTAATTCTAGGAAGGGTGAAGCGCTTTATCATTTCAAGGATTGCCTTGTGGATGGCCTGGTTGGAACCTGCAATTTTCAACACAAAATACATGGATAAGATTATATCATCACTGAGGTAGGCATTCCCATACTCAGATTCAAAACTTTAACTAATGGACTAACTATTCTGATACAGGAATGATCTTGCAGTACATCATTTTTATAGACTTTTGTAGACACAGTATGGACGCAGCCATCTGTTTATGATTAGTCTACATAGATAATGAATACAAAACTCCTCGCAGCCTGGATGGTAGAAACTAGATCCAGGGTCTTCACTTCTACTTCCCGAATTGGTACGATTCTAGCCATGTGATTAAATGATTCGATGTCGAACATGGTAGAAACCACTTGATTACCAGTCAATGATGTAAACTGTTAACAAGCGTGAGAGAAACCACCAGTAATGTCAATGGTTCTCAAAGTACCAAGCACAACCCGTGAAATGTGAATAGATGTTTTGATGTCGAACACTTCACGGAATCCTCTGATCGAAAGTCAATGATGTAAACTGACGTCAAAGGCGAGAAACCTGCCATTGATGCATGCAGACTTCAAGGTACTGTCGATTCCTAAGTCATCTTTCTAGATAATGTGTCGATGTCGATAGAAAGCGACCCGTTGCAGGCAAGCCCGCAACACGAAATCATTGTTCAAGTTGAAGAAATGTTGCTGTAAGGACTGACTCAGGGATGGTCAAATGGATGACAAGTATTTTGCAGATGAAAGTTTTTGCTTGCAGACCTCTTGAACACATAACGACACAACAGATGGCTTGGTGACGAATAACTCAAAGTTAACCCCTGGAACCCGGTTAAAGACTTTCAAAGTGATTTGGTCAACTGTGAGGTAAAAGATTTCCCAACCCAGGTGAATGAAAAGTGTCGTGTTCAAGAGCGGTAATAAAGTTTCTTCTGAGACAAAAGGTGACAAATAGGTTCATTCTTCTCTTTTTTCCCCCACCATTTCTGGCAAGTACCTCTTTATTTTTAACAAGCTTGAGGAGGATAACATATGCTTGATTATAAGCTCATCCTTCGGACGAGTCCAACCTAGTTTAAATTCGAACCCTAGGAAGGAGTGGTTCGTTCCTGTTTGTAATTGAACAGGTCCTTTACTGTAAAAGTTTAACGAGCCCAGTATAGGAGAAACTCGGCGTTTTTCAATTTTAGAGAGTCTGAAAAAACTTAAGGAAACTCCACGTTGAACTTTTTCGTATATTTGTGTCCCTCAAGCCCGAAAAAGTATAAAATAATACCTGGGGGAACCGCTTGATCTTGCGACCAAGGAGTACTTTCATAATAGTGTCGTTAACCTGAAAAGTAAAAAGCGATCAAGGACACGTCGTTTTATTTCCTTATCGAGTTCGAAACGACAAAAACCCGGCAATCTTTTCCTGATTTTGCGGTCAGAAAAGAGCTAAAAGGGGACCGTCTTTTAATTCCGTTTTAACGAGTGAAAAAGAAACACTCGGCGATCTTTTCATGTTTTAGGAGTCAGAAAAGGGCTTAAAAGATGACTCTGAAATTTTGTTTGTGAAAAATTACAATTTCCCTCGAAATCCCTTTGTCCTGCACAAAAGCGACACATTACTCATACCTGTTTAAAATAGGCAAAAATACATTCAAAAACATCTTTTCATGGTAAAAAATGAACTAATTCATCCAAAAAACCTATAAAAAGACCTTTTACCATGTCATTTTTACCGTTTCACTGTTGAGGTTGAAAAAGGAGCTTTTGACAAGAAACTTCCCGTGGTCGCTGCGGAAAATCTGACCGTCGGAATCGAACGCCGTCTCATCCAGGTATTTTACACATCCTACTCTGCATTTCTATCCGTTTAGAATCAATTTTTAGGTTTTAGTTTCATTTTTTGGGGGGGTTTTGGTTTTGGAATGCGCCTCTCGGCGGACGCAGGTGCCCTTCGGGTGACCTGCGTCCCCCGACTTTTTCTCATACGGGAAAACGGTCGGAAGACGCAGCCCGCCTTCAGGCCAGCTGCGTCCGGGCGCCCTGTGCTACAAAGCCGGGGTGCGTCCTCCGAGAAACGCGCATTTCAAAACCCCAACTCTCTCAAAAAACCACCAAAAATTCCCAAATTAATTTCTAATTGCTATTTTTGATATGCAGGGCATTAATCATGTTAGACTGGAGAGAAAGAGAGCATGTAGAGGAAGATGAAGCTGCAATAAATCATCAACCTTCCCTGGATGCCCTAAGAGCATGCGGATTATACAAATATTGGACCATACCGGGCATGAGGGGCCAGGTAAGATTCTTGGAATGGCTGGTTGAGCGATGGAACGTACAAGAACAATGCTTTTACATAGGAGGGCACCAGCTCGAGATAGAGCCCTCGGATGTATACTTTCTCACTGGCTTGCCAAACAGAGGTGAGCAACTCAGTCTTGCGGGGACTAGGCCGGGTGGCCAATCCCTTGATAGTCTCCGCGAGGATTGGTGCACACCTGGGGCTCACCATTCAAAAGGCATAGAGATAAAACACATCACTCTACCGGAACTCAAAGTCATAGCGTTCACGGTTACCAGAATTTGCGGCGCGGCCGCTTTACACATTGCTTCCGGATCCCAAATGCGGATGGCAATTGACTGTTACCAAGGCACCATTTTCAACTGGTGTGAAGCTGTGTCGGCTCATATGAAGAGCCAACTGACCAAGGCAAAGAACGGACGACTAAAGACTTTTGGATATGGGCCTATAGTCGTGAGCTTTGCCTTGGAGAGAATTCCAATGCTGATCCCTCAGCAACTCACTGTTGATATCTTGGGTCCTCAGCAGCCAAAGCTGATACGATGGGTTGCGGTGATGGCCCGGCATCCTGACGAGGGCGCGACAGTAGTTCGATTCTCAGATAGTTATTTTGACTGGTTAGAGGGCCAGCTTTTTGTGATACAGGACTTTCCGTATGCCGGAATGGATTTCAGAGGTGATCCGGACATGGTTCTTCCACAGGGAGAACAATGGGACGACAGAGGTACTTTTTATTTTCACAAGTTTTCTAGTTATGTATTTTTTGTATTTTTTATATATATCGTCTCAAAACTAATAGTAAATCTTTCAAAATGCAGATGTTGGTCCACAGCGTCCAGCCAACCTCCGGCCTTATGATAGACTACATCCAGCTGCACCGGTACCGGCCCCACAGGATGCGACAGCAGAAGTACTAGCTGAGTTGGAGCATGATCTAGAGCGTCTCACGGCAGATATACCTGAGACTACTATGGACGACATTCCTATCAGGCTTCAGCGCTTCGTAGTCGCGGTCCCTGGACCGTTTAGGAGATTTTTGCGTAAGGTAGCCCGCGCAGTGGTGTCGTACAGAGAGCACCACCAGTGATTGACTAGTCACTTTTGTAGTCACATGTGACATTTTGACTTTTTGTACTATCATTTTGCCGATCATAAGGTGTTTTAAACCTATGATCGAAGACGATGTATATATTTTTTGACACACTTCTATCTATATATATCACTATTACCGGCTTATCTTGTTTAACATATGTGATGAAATGTTTTTAAATTTACTTGCATGATTATCGTAAATGTCTGTCCAACATTCGAGAAGCAATTGCATCTGCTAATGTATTCAAAGACCTTGGAATATGTTGATATTCAATGTAATCAAATTCACGTTCCAAGAGACGCACTCTCAAAAACAACCTTAATAACACAGGATTTCTAATGGCATAAACTCTATTAAGCTGTAATACAACAAGTTCAGAATCTAACCTCACTATCAAACGTCGAATTCCAAATGAAATAGATTCGGATAATAATTCAACCACTGCACTGTATTCTGCAATGTTATTCGTTGTTTGACCGAGGCTTACCCCATGCATAGAAACTAACTCGTCAGAGGGCGAATAGATAACCCAAGCTGCGGAAGAGATATTCCGTGTATTACGACAAGCACCATCAGCAAATCCAATGTATGTTTGGAGAGGCGTCGACATCTACAATATCAAGAGTAAAACCAAGATAAGCCAGAATAATGACGAAAAACCACACTTGCTAAGCTAAGCACACTGACTAAACTAACACACTTGCTAGCTAGAAAGAAAATCTAACCTATCTAAAAATTTCTCCATACCCATCATTTTAAGCATAATACCTCTTTAGGTAAAGTCCATTTCTGGGTTTACCCAAAGAGTCCCCATCAAAATCAACTAACTCATAAGCCCCTTTTGCTAGCTTTCGCTTTACAATGTAGGGCCCATGCCACATGGGAACGAATTTTCCGGCACCTAGCTTATCGTTAGCTTGATCATATAATAGTACTAGGTCTCCTTCCGAAAAACTTCGAGGGGTTACATTTTTATCGTACTGAGCTTTCATTCGTTTCGCGTGAGTCTCGATAGCTAAAGTAGCGTCACGTCGAGTCTCATCTAATTTAGCCAAGTATAATAACCGTTTCTCCTCTTCGGAAGTAGCTGGAAGTAATTCGACAGCCATTTGAAGTGATGGGATTTCGCATTCAATAGGTAACACAGCTTCTAAGCCATAAACTAGCTGGAAAGGGGTGAAACCTGTTGAATTTTTCACTGAAGTTCGATATGCCCATAGCGCCGAAAATAACATGTTATGCCAATTCGTTCGATGGATACCAATGATCCGTCGAATCATGATGACTAGAACTTTGTTGATTGACTCAACCAAACCGTTGGCTTGCGGATAATAAGGAGTAGAGCTATCGTGGCGCAAACCAAGCTGGCTTGTAAGCTCAGTCATCATGACGTTTCGAAAATGGCTCCCATGGTCAGTAATGATTGCTTGTGGGACACCAAACCTAGTTATGATATGATTGAATACGAAAACTGCAGCTGTCTTGCCGCTTGCGTCGAATGTAGGCATCGCCTCGGCCCATTTTGTAAAATAATCAACCGCGAGGATGATATACGCATGCCCCCCGGCCGAGTGAGGGTTACAAGTAATAAAGTCAATGCCCCATTTGGCGAATGGACCAGCGGCAATTATAGGGTGGAGAGGAGCAGGTGGAGCGCGCATCTTTCGATCAAACACTTGACAGTTGTGGCATGTTCTGACAGCAAGGATACAATCTTTAAACATAGACGGCCAGAAATAGCCAGCGCGCAACACCTTCTGAGCTGTGGCATACCCAGACATATGACCGCCACATGCTCCAGAGTGACAATCATTCAAAACTCTCTCAGCCTCTTCGTGAGTTAAACAACGTCGAAAAACTAAGTCTGCCCCCCGGCGATAAAGTGTATCTCCAATAATTCTGTATTGCTGGGATCGAAACCGAATTTTTCGACGGTCTTCCTTGGAAGCTTCAGGCCGAAAGGTTTGGGTTTGGAGATAGATGATTATATCCCCATACCACGGATCTAAAGTGCTAATAAGAAACAAAGATTCGTCCGCAATGGACTCCTCTGCCACAGTCTCTGTGTCAGCACTCGGGAAATCACACATCAATTCCGCAAAAACTAAAGATTTCTTAGACTTGGACTTCTCGAACTCCAAGTCGAACTCTTGCAGGATAACAATCCATTTAGAGTACTTGCCCCCTAGCAGTTGTTTTGTCAAAATATAAATCATAGGGTTGCAATCCGAAATAACTGTAGTCTTGCGGAGAAGAATGTAGTGACGAAAACGCTGGACAGCTTGAACGGCTGCCAGGGCCAATTTCTCCACATGCGAATATTTTAACTCAGTGGGATTTAAGGTTCTACTAAGATAATATATCACATGCTCTGCTTTGAATTCATCTTCTTGAACTAACACCATTCCAATGGTGGAATGCGAAGCTGCGAGGTATAAGAAGTAGTCCTGGTTGTAGTTGGGAGGATGCAATAACGGTGCATGGGTCAACGCGTGTTTCAGTGCATCAAAAGATTGTTGGGCAATCTCGTCCCAAAAGAATTGTGCGTTCTGTTTCAACAACCGTGTAAAACCTTTAGTGACCTCGGCGTAGTTTGGGATGAATCGGCGTAAAAAGTTCGCTTTCCCTTGCAAACTTTGGAGTTGGCGCAAACTCGAAGGAGGAGGCAATTTGATGATAGCCTCGACTTTCGAGGGATCGACGCGAATGCCGGCTTTTGAAACAACAAATCCCAGCAATCGACCTGTTTCTATACAGAAAACACACTTGTGGGGATTCAACCGAATTCGATAATGCCTACACCTCATAAAGATTGCTCGTAGGTGGACAAGGTGATCAGCTCGTTGTAAAGAATGAGCAGGCAAATCATCGAGATAGGGTTGCACAATGTGCTTGATGTCATGAAATGCATAAGACATCGCCCGTTGAAAAGTGGCCCCGGCATTCTTAAGTCCAAAAGGTAATTTGCAATAAGCAAATGTCCCCCATGGACAAATGAATGCCGTTTTTGGTTGATCGGCAGGTAGAATATTGATTTGATTATAGCCTGAGAAACCATCCATGAAGGAAAACATCTCACTTCCGGCACAATCATCAATAATTTGATCGATATAAGGCGTAGGATAGTTGTCTTTTGGACAAGCTCGATTGATATCCCTATAGTCGATACAGATTCTTATTGTTCCTTGTTTTTTATTGACGGGAACAATATTCGATACCCAATCCGTTAACGGGATCGGATAAATGAAACCTGCTTTCAACAGCTTTTCGACTTCTGCTTTAATCGCAGCCGCTTTTCGAGGGTGAATCTGACGCAACCGTTGCCGAATGGGTTTAGCATCCGGGTAGGTTTTGATTTCATGAACAACAATGGCAGGATCAATTCCCGGCATTTCCTCGTAAGACCAGGCAAACACGTCGCGGAATTCTTGGAATAGGGCCTTGTAAGTTTGGATTTCTTCTTCAGTACATGCGGCACCTATATGAATGTTCTCCTCGATTCCGGGCTTCACTGAAATATCAATGGGAATAGTACGAGAAATATTCCCTAAATTCAGCTCTGAATCAGAATGTTTCGTTGGATCCTGAGCGTCTTTGACATATTCAGCGGTAAAGATAGATGAAAAATCATTTTCAAATGCATCATCCTTAGGTAAAAACGAAGATCTGTGATGGAGATCTTCCCATGGTAGATCATCTACACTTAGGATTTCGCGAAGTTGTTCGTCAGATGACACTTCTTCGGGAAACGTTATCCGTTCTAAGGGTGAGGTGAAAAGTGACTCTTCACTGACCACATTCATTTGGTCGGTTGAATGAAAGTCGGTAAAAGACATAAGAGCTTCATAAGCAATCTCATACGGACTCAACGGCATAACATCACCGAGTGAGTCTAGCTCAGAGTCAGAGGGAACATACCAAGGATCATCATAAATAATGTTTTCTGACGTGATCATATGAATTGTTGCAAACGAAGGGTCTGCATTGAGTGGAGGGAGAGGAAAAGTTCCCAGTAAACCGGAATCCTTAACTAAACCTACACCAATGTCCCTATAAGGGATTGTCGTTTTACCAACATGCTGGATAGTTTCTAAAGAGGTTGGGTCGGATGAAAAGTATGTCAGCTGATCAATAGTCACGATCTTACCGTTATGTGGAAACTTAATGACTCTGAAGACCGATGAAACGACCGCTGTCATAGCATATGACCAACTTCGACCCAAAAGAAGGTTGTAGTCTAGAGGGGCATCAACCACTTCCACATCCAGACTAACGGTTTTACCTTCGACCCCTATAGGCAATTCTTGTAGAATACCAAACGGACGGAACCCACGGCCATCAAAGGCCTTAAGGATGGTGGGGGATTGGTTCAACGAAGGAGAACCAAGCGATCTCCAACATTGAATCGACATAATACACGTAGAAGCTCCCTCATCAATCACAGTCCGATGAATAGGCCTGTTTTTGACTATCACTGGAATTTGGAAAGCCATTTGATGGGGGAGACGCGGTGTACTACTTTCTAGATCAAAGATCATTAGGTTCGGGTCCTGAACATCGACAGCTCCAATAGCCGACAAAAGCAATTTTCGTTGCGCTGGACATGATTGCAGCACTTCGAGTGCCGACATTGCTGAAGGTGAAACAGCTAAGTCTTCAACAATGTTGTAATTCTGGGCTGCTCTCGCATGTGGATTGAAAGCAGACCTTCGAAGTACACCCTTGGCGGGCGGCTTAATCACTAAGTCTGGGTTAGGTTTTTCGATCTGTAGTGGATCGGAACCAGGAGCTGAGGTTGATGGGTTAGAGTGAGAAGATTCTGCTTCTTTACCATCAACAGGAGCCTTACTACCATAATCTTGCGATCGAGTCGCAATCCTGACATGAGACATCATCAAAATGGGTTCTTCACTGGCATTCGAAGAAGAACCTATCATCTTATTCTCCTGCTCTGGAAATGGATTTTTTAACACAGCAGGAGTGGGAGAACCTTTGACTATTTTCACTACCTCGGCCCGATGAGGGCAGTCTCTCGTAAAATGATCTTCTTCACAAATAAGACAAGGATATCGAGGTTTGCGCTTTTCGTCATTGGTTTCCGACTTTTCCGTTTTCTCCTTTGGAGCCTTGTCTGCTTTAGCCTTCTTCTTTCCTTTCTTCTTTCCACCGTTTTTGGATTTGGCCGTAGATGACTCTACAGCGTGAATGTCGGCGGTAAGTTCAGGAGGAGAAGACTCTCCTGTCGGAGAATCAGGCAAAGTGATAATTGGAGTATTGGAGGTCTTGGAAGACTTCTTCTTACTCTTCGTAGTCACGATACCGATCATACCATCAGCGGCATGAGATCCCGAAGGAGCAGCAGCGATTTGGTTTGACTTTGGAAGATCCGGAATTTTCTCGTGTAACGTACCCGACTGAGTGTAAACTAAGTCAAGGTATTGTGCCTGAGCAATGACTTGCTCCTCAGTAACTACTCCGGCCTTAGCTACATCTTCAGTAATTCTTGGTAATAATGATTTGACAAACCATTCAGCTAAGATTTGGTCCGGGATAAAAACTTTCACTAATCTTCTTCGACGTCTCCACTCATGGATGTGATCAGAAATGTACGTGGATGTCGATTGTTTTAGCGAAGTTAATAATTCTGTACCATTATCGTATCTGACTGGTAACTGAAAATGAGTTAAGAACGAGGTAGCTAACTGGCTAAAGTTGTAAAAAGAGGCCCGTGGTAACTCAATGTACCACTTGGCTGCGAGACCAATGAGTGTACGCTGGAAAAGACGTAAGCGGATGGAATCATCTGAGATGGAATTTGATGCACACCAGAGGTGGTAAGTCATCACGTGATTAGACGGATCCTCTCCAGACTTACCTTCGAACTTGGGTATATCGCTGGGCAACTTATTTGGCATTGGCGGCCAGAACGGAAGATATTGAATTGGATCGTTCGTTAGGCGCGTCAAGTCGGGTAAATCTAAAGTCGCAATAAACGGTAACTGCCGGTTAGGATCTCTAAAACTCTGAGTCACAATACCAGCCCCAGGAGGAGGATATCCAGGATAACTAGGAACAGGAGTCGCATTTGGGATATTATATCCTCCTGGAAAACCAGGATTAACCGGACCGTACTGGGGTTGCTGAGGTGGTTGATAAGTGTACCCAGGATACGGTTGATACTGGTAAACCGGTTGTTGGGCAGCTTGCCCAGGTTGATACTGTCCCTGGTACGGAGGTTGAACAAATTGAGGTTGAGTAGTAACAACCGTACTTGTACCAGGTTGGCCTGCAGGCATCTGGACTGTGGTTTGAACCGTGGGTCCAGACAACGGTACAGATGTCTGAGGAGTGGTTACAGGGACAGTAGAAACCGGAGCTGCCGATACTCCAGAAGTAAGCATGGTAGATGAAGCGGTAGTTGCTGCAGCCGTGTGAGGTGGAGTACCAGGTGCAATTGGCGGCTGAGTAACTACAGAAGTTACAGGGGTCTGAACACTTGACTGGACAGGTTGCGGTTGCTGGGGTGGACCAGGAACTGCAGGTTGTCCTGCTTGAGGTACCGACTGTATACTTGGTTGCGACATCTGTTGACCCTGTGACGGATCCCATGTTAACATTCCAGGGTATTGACTCGTAACAGGTTGAGGATACTGAGATCCATAGCCGTATTGAGGATAGGGTTGATAACTGTAAGGTGCAGTCCCATATGATTGCCCTTGAGGTGGTTGATAACCTTGACCAGGGTATTGACCCGTAGGTTGATAACCTTGAGGTAAATACGAATACTGGGGTTGACCTTGACCTTGAGGTTGGTATCCTTGAGGTTGATACCCTTGGGGTTGATACCCTTGGGGTTGCCATCCTTGAGGTTGCCATCCTTGAGGTTGATACTGATACTGAGGTTGACTTTGGGGTACATATTGAGGCTGGGGTTGATACCCTTGGGGTTGATACCCTTGAGGTTGCCCCCCAGTCACAAATGAAGTACCTTGAGGTTGCCCCCCAGGCATTAACGAAGGTTGCCCCCCAGGCGGTAATTGGCCACCTTGAGGTTGGTTAATGGGAGTTGAACCTGACATCATATAAACTTCACCTATACTCAATGGTACATTACCACTGTTTCCAACTAATAACCCATGATCAATGGGTTGAGGAGATGCTCCCGCAAAGGTACCAGAAAGTGATTGATACCCAGTAGGAACAGAAGGACCGCCATGTAAAAATGATTCAGGACTTTGTGAAAACACAGATGACTGACCAGACATATTTACAGGAGAATGAATTCCTCTAGGTGGAACCGGAGTACGAGGTGTAGAAAAACCTACTGAGTTGTCTAAAAAATTGGTTAATGCAAGGTACCAAGATTCACTTCTAGGAGGACTGTAAAAGATGGATTCACGCTCCCTTAGATCAAGGGTAATTAGATCTTCAGAATCAGAAACGCCTATTTCTTCCTCTGGAACAAGTTCTTCTATAGCAATTAATCCAACAGGAAGATTTTCGGTGATAATTCTTTCTATTCTTGGTGAATCAGGAACACTAGGAGTTGGAGTAACAGGTTCTGAAATTTCAGGTTCTTCGCCTGTTTCACTGGCAGATGAAAAACTACCAGCAAGCTCGGAAACTGTAACAGCTTCGGGATTGTAACCTGTTTCTAAACTTTGGTAATCTGGATGGACTACCAAGGAAGATTCTCCTTCTTCAGGTGATCCTACTCTACTGCCACTAGGAGGAGTTACAAGGACCTTTAACCCTTCTAAATTACCTGGGTCGTCTCGAGGAGGGGATCCCCTAAGTCTACGGGATCTTCTCAACAATTCGGCCACAGAAACAACTTCAGGAGACTGGCCCGCAATTCGACGGGACCTTCTCGGTAATTCCGCCACAATTAAAGATTTTAACTACAACACACGAAAACAAAGTAAAAAATTTCAAATCAAACCACCTAAAGTCTTCTAAAGAACCAATCAAATTTGAAGCACACGCCTAAATAATCTAGAGCGTCAAACCACACACAAACAGTAGTCTTCCGGACCAAAAGCGCTAGTTGGTGATTAGGCCCAACCTCGCAGGATTCAGTACAGAAATAGTGGGTGGAACAGTTACCCCGGCAACCTGCTTAATGAATAGACTGGACCAAGTTCCTCCACTTTAACCGTCTCGAAGTGAAGCGAACCCCCCAGAAAATCCAAGTGAGTATAACCGACGTCTGCTCCAGGTACAGTGGGACCTTCCCTCCACCGTCACCTTGGGTAGAATCCTAGATATTATGGCCACTAAGGTTACCAATCACAACAATTACACCTGGGGGAACAGTCTAAACTCCGACAGCACGCAAGGGCAGAGTAGCAAGCTCCAATCCCTCACTGGTTCGGACACGAGCTCGTGCTTCTCCTTTAAGAGGAGCTTTCCCAGAATGTAACTGAAACAATTGGATTTGTTCTACTCAAGATAGACTATCTGTTTGGTTTTGTAGTCTTGGAGAGTTAAGTACTCACCTACTCCAAGACCCTAGCCTAAGCTATGTTGGTGCTTCAGAGCCCTAGAAAAATAAAGATTACTAGATTGATTTTAATTTAAGCGTTACTTTTAAGGTTGTTTCTTAAGTCAAAAGGTGATGGAAGTGAAACCAGTGGTGTGTTGACTCGACTCGAAACCACTACAAAATGCACCTAGAATGATTTATCCACTACTTTACTTTTTCGATGAATTGCTTAACTAAAAAGTTGAGAGAATGCAATCTTTATAAAAGCAACTTCTTAATTGAAGACAATCAAAGAAACAATTCGTTTTTCTTTTCCAAGCATAAAAACATAACTTCTCTTTACATGCACGAAAAAACTCTTTTCTTCTTTTGAAAACAAAAAGCTACTTGAAACAAGACTTTTTAAGAAGATGTTTTTGTATTTTTCTTTTAATAAAGCAAGTAAATCTAATATAACCAAAAAATCAATCTTAACAACTCTTAAAATCTATGAAAATGCACTCATAAGCAAACTAAAGGCAAATTTACTCTAAGCAATCTTAACGAGGCCAAAACTAACAATGATTATTTCTAAGGTGTTTTACTTGATCACAATCAAATCAAGGACTAGCTTATTGCAGAATCAAAAACTAGCCAAAACAAAACTCTAATCTTTTTGTTCTTTTTGTAAAATGGAAATCAATACTTTATAAACAAGTAATTCGAAATTTGACCCAAAACAACTCAAATGGCAAGTTGCTCACAAAAGGAGACTTTACGACAGGCCCGACTTCTAAGAAGGTTGACTAACCAGAGAGATCTAAGGCTGGACAACTTTCTACTATCAAAGTCACTACAAAGCCTTTCCAAAAATCAAACCCTAGGTCTAAACTTCGTTGAAAACCACTAAAACACTCAAAGCTCACAAAACAAGTTCAGGTGAAAATTCTTGACAGGGTACTAAAGGATCTGGGCAGAAAACACTAAGGAAAAACAAAATCTAAAAGTAATTTAAAGCAAAAATGGAATTTTCTTAAGTTTTACAGGAAGACGCAGGCAACCCGTTGTCACAGGTGCGGCCCCGCTCTGTGCAGACGGCAACAGCGCGTCCAAAGACGCACTGTGCAGTACTAAGAGGGTGCGTCCTTCTGGAAAAATGAAGAAAAACCAAATCTAACTAAATCTAAAGCTAAGCCACCCAAATACTAATTCTCACAGTCAAAAACCAGAAAATAAAAATGATTTTCTCAAAGCAAAGTTCATATAAAGGAAAAGACTCTCTCATTAATGGATTCCCCAGTGGAGTCGCCAATTTGTCACACGGAATCTGTCAAGGGTGCGGACACGACTGACCTTCCTAGAAGTCTAAGACATTCTAATGACAAACAAGACAAAATGGAGTGATCTTTCTCTAAATACACCTTTTACAACATGAAAACTACAAGTGTTTAGGCTTACCTTATTCCAAAACGCTGTTGTTGAAGTCCGTTCTTGACGATCCGGATGAGCTCCTCCTTCAAGTCAATTCCTGCAACCACAAACAATCAAACAATTACCAAGCACTTGCATTTCATATAATAAAACATATATTCAACATGCAGACCAAGGAACACATGAAATAACTCATTAACACAAGCTATTGAGAAAAATAAACCAGTTTGTATTAATAACGAAACAAAGAAACTCTTACAACCTGGCCTTGGTGTTGTGCAAGTTCCTCCCAGGGTCCATCAAGGGTTTTCCTCTACTTTGACAAAGCTCACCCTCTCCCAAGTAGAATCAAGTGAAGACAATCTCTCCTCACAAAGGCTCTAATGGAAGACCTAAATCCTGCAGCATTTACCCAAAGAAAATGTATAGCTCCAACCTCTCCTCCTTCTGGCTCAATGCCTTTATTTATAGTGCTGTAAAGAGGTTATTCAGGTCCACTATCAATGGGATCATCCCCCTCTATGGGTGGGATAGCTCCCTTATTGATGGGATAAGTTCCCCCTTAATAGAGATACATGAACCAACTGGAGGCGCATCCATTTCATCAAACCGACCTCTAGAATGTTCTAGAAGTAACCACAAGTAACTTTTTCAAGATAAAACTCGCGCATTTTGCCTTTTACAGAGGGACGCACCTGTCCCTTAACATACAGAGCGTCCATGGACGCAGATTTTGTGAACATGGTCCGCGTCCCCGCAGGTAAGGCTAGAGAGAACCTGCGACCCCAGAGATAAACATAGTTTTTACAAGACTTTCTCTCTTCTTTGAGTTTGAGATGGATAACAGAGGCATGAGACTTGCCTAAGAGGGTAGCATGACTGTTGATTTGAGCCATACTAACTGTAAGTAGTCAAGGTGACATTTTTTAGTGTAACACCATCTTTACTTGTTTCCATTGGGAAGTGGGTGAGATGATCAGAGTAAGGGAGAACTCTTGTGGACCCTGGGAGGAGCTTGCACAACACCAAGGCTCAGGTTGTAATGGTTCCTTTTGTTACCTTTTAATACAAATTAGTCCATTCTTCTCAACAATTTGTTATTTATGAGTTGTTTCATATACTCCTTGGTCTATATGTTAAATATGTTTTATTATATGTGATATTCAGGTGCTATTTAATCGTTTGATTGTTGGTGAATGCAGGTTTCGAAGGGAAGGAGGAGCTCATCCGGATCAACGAAGCTGGACTACTACAACAGCGTTGGATTACAGGTAGGATCTAAACACTTGATTTCTCATATTGTAAAAGCATATTTAGGGAAGGATTGCTCTTATTTGTCTTGTTTGTCGTTAGAAAGTCTTAGGCTTCTAGGAAGGTCGGTTGTGTTCGCACTAACGACTCTTTCCGCGTGACAAAATGGAGACTCCACTGGGGAATCCATGAATGTGTTTGAGTTCTTTTTGATTTGATGTTTTGGTCTGAGAAAAATTGCTTGTTTTCTGATTTTTGGCTGTCTAACTGTGTATTTGGGTGGGTTAGCTTAGAGTCAATTTAGATTTTTATTTTTCTTAGCTTTGCCAGAAGTACGCAGTTTCTGAGTTTGACACAGTGCGTACTTGTACGCACTGCGTCTTTGTGCACAGGGCGTACCCATGCCTGTGTCAACAGATCACCTGCGTACCCCTGTCAAATTTGAGAAAATTTCATTTTTCCTCTTTTTGCTCTTTAGATTTTGTTTTTAAATTGTTTTTACTGCCCAGATCCATTAGTTTACTGTCAGAGATCTTCACCTGAACTTGTCCCGTTAGTGTCGAGGGTTTTGGTGGAATTCATAGGGATTTTGCCTTAGGGTTTGATTTTTAAACTGGTCCTGTAGTGACTTTGGCATTAGAGGTTGTCAAACTTTGGATCTCCTTGGTTTTGATCAGTCCTCTTAGGAGTCGGTCCTGTCATAGAAGTCACCTTTGTGAGAGACCTACCTTTGTGTCTTCTCTTTGCGAATCTCGAAAAGTTTGTGTGTTAAAGCCTTGAATTCCATTCTTGAGAAAAAAAAACAAAAAGATTTCGATTTTGTTTTTTGGTTAGTTCATGATTCTGCATAAACTGATCCTTAGTTGCATTTTTACTGAGTAAAACATCCGGGAATTATCCTTGTAGGCTTTTGTCCTCATTATTTTTTGCTTTTAGGTAAATTTACTTTTGATTTGCTTTTGAGTGAATTTGATTTGATTGTATTATATTTGTTAAATTTGATTTGATAAAATAGTTTTACATGCTTTATTAATCTAGAAAAAAAATACAAAAATTCTTTTGGAAAAAGTTTGCTTTGGTAGCATTTGTAGACTTTTGGGAGAAAAAGGAAATTTCGTAGAGTAATTAGTGGTCATGAGTTGTGTGTTTTGAAAAGATAAAGAGAATTGTTTCTTTGATTGTCATTACTAAGAAAGTTGTTTTCTATAAAATTGCATTTTCCAACTCTCTTAGTTAGGAGATTCATTGAAAAAAGAAAAGTAGTGTAAATCATCTTAGGTGCATCTTTGTAGTGGTTGCGAGTTGAGTCTACACACCACCAGTTTCATCTCCACTACCTTTTGTCTTTAAGAAAAACCATAAAATTAACGCTTAAAGTAAAATCAACTTAGTAACTTTTATTTACTAGGGCTCTGAAACACCAATTTAGATTAGGCTAGTGTCTTGGAGTAGGAGAGTAATTAACTCTCCAAGACAACAAAACCAAACAAGTAGCTTATCTTGTGATAGAATAAATCCAATTGTTTCATTTGTACTCTGGGAAAGCTCCTCTTAAAGGAGAAGCACGAGCTCGTGTCCGAACCAGTGAGGGGATCAATCCTCCCTCGTTGGGAACGACGTCAGACACGCACGTATTACAAACAGTAAACCTCGGATTAACCATTGTCGAGGAGCCAGGGGTCACTTGTCGGTAAACCTTGGATTGTTGTCAAGGATCCGGCAAGGGGATTGAGCTTGATACTCTGCCCTTGCATGCTGTCGGAGTGTAGACTGTTCCCCTAGGTGCATTTGTTGCGGTTGGTAACCTTAGTGACCATTATCTTTAGGATTCTACCGAGGTGACGATGGAGGGAAGATCCCATTGTACCTGGAGCAGACGTCGGCTAGACTCACTTGGATTTTCCAGGGGGTTCACTTCACTCGAGACGGTTAAAGTGGAGGAACTTGTGCCAGTCTATTCATTAAGCAGGTTGCCGGGGTAACTGTTCCACCCGCCACTTCTGTACTGAATCCGGCGATGTTGGGTTTCATCTCCAACTAGCGTTTTCGGTCTAGAAGCTACTGTTTGTGCTTGGTTTGACGCCCTAGATTCTTTAAGTGTGTGATTCAAATTTGTTTGGTTCTTTAGAGACTTTAGGTGGTTTTCTTTGAGATTTTACTTTGTTTACGTGTGCAGTAGTTAAAAGTTTTTAACTGTGGCGGAATTACCGAGACAGTCCCGTAGACTTCGGTGCAAGTCTCTTGAGGTTGTTTCTGTGGCCGAATTGTTGAGGAAATCCCGTAGTCTTCGGGGTGAACCTCCTCAAGATGTCCCGAGTCATCACGAAGGTTTAAAAGTCCTTGTAACTCCTCCTAGTGGCAGTAGAGTAGGTTCACCTGAAGAAGGAGAGTCTTCGTTGGTAGTCCATCAAGATTACCAAAGTCTAGAAACAGGTTATAATCCTGAAGCAGTTGCAGTTTCTGAGCTTGCTGGTAGTTTTTCATCTACTAGTGATATAGGCGAAGAACCTGAAATATCTGAACCTGTTACTCCAATTTCTAGTGTACCAGATTCACCTAGGGTAGAAAGAGTCATCACCGAAAATCTTCCTACTGGTTTGATAGCTATTGAAGAACTTGCTCCAGAGGAAGAATTAGGCGTATCTATCCTTGAAGATCAACCTACTATTGATCTAAGGGAGCGTGAATCTATCTTTTACAGTCCTCCTAGAAGTACTACTTGGTACCTTTCGTTAACCAATTATTTAGACAACTCAGGGGTAGGTTTTTCTCCACCTCGTACTCCTTTTCCACCTGGAGGTATTTATACTCCTGTAAATATGTCTGGTCAGTCATCCGTGTTCACTCAATCTCCTGAATCTTTCTTACACGGTGGTCCTTCTGTTCCCACCGGGTATCAGTCACTTTCTGGTACCTTTGCGGGGGCATCTCCTCAACCCATTGATCATGGGTTATTAACTGGAAACAATGGTAATAAACCGTTGGGTGTAGGGGACATTTACATGATGTCAGGTTCAGTTCCCGTTTCTCAACCTCAAGGTGGCCAATTATCGCCTGGGGGGCAGCCTCAATTAACGCCTGGGGGGCAACCTCAAGGTACACAAATTGTGTCTGGGGGGCAGCCTCAAGGCCAGTATGTATCCATGGTACAATACATGCCTCGAGGTCAACCCCAGCCTCAATATGTACCTTAGGGTCAACCTCAGTATCAATATTTACCTCAAGGGTATCAACCCCAAGGGTATCAACCTCAAGGGTATCAACCTCAAGGTCAAGGTCAACCCCAGTATCAGTATTTACCCCCAGGTTATCAACCTCAAGGTCAATACTCGGTCAAGGTTATCAACCACCTCAAGGTCAGTCATATGTTCAAGGTATGGGAACTGTACCTTTCAGTTATCAATCCTATCCTCAATCCAGTTATGGATCTCAGTATTCTCAACCTGTTACGGGTCAATACCTCGGAATGATAGTGTGGGATCCATCACAAGGTCAACAGGTGTTGCAGCCAAGTATACAGTTGTTACCTCAAACTGGACAACCTATAGTTTCTGGTTCACCCCAGCAACCACAACCTGTCCAGTCAAATGTTCAAACTTCTGTAACTTCGGTAGTTACTCAGCCGCCAATTGCACCTAGTACTCCATCTAAAACGGCTGCTGCAACTACCGCAACATCTACCGCACTTACTTCTGGAGTATCGACAGCTCCGGTTTCTACTGTCTCTGCAACCACTCCTCAGACATCTTTACCGTTGTCTGGATCTACGATTCAAACCACGGTCCAGATGCCTGTAGGGCAGCCTGGTTTAAGTACTATTGTAACAAGTCAACCTCAATTTACTTATCAACAGTACCAGGGACAGTACCAACTCGGTCCTGCTGTCCAACAACCGGTTTACCAGTATCAACCGTATCCTGGGTACACTTATCAACAACCTCAACAACCCCAGTACGGTCCGGTTAATCCTGGTTTTCCAGGAGGATATAATATCCCGAATGCGATTCCTGTTCCAAGTTATCCTGGATATCCTCCTCCTGGGACTGGTCTTGTGACCCAGAGTTTTAGAGATCCTAACCGGAAGTTACCGTTTATCGCAACTTTGGATTTACCAGACTTGACGCGCCTAACGAACGATCCAATTCAATATCTTCCGTTCTGGCCGCCAATGCCAAATAAGTTGCCCAGTGATATACCCAAGTTCGAAGGTAAGTCTGGAGAGGATCCGTCCAATCACGTGATGACTTACCACCTCTGGTGTGCTTCCAATTCTATCTCGGATGATTCGATCCGCTTACGTCTTTTCCAGCGTACGCTCATTGGTCTCGCGGCCAAGTGGTACATTGAGTTACCACAGGCCTCTTTTTACAATTTTAGCCAGTTAGCTACCTCGTTCCTAACTCATTTTCAGTTGCCGGTCAGATACGATAATGGTACTGAGTTATTAACTTCATTAAAACAATCGACGTCCACTTATATTTCCGATCATATCCATGAATGGAGACGTCGAAGACGTTTAGTGAAAGTTTTTCCCGGACCAAATCTTAGCTGAATGGTTTGTAAAATCATTATTACCGAAGATTACTGAAGATGTAGCTAAGGCCGGAGTAGTTACTGAGGAGCAAGTCATTGCTCAAGCCCAGTACCTTGACTTAGTTTACACTCAGTCGGGTACGTTGCACGAGAAGATCCCAGATCTTCCTAAGTCGAATCAAATTGCTGCTGCTCCTTCGGGGTCTCATGCTGCTGATGGCATGATTGGTACGGTGAATACTAAAAGTAAGAAGAAATCCTCAAAGAATTCTTCTCCAATAATAACCTTACCAGACTCCCCGACAGGAGAGTCTTCTCCTGAAATTACCGCCGACATTCATGCTGTAGAGTCATCTACGGCTAAATCAAAAAACGGTGGTAAGAAGAAAGGTAAGAAGAAGGATAAAGCAGACAAGGCTCCAAAGGAGAAAAAAGAGAAGTCGGAATCTAACGACGAAAAGCGCAAACCTCGCTATCCTTGTTTAATTTGTGAAGAAGATCATTTCACAAGAGATTGCCCTCATCGGGCAGAGGTTGTGAAAATTGTTAAGGGTTCCCCAACTCCTGTTGTTTTGAAAGATCCATTTCCAAAGCAGGAGAGTAAAATGATAGGTTCTTCCTCGAGTGCCAGTGAAGAACCCATATTGATGATGTCTCATGTACGGATTGCGACTCGATCGCAAGATTATGGTAGTAAGAATCCTGTTGATGGCAAAGAAGCAGAATCTTCTCATTCTAATCCATCAACCTCAGCTCCCGGTTCCGATCCACTACAGATCGAGAAACCTAACCCAGACTTGGTATTCAAACCGCCCGCCAAGGGTATACTTCGAAAGTCTGCTTTCAATCCACATGCGAGAGCAGCTCAGAATTATAACATTGTTGAGGATTTAGCTGTTTCACCCTCAGCAATGTCGGCTTTGGAAGTGCTGCAATCATGCCCAGCACAACGAAAATTACTCTTGTTGGCTATAGGAGCTGTTGATATTCAGGACCCGAACCTGATAATCTTTGATCTAGAAAATAGTACACCGCGTCTCCCTCATCAAATGGCTTTCCAGATTCCAGTGATAGTAAAAAACAGGCCTATTCATCGGACTGTAATTGATGAAGGAGCTTCTACGTGTATTATGTCGATTCAGTGTTGGAGATCGCTTGGTTCTCCTTCACTGAACCAATCCCCGACGATTCTTAAGGCCTTTGATGGCCGTGGGTTCCATCCGTTTGGCATTCTACAGGATTTGCCTATAGGGGTTGAAGGAAAAACCGTTAGTCTGGATGTGGAGTGGTTGATGCCCCTCTAGACTACAACCTTCTTTTGGGTCGCAGTTGGTCTTACGCTATGACAGCGGTCGTGTCATCGGTCTTCAGAGTTATAAAGTTTCCACACAATGGTAAGATCGTAACGATAGACCAGCTGGCTTACTTTTCATCTGACCCAGCCTCTTCAGAGAGTATCCAGCATGTCGGTAAAACGACTATCCCTTACAAGGATGTTGGTGTAGGATTAGTTAAAGATTCTGGTTTACTGGGAACTTTTCCTTTTCCTTCGATCAATGCAGACCCTTCATTTGCATCCATTCATATGATTACTTCAGACACTATTATTTACGATGATCCTTGGATTGTCCCATCTGAATCTGAGATAGACTCATTCGGTGATGCCATGCCTTTGAGTCCATATGAAATTGCTTATGAAGCCGTGCAGTCTTTTACCGACTCGCGTTCAACCCAAACTGACCAAATGAATGTGGTCCGTGAGGAATCACTTTTCACATCAACCTCAGAACGGATAACGTTTCCTGAAGTCGTGTCATCTGACGAACAACTTCGCGAAATCCTAAGTGTAGACGATCTACCATGGGAAGATCTTCATCATAGATCTTCGTTTTTACCTGAGGGTGATGACTTTGAAAATGATTTTTCATCAATTTTTACCGCTGAATATGTCAAGGACGCTCAGAATCCCATGAAACATCCTGATTCAGAGTTGAATTTGGGAAACATTTCCCAAACTATTGCCATTGACATTTCAGTCAAAACCGGAGTTATTGAAAACATTCATATAGGTGCCTCGTGTACAGATAATGAAATTCAAACATACAAGGTCCTATTTCAAGAATTCCGCGACGTGTTTGCCTGGTCCTATGAGGAAATGCCAGGAATTGATCCCTCTATTGTTGTTCATGAAATCAAGACCTACCCAGACGCTAAACCCATTCGGCAACGTCTGCGTCAGATACACCCTAGGAAAGCGGTTGCGATTAAAGCAGAAGTCGAGAAGCTGTTGAAAGCAGGTTTCATTTATCCGATCCTGTTAACGGATTGGGTATCGAATATTGTTCCGGTTAACAAGAAACAAGGAACAATAAGAATATGTATCGACTATAGGGATATAAATCGTGCTTGTCCAAAAGACAACTATCCCATGCCCTATATCGATCAAATAATTGATGATTGTGCCGGCAGTGAAATATTTTCCTTTATGGACGGTTTTTCCGGTTACAACCAAATCAATATTCTACCTGCCGATCAACCAAAAACGGCTTTCATTTGTCCTTGGGGGACATTTGCTTACTGCAAATTACCTTTCGGACTTAAGAATGCCGGAGCCACTTTCCAACGGGAAATGTCTTACGCGTTTCACGACATCAAGCACATTGTGCAACCGTATCTCGATGATTTGCCTGCTCATTCTTTACATCGAGCTGATCACCTTGTCCACTTACGTGCTATCTTTATGAGGTGTTGGCATTATCGAATTCGGTTGAACCCACACAAATGTGTCTTCTGCATAGAAGTGGGACGATTGCTAGGATTTGTCGTTTCAAAAGCCGGTATCCGCGTCGATCCTTCGAAGGTCGAAGCCATCATCAAATTGCCTCCTCCTTCGAGTTTGTGCCAACTCCAAAGTTTGCAGGGGAAAGCAAACTTTTTACGTCGATTCATTCCTAACTACGCCGAGGTTACAAAGGGTTTCACCCGGTTGTTGAAACAAAACGCTCAATTTTCTTGGGATGAGATAGCTCAGAAATCTTTTGATGCACTTAAGCACGCGTTGACCCATGCACCGTTGCTGCATCCTCCCAACTACAACCAGGACTACTTTTTGTATCTCGCCGCCTCCCACTCCACCATTGGAATGGTCTTAGTTCAGGAAGACGAATTCGGAACGGAACATGTGATATATTACCTTAGTCGGACGTTGAACCCAACCGAGCTAAAGTACTCGCATGTGGAAAAGTTGGCACTGGCAGCCGTTCAAGCTGTCCAACGATTTCGTCACTACATTCTTCTCCGTAAAACTACAGTGATTTCGGATTGCAACCCTATGATCTATATTCTGACTAAACAATTGCTAGGGGGAAAGTACTCCAAATGGATCGTTATCCTGCAGGAGTTCGATTTGGAGTTAGAAAAGTCCAAGTCTAAGAAATCCTTAGTTTTTGCCGAATTAATGTGTGATTTCCCGCGTGCTGACACAGAAACAGTGGCAGAGGAGCCCATTGCGGACGAATCTTTGTTTCTTATCAGCACTTTAGATCCGTGGTATGGGGATATAATTGTCTATCTCCAGACCCAATCCTTTCGGCCCAAAATCTCAAAGTCGGAGCGTCGGAAAATTCGATTCCAGTCCCAACAATACAAAATCATTGGAGATACTCTTTATCGTCGTGGGGCGGACTTGATTTTTCGACGTTGCTTAACTCATGAGGAAGCTGAAAGGGTTTTGAATGACTGTCACTCTGGAGCGTGTGGCGGTCATATGTCTGGGTATGCCACAACCCAAAAGATATTGCGCGCTGGCTATTTTTGGCCGTCCTTGTTTAAAGATTGTATTATTGCGGTCCGAAAATGCCACAACTGTCAAGTGTTTGATCGCAAGATGCACGCGCCACCTGCTCCTCTCCACCCTATAATTGTCGTTGGTCCTTTCGCCAAATGGGGTATCGACTTTATTACTTGTAACCCTCACTCGGCCGGGGGGCATGCGTATATCATCCTTGCGGTTGATTATTTTACTAAGTGGGCCGAGGCGATGCCTACATTCGAGGCAAGCGGCAAGACAACAACAATTTTCGTATTCAATCACATTATTGCTAGGTTTGGTGTCCCACAAGCGATAATCACTGACCATGGGCGCCATTTTCGAAACATTATGATGACAGAACTTACAAGCCAGCTTGGTTTACGTCATGATAGTTCTACTCCTTATTATCCTCAAGCAAACGGTTTGGTTGAATCCATCAACAAAGTTCTAGTTATCATGATCCGACGGATCATTGGTATTCATCGGTCGAATTGGCACAACATGTTATTTTCAGCACTTTGGGCATACCGAACCTCAGTGAAAACATCAACAGGGTTCACTCCTTTCCAACTAGTTTATGGTTTGGAAGCCGTGCTACCCATTGAATGCGAAATCCCGTCACTGCAAATGGCCATCGAATTACTCCCAGCTACTTCCGAAGAGGAGAAGCACCTGTTATACTTAGCTAAATTAGATGAGACTCGACGTGAAGCTGCTTTAGCAATCGAGACTCACGCGAAACGAATGAAAGCTCAGTATGATCGGAATGTAACCCCTCGAAATTTTTCGGAAGGAGACCTAGTGTTGTTATATGATCAAGCTAATGATAAGTTAGGTGCTGGAAAATTCGTTCCTATGTGGCATGGGCCCTACATTGTCAAGCGAAAGCTAGCAAAAGGGGCCTATGAGCTGGTAGACTTTGACGGGGACTCTTTGGGTAAACCCAGAAATGGACTTTACCTAAAGAGGTATTATGCTTAAATGGTGGGTATGGAGATTCAGTTAGTTTAGTTAGGTTAATTTTTCTTTCTAGCTGGTATGTGTGCTTAGTTTAGACTGTATTTTTAGTTTAGACTGTGTGCTTAAGAGTGTGTTTTTCGTCGTTATTCTGGCTTATCTTGGTTTTACTCTTGATATTGCAGATGTCGACGCCTCTCCAAACGTACATTGGATTTGCTGATGGTGCTTGTCGTAGTACACGGAATATCTCTTCCGCAACTTGGGTTATCTATTCACCCTCTGACGAGTTAGTTTCTATGCATGGGGTGAGCCTCGGTCAAACAACAAACAACATTGCAGAATACAGTGCAGTGATTGAATTATTATCTGAATCTATTTCATTTGGGATTCGGAGTTTGATAGTGAGGTTAGATTCTGAACTCGTTGTATTACAGCTTAATAGAGTCTATGCCATTAGAAATCTAGTGTTATTAAGATTGTTTTTGAGGGTGCGTCTCTTGGAACGTGAATTTGATTACATTGAATATCAGCATATTCCAAGGTCTTTAAATACATTAGCAGATGCAATGGCGTCTCGAATGTTAAATAGACATTTGTAACAATCATAAATGTAAATTTATAAACATTTCATCACACATGTTTAACAAAATAAGCCGGTAATAATGATATATATAGATAGGAGTGTGTCAAAAATATACATCGTCTTCGATCATAGGTTGAAAAACACCTTATGATCGGCAAAAATGATAAGTACAAAAAACCAAAAATGTCGCATGTGTCTACAAAAGTGACTAGCCAATCACTGGTGGTGCTCTCTATACGAGACCACTGCCCGCGCTACCCTACACAGGAACCTCCTGAAAGGTCCTGGGACTGCGACCACATAGCGCTGAAGTCGGATAGGAATGTCATCTATAGTGGTCTCTGGTATATCCGCCGTCAGACGCTCTAGATCCTGTTCCAGCTCGGCTAAGGTCTCTGCGGCCGCATCCTGTGGGGCCGGTGCTGGTACAACTGGTACTCTTCTCTCAAAAACCCGGAGATTGGCCGGACGCCGTGGACCTACATCTGCATTTTGAAATTTTGTCACTGTCAGTTTTGAGACGATATATAAAAAACAACAAAAAAAATAGATAATTTAAAAAACTTGTGAAAAATGAAATACCTCTGTCGTCCCATTGTTCTCCCTGTGGAAGAACCATGTCCGGATCATTGCGAAAATCCATTCCGGCATAAGGAAAATCCTGAATCGCAAAGACCTGGCCCTCCAGCCAGTGAAAGTAACCATCAGGAAATCGAACAACTGCAGCTCCCTCATCAGGATGCCGGGCCATTACCGCAACCCATCTCGTCAACTTAGGCTCCCGAGGAGGTCCAACTGGAATTGTAAGATGCTAGGGGATCAGCATTGGAACTCTCTCTAGGGCAAAGCTCACAACTAAAGGCCCATATCCAAAGGTCTTCAGTTGTTCGTTCTTTGCCCTGGTTAGTTGGCCCTTCAAATTGGCCAACACAGCATCGCACCAGTTGAAAATGGTGCCTCGGAAGCAATCTATAGCCATCCGCATTTGGGAACCAGTGGCTATGTGCAAAGCGGCAGCACCGCAAAGTCTGGTAACTGTAAAGGCAATTACCGTAAGTTCAGGTCGGGATATGTATTTGATTTCTATCCCCTTCTCCTGGTTTTGATTGTTGCACCATTCTAGCCGAAGACTAGCAAGGGATTGACCACCCGGCCTAGTCCGGAATAGAGAGAGTTGCTCGCCCCTGTTAGGCAAGCCAGTGAGAAAATATATGTCGGAGGACTCTATCTCGAGCTGGTGTTCTCCGATGTAAAAACATTGATCTTGAATGTTCCACCTTTCAACCAACCACTCTAAGAATGGCACCTGGGCCCTCATGCCAGGTATGGCCCAGTACTTGTAGAGACCGCATGCCTTTAATGCATCAATAGAAGGTTGATGACCTATTGCGGCCAAATCAACGTCTTCGTGTTCTCTTTCACGCCAATCTAGCATGGTGAGTGACCTACACACCAAAAAACAATGATTAGAATTCATTAAACAAAATTTGGTTGGTTAAATTTGGGGTTTGGGGTTTGAAAATCCGCGTTTCACGGGGTACGCACCCCGCGTTCAGAAAACAGAGCGGCGGTACGCAGCTGTTCTGAAGGTGGGCTGCGTACTCCGACCTTTTTCCCATATACGAAAAAGTCGGGGTACGCAGGTCGCCCATGGGGCACCTGCGTCCCCCGAGAAGCGGACCCTAAAACCTAAAACCCTCTAAAAAATCAAACTAGAACTTGAAATGAAATTCTAAACGGATGAAATTGAAGAGGAGGATGTTGTGAAATACCTGAAAGAGACGGCGCTCGATTCTGACGGTCGGATTCTCCGCAAAGTCCACAGGAAGTTTCTTGTCAAAAGCCTTTTTCTCAACCTCAACAGTAAAATGGTAAAAATGACATGGTAAAAAGTCTTTTTATAGGTTTTTTGGATGAATGAATGCTAAGTTTGTTCATTTTTCACCATGAAAGGATATTTTTCAATGTATTTTTGCCCATCTTAAACAGGTATGAGTAATGTGTTGTCTTTGTGCAGGACAAAAGGACTTTAGGGTAAAATCATCATTTTTTACGAACCAAGACATCAGAGTCATCTTTTAAGCCCTTTTCTGACTCCTAAAACATGAAAAGATTGCCGAGCGTTTCTTTTACACTCGTTAAAACAGAATTAAAAGATGGTCCCCTTATAGCCCTTTTCTGACCGTAAAAACAGGAAAAGATTGCTGGGTTTTTGTCGTTTCAAACTCAATATTGGAAATAAAACGACGTGTCCTTGATCGCTTTTTACTTTTCAGGTCAAAGACACTAATGATGAAAGTACTCCTTGGTCGCAAGATCAAGCGGTTCTCTCAGGTATTATTTTATACTTTTTCGGGCTTGGGAGACACAAATTTACGAAAAAGTTCACCTTGGAGTCTTATTTAGTTTTTTCAGACTCTCTAAAATTGAAAAACGCCGAGTTTCTCCTATACTGGACTCGTTAAAATTTCACAGTAAAGGACCTGTTCGATTACAAACAGGAACGGACCACTCCTTCTTAGGGTTCGAATCTAAACTAAGTTGGACTCATCCGAAGGATGAGATTATAATCAAGCATATGTTATCCTCCTCAAGCTTGTAAAAAATAAAGAGGTAATTGCCAGAAATGGTGGGGGAAAAGAGAGAAGAATGAACCTATTTGTCATCCTTTGTTACAAAAGAACCTTATCATTGCTCTTGAACACGAAACTTTTCATTCACCTGGGTTGGGAAATCCTTTGCCTTAAAGTTGGTCAAACCACTTTGAAAGTCTTCAATCGTTTCCGGGTATTAACTTTGGGTCAATCGTCACCAAGCCATCTATCGTGTCGTTATGTGTTCAAGAGGTCTCTGCAAATAAACCATTCATATGCAAAATACTTGTCATCCATTTGACCATCCCTGAGTCTGTCCTTACAGCAACATTTCTTCAATTTGAAAAAATGATTTCGTGTTGTGGACTTGCCTGCAACGGGTCGCTTTCTATCGACATCACCACATTATCTAGAAAGATGACTTAGAAATCGTCAGTACCTTGAAGTCTGCATGCATCAATGGCAGGTTTCTCGCCTTTGATGACAGTTTACATCATTGACTTTCGATCGAGGGATTCTGTGACGTGTTCGACATCCACCCATTCATTAACATTTCATGGATTGTACTGGGTACTTTGAGAACCATTGACATCACTGCTGGTCTCTCTCACACTTGTTAACGGTTTACATCATTGACCGGTAATCAAGTGGTTTCTACCATGCTCGACATCAACTCATTATTCGCATGGATAGAATCGTACCAATTCGGGAAGTAGAAATGAAGACCCTGGATCTAGTTTCCACCATCCAGGCTGCGAGGAGTTTTGTATTCATTATATAGTAGACTTATCATAAACAGATGGCTGCATCCATACTGTGTCTACAAAAGTCTACGATTGTGATGTATTGCAAAATCATTCTTGTGTCAGAGCAGTAGTTAGATTGTTAGTTAAAGTTTTCAATCTGAGTATGGGAATGCCTACCTCAGCGATGATATCATCTTATATATGTATTTTGTGTTGAATATTTCCAAGTTCCGACCAGGCTCTCTGCAAGATACTCTTTGAAATGATAAAGTACTTCACCCTTCCTAGATCATATGAAACCCTAATCTACTACAGGCTTCGCACTTTAGGGGGCAATCTGTTACACTAAAAAATGTCACCATGACTATTTTCAGTTAGTATGGCTCCATCCACTGTCATACTATCCTCCTTGGCAAGTCTCATGCCTCTGCTCTCCATGTCAAACTTCAAAAAAAGAAGAGAAAGGTCATTTAAAGTCAATTATCTCTGGTACGCAGTTTCTCTTAGCCTTACCTGCGTGTACGCAACCCAAGTTCACAATACCTGCGTACTTGTATGCTCTGTATGTAAAGAGGTGGGTGCGTACCCCTGTAAAGGTCAAAAGGTGCGAGTTTCATCTTAAAAAAGTTACTTTTGGTCATTTCTAGAGCATTCTAGAAGCTTGTTTGACATGTATGAAGCGCCTCCAGATGGTTCATGTACCCAAAGAAAGAGGAACTTATCCCATGAAGAGGGGAGTCTATCCCATCCAAAGAGGGGCTTATCCCATTGATGGTGGACCTGAATAACTTCCTCTAGAGCACTATAAATACAGGCATTGGGCCAAAGGGAGGGGAGGTTGAAAGATGAACATTCCTAAGGGTAGATGCTGCTGGAATTAGGACTTCCTTGTAGAAGCTTGTGAGGAGAGATTACCATCTTTACTTGTTTCCATTGGGAAGTGGGTGAGCTGATCAGAGTAAGGGAGAACTCTTGTGGACCCTGGGAGGAGCTTGCACAACACCAAGGCTCAGGTTGTAATGGTTCCTTTTGTTACCTTTTAATACAAATTACTCCATTCTTCTCAACAATTTGTTATTTATGAGTTGTTTCATATACTCCTTGGTCTATATGTTAAATATGTTTTATTTTATGTGATATTCAGGTGCTATTTAATCGTTTGATTGTTGGTGAATGCAGGTTTCGAAGGGAAGGAGGAGCTCATCTGGATCAACGAAGCTGGACTACTACAACAGCGTTGGATTACAGGTAGGATCTAAACACTTGATTTCTCATATTGTAAAAGCATATTTATGGAAGGATTGCTCTTATTTGTCTTGTTTGTCATTAGAAAGTCTTAGGCTTCTAGGAAGGTCGGTTGTGTCCGCACTAACGACTCTTTCCGTGTGACAATACACGGAACATTTCTTCCGCAGCTTGGGTTATCTATCCGCCCTCTGACGAGTTAGTATCTATGCATGGGGTAAGCCTCGGTCAAACAACGAACAACATTGCCGAGTATAGTGCAGTGATTGAGTTATTATCTGAATCTATTTCATTTGGGATTCAAAGTTTGATAGTGAGGTTAGATTCTGAACTCGTTGTATTACAGCTTAATAGAGTGTATGCCATTAGAAATCCAGTGTTATTAAGATTATTTTTGAGAGTGCGTCTCTTGGAACGTGAATTTGATTATATTGAATATCAACATATTCCAAGATCTTTAAATACATGAGCAGATGCAATTGCTTCTCGAATGTTAAATAAACATTTGCAATAATCATACATGTAAATTTAAAACCATTCCATAACATGATTTACAAGATAAGCCGGTAATAGTGATATATATATATATATATATATATATATATATATATATATATATATATATATATATATATATATATATATATATATATATATATATATATATATATATATATAGGAGTGTGTCAAAAAATACATCGTCCTCGATCATAGGTTGAAAAACACCTTATGATCGGAAAAAATGATAAGTACAAAAAACAAAAATGTCATATGTGCCCACAGTAGGTGATCATCCTATCACTAGTGATGATCTCGATAAAAAACCACTGCATGGGCCACCTTGCAAAGGAACCTCCTAAAAGGTCCTGGGACCCCAATCACATAGCGCTGAAGTCGACGAGGAATGTCATCTATAGTGGTCTCCGGAATATCTCCTGTCAAGCGCTCGAGATGACCCTCCAACTCGGCCAAAACCTCTGCTGATTCATCCTGTGGGGCTGGCGCAGCTGCAACTGGTTATTTCCTCTCGTAAGGTCGGAGATTTCTAGTCGCTGTGGACCCACATCTGCATTTGAAACTTTTGCTATCAGTTTTGAGACGATGAAAAAATAAAAAAAATTAAAATAGGAAAAATGTTGAAAATGATTTTACCTGAGTCATCCCACTACTCTCCTGGTGGAAGAGCCATGTCTGGATCACCACGAAAATCTACCCCACCGTAAGGGAAGTCCTGAATAGAAAAGACCTGGTTTCCCAGCCATTGGAAATACTTAGGTATGAATCAAGCAACCTCTGTCCTCTCGTCTGGGTGACGGGCCATAACTGCGACCCATCGCATTAGTTTGGGCTCTCGAGGAAGCCCAGCTCCAACAGTAAGGTGCTACGGGATCAACATAGGAACCCTCTCCAGGCCAAAACTCACAACCAAAGCCCCATAACCAAAGGTCTTTAGTTGTCCGTTTTTGGCCCTGGTCAATTCGCCTTTCAGATTGGCCAACACGGCATCACACCAGTTGAAGATGGTGCCTCGAAAGCAATCAACTGCCATACGCATCTGGGATCCGGTGGCAATATGTAATGCGGAAGCCCCGCAAAGTCTGGTGACAGTAAACACAATCTATTATAGACATTTTTGTGCCCTACAACCCCAAGCATGAAATGTCCATAAACCAAGGGCTCCTAAGTCCCTAAAAGTGTTTTTCTAACCCCTAAAGGAACAAGGTCAACAGATTACAGCTTCTCCCAGAAGTTTTCCATGAGAAACTGCTCAAAATTGGTTAAAACGGGATCATTGCAGCTGCTCCACTGGCTAGGTGCGTTGCATTTCACCCAAATACACTGTGATGGTGTGTTGCATTTCAAAAGTCCCTTCTGTGGGGTGCGATGGGAGAGAAATGACAAATGGCAGTGTCATTCCGCGAGGTGGAGAGGCAATGGAAGCTTCTAGAATCTTTTCATGTGACACTTGCCTCACTGAATTCGACCAAGGATGAGTAAGAGGCCCTCAGTCTCCAAGTGGAAGCAAGAACTATCAGAGAGAAGACACTAATCAAATCACAAGCTGACTCATCCCCCTTACAGATATCTATATATGGATCCCTCATACCAGAGATCCAGAGGCTGGAATTTTGCATATTGTAAGGAATTGTTGTTGGTTTCTAGAGACAAACATCAGATTGTTGGGTGATCTAAGCTTTGTTTGAGATGAAGAGGGGCTTCTTTGCTGGGAGGTTGATGCTGGGTCAGGACAACTAGTTGTAACTCCTCCTGGATCTTTTCTTGTTTATCAATAAAAGCTATTTGAGTTTTCCTCCATGCTTGTGTATCATTGATGCTTGTTGCATTTGTATGGTCAATTTGCATCTGATCCTAGATTTTTTATGATTATAGATCCATGTCTTTGTATAGTGCTATGCTTCTGTGATCTTACAGGTACTTTGTGAAGCTGGGCGTGCAAGGGAGGAGGTAGCTGGGAACTATCAAAGAAGAGAGGGATCGAATCGAACGATTAACGCAAGATAGAGGTTGGTATTTCTGTTCCTCTCTATCTATAATCCATAAAGGAAAAACATAAGTAGCTTTTCTCTGTTTGTTTCTAAGGCAGCTGTCACACCTTAGTGGGATAGAGCAGTTCTAAATAGACACTTTTCCCTGTAACAAAATGGCGACTCCACTGGGGAGATAATTAATTTGTTTTTTATCATTCTTTGTTGTCTATTTCATAAACTTACAAGTAGCATTCGAACTACATTTTCCATAACAAATGCAAAGTAAATAACTACTGCTTCAATCCATCCACTTGATCTGTTTATGATTTAAACAACTGATTCACAAACTATCTGATTGCCCTTGTGATAGCTCTTAGATCCTCCTTAGTTCTACCCCTGATTGTTGCATTACTGATTGCTTTTTACTCGGCCAAAAACCAAGAACTGAACTGCAAACTGTGACCCGGAACCTGAACAGAGTCTCGTTTTTGGCCCAGCGCAGGTACTGTTCAGAGATTCTAAATTTCAGCGCACTTCCCAAGTGGACAACCTGCGATGTATTTCAGATTCTCTGTGTTACAGGTGCACTGATTAGACTAGCTCTGTGCAGTTGTGGCTTCTGTGGATCATCCTTTCCAGTTCTATTCCTGAATTTTGCTGCCTGTGATCAGTATATGTCTGTTTGAAACCCCTTTTACTGTTATTCTGCCTCCTTTGTACAAAAGAACTGTAGATGTTTTTGTGTGTTTGTTGAGTCGTTTACAGTTCTCCTTTGCAAAAGTAACATAATCATACTGTCACCCTTTGATTTGAATCTGTCGCAAGTGTCAATTTCAATCGTAGGAAAGAGTTTGATTACTGTTGATTGTCGATTATCCTATTACTATTGCTTTTGGTCTGAATTTGTAATTTTCTAGTGTCAAAAACAAGTATCCATTTCAAAATCGTAAGGTGTCGTAATCGTCTCCATTTTGTGATTTCGAAAAGAAACTTGTTTATATTTGTCGCTTGAAAAGAAATTCAGATTTGTGCATCAGCTTTCTTTTTAGCATCCATATACTAAGAAAGTGGAAAACAAATACATGCATGTGCATTTGCATATAGACAGTCTGTTTGGCTTGATTTAGGAAAGTGCATTTACAGTGTGCTCTTTACTCTTTGTGAAAAGATTATGTCTTTCTTTTCCCTAGTAGCTAGGATTTTCATTGCATAAAGAAGATAAGAAGTTTGTTTATCATCTTAGATTGCATTTTAGGAATTACATCTACATCTCGTGGTGAACCCGAAAGGAAAACTTCATAAACAAGATCAACTTAAAATAAATTCAATGAATCTAACAACGCTTTGGAACTTAACGCACAACATTTAGAGGTCTAGGCTAGAGACGTATTCCGGCGTCGTAAAGCCTGGTAACTATTGTTCTCACTGATGGTTGGGTGATTCCTCCACTTTGAGATGATAAGTGCCAGTACGGACTTGTGCTCCCACGTACCGTCGAGTATATTTTGGGAGACCCCTATAGGCTTAAATCCTTTATCCATAGGAAGCCGTGTCTGCCACCCTATCGATCGCAATGCACTAAACATAGCATTCAGGAAGATTTACTGCCATACCGTAAAAAGTATTCTGCAATTTTTCGATTGGTTTGGTACTCCCTCTACCTAGACTTCCAGAGTAATCCCTTTCGTTCCTTTTCAGACTCTTTAACGGAAAAGGTCCATCTGAGCATTTGTCACTTCAGGCTCATTAAAAATCGAAGGCGACTAGAGTCATCTTTTGTTTTTCCTCGTCTCTTAAAAATTGAAAAAACAAGTTGTGTCAAAGTGTCTAAAATTTATTTTAAACGGAATATTCATTACCCCGTTCCTACGTTGATCTTGGGTTGAGAAAATGGAATCCACCAACCAAGGGATTTCTCTTGGAGGAAATCCTAGTCCCTTCTCCTCTTGGGGAGATGTTGGTGCACCCCATATGGCCACATTGTCGCTTCCAGGACTGACTATTGGTTTGCCTGTATGGCTCTTCTCAACCTCTGTCATTCAGAACAACACAATTCCTGAACAATTGAATCAGCAATTAGACGAGTCCAGAGTTACCCACCAACCTTCTACTTCCTCTAATTCTTCCTCTCCTCCTTCCTCTTCGCTTGATGGGGCTGGTAAAGCCAAAAGTCAAGTACCTAAGGAGAAGAAGGAAAAGAAGAAGAAAGAGAAGAAGAAGAAGGAGCCAAAAGTGAATGGGGGCAAACGAGTGTCGTCTAGCGAAAATCCACACACTGCACCAACCAGGCCTAAATCGCCATGTGTCATTTGCAAAGGAGACCACTATCACAGAGATTGTCCTTGCATCCCTCGGATCTTAAGGGACTAGTCTCCTCGTTTGCACAACCCGGTGTCGTCAACCTCTGATGATCATGTTGAAAACACACCGTCAACTAGTGAAAGTGAAGCCCCAAGACAAAAAGGAAAATATAGATTTCCTTGCAAACTGTGTGAAGGCGATCATGCCGTCCACCGTTGTCCCTTCTTAGACGAAGCTAAAAGAGTTTTGGATGATCGTCCGGTTTCACGGTTACGACTTCCTCCTGGATATAAAAAACTCTTGCCGAGTCCGTCACTAGTTGAAAATCCAGCTGGCCCACTCAGGTGGTCAGCCAAAGCACCTATCATTGAAGATAAACCATCTGAATCCATACTAGACGAAAGTCAAAAGGTCGAGGCGACAGTTGACCCGGTCTTGCCTTCAGAGGTTCCATCTTCAGATGATAAAGTCACTGAAGAGAACAAGGATGACACCATCCAAATTCTTTTCATAAGCACAGACTCCAACGAACATGGGGGCAATTTAACCGTTCCTTTACTGCAGGAAGGAATTTCATCAGAGTCGTACTCGGCCGTCTATTCGGTCCCACCTCCAAGCAGCCTAGTTGTCTCCTTCAACTAGAATCAGCTAGGCAGACCCCGTTTACCGGCCAGTATACCATTCCAGATTATTGTTCAAATATATAGAATGGTTATGGCTGGTACCATCATAGATGAGGGGGCTTCTGTGAGTATCCTTTCCTCAACTGCTTGGAAAGCGCTTGGTTCGCCATCGCTTTTGCCTGAGATGAGAAATCTAATAGGTTTTGATAAAAGAACCAGTCGACCGTTAGGGATCCTTCCCAATGTGCCCATAACATTGAGAGGGAAAACCGTTCACATGAACGTAATGGTAGTTCAAGGACCCATGGATTACAATCTACTCCTTGGACGAGACTATATTTATTGCATGAGAGCTATTGTCTCATCACTCTTTAGAGTGATGTGTTTTCCGCACGAAGGAAGAGTGGTTAAGCTCGTAGACCAGCTTTCATTTCCCGGATCACACATAGCAAATAGTCATATACCATCCCTAAATGGTCTTTTCACGCAAGAAATGTCTCAATCCCCAGTCCATCCACCCGATGAGTGCGAGTGATTCAAGAGGACATGACGGAAACCCAGGGGGCATGCACCCTGGTCTGCTTCGGTAGGAAAACTTTGGGTATAGGGTACGTTTCCACGGGAGAATATGACTAGTCGGTACCCCCGTCTGTGATTGGAAGAGGGGGTTATTCTAGAACAAGATTCTTTTGTCAAAGTTATGCGAGTTGGCAGGCATCGTCACTCACCTTTGTTTATCTCGGTAGACATCGCCAGGGAAGTGTTTTGTTTACGCCGTAAATAGAACTATCTTTGGTAACCTATAAGAGGTAGGCCTCTCTCGGTAAAACAAATGTTTTAACAGTCTGAAGAAGGGGTAACCTTGAAACTCTGTTTTATACCTGGGGGCATGCAAGCCTTTTGGCATGCAAGCGAAGAGCGACTATTTATTTTTTAAATTTTTAGGACCTCTAACCCTTTAAGCTCATAGGATTGGTCGTTTCCTAACTTGCATAAAGAAAGGATGCGGGGAAAATCTCTAAAAGTTGCCGTTTTATATGAGACATTCTTATCACACGACTGGATTGATTGAGCAGTGTTACCGCAAGGTTCAAGCTCGTTAAAAAAATAAACCCGCATCGAGTAGTTTTAGCACATAGTTCAAGCTTGTTTAAAAATAAACATAAGACATGAGCAACTTTTTCCACCCACATTTAAGCTCATTAAAAAATGAACTATTCCCCGGTAAATAACCATCGTGAATATAGTACTTCAGTCGTTAAAGCCTTGGTCGTGTTTCCACCACCACCTCCACTTTTTCATTGGCCGATCATTCACCTCCATTTGATTGTTTACCCATTTTGAGGAACAGTTGCGAAGAGTGATTTCACTAGCCATCCTTGTGACACTGTCGTGATTGGAAAATTCCAAACCTTACCTGGAATCAGCTGCTACCCGTTTATCACTCGTTCCTCAACAGACGAGTCTCCTTTAAGCTCTTTTCAACTGACTCGTAAAATATGAAAAGATTGCCGAGCCATTGGCCTCTCCAGCTCGTTAAAGGGACAGGAAGTGTTATCCCTCCTCTAGATTTTAATCTTTTTGGACCTGAGGGATTATTACACAAAAAGATCGAGCGCTTGTTTTGTTCGGCTCGTTAAAAGTATCGAAAATTCATCCCTTATGTATTGTTTTATACTTTTTCGGACTTAAGGGATTAGATGACGAAAAAGGAATTTTGGAGTTACCTTTACATTCCTTTTCAGACTCTCTAAAATTGAAAAGGACCGAGTTATCTTTGTCGTTAAACTCGTTAAAAATATTAATAGCGACAAACTTGTCTATAGACGAGAACGAGTTTCACTATCGCTAGGCTCGTTAAAACATAGCGATGGGTTTGCCCGAAGGGAAAATTATAGAACAAGGATATGTTATCCTCCTCAAGCTTAACAAAAATAAAGAGGTACTGGTCAGCAATGACTGGGGAAAAATTGGGAAGAAAACTCAAAGAAACTTTGTTGGTAGCAAGTCGCTCTTGAACATGACATTTCCGCTCCGTGTCCGAGTCGGGTTGGGTTGTTTCATTCACTGGTCACATCACCATGGTCACGCCATACCATCCACATTTGGGGTTAATGCTACCAATCCATCACATCAGTGTCGCCGATATGTTCAAGAGAAGTCATTCAGAGAATTCACCTGTGTCTCACCCACTACCATACATTATACTCCATTCTTTCATGACCGCCACCCTGAACCTTATATCACCAGATTGTTTTCACCTCCATTAAAATCATTTGCTCCATTCCATGTCATTGATGTGGGATTCATTAAGGCCCTCCTGAGACATATCACTTCTTGTCGACATCAGCTCATTATCCAAGAAGTCGATCTAGGAACACCCCATTCAGTACTTTGAAGCTTGCATGCCTCAATGGCAAGTTTCTCACTTCCGGCGACAGGTTTACATCAATGGCCTTTGACCGAAAGATTTTGCATGGTGTTCGACGCCAAGTCCTTTATTCACACCATGTGAATTGTAATGCAGTACCTTGAGGGTCATTATCATTATCGGTGATTCCTCTTGCGCTTGTTAATAGTTTACATCATTGACTGGTAATCAAGCGATGTCTTTCCATGCTCGACTTCAGAACATTTCTCACATGGATCGATTTGTACTTCGAGTGAAGATTGGACGAGATTGAAGACCCTGAATCTAGTTTCATCCATCTGGGCTGCGATATATATTCAGGGAAATAAAGACATTAAATGTACATCATTGCAGCACAGATAATCATCCTATCAAAAGGATGATGGCTCTATCAGAATCATCAGTCTACACTCAGACGGTTGTCTGTCCTATGTACATGAAAATGAATTTATAAAGTTGAGCATGGGAATGCCCGCCTCAGCTAGATCATGAAAATATTATGAAGATAATGTATTGTATTATATCTTATTACAGGTCTCCTCCCAACATTGAAAGAACTTTGGATCCTCATAATAAAGCACTTCACCTGACACCAAAAGGTTAACAACCTCATACTTTAGGGGGCAACTGTTATAGACATTTTTGTGCCCTACAACCCCAAGCATGAAATGTCCATAAACCAAGGGCTCCTAAGTCCCTAAAAGTGTTGTTCTAACCCCTAAAGGAACAAGGTCAACATATTACAACTTCTCCCAGAAGTTTTCCATGAGAAACTGCTCAGAATTGGTCAAAACAGGATCATTGCAGCTGCTCCACTGGCTAGGTGCGTTGCATCTCACCCAAATACACTGTGAGGGTGCATTGAATTTCAAAAGTCCCTTCTTTGGGGTGCGATGGGTGAGAAATGATAAATGGCAGTGTCATTCCGCGAGGTGGAGAGGCAATGGAAGCTTCCAGAATCTTCTCCTGTGACACTTGCCTCACTGAATTCGACCAAGGATGAGTAAGAGGCCCTCAGTCTCCAAGCGGAAGCAAGAACTGTCAGAGAGAAGACACTAATCAAATCACAAGCTGACTCATCCCCCTTATAGATATCTATATATGGATCCCTCATACCAGAGATCCAGAGGCTGGAATTTTGCATATTGTAAGGAATTGTTGTTGGTTTCTAGAGACAAACATCAGATTGTTGGGTGATCTAAGCTTTGTTTGAGGTGAAGAGGGGCTTCTTTGCTGGGAGGTTGATGCTGGGTCAGGAAAACTGGTTGTAACTCCTCCTGGATCTTTTCGTGTTTATCAATAAAAGCTATTTGAGTTTTCCTCCATGCTTGTGTATCATTGATGCTTGTTGCATTTGTATGGTCAATTTACATCTGATCCTAGATTTTTTATGATTATAGATCCATGTCTTTGTATAGTGCTATGCTTCTGTGATCTTACAGGTACTTTGCGAAGCTGGGCGCGCAAGGGAGCAGGTAACTGGGAACTATCAAAGAAGAGAGGGATTGAATCGAAGGATTAGCGCAAGACAGAGGTTGGTCTTTCTGTTCCTCTCTATCTATAATCCATAAAGGAAAAACATAAGTAGCTTTTCTCTGTTTGTTTCTAAGGCAGCTGTCACACCTTAGTGGGATAGAGCAGTTCTAAATAGACACTTTTCCTTGTAACACAATCACCATGAGTTCAAGACGAGATATGGTCTTTATGTTTATCCCTTTGTCTCTAGCCTGGCTGTTGCAGAACTCTAGCCGGAGGCTATCGACAGACTGGCCACCTGGCCTAGCCCCAAACAGAGTCAAGTCTTCGCCTCTCTTAGGCAAACCAGTCAAGAAATATATGTCCGCCGGCTCGATTTCGAGCTGGTGGCCACCAATGAAGAAGCACTGGTCCTGTATGCTCCATCTGTCAACCAACCACTGTAAGAAATCCACCTGAGCCCTCATGCCAGGAATGGCCTAGAATTTGTACAAGCCGCACGCCCTCAAAGTATCAAGTGAAGGCTGATGATTCCATGCAGCAACATGCGCGTCCTCATGCTCTCGTTCATGCCAATCTAGCATGATGTACTCTTTGCATCAAGTAAAAAGATTAATTAAAATGCTAGAAATTATTTTGTTTGGTCCAATTTTGAGAATTTTTTGGTTAAAAACCCTTGCGACGGGGACCGCACCCTCCGAGTTAGACACAGTGCGTGGGACCGCACTTTGTCTACATGGAAGGTGCGGACCCCAGACTTTTTCCCAATGGAGAAAAAGTTGGGGTCCGCAGGCCAGTAGTGGTAAACCTGCGGGCCCCCGCACGCGGGTTTTAAGCCTAAAAACCCTCCCAAAAATGAAATGAATGACTAAAACAAAAAATGAAACAATTAAAAATGAAGAGTAAGATGATGTGGATTACCTGGAGAAGACGGTGTTCGATTCCGACGGTTGGATTTTCCGCAATCTTCACTGGAAGTTTTCTGAACAAAAGCACTATTTTCTCACCCAAAACTCAAATGGTAAAAATGAATTGACAAAGGCCCTTTTTATAAGTTTTTTGAGTAAATAAATTGCAAATTTGTTTATGTTTCACTTTGAAAATGTATTTTTGCAACATTTTTATCCATTTCAAACAGGTATGAGTAATGTTTGCGTTTTTTTTCAGGATAACGGATTATTCAGGCGAAATCTATCATTTTCGACGAAAAAAAATATTTAGAGTCACCTTTAAGCTCTTTTCTGACTCCTAAAACATGAAAAGATCGCCGAGTTTTTCTTTTAAACTCGTTAAAACAGAATTAAAAGACGGTCCACTTACAGCTCTTTTTCGACCGTAAAAACATGAAAAGACTGCCGGATTTTTGTCGTTTCAAATTCGATATTGGTTATAAAACGACGTGTCATTGATCACTTTTTTACTTTTTCAGATCAAGGGCACTAATGACGAAAAGTACTCCTTGGTCGTAAAAGATCAAGCTCTTCTCTCAAGTATTATTTTATACTTTTTTGGGCTTGGGAGACACAAATTTAAGAAAAAGGTCAACCTTGGAGTCTTCTTAAGTTTTTTCAGACTCTCTAAAATTGAAAAACGCTGAGTTTCTCCTGTACTAGACTCGTTAAAATTTCACAGTAAAGGACCTGTTCCATTACAAATAGGAACAAACCACTCCTTCTTAGGGTTCAAATTTAAACTAAGTTGGACTCATCTGAAGGATGAGCTTATAATCAAGCAAATGTTATCATCCTCAAGATTGTCAAAAATAAAGAGGTACTTGCCAGAAATGGTGGGGGAAAAGAGAGAAAATGAGCCTGTTTGTCATACTTTGTAACCACTCTTGAACACGACACTTTTATTCACCTGGGTTGGGAAATCCTTTGCCTAACAGTTGCTCAAACCACATTGAAAGTCTTCAGCCGGTTTCTGGGTATTAACTTTGGGTCAATTGTCATCAAGCCATCTGTCGTGTCATTATGTGTTCAAGAGGTCACTGCCAATAAGCCATTCATCTGCAAAATATCTGTCATCCATCTTGACCATCCCTGAGTTAGTCCTTGCAACTAAATTTCTTCAACTTGATCTATGATTTCGTGTTGTGGGCTTGCCTACGACGGATCGCTTTCTATCGACTTCAGCTCATTATCTAGAAAGATGATCTAGAAATCGTCAATACCTTGAGATCTGCATGCCTCAATGGTAGGTTTCTCTCCTTTGATGACAGGTTGCATCATTGACCTTCGATCAAAGGATTCCGTGACATGTTTGACATCAACACATTTATTCACATCTCATGGATTGTATTGGGTACTTTGAGAGCCATTGACATCACTGGTGGTTTCTCTCACACTTGTTAACAGTTTACATCATTGACTGGTAATCAAGTGGTTTCTACCATGTTCGACATCAACACATTCATTCACATGGATAGAATCGTACTGTTTCAGGAAGTAGAAATGAAGACCCTGGATCTAGTTTCCACAATTCAGGCTGCGAGGAATTTTGTATTCATTATATAATGGACTATACATAAATAGATGGTTGCATCCATACTGTGTCCACATGAGTCTATACTTGTGATGTTTTACAAGATCATTCCTGTATCAGAGCAGTAGTTAGTTTTCTAGTCAGTTTTGATCTGAGTATGGGAATGCCTACCTTAGCGATGATATGATCTCATATATATATCTTGCATTGAATGCTTTTACAGGTTCCAACCGGGCTCTCCACAAGATGATCCTCGAAATGATAAAGTACTTCACTCTTCCTAAATGATAAATGAAATCCTCATCTACTACAGACTTCACACTTTAGGGGGCAATCTGTTACACAAACATATCGTCAACATGATTATTTGTAGTCAGTATGGGTCTATCATCACTTGTACTGTCCTCCTAAGCAAGTCTCAGACCTCAGCTCTTCAAGTCAAGCTTTGAAAATGGGAGAAAGACATTGAAAATCAATGAAACTCTCGTTCCGCACTTTCTCTCACTGTCACCTGCGGTCCCGCACCTTTTGTTTACAAAAACTGTGGACCTGCCTGCTCTGTCCCTAAAGGTGTAGGTGTGGACCCCTGTGAAAGTCAAAAGGCACAAGTTTTATCTTAAAAAACTCACTTTGGGTTAATTCTAGAGGATTCTAGAAGGAATTTCGACGTGTATTGTTCACTCTGAGGTGGTTCATGCATCCCAAAAGAGAAGGATCTAATCCCTTGATGAGAGGAGCTATCCCTTTGAAGGAGGGCTTTATCCCTTTGAAGGAGGACCTAGTAACCTCCCTCCATTGCACTATAAATTCAGGCATTGGGCTAGTTGCTCGAGAGGTTAGAAGCTGAACATTTTTGAGGGTAAATGCTGGTGAAATTAATACTTCCTAGTTGAGCTTAAGAGGAGAGATCACATACCTTTTTGGCTTCATTGGGAAGAGAGTGAAACTTGTCAAAGTAGAGGAGACTTCTTGCTAGACCCTAGGAGGAGCTTGTACAGCGTCAAGGCACAGGTTGTAAAGTTATTCTTCTTTTGAATTAATACAATCAAACTCATTTTTCTCAACAAGTATCTCATGGTATTTGTTTCATGGACTCCTTGACTTTCATGTTGAATATGTTTTATGATATTGGTTTTTCAGGTGCTATTTAATTTGTTTGCCTTGTTTGTGTTTGCAGATTCGCGACAAAGGAGCTCATTTGGATCGAAGGAGCGAGGGCATCCACAAACTTGTGTTGTATCTAAGGTAGGCCCTAAAAACACTTGTTTGCCTTTGTTTATTAAAGCATATTTAGAGAAAGATAGTGTCTGGTTGGTTTGCTTGTCATTACGTCTTCTTTAGATTCTAGGAAGGTCTATCTTGTCCGCAAGATTGACTTATTCTGTGTGACACATTGGATCACCTTCAATTGTTCCTTCACCGACTCTCTTGATAGCATTTGATGGAAATTCTCATAGGCCACACAAGATTATCTCGACCTTTCCTATATGTGTTGGGGAAAGGTTGTAAACATTGAGGTGGAAATTGTTGATGCCAACCTGGATTATAACATCTTCTTAGGAAGGAATTGGATTTACAAGATGGATTCCATAGTTTCATATTTATTCTGCATCCTCTATTTCCCTCATGAGGGGGGGATTGTTAAAATTGATCAGTTAGATTATTCTCTAGGTGACTCCCATGCAACTTCAGATTCTACCGTTCCATTGGTGGATAATCCCCGTCAACCTATTGAGAATTTAGGAGTTGGGATGTACTCTTTGTTAATAGGTATATTTGATCTTCCTGCTCCTACAGCTAGAATCAATGCAATTTCATCCTCCAGGGGACCTTCACGGAAAGAGTTCTTTCAAACTCATTATTTTTCAGACCCTTGGACCTTACCTTCATCTACCACCACATTAGATGGAGGGAAGGTTGGTGGAATGGAATTTCCCATGTCTGCAGCAGAACTTAGCTATCAATCTATCATTAACTCTACAGACAACCATCCCACTCCTTTTTCACAAGAGGAGTTAGATGGCAATGTGGCTCCAGCTTGGACCCTCGACTCTACTTCAGCTCTGGATTTCTTGGATACAATTTTACCATCTGAAGAAGCAATTTTGGAGGCAATTATGGGTGTGGATCGACCATGGGAATATTTACATCATCATTCATATTTTCTTCCTCAATTGCATGAAGTTGAATATAGGTTCTCCAATCTGCTTACTAGTGATGTTTGTACAGTCTCAAACCCTTTGGCTCCAATACAATTATCTGCTAAAGGTAATATGTCAGTTATCTCACGGACTATACCTATAAACATCTCTAGGAATCCTAACATTACAGAAAATGTCTTCATTGGAGCTGATTGTTCCCTTGAATAAATTCAAATTTGCACTAACCTCTTTAAAGAGTTTCGAGATGTGTTTGCTTGGTATTATGAGGAAATGCCTGGAATTGATCCATTTATAGTCCACCATGAGATCAAAACGTACGAAAATGCCAAACCTATTTGTCAGAATCTTCGACCAGTCAATCCTCAGAAAGCAGAAGCTATTAAAGCTGAAGTTTGCTTGGTCTTATGAGGAAATGCCTGGAATTGATCCATCTATAGTCTAGCAAGAGATCAAAACGTATGAAAATGCCATACCTATTCGTTAGAAGCTTCGACCAGTCAATCCTCAAAAAGCGGAAGCTATTAAAGCTGAAGTTGAAAAGCTACTTAAGGCGGGTTTCATATACCTCGTTCCTCTAACTGAGTGGGTTTCCAATCCAGTCTCAGTGGATAAAAAGCAAGGAACGATCTGAGTGTGTATCTACTTTAGGGATTTGAATAAAGCTTGTCCAAAAGAAAATTACCCCACGCCTTTTATTGATCAAATTGTTGATGAATGTGTGGGCAATGAAATTTTTTCGTTCATGGATGGATTCTCTAGTTACAATCAAATTACTATCCATCCAGAGGACCAGCACAAGACAACCTTTATTTGTCCTTGGGGTATGTTTGCATACAAAAAGATGCCTTTTGGTCTTAAAAATGCTGGAGATACTTTTCAACGGGCCATGTTTTATGCTTTCCATGACATAAAACATGTTATTGAAGCATACTTGGATGACTTAGCCGCTCATTCTCGAAAGAGAATTGATCATCCTAGCCACCTTCAGTTCATTTTTGAGAGATGACGTTTTTATAAAATCTGGTTGAATCCGAATAAGTGTGTTTTTATGGTCACATCTGGTCGACTGTTAGGATTCATCGTATCGACTGAAGAGATTCGATTTGTTCCTTTCAAGGTTGAGGAAATGATTCAGTTGTCTTCCCCATCTACCATTCGTAAACTTCAAAGTCTACAAGGAAAGGAAAATTTCTTGAGAAGATTTATAGAAAATTATGCCAAGATTACCAAAGGATTTATGCATTTGCTTAAGAAAGGAGTTCCATTTTTATGGGATGACTTCACGCAATGATCTTTTAATGCTTTGAAACAAGCATTAATCTCTGCTCCATTGTTGAGTCCACCAAATTATGGTAGAGATTTCCTTTTGTATCTTGCTGTTGCAGAATCAACCATCGGTATGGTTCTAGTTCAAGAGGATGATGCTCTCAGTGAGCATGTAATCTACTACTTGAGTCAAGGCTTAGTAGGACCTGAGATACACTATTCTCCTATTGAGAAATTGGCCTTGGCAGCTGTCCATGCTGTCCAACGGCTTCGTCATTACATTCTGCTACGCAAAACGTTCATCTTAGCAGATGTCAATCCTTTTCAGTTTGTCCTCAGTAGGAAAGTGATTAGGGGCAAATATAATCGATGGATTGTTATTTTGCAAGAATTTGATCTCAAGTTCTTGTCAGCCAAATCTAAGAAGTCATTGGTTTTTACAGAATTATATTCAGAGCTACCATGTGAGGAAGCCATTGTTTATGAGGAAAATTTCCCTAACGCACATTTATTCCTCATTTCTTCACAAGATCCTTGGTACGAAGATATCATTATATATCTACAGACTTCGAAGTTCGCACCTGCTTTGTCTAAATATGAGCGTCAAAAGTTACGTCACCTTACCAAAAACTATGTTATCATTGGTGATACATTATATCACAGAGGGGTTGACTCAATCCTTAGGAGGAAAGGAGGCAAAAAAGATTTTGTGGATATCGATTTACAAATATTAGTCCAACCACTATTCTTTTGACTGTCGTGAGTTTCTGTTTTCTTGTGCCGCAAACTCGTGAATCCTTCTATCCAACCAACCTTCGATTTCTTTCTTAGTTGGATTCCAGTGATATGATATCACACATCTCTTATGCAGATTCTGGTCTTGGCAACAGAACCATTTGTTAGCTTGAGGGGGCTTGACCTAGGTTCAGTGTTAGTTAGCCAAACAAATCCCTACACTACTAGCCCTTTAAGAATTAGCCTGTGGAGTGCAGACTGAAGTCTCACCTAAAGCAGTATGGGGGGATGCTGGAACCAAGTTTTCGCACCCTTGAGATGGTTGTGATGTTGGTTTACTCCAGCTAGACCTGCCTTTGCACAAGTCGCTTAACCCTCTATTTCACCCTTCAGTACCTTCGTAAAAGGGTGAATCAGCTTCCGCACAGCCCTAACCAAGGAATAAAATCCTTTCACGTTGCTAGGGCATCGAACTATGATATATCCAAAATAGGCTAAGTGTCTTTCTTATCTTATTAACAAATATTAGTTAGCTTCGTATAAACATATTTTCTTACTTGCATTTACTTAATCAATACATTCACACATCATATAAGCATTATAAGTGAAATTTGTACCCAATATAACATATGCATAAATAGGAAATAAGATGCAGAAATTATGGAATACTTTCACTTTATTGATAATTCTAGAAGATTACAAACTCGACCTACCCCGCGCACTCAATTACAGGGGTCTGCGCACTTAGCTGCGGACTTCTAGGCCTCTGCGCACTCAGCTGTAGAACCTCTACCTATGCTATGCCCCAAGACTTAGACTTCTATTCTAGAGTTATCTCTCATACATCATATCTTCATTCTTCATTAATTGATTTATTCTTAAACTACTTAGAGCTTAGCTCTATTTATACAATCCCATGGTCCGCGGACCATTGGTAGATCTTTGATAGTCGACATTACATTTCCAAAATAAGGGCAGACAACCCTATGATTCTTTAATACCTATGTGCTCCACGACAACAAAATTCAGAGTCTTTACATTTGGATTACAAAATTGGACCAGAATATGGGCCTTTAGCCCCAAAACTACCCTTGGGGGATCCTGCGCCCAACACTCACCAAACTCCCGGGTTAGTGTGATATTATATTGGGCACACTAGGGAAAACCTCTACAGATAATGTTGCCACTTCCAATAAGGGACCAAGTAAGTCTCCTAGATCACTCGCATCTGTAATCAACATGCTTCGTAGAGAAGAAGCAAACTCACTCTTCCCACCATTTTTTTTTATCATCCGAAATATTCAACTTCAATGGCCATAATTATTTGGTTGACTCTGGTGCATCAATCAATTTCATGCCACTCTCCATTAATAAACAAATCAATGCACAATGGAGCAGTACAACTGTGTAGATCATCCAACTTGATCGAAAAAGTGTACAAACCATTGGTGAACTCTAGGATGTAATCATCCGGTTATTGTCCAACGAACGAGTTCACTAGTGCATTAACATTGTGATAGTGGACATCCTAGAAGCATATGGCTTACTGCTTAGCAGAGACTGGTCCAACAAGTCGCAAGGGTATTTTGGTACAGACTGGTCACACTTATGGCTTCCATATTAGGGTAGAAACAACCAAATTTGAGTGTTGTCCAAGAGGTATATGAAACATAATGTTACTACCTTGGATGGTTAGAATGAGCCGTTGGCTTTCACAAAATGTTTTTTTGGCAATTGATTTCTGGAAATGCAACTGGGGTGCTATCTTGTATAACCGAGCCCCATCCCACCAGATACATAGTTGTGTCTCCTTCCTTGCCAACTGGTGAAAATGAAACTTGTATAATACTTTGTAACGGTACTAGCAGTAGTTTTAGCAGTACAAGCATGGCAAGCGGTCCTTGTATAAACGACGTGTGGACCTTGTATTTTGATGGAATCAAAATAGAGGATGGCTCTAGATCTGGGTGTGTTTTGTTCGACCCAACAAAAAGAAAACATTTAGTCTCAAGCAGCTTGGAGTTCGAGTGCATAAACAACACTACTGAATATGGAGCACTCATCTTGGGTTTTGTATAAAGCCCTGAGCCTCAATGTTGCTATGCTAAAAGTGGTAGGTGATTCAAAGATTGTGGTAAAACAGGTATGTAACACCATACACTATGTCTCACCTCCTCTTAAGGGTTACTAGCAAGAGGTATGCCAAATTATTTCTAATTTCCAAGCTTTTAATATCATATATGTACCAAGAACGTGCAACGCAACTGTAGATGGTCTAGAAAATGCAGCTATGAGGATGACACTGCTTGAGGATAGATTCACTGTTGAAATTTTTTATAAGACATCTATCCCTGACAACATAACTAATTTGCATGTATCTAATGATGATGAACATATGCTACATTTTATGGCCAATGATGACGTTTTCAAAGACACAGCCATAGTTGAAGACATGCACGAGAAGTCTCTGCAAGACACACCTGATGACAGGAAAGAAAACCCCATCCCCAAGGATGTCGTTTCACTTGAGAAACTCTATGACTTGCAGAATCACCTCAAAGGTCCCAGGAACACCAAAACCCATAGTTCCACATTGATGCACAAATAGATCAACTTGGGAATAGAAAGAGATCTGAAGTTTGTAAATATTAGTACATGTTTCATGCGAGAGGAGCGAAAATCCTTTGTCTACCTGGTAAGATAGTGCCATGATGTATTCATGTGCACATATGGTGACTTGAAAACATATGACACGTGAATAATTAAACATGTCATTCCAATCAAATAAGGGGTTAAGCTATTTCAGCAGAAGCTTAGAAAAGTCCATCCATTACTTGAATGCCTCATAATGAAAGAATTGACTAAGCTGTTGGATTCTCATATCATATATAAGGTTCTTCATTCTACTTGTGTTTCAAATTTAGTTCCTGTAAGAAAGAAGTTTAGGTTGATCCCCCCGTGCATAGATTTTCGAAATATTAATAGGGCCTTGGAAAAAGACAACTACCCTCTGTCGTCTATGGAGCGCATCTTGCAGATAGTATCTAGAGCTAAAATGTTCTCTCTCCTTGATCTATTTTTTCGATATAACCAGGTTCTAGTAGTAGTTTTTGATAGACTTAAAACTACTTTCCATACCAAGTGGGGTATGTTCACTTATAGAAGAATTTCATTTGGGCATGTAAACGCAGGTGCTCATCGCCTTCCATGGGCTCATCGCACAGAGTGTGGTGGTATACCTTGATGATGTGACAATCTTTTCTAGGAAATAGTCAGACCACCTGCACCATCTCAAGAATATCTTTGAGCGATGTAGAAAGTACGGGATATCGTTGAATCCCAAGAAGAGCGTATTTGCAGTGTCTGAGGAGAACCTCCTTGGGCATATCATTGCCAAGAGTGGGATCAAGGTTGATCCAGATTGAGTTTAGACTATCACGCAGATTCCTGACCAAGTCAACAAGAAATCTATGCATGCCTTATTGGGAAAGATCAACTTCATCCACAAGTTCATCTCCTATTATGCGCAGATTATCAAACCTATGCAAGATATGATCAAGAAGGATGTAGTCTATAGCTGATGAAAGAATGAAAGGGATGTGTTCACCCATATCAAGCAAGAAATAGCAGATGCACCTACATTTTACGACCCAGATTTCAACAAAAAGAAAATTCTATATACATTCGCTTCTGACAGCTCACTCATTGTAGTGCCTATACAGAAGGATGATCTGAACAATGAACGTCCCATCTCCTTCATGAGCACAAGCATGCATGGAGCCAAGCTCAACTATCCCACCATGGATAAACATGCATATGATGTATACAAGGCGGTGAAACATTTCAGATCCTACTTGTTGAACAAGAGTTGGGTGAAAGACGTGAAAACTGGATGAAAGGACTACAAGAGTATGATCTTGATATCAAGCTAGTTCACACATCAAGGGTCATGGTCTCTGCAGAATTGTAGTAGAAGAAGTACACAGGTAAGAGGAAGAAGAAGAGATCACCGATTGGGAGCAAGAAATGATATGTACAATATAGAGCAAGCACCACCCACATTGCATGGAAACTCTTGGTATGAATAAATGCACTAGTACCTTGAGCATGACACCATTCCCTCTCACTTTTCCATGTGATAGAAGAGGGTACTTTGCCTCAAAGCCTTATCTTACCAGTTGGTGCACAGAGTGTTTTATTAAAAGCGCAACAATGGAATTTTTATCAGGTGCCTAGAGGTACAAGATTCATAGAGAGTGTTATACGACATGCATGATGGACCAGCCAGAGGTCACTTTGTGGGTAACACATTTGCACATAAATTCATGAGAGTTAGTTTCTATTGACCCACATTGTTTAAATATGCACACTCTTATGCCTGCAAGTTCTTGGTTTGTTAGTTATGAGTTGGCAGAACTCAAAGGTCAACAACCCCACTACAACCTATTGAAGTGGACAAACCATTCCAATGGTGGGGCTTAGACATCATTGGGGAAATATTCTCGTATTCATCAAAACAACACCACTAAATTCTGACTGCTACAAATTACTTCAGGTAGTGGACGAAAGTAGTTCCGCTCAAATAAGCGAACGACCAGGAATTCATCAACATCCTTCAACAAAACATCATCTCAAGGTTTGGCGTTATGGTATCACTTTTTTTTGACAATGCAACTTACTTCTCTTTGTTAAAATTGTATGATTTTGCTTTGCAATACGGTATTGTGCTTAAACATTCAGCTAACTATTACCCACATGGAATTGGTCTTACCGAATCAACAAACAAGAATCTTATTCACATCATAAAAAATACCATTTACACTGAGCAACAAAACTAGCATTCTGCCCTGGTGAATGAATTTCGTGCTGACCATGTTACACCCAAGCCCTGTCTAAACACATCTCCATACTTCCCTATATAAGGTAAATTAGCGATCCTTCTACCCAATATCTACTTTCCTTCTCTACAATTATCCCAATAATCCTAAGGCAAGACATTTCTATTGATTCAGGGTAGGATGGACACACTACACAAGTTACAGGAAGAACAAATGAAAGGAAAAGAAAAATTTTCACTCCACCATAACCATATCAAGAGATGGTTTGATCGTACGTCTACAGGGAACACTAGCTTTGCTATGGGTGACTTAGCATTGAAATGGGATAAACCCCATGAAGATAAAGGCAAACACATGAAGTTCCAATCTATGTGGATTGGTCGGTACAAGGTTGAAGAAAAACTTGGCCGACGCACGTATCACTTACAATCACTTGATAGGAGGTGTTTAGTCAATTTAATGTTCTTAAATTGTAATAATAAATTATCGACTAGGGCGGGTAAATGGATGGAGTGCAAGTGCACTGTATGTGCTACAAGTCTTTTATGTCATTAAGGTGATTATGTTATCGTTATCTAAGTTAATGTAAAACTCTAGAATTAGTGTTGAGGTGATGTTATTATCTATACTAGGATGTTATTCCTAGGATTTTATGTTAATTTATTATCCTAAATGTTATCTCTAGAATTAGTTCTGATTGAATTGAGTTTTTAGAATGATTGGATAATGATTTTAACTCTTTTTAGTAGATGTCTTATGTTAATCTTCCTTTCAACTTATAAATTGTTTTGGATTTTTTATGTTGTAGCTAAACAAAACTAACTATGAAAATATGAAATGATATAAAGAAAATCCTAATTTATCAACTTGGAAATGAAATGTGCTTGAATTCAGAATTTGAGAAAGATTGCCACTCTTATGTACTGCAACTTTATTCCAATGCAAAAAGAAAAACAAAAATGAAATTACTGAGCTATGAAATCACTAAGCTATGCTAGGAAAACGAATGAAACAAAATTATTGATTTCATGCTACGTATTAAGCAAATGAAATGAATGATACAGAAATCAATCAAGTGAACCTAGTCGCATCTTCATTGAACCGCATCTTAAAAACATGAAAACAGGGCATCCATGAATTAAATCTATGAAATAAAAATTGAAAAGGAAAATCTAATTACTGTAAATTAGAAACTTGATCTGTGCGTAGGGGCCCTCCACGAGGCTGTCAGTTGCCTCAGATTAAAAACACATAAAATATATGAAATAAGAACTTTGCATTAAGCAAAACAGAGTTCTACAGGATGCTCAAACTACATACGGTGGTGCACCCATTACACAGAGCTACCAATGTTTTTATAGACTTATTTTTGACAATAAAGGAAATTTGAGCCTAAAGGACTTCACTATAGTCCTTGTCAAACTAGATCATATCGCGTATTTGTCAATTTGCTATTGAAAAATAAAATCGATGACATCTCTTAAAATTCGGACTATGTTCCAGCGCATTGTCCTGTTGTTGACCACCATGGTTGACCATGTTATAGTGTGATCTCCTTGTGAATTAGCTCAAGAAAATAGGAAGAAATACATGAGAGGATCATTCCCCATCTACCCATATACTCCTTTGTTGAGCTAGTGTAGAACCCTGCCAACAATGGAAGTGGATGCAGAGCTATGGATTAGTTGTAGAATCAGATCAATTCTATAGCTGCATGTAAATTTTAATAGAACAATAAGGCATATTGACAAAATATGAAAAATAGGACCTATGAATTTTTACCTTGTCAAAACCTTATCTTTACTGCATATATTTGGATGATAGTGGTAGGAAAAAGGAGGTAAATATGGACAAAAAGGATATCAAGATGATGCAGTTCTGGGACTCTACATTCCCCCACACTGGAGGTTTTGTATGTCATCATACAACAAAAAATTGTCATTTTTCTATAGGTCTTTAGATACCTTTGCCAAAACATCCAGGTTTCACTTTCTCCTTCTTCTTCTTGGTAGTTACTGCCATCCTTGGCTTCCTCATAAGGATCTTGTATTTCAGGTTAATGATTTCTCTTTTCATGGCCTTGTTTTCTTTCTTCAATTTCTTATTCTTTTTATACCATAGACTTAAGTGAAGCATGAGGTTATCACTTTTGGAAATTTGAATTCCATTTTGTGCCTTCAGAGTTTGATTTTTAGTTTTGAAGTACCTATTTAATGTCTCCAGCTCAAATATTTCTTTTTTCAAGACATTAGATACTGGAGGTTCTTGTGGCTCATTAAACTGGTTGATTTCTTCTTCTGGGCTCTGAATTGATCCTTTGGTTGCTGCTTCCTTTCTCTCTAATGATTCTATGTAATCATATATTTCTTGTTGTACAAGATCAATACCTGGGCTTTGTACTGGACTCTTTGGAGGTGAAATGAAGGGAGGTGGTGATACCCTTGGTGACAGTTTTAGTGATTCTCTTGGAGAGTCCTTGAGATCTTCAGATTTCTCCTTTGGTTCAAGATCAATATGCTCTAAAACTTTTGAGGTTGCCTCTTTCACTGAGTTAAATCTAGTGCTTCTTCACAAACCTGTGGTCAGTATCCTTTGGATCTTCTTTTCCTTAACTTTTGGAATTTCTTTGTGAGGTGGGGTTTTTATTTCAGGTAAAACTGATGTTTTCTTGTTGGATTTCTTTCTTCTAAGACTTTATGTGTTCATTTTCTTCAAAATTTATACAATTGGTAGATCATCCTCTAACAAATCTTGTCGATGTTGTGCTTCCTCTTTTATTATGGTCTCAATTTTTCTCTTTTTTCCACTTAGGGTTCTATTACCACTTGGCTATTCAGGGGCTTTCTTTTCAAAGTGATTTCTCACTAGAAAATCTTCCCAATTATTGCCTATGCTTTAAAGATGAAACTCGATCAAAATTTTTACTAACCCATGATGGTACATTGTGTTTTCTATAAACTGGATTTTCTTCTAAACACTTACTGACATTTTCTTAAGGCTATTCAACAGAAAGTATGGAAGATTCATTTGATGTTCTTAAAGGAAATTCATTAATAGCCTAATGTGATAGAAAAACATACACCCAAATCGGCCTTCACAAGTAACAAATTTCTGAAGGATAAGGAGCAAATTTCTCCACTTACTTTTGAGGGTAGAGCTAGGAATACCTTCTTTGAAGACAGTAGTATCCATGCTTCGGTTTTTTAAGAAAATTTTCCAGTCTTCCCCTTTGATTCCTCTATTTTTGAACCACTGTTTTCCAGCTCTGGGCAGTCTGGTGGCTTCTGTAATTAGGGACTCTATCATTGCAAACTTGACATCGCCTATTTCGACTTATGCACCATCAAAAGATCATGCAAATATTTGTGTCACCTCCTTGTGGAACCATCAAAATTTTCTATGAAATCAAACCACTGAGATTTCTGTAACAATTCTTAGGTCTGGGGGTATCCTTTAAAAAATTTCCTTCCTGTTGGCTTTGTTGGAACAATAACACCCATGGTGGGAAACATTTCATCTCAAGAACTGTTTTACTTGACAAAGGAAATAGTCTTAGTAGGGTTTTTCTCTTAGGATGGAGAGACTCTATGAGTTGAAAGAATGAGAGAACAAGCAAGTATAATGAAGGTTCACAAGGATGAGTTAGCCATTTGAATGCATTTAATTCAATGATTCTGTGATCAAATCGATGGATCCAAAATGAGTATGAGATAGGAGTTAAAATGGTGGCGGATTATAATGGATTTGACAAGGGACTATCATCCATGAACTGCAATGATTTCAGTTTTTCGGTAATGTTATGTCCACATAATTCATATATAAAATATGTTAACCACTATTGTAAAATTAAAGTGTTACATACATTATATTTATTTGCTAACCTTTATTTGTCCTTTGATGTCATTTGCAGGTACTTTTCACTTGAAAGGAGTCAATCATTTCTTCAATTTGAGCCACCAAGTGTCCTTGTCAAATTGGTTGCAGAAACTTTGTTAGAGCTGCAGAAACTTCCCAGAGCTGTAGAAAGTCACTAATTCTAATGATATTTTTTTTTTTTTGTTAAGAAAGGGATTTTTAGAAAAAGGGATTCTTAGAAAAATGATTAAGAGAAAATTTAAGGTGTGAACAAGATTTGGTTTTCACTTTAAATTTTCTGTATAAGTAAGCCGACAACTTGTTGGTTTTCATGTTTATACATTATTACTTTTTTTATTATATATTGTTTTATTGTTTTATTATTTTTTTTATGAAACATAGAAAAATAAAATTTCTGAGGTGGAAAAGAAGAAGAATTCCTCTCAACTATCTTCAATTCTAAGTTATGTTGGAAAATTTTGACAAATTCCTCTTTTGTCAATGGATAAATTCTAAGTAGATGTCCATTCACTACAAGAGGAAATTTTCTCTTCATCAATAGTCCTGATTCTGACTACACCATTGTCAAAGAATTTTTCAACTTCATAAGGTCCAAGCGAGTGAGTTTGGAATTTTCCTTGGAAGTTATTAAACTTTGAAACAAAAATTAATGCCCAATATCCTGGATGAAATTTATTTTCTTTGATGTATTTGTCATGCCATCTGTATCTTTGCTGTTGAACTAGCCTGGTATTCTGGAAGGCATTTTGTCTTATTTTATCAAGCTCATTGAGTTGTCCCATCCTTTACTTTTATGCTTCTGATAAGTCAAGATCCAAATGGACTGTTGTTTTATAGGTCTCGATCTGGAAATCTATTGGAAGTAATACTTGCCTCCCATTAACAAGTTCATAGGGAGTATGTCCTGTAGCACTTCTCCATGTAGTTCTATAGGCCCACAAAGATTCTAGAAGATTTTTTACCCAGTCCTTTCTATGTAAGTGTACATTCTTGGTGATAATTGCTTCAATCACCTTGTTTGTAGTCTCAACTTGTCCATTGGCTTGTGGATGGTATGGAGTAGATTTCCGATGCTTGATTTTGTACTATTCCACGAGCTTCTGCACTACTCTAGATGTAAACTGTGTTCCTTGATCTGTTACAATTTCTCTTGGGACACAAAAATGAGTTTAAATATCCTAAAAACGAAATGAAACTACAACATTTTCAGCAGCAAAAGGAAGTCCTTTAGCTTCTACCCATTTAGTGACATAATCAATACATACTAGAATATACCTTTTTGTTTTGAAGGTGTATTGATTGGACCAACAAAATCTAACGCCCATTTCTCAAAAGGTTCAATGAGTACCTGAGGTTGTAGTGGCATTTCATTTGAAAGAGTAGGTTTCCCCATCCTTTGACAACTGTCACATCTCCTAACATATTCCTTGGTATCCTTGAAAATGGAAGATCAATAATATTCTAAGAGAAGGATCTTATAAGAAGTTCTTCTATCAGAGAAATGTCATCCACAAGGTTCATCATGGCATGGTTTAAGTATTTTGGTATCTCGTCTTCTCGAACACATCTTCTGATGAGGAGATTTGGTCCTTTTTTGTACAATTCTTCGTTTATCGATGAGTAAGATGCGCTATTTTGAATTATCCTCCTCTTTTCTTTAGGAGACAAATGAAATGGTAATTTCCTTGTAGCTAAATACTTAGAAATATTTGCAGACCAAGGTGATTTAGTAGATACTATAAAAATATATTCATAAGGAAATTTATTCCATAGGTTTATCATTGTCATCATTTTGAATTCTAGATAAAAAGTCAGCAATTGTATTTTGTTTTCCGGGTTGATCTAGAATGGTGATGTTGAATTCTTGCAACAATAAGAGCCATTTGGTTATTCTCGCATTAGTGATTGGTTTATTCAATATATATGTAATGGAAGAATGGTCTATGTGAATGAAAGTTTCATAGCCAGTTATATAATGTCTGAATTCATTAATGGCATGAACTACAACTAAAAACTCCTTCTTAGTGATAGTGTCATTTAGCTCTCATGGAGATATTTTTACTGGTATAATAGATTGCATAAAGAGTAAGGTCTTTTTTTCCTAACACAATTGCTAAGGCTTTGTCTGAATCATCGATTGATATATGAAAAGGAAATTTCCAATTAGGTCCTTTTAAAATAGGTGCTTCAGAGATTTTCTTCTTCAAATTCTCAAAAGCATTTTGACAATCAGAATCCCACTTGAATTTATAGTTTTTGGTAAGTAGTTTGAAGAGTGTAGATTCAATTTTTGTGAATTTCTCTATGGATCTTCTATAGTATCCAGTAAAACCAAGAAAAATCCTAACATCTCGTTGACAATTTGGTACTGATAATTTAGAAGTGACCTCTACTTTAGATGATTCTACCTTAATTCCATCTACTGAAATATGGTGACCTAAAACAATTCCTTGATTAAACACCATAAAAAATTTCTCATGAATTAACGAAATATTTTTTCTTTACATCTTATTAATACTTTTTATAAATTTTCAAGTGCCTATTCAAAAGAATTTTCGTAAACTATGAAATCATCCATATATACTTCCACACAATCATGAATAAGATTAGAGAAAATTTTGAGGACTCCTCTTTGAAATGTTGCTGGAGAATTGCATAATCCAAAAGGAATTACTCAGTAAGCATAAATTCCCCATGGGTAGGGAAATATGGTTTTATCTTGATCCTCAAGTGCTACATGAATCTGATTGTATCCACTAAAACTGTGCAAAAATGAAAAATACTTTTTCGTTGCTAATGTGTGTAAAACTTGATCTATGAAAGGAAGTGGAAAGTGGTCTTTTAATGTTGCTTTATTCAATTCCCTGTAATCAATACATACTCTCCATTTCCCATTTTTCTTAGGAACGATTACTAGGGTTGAAACCCACTGACTGTCTGATATTGGATAGATGAAGTTTACATTGAGCAGTTTTTGTACTTCCTCCTTAACAATTTATTTCATATTTGGATTCATTCTTCTTTTTGGATGTCTAACTGGTTTCAAACTATGTTCAATGTATATATGATGCATGCAAGTTTTAGGTTTAATTCCTCTCATATGAGTGTATTCCCATGCATAAGCAGAAGAGTTTATTTGTAAAATTTCTACCAATTGATTGTTTTGTAATTCTTCCAGGTTTTCATTAAGGTTCTGGAAAATTTTCTATTGAAGAATTTCCAAAATTTTCCATAGAGTGTAAATAAATTTGTGTAGATGATAGATATTCGATTCGACTACGATCATAATGTAAGTAGGGTTCATTATTTTCCATTAGATTTAAAATTTGGTCCTCCTCACTTACTTGTTCAGTAGTGGAAAGAGGTTTTATATCACCATCATCATCTATCCATTACTCACTCTCTATTTCTATTGTAGTTTTTGCAGGTGGATACAATGTAAATTTATTTGTAGAACTTCCATTTGAGATAAACATGCATGTCACCCAATCTACATCTGATGAAAGCATCAGCCGTAGCTAACCAAGGTCTTCCTAGGATTAATGGATGTCCTCATAAATTATTCTTGGGTGTTAAAATCATGAAGTTGATAGGATATTCCCAAGAATATAAGGATACACAAACATCTTCTAACACACCATCAAGTTTAATTACAGACCTATCTGCTAATTGCAATAGTGTTGGCGTGTATTGAAGGTTAGGAAGCCTTAGTGAATCCATGATTTTTTTACTCATTATGTTTATAGCTGCTCCTAGATCGATCAGTGTGTTTGGTATTTCAATTTCATTGATGTGAATTTTCACAATGGGGCTCCCTGGATCTAGATATTTTTGTATTGTTGATTTTCCCATCATGATGTCTACTATTTTCCAAACTAATTGAATTCTTTTTATATATTTTATTTTTCTTCTTGATATTTGAGTACTCAATTCCTTGATTGATTTTGCAAAAATTGGTATTTCTTTTATGGCTTGCAATAAATGAATTTTTATACAAACTTTTTTTAATTCATCCAGCATATCATAATCAGGAAATGTGATTTGTTTTTCTACTCCTTCATCAATTTTCAACCGTTCAGGAAAAGGTGGTTTAATGGATACCGAGGATTGTTCTAAAATAGGAGTATCATTCGAAATTATAGGAATATTCTCTATTTGGTTATTTTCTTTCTGACGAAGCGAGATTTCTCCTTCTTCATATTGATTTTTATCTTTTCTAAGATTTTCCTTTTCTTCCTGAAAAACAATAGGGGTTTTTCTTTGTAATACTCTACCAGATCTTAATTGAACATTATTTAGCTTCAGTGGAGTTATTACATAGGTTTGAGGATTCTTCCCTTCCATATTGTAAACAGGTTGTGACATTTTATTATTTGGATTCAGAAGTGGTTGAGCAGGTAATTGTTTTGGTTTTTGTGCAAATGGCAGGGAGAGTTGTGGACTTTGATTTTTGATTTGAACTTGAGGTAATTGATTAGCTTCAGGAATTTGATTAGGTTGAGGGATTTGATTAGATTGTGGTAAGAATTCTGGTGGTAAATTAGGATGCGGTGGTGAATATCTTTTATATTGAGCATAAGCCCCATAAGGATTTTTCCATCCCTGATTTCAAGATTGTGATTGTGGTTGAGCCCAAGGTGGATTATAATTACTTTGTGAAGACTGAGCACATTGTTGTGATTTAAAGCCTTGTGGTTGATTTTCTTGAGAGTTCTGTCATCGTCCTTTGGCAATAAAAAAAATAGGTTCTACTTGTTCCAGTATTCCTTCATCATTAAATACACCCTTAAGACCTGGTAGAGAAGGACATTTTTTAGTATCATGGTTATCTGAACATATGGCACAAGTTTCTATGGCCTTTAAGTCTAGAAGAACTTCTCTCAAAGCATGCTTCTTTCTACACCTGGGACAAATTAAGATGGATAATGCAGCATTTTCGGCCTTTTGCTTGTTTTGTATTTTAATGTTGTCAATTTGTTCATTAAGACTCCCTAAAATATATGTCTTACAAGTATCAAGAAAGCTTCCTAATTCTTCCCTACTGGCTGACCCAATTGCAGATTTATTCATTCTTGATAAGAGAGGATAGCTAGGACTTTTCTCAACTCGTGCTTTACCCCTTGATATATGTACACATAGATCACAAATATCTACAAATGATAATTGACAAATATCTCCTTTTCCTGTTAAGTTAAGGAGATACATCCACTCATCTCTGATAGATTTTAGTAGGAGGGATTTCAAAGTTTCCTCATCCAGATTATCCATTTTTTCCCTTTGAAGATTATAAACAAATCTCTCAACTAAGTCTTCAAGATTCTCATATTCTTTCTGTGTCATTTTGAAGACTTTGCCCCTAGCGTTGTGGGACATATAGTAGTCCCTGTATTTCTCTAGGAATTCTTCTTTCATTTGTGCTCGTGTCCTTATAGTATTCATTCCTAGACTCATGAACCATTTCAATGTTGAATCCTTTACGATAGCAGGGAACAATTTTAATTTTTGAGCATCATGTAGATAATCATATGATCTTCATAATACTTCAAATTCAAATAGAAATGTCTCTGGGTCTTCACTTCTTTTTCCATGGAAATTAAGAAGAATAGAAGGTGAAATATTCTTCACTGTGAGGGTTGTATCCTCATCAAATATAGGAAATACAAAAGGGTCTTGATCTCCTCCACGTCTACCTCTTCCTCTACCTCTATCTCCACCTCCTCCTCTACCTCTACCTCCTCCTCCAATCCTAGGTTGTTCACCATTGACATTGTGTACCTCTCCTTCTCCTTCTTCAACCATGATGGATTCTTTAGTATTTGGTTCTATGACATGATCTTCTAATTCTTCTAGTTCCTCTATCAATGGATAATCAAGATAAGTTTCTTGTTCCTCCTCTTCACTGGGAATTTCTAATTCTTCTCCTAGAATTTGTTCACCAATGGAAGATAGAAAAACTAATCCTATAGTTGGGGGTGTAGGATCTTCTTCTAGTTTGATTAGAGCCTCAGTAGATGAAGTAGGTGAAGTTATGTATTGGATTTCATATCTTAAGACTTCAAGAACTCTTTGTAGCCTATGGATGGAATTCAAGTTTGAGTGGGTGGTGTGGAACTTCGAGGTCATAGTGGAGTGAGTAGAGTTGTGGGAATTAAGCTTCTTCCTCATCCTACAAATCTACCTTTAGAGTATCTTTCCCTATGCATGTTGTGTTTTTATTCAATTTTTTTTTAAACTTCTATTTTCACTTCCCCGGCAACGATGCCAAAATTTTTAGTCAATTTAATCTTCTTAAATTGTAAGCATAAATTATCAACTAGGGTAGGTAAACTGATGAAGTGCAAGTGCACTGTATGTACTAGAAGTCTTTTATATCATTAAGGTGATTATGTTATTGTCATCTAAGTTAATGTCAAACTCTAGAATTAGCATTGAGGTGATGTTATTATCTATACTAGGATGTTGTTCCTAAGATTTTATTGTTAATTGATTATTCTAATTGTTATCTCTAGAATTAGTTCTGATTGAATTGAGTTTTTAGAATGATTGGATAATGATTTTAAGTCTTCAATAAATGTGTTATGTTAATCTTCCTTTCAACTTATCAATTTTTTTTGGATTTTTATGCTGCAGCTAAACAAAAATAACTATGAAAACTTGAAATGATATAAATAAAATCCTAATTTATCAACTTGGAAATGAAATGTGCTTGAATTCAGAAGCTAAGAAGGACTTTCACTCTTATCTACTGTAACTTTATTTCAATGCAAAAAAGAAAAAAAGAAACAAAATTACTGAGCTGTGAAATCACTAAGCTATGCTAGGCAAATGAATGAAACAAAATTACTGAGTTTATGCTAGGTATTAAGCAAATGAAATGAACGATACATAAATCAATCAAGTGAACCTAGTCGTGATCTTCATTGAACTGCATATTAAAAATGTTAAAACGGGGCATCCATGAATTAAATCAATGAAATAAAAATTGAAAAGGAAAATCTAATTACTATAAAACAAAAACCTGATCTGTGCGTAGGGGCCCTCCACGAGGCAGTCAGTTGCCTTAGATCAGCAACACATAAAATATATGAAATAAGAACTTTGCATTAAGCGAAAAAGAGTTCTACAGGATGCCTAAACTACATATGGTGGCACACCCATTACACAGAGTTTCCAGTGTTTTTATGGAGTTATTTTTAACAATGAGAGAAATTTAAGCCTATAGGACTTCACTATAGTCCTTATCAAACTATATCATATCTCTTATTTGTCGATTTTCTATTGAAAAAGGAAATCGATGAAATCTCTTAAAATTCAGACTTTATTCCAACGCGATGTCCTACTGTTGACCGCCATGGTTGACTGTGCTACAGTGTGGATCTCCTGGTGAATTAGCTCAAGTAAATAGGAAGAAATCCATGAGAAGATCATTCCTTATCTACCCATATACTCCTTTGTTGAGATGACACACTCGAACCCTGTCAAAAATGGAAGCGACTTCAGATATGTGGATTAGCTTCAGAATCAGATCAATTCTATAGCTACATATACAAATTAATAGAACAATAAGGCATATTGACAAAATATGAAAAATAGGATGTATGAATGTTTACCTTGTCAAAACCTTATATTTACTGCATGTATTTGGATGATAGTGGTAGGAAAAAGGAGGTAAATATGGACAAAAAGGATGTCAAGATAAAGTAGTGCTGGGACACTATAGGAGGATTGAAAACCTTCCTGTCAATGGCTAGGATTTAAAATGTTATTTTCAATGATCTAGGGCCACAACCCACCTATGTACATAGTATGCTTACTTTTTCTCTGTTTCTTTGTTGTTTTTATTTTGTTGTTTTACTTTCCTATCTTTGCTTTTTTTTTCTTTGCTTTGTTTTGGTTGTCTTAACATTTTTTTTTGTAAATAAGTGTTGTACTATACTGTATTCTATCTTTGGAATAAGTATGTGGTTGAGTTTAAAGAGTCTTGTGACACTACAAGACTTGGCCAGTCCTGTGTCCATATTCTTTGTGCTTGGTTTTAAATTTTGGCTGATGAAGCCTGGACAAAAAATATGATCAATTTGTAAGGGAAGCTTTGGTCAAACCATGAACCTGTGTCAAAATTGGGAAACCCCATGCCTGTACTCAGTCTTATGCTCTATGTGTTCAATCTTAATCCAACTAATAGAAACAGAGAAGGGGAAAAATATAAATGGGAAAACCTAAATTAGAGGTCTTACATGCTTCTGTGAAGGAACAACCCCTTCTACTCTCAATAAGTCCAGATCCCTCTTCTACCCCAAAAATAAATAAGTGCCTATGCACACTCCTCTTTCAAAAATATAAAGGCAAAAGAAGAGAAAGGATTCATGTGCAGAGAGGTGAAGCAGAAAACTCCACCGGGGTACTGACCAGGCTCATTGGCAGTGGAGAAATGCTTGTGCTCCTCTGTGACTCCATCGAGGTATTTTCCAGGCCTGCTTGTAGCGAAGAAAAACCAGAGATTAAAACTTATACTCTGCAAATCTTAAGCTCGCAAACCAAACTAACCTTCTCAATTTGAAACACTATGGTCTAGCTGAAAATTTTGTTGTGTTTGACTAAGTTTGTACATGTTGAACCATGTCCTTCCATGGGGTAAGTGGGGAAGCCAAAGTGGCCTACATAACCAATCAATACTTCCCAAAAGGCTGAGGCATCATGTTGCAAATTAACTAAAACAGAGAAGTTGGTATTCAACCAGTGTGTCGCCAAGTGTTGTAGTGGTTGCAACACCCTCTAAAATTTTTCCCTGCATCCAAATTTTGGAGCCTTCCTTGGTTTTTCCCCTTAATGGTCACAAACAATTAGGCTCATCCCATGATCTCTTGTCGAGTTATCACACCCTCTTTGCTTGATCAATAATCAGTCATCTTTTTCCATGTTGATTTCTATGTCATGCTTGCGAGTTTGTTCTCACAAGTTTGAAGGTTTGTCTTTGTGTGTATGAGTTGTTTTCACTCTGTTGACATTGGTTACACTCACACACAAAGTTGTAAACATTTTCACGCAAGTGCTGTCACGGTCGTTCTAAGACATATTTCAACTATAAAACTTGTTGCTCTTAACCTTTGAGTCAGTCTCACTGAGCACATGTTGTCTTGTTGGTTTGAGGTGTCTTGTCGTAGAGTTGTGCTAAGTGTGTGATCACACTGTCATGTATGCACAAGTACACTTTTATTCACAGTTAGTCAATTTCCTTGAAAATATGTCGACTGGACAACCCTATGTCAACTAGACCTGATCTCAATGACCTTGCACTATTGTCCAAAACTATGAAAATATTGAGGCTATCCTCCAACTAGCCTGCTCTGTGAAATTCTGGAAATGAGCTAGCCGACTGACTCCCAGAACTACACCGAAGTTGTCCCAAAACCTGATCCAGTCTGCGCTTCCCGCAAGATCTCCCATCAAGCCTCCCATTGGTTAACCGAAAAAAATGACTTCAGCTATGACCCAAGGTTGTACTAATCTCCAAAATTGCATAGAGATGTCCTCCACCTGCCCTTCTTCCTCGCTCTGTAGCCAGCCTAGTAATTGCATACAGTTGTCCTCCACCTAGTCTTCTTCCCTACTCTGCAACCAACCCAGGAATTGCGCATAGCTATCCTGACATGCCCTTCTTCCCCACTCTGCAACTAGCCCAGAAACTATGAAGACGTATTAGGTAGGCTTCCCTTCTGAGCTACTCTACTCTCACTCAGAAAATGGCGTAGAACTGTCTAAGCCTGGAGTGTCTCCCAGGATTGGGAAATTTTGACCAACAACTTCTGTAGCCCGCTCTTGTCCTCCTTTAGAAAACTACGTATATTCTTCTACCAATGCCTCCTATTTCCCACGTTGTCTTCCTTGGAGAAATTGTGCAGATTAGCCTAGCAGCTCCTTAACACCCCACATGGCCTTCCTCCCCGAAACTGTGAAATTTTACCTGCCAGCTTGGTTTTTCCCCGTAGCTATCACTATTGTCCCAGATTGCAAAAATTTGTCTCCTAGTGACATCTACATAGTTTTTCCCAATAGTGCTCCGAAGTCTTGCATCCCAACTTGAGTTGTGATCTGTGTAGTTTAGTGCCTTGTCCCTCTCTCGGTCACCTACACCGAAATGGAAAACAATGCATCATGATAGACTAGGAGAGTTTTGGATTTGGTGTCGTCTCTTACAGGTACAGGAAGAGGTAAATCAATGAAACATGGTGCAACGATGCATGAGATGGAAAAGTGACACATGCTAGAAGACTTTCTTGTGGTCAAATGAACACATGAAGCACATCGAGCAAGTGAGCGAAAGGGACACATTCACATGCACCATCAAGAAAATACCAAGACCATTGAAGACCTCATGCACTTTTCCATGTGGAGGTGAAGAAATATTACACCAAGAGCATAGCATCACTCAGCCACACAGTAGCTTGACACAGACATTAAAGTCAGCTAGTACATGTTAGTAGTGTCATGTCGAGTTGTGTCATGTGTTGTCTCGGCCACATCACTATTATGGAGCATACTTGTTGTAATCAATGTAATGTAAAGTGGAAGTCCAAGAGATCCACATATGAAGTCAAAGAGTCATGTAAAGTTGACAATTCATAGGAAGTCAAACAATCATGCGGGAAGTCTAAGAGTCACAAGGGTCAATTAGAACCCCTCATTGTATAAGAAAAGGACTTTTCACCTTGGCTCCTCCCGCATAGCCTTGCGAGTCTGCAGTCTATTCTTCAAGGAGTGAGGAGTGGCTCCAATGTCCCACTACTGGGACTAGTGATGTATGGTGTACACAGGTGTCTTGTATATTTTTCTTAATTTAGAAGCGTGTCTCATTCCAACACATTTTCATGCATGTTTTTTATCCATTTGTAATAGTATCCTTTAAATGTTTGTAATGCACATTTTCTTAACCTGTACTAAGATAGTTCAACTACTTCAGTTATTTTAGTACTCATAGTGTTGAATATGTATTGTATTGTTTATCACTGTTGTCTTGTCTATATGGACTACTCCACTAGACATTAGATAGACCATATTTACATTTTATTGGTTTCAACGACTGTCACCCTTGTGTGGACTATTTCGCTGGATAGTGTACGTGTTTTCCCTTGAACTTTGGTTTTCATGACTATCACATCCACTCTGGACGATTCTGCTAGATGTTGGAGAGACACTTTTTGTTGTTCACGTGTGTTTCTTTTTGGGTTGGGAATATTCCCCCTCATCAAGAGGCTCACTTTACTCCCCTCATTTTGACAATAAGAGAACCCAGAGATAGAGTTACATTACAGACTCAATAGGCACACTCACCTCACTTTCTTGAAATTACAAGCATAACACTCTCATGAACTGAACAATAAGAGCTAAGGAAAATCTCTAAGAGAATGGAAAATGGGCCATAGTACTGAATGGGAATCCTACACCAAATGTTGTGAGGTCTAGTTGCGACTTCATACCGGTGATATCCCCTGAATGTTGGTAGGTCCAACACCGTCAATAGAAGGGAACAAGACTGACATGGAAATAGATCAAAGATACTTTTGAAAAGGAATTTGAAGAAGATTTAGAGGACCGGAAGTTTTACCTTAGCATCTGACAGTCAGGATTATTTAAAGTTCCATGCAGGTACCCTGCCTTCCCGTGGAAGGACATCATCAACTGGATTGACTCACACACAGATGAACATACTATTACATTAAGAAATTCCAATGGGTAAAATCTTGCCATGTTTAGGGCATAAGACTTTCAATAGATGTATCACTTTCCTAAGCCATTAAAGTGCATGGACTCACTCTTCTATGCAACCCAAAGCTACATGAACACAAGAGACATTCTAAAACGTTGGGTGAAAGAGCCATTGAAGTTTCGACAGATGCCCACCCATGTGTACAAGACAAAGTCCCTCACGAAGGCTTACCATCTCTTAATTATCTTTTCTTGCAAAATCCATGGTCAAGAGAGCACATAAACCTTTCCCAAAGGATGAGAATTCTCATTGGGTCAGTTGGTGAATGATGGGAGACCATTCGACTGATAGGATTTGTTGGCTCAACATTTGAAGTCCCATGTAAAGCAGGCTCAAAATACACAAAAGGATGAGCGAGAAAGGTTCTATATGTCTGCATACTTACTAGATGAATTTTTTTTGCAACAACAATTCCCTAACATAAACTAGACATGGACACCATGCGAGACTATCGTGAACATCTATTGCAAGTTTCTTTCAGAATGAACTTATTGAGGAGTAATAACACAACTAACTGACAACTTTATCATCCCGTTACACAAGATTATATTTGAACAAGATCTTCCTTGCATGTCTCAAGAAGAAATGGAGGTGATAGTAGACATTACAGATTGGTATGCCTCACTAGGTGTCACCTTCATTAGTGTGATTGATAGAGAGAAGCCTCCACATGTCTTACTAAGGTGTGCCACTTACAAATCGATCATGGAAGAAGTATCATACCATCTCTCTACAGGATTGTCAGCAACACTGCAAAGGAAGAAGAAAGTATCATGGCCCACTCTTCCTTTGTAGATTGGATTATATGAGATAAAGAACTTGAAAGTCATGAATGACAAGGCTAAGGAAATAGTGAAATTTGAATTTAACACTAAGGACTTTATTTAGTACAATTCCAAAAATATTTGCAAGGACTGCTATACAAGAGATTAATTTCTATGGATTAGAGGGGAATTTCATTGGCTAGAGGAGGATACTTGGAGGAACTACTACAATGCCTCTAAAATCAATGAGCCAGTCATTATAACAAGGACTTCAAAGGTTGCTCCACAAAAGGCAACAGTTCTGAAAGAAACAATAACAAAAGGCAGCAATTCTGTGTAGGACAAGGGAAATATGAAGATTATTGAAAGTCTGGAGTGAGAGAAAAGGTAAAAAATTAATGTAGATCCTCTTATCGTGAAGGTAGATTTTGTGGCAGGAGCAAAGGGGAAGAAAAGGATGAAGAGAGTAGAGTGGATGAAGAGAGCAGAGTAGAGGTTGCAGGAAGTAGAATTGAAGTTGCAGAAGGTAGAGAAGAAGTTGAAGGAAGAACAAGAATTGAGAAAGAGAGAATGAGAAGAGAAGCAGAAGCAAGAAGAAGAATAGAGGAAAGGCACAATGACAAATGAAACAACATCGATACAGGCTGAAGAATCGAAACAACTAGCAGCTCAGAAGGAATGTGAACAGATGCAGGATCATGAGCTTCCTTAGCAGATTGAGAAATTGATCAAAATTATAGACATGGAGTTGGAATAGGAGCTGCAACATGAAGATGTTGGCATGATGTCGAGAGCACCATAGGTCATCCCTCAGTCTCCACCACCTCTAGTAGTAGAGCCAACCCTGAATGCAAAAGGAGATGTTGTTATCCTTGATGATGATCTGGTCATGGATGTGTACAATCTATCATTTGATGATTTCTAGAAGAGAATTGTACAAGCGTGGTGTTATCACTCAGAACTATAGTTCATGTATATAAGGTTGTCCATAAGTTTCATATAAAGGTTTTAAGTCTTGTGAATAGGTTTATTGGTGTATGTCAATTTGAAATTTGAATTTCAAAAGGTATTGATGTGAATTCGTGTAAAGAAAAGATCATTAGATAGCCTCCATCATTGTTAGTTAAAGCCTGTCATGTCATTAGTACTTTGCGCAGTTTCGCAGCGCATGTTTGTTTGGTCCATTTAGCTGCGCAATGATGATTCTGTCTTTTCGCAGCGTACTGTCAGCAGCCATTTCGTAGCGCGTTTTGTTAAATTTGAACTGTCCGCGCTACGAAATCGGGGTTTCGGGGTGTTTGTAGCGTTTTCTCTTGCAATGTCAAATCCGGGACGGGTGAGTCATAGGTCCGGTCATGTTTGTCAGTTTACGTCCTCTCCAGGTCTTGATAAACCATCATTCCGCCATAAGGTCCAGAGTCATGCATTTGAGTGTCAGTTTAAGGGATTTTACAAGGGATGGTTATATCATAATGGGTTTTTCATAATGTGTAAACATGTTTGCTGTATGAGAAGCCCAAGTTCTTATTTAAAGGGACCATTGCAAGCGAGCCTGCACTCCAAAGCCGAAGTTTGTTTTCGTGCTACAAGCTACCATTAGTTTCCTGTGTGAAAATATTCAAAGCAAGATGGAAAGGAGGGAACACCGATCCGGTAAGTGTGTGAGGACAGAGCCGGAGGGGTTAGATGTTACTCTCAGGGATGAAGGTGTAGCAAGAGCCTTTCGAAATGCTGGCTGCTGGTGGTTTTGCGAAAAATTGAAGGGAGGACATGCAGAGGTGACGAAGGCTTTCGCATTAAATTTCACTGGACTGAATTCGAAGGTGGCAATGTTAGAGTTTCCGGTGTCTCCTGAAGTTATTTCCACTGTCACTGAAATTCCGAGGGGTGGCCAAGAATGGTTCAAAAACTTCAAGTTCGACATGAGTCCCTGTAAAGAGTTTTTGAAGGAACCTTATGTAGATGAAGACCTCACCAAAGCGGTGCCAAGGAGTTATATAAAAGAGAATTATGCTACGCTCCTCACATGCATCCAGAAATACCTGACATGCGAGGGTAGGTACAATAAAGTTTACTCCTACCACTTCAAACTTCTGTTACATTTCACAGGTAAGGTTTCAATAGACATACCTTTCTATTTGTTCAGGAGCATTAGCAAAATGTGTGATAAAATTCAGTTAAAGAAAGATAGTTGTGAAACATCCCTTTTTCATCGTGGTCTAGTAAAGTTGCTGGTGTTGGATAGTTTACAAAAAATTGGTAGAGATTGGGATTCATTTGTGTTTATGGCCGGCTTCCCAAGCAAAACAGGCCTCACTCCATTGCCTGTGAGAGAAAGGGAAGAAAGGAGTGAAGAACCCACTTTGGCTGAACTTAGAAGAGAAGTGACAAACCATAAGCAGCCTAAAACTAAATCAAGGAAATCAGAGAAGTCTGTGGCAGCTAAAGAGACACCTGAAGCATCAGGGAAGAAAACTCCTAAGTCATCATCTAAGGAAACACCTCAGTCATCAAAGCAAAAGATTCAGAAAAAGAAGGATGAAACTAAATCAAGTGAAGTTGAAAAGATTTCAAGGGTGAGAACCAGAGGTCAACTAAACAAGGAGAAAGGAAAGTCAGTTACTGTGGAAGAAAGTCCTATTTCAAAAGGTAGTTTAAATGATTTACTTGAAGCCATTGAACTAGAGCAAGATCAGCCAGTACAAATTGAACCACTAGAATTTGAGCAAGATCACTCGGGGCAGCCAATGCATATTGACCTCACTCAGTCCTCACCTGAAAGTTCTAAAAAATCAAGGGCTTCTAAAAGGTTGAAATTTGAAGAGCCAAGTAAAGAATATGCTTTTAAGCCACGCAGACCAGTTACAAGAAGGCAAATCAAAGAAGTGGAGAAAGCGCAGAAAGAGAAGGCACCATTAGAAGTGCCTAGGACAGAGGTACTTGAGGTTTTCACCGGAATAGTTCAAGCAGCCAAAAGCAAGAACAAGAATAATAAGGTTATCATCAGTCAAAGTGGAAATGTTATTGCTATCAAGAAACAAGCTGGAGCAACAAAGGAAGAAATACCTCAGATTAAAAATGTTTCTAAGGAAAGGGCAGTAAGATATACAAATTATAAAAAGGCTGTAATGAAAGGCAGAACAAGTTTGATTAGCCAAACTGACTCAGTATCTGATGCATATGTGTGGACAGTGCCAGCTCTGAAGCAGGCAAAAATCATGAAACAAATGAATACAAGCTTAAGAGCAGAAAACAAGGTGTTAAAGGAAGAAGTTAGCAGCTTGAAAAGGAAGCTAGGCAAACTAGCTAATTGATCCAAGGGGAAATTTGCCTTCCAAATTTTGGTAAATTTTGGCTGTCATCATTTTGAAACTTTTTGAAACTTTTTGAAGTCCTTACACCTGTGTAAAATAGCTGAAGAGATCACAGAGTTAAGTCATTGTTGCTTTAAGGTTCATATGCTTAATTTTGATTACCTACAGCAGTTTCGTAGCGCGCTACGAAACTGCTGTAGATGACTGTTTATATGAAAAAATTGAGATTGATGCTGAGGTTAGCGAATCTTAAAGGGATGACTCGAGGCTAGCATGGAGATTATATAAAGCCATTCAGATGTTTAAAAAGGTGCTAGGTGTAAGTATTTAAGGAAAAGGTGAAATTTTGTCTTTTGTTAAAGTTTTCACTTTATATCCGAATTTTTAGGGTTCTGGTAGGGTTGCCGAGGTGTTGAGTGGTACACCTGTTCAGTTTATGAGATGGCCAGATCATAAGGTTTCTTCCATCATACGTGACTATTAGAGGATTAAATGGCTTGAAGCATAATCTTAAATGCATGAACACTAATGGGAGGCAGAGACCGTGAACATAGGGCACAGATTCTTATCAGTTGATGAATCATCCATATATCAGGCATCCGAAGCTGCTCATTCAGTGAATGTTCTTCCAGCTTGGCTTGGCTATTATTGAAGTGCTACAGGTGTCAAATTTCAAGAACGCATCAATGCACACGAGGAGATAGACTTGAAGTTTCAATGGGAATGGAACCCTCTGTTTTCGCAGCACAATACCTTTGTAATTAATTAGTTGTTTAAGATATAGATAAGATAATTAATGATAGAATTCCGAGCTCCCTTCATGCTTGTTGAGGAGTCTCAGGTAGTAGTATTTTGGTTTGCTATATATAGAAATGACTCTGATGTAAAAAAGGTTGGACATTTTATACAAAAACAGAGTTATTTGGGCCATTGTAAGACTTGTGACAGTAATAGTAAAACAGTGTTGATTTCTTCTCAAGATTCTCGATGGATTATTGTGTTCAAATATAATGATGGTGTTTTATATTTTATGTTCTTTTACAGCCTTGTTGTAGCACAATCACTCAGAATTCATATCTTATGCTCTGACTTCCTGTGTGTTTTGCAAACTGTGGTTTTGATGGAGTATGTTTGACATTTAATGCAAAGAGCCTTGACTTCCATGAAATGACTATGTTTTTCTTGTTTACTTAGTGTATGAGACTCCATAGCCCAATGAGAACCAGTTTGATATGTATCCAACCAGCTTTTGCTTTCATGAATGAGTAAAGAGTTAGCCATCTGTTGTAGTGAAGGATTTTTATCAAGAGTTTGTGAGAGAGCCCTCTCTGATCAAAGAGGCTAATCTTTGATCTAAAGTTAGGTTGAAAGAGTTACATGAAATCTTGCTTGGTTGCAGCCCTCAGTAGTGATTTTGTGATAACACGTGGAGGAAGACTTTTCCAAATGATCACGCTTCACATGCATTCATCAAAGAAAGGGTGATCATGTCAGATACCAGGAAGCATCCAACTTCCATTGTTGAATCCATCTTGTCCTATGTAGGAGCAAAAAGATCAAATGTTCAGTATTTGATGGTTGAGAATCAGAAACTAGCAAAGAACTTACAGGCTGCCAAGAAATAGGCATAACAACTCTGAGCAACAGTTTAGAATGCAGTTTTTGCATTGGGGGAGATGAGAGTAGTGATACTTGTTGAAGTATAAACACTTGGAGAAACCATGCAGAAGATCTATGTGATGAGCCCCAATTTTGGTACAATTTGGGCTCATTTTGGCCTATTATACTTGCTCAAACCATTCATAATTTATTGCTTATGCATGAATTTCTTAGTTTGTTCATGTTGTTTGTAGGAAGAAGGGTAGGCACTCTATCTACGTGACTAATGCATTATGATTCCAGGTTTTGGCATTAAAAGGGAGCAAAAGACAACGAAAAAGGAGACAAGGAGACAACAAGGTGGCACTGCTGGTTTTTAGGAGTGGATGTCCACGGTCTTGGGGACATTCCTCGTGATTCCCACCAAGAACTCCGAGCTCCAATCCATCTCCCCTCCGAGCTTAGAAGCAGCCAGCTGTTCTACAGGAACAGCAGTTACAACTGTTCTACAGGAACAACACTTATGACTATCCTACAGGATCATCAGTTAAACTCTAGTTGGACAGCCGAGCTCCTAAAATCAAGGACACTTGTTGGATCACTGTTTTGCATAATTATAGAGGCCGTAGCCTTTGATAGGTTGTTGAAACTTTCGCATTACTATTGTAATTTTGGAGCACAGCTCAGTTTTTGTTCCTTTTTGTAAGCCAATTTGGCATGACATCAGATTATGAATAAAGAAGGCAGATTTTGATCTAGCTCTGAGTTTTCTTAAGGAGACTATAGCTCTCAGGTTAGGGCCCAACCTGAGAGCCATAGATCCCCTCTGCTGTAGTGTTGTTTGCATTTCGTTTCAGCACTCTGAGTTTTCATTTTCACATCCAATTTGAATTACAGGTTGTTGAATTAGTCTTTTTCATGAGCATAGATAGGACTGGTTTATGGTTGAATTGCTTTCGGTTGTTTAGTTAGATTAGCAGGTTGATAATACATTGGAGCTCCAGCAAAAAAGGTTGAGGAAGTCTCCACTGCCATCTCCATTTGGAGATTGGAGTGCAGCCTATACCAGCCACAAAAATACGCATTTCTTTATTTCATGATTGCTGCAAACACAGTCACGTTATGTTAGATGCTTCCACATGATTCACACCTGCACCACACTCCTTCATCACAGCTTCATGCACATTCTCCTTGTTGGCATTATGATTCAGGTGTTGTCCTTGATGGCAAACTCATTCAGGTGGTAAATCAAGAAGGACGCAGGAAATATGTTCAGCAAGTGCGTCCCCGCAGGTATACCATACAGAACCCGCGTCCAGGGACGCAGGCCAGCCGTTCAGGAGGTGCGTCCGCCCAGTGCACACATTTCAAGGCAGAGAAAAGCACGTGGGGGTTTCTTGTGTGGTATCTAGCCGACGGTTTTTGTGTTTCTATGGTGTCGGCTCGTGGTATTGTTCCACGCTTTGGGGAGAAGCTTGCCTATATAAAGCAAAGGAGTTCATTTGGATTAAGCATCATCTTGGTTGAATATCTCTTGGAGAGATCTAGTCCAAATCTATAAGGGCGAATCTTCTAATGGACTACGATCTATATGGCGCATGATCAAATCTGTGGATCTGAGTGTTTGGGTTGGTTCTGAAGTCCTATTATCTTCTATATCTGAAGGGACGCAGATTCAGTGAAGGGAAAGTGCGCCGGGACGCAGTACAGTAAAGGCTCAGGTGCGTCTCTGAGGCAAAGGGCGCGGCGCGACTGTGGTATTGGGTGCGTCTCTGAGGCAAAAGACGCGGCGCGATAGTGTTTCTGTGTGCGTCGGTCGCAGAAAAGCAAAGAGGAACAGTGCGTCTGCACGCAGAACAGCATAAGGTACACTGCGTCCAGTCGCAGGCCACAGAAAGAAAATATGCGTCCCTGTCTTAAGATGATCTGTTGACTGTATATTTCTGTTCATAAGGTGTTCTGAGTTGTTTCTGTAATTACTGATCTGATATCTGTCGTAGACTGTATCTGTTGTATACTTGTTGATCATTTGATTCTTCATGAAAAGAAGTAGGGGGTTGTAGCTCCCTTCCAGGAGAGTCTGGAAAACGAGAGAGAGTTGTAGCTCTCTGCAGGTTGCAGCCTGCGTTCTGGTAAAGGACTGCACCAGTACAAAATCATTGTAAAAAGAATTTCTTGAAAGAAGATAGAGACATATTGCAGCAGGTGGTTTTTCTCCCGCATTGGGTTTCCACCTTACATCTTGTGTTCTTTGGTGTGACTGTCTATTTTCTTTATTCATGCTCATTGTTTTATGGTACTGATATACAAGAATATTTCAAAAGAATCAAATAAGGAAGATTTGGTAAATTGCTAGATAATACTGATTCACCCCCCCTCTCAGTATTATTTCCAACAATTGGTATCAGAGCAGGTCCTTCTGAAAAGCTTGATCGCTTGAAGGTAGATCGTTCATCATGAGCAACTACGAGAGAGAAGCATCAATCAGGCCACCCGTCTTCGATGGGACAAACTTCAATTATTGGAAGGTAAGAGTTACTGCATATCTTCAATCTCTTGGTACAGAAGTTTGGAACATTGTAGAATCAGGCTATGCCTTTCCTTCAGCTACTCCTACAGATCCAGCTGAGAAAAAGCAGTATGAAACAAATGCAAAAGCAGTCAGTACTCTATTAGGAAGTATATCCCAAACAGAGTTCATGAAGGTCATGCACTTCAAATCAGCAAAAGAGATATGGGACAAAATGATCACTAGCTATGAAGGAGATGAACAGGTAAAAGAAGCTAAACTTCAAACTCTCAGGATTCAATATGAGACTCTCAAGATGTATAATGATGAAAGTGTGGCTAATTATTTTCTTCGGGTAGATGAGATTGTTAATTGTATGAAAAATTTGGGTGAAGAAATAAAAGAGACTATAGTAGTTCAAAAGATTCTAAGATCTTTATCCCCCAAGTTTGAATCTAAAGTATCTGCAGTAGAGGAAAAGGAAAATCTCCGTGTTCTCACTATGTCTCAGCTACATGGAATTCTAACTGCTTATGAAATGAGAAAGGGAGGTCCATCAGACAGAAGGGAAGCTGCTTTTAAAGCATCAGGCAAAGAAGATCACTATGAAGCAAGTCATGTTCCAGAAGAAGAGGAAGAAGAATCAAATTTTGTCAGAAATCTTCAAAGGGGTTCTGGAAGGTTCAGAGGTAAGCTACCTTTCAAATGCTTTGCTTGTGGAAGAGTAGGTCATTATGCTGCAAAATGCTCTTATAAGGATAAAGGAAAGGAACCAGTTAGATGGAACAAGAAACAGAGTGCAAATAAGAAAAGCTACTACACCCATGAAGATAGTGATGGCTTATCAAACAGTGATGAAGATGAACAAGGTAACAAATACAGATTGTTAATGGCATTTGAAGATGATGATTATGAGGATGCTGTAGATGTGGATAACCTTTATGATGAAATTACTAGACTCAAGAGATGTATAGAAGAAAAGAACATGATTATTGATACTCTACAATTTCAAATTGATGAAAAGGAAAAACATCTTGAAAAATTAGAAGGTGAAATTGTTGGTCTTAGAAAAGAAATTGAGAAAACAAAAACTATCAATCTCAAGTTTGTCAAAGGATCTGAAACTTTGAATGAGATTATCAGTGTGCAGCGGTCTCCACTAAATAAGACAGGTCTGGGCTATAATGGAGAAACTTCTCAAGCATCCACTTCAAAAAGCTATCTTGATGCAGCAAGAAGAAATGAGCAAGAGCACAAGGAAGATCATCAGGTAAAGCAGGGACAAATGTCAAACAGAAACTATCAGGGGCAATCCAGCTTAAGGGTGAACAAAAGCCACAACCAGCCACAGGTAAAATCTTCCCAATTTGGTTCAAGAATAGATGAAAATAGAAATTACAATCAGTTGGCTGGTAGATTCAATAATCGCAGAAGCTTCTTCAATGGACAATGCTTTTCTTGCCATAACTTTGGTCACAAAGCAGCTCAATGTGTTGCGTATAAAACAATCATGACTAGGGAAGCTCAAAAACAAAGAAGTATGACAGGGATTACAAAAAGGACCTATAACAACTTTTCAGCTCTTGAAAATGAAGTTGAATGCTCTATTTGCAATAATTTTGGACATGAAGACTTTGAATGCAGAAGCAGGTTTCCGGAAAGAAAGGTACAAGAACAAAAAAAAGAACAAGCCTCAGGCACCAAAACATGGAAAATAAAGGAACCTCAAACAGAAAGATGTGGGATAGCATTCTATGCAGAAGGACAAGAAAATCTATGGTACATTGACAGTGGATGTTCAAAGCATATGACAGGTGATAAAGAAAAACTTGAATCTTATTCTAATTTAGAAAAGGGAAAGAAAGTCTCTTTTGGAAATGATACTCCTGCAACTATAAAAGGAAAAGGTATTGCTCCTTTAAAAGAAGATGTTAAGGCTGGAAATGTTTTGTTTGTTGATGGACTAAAGCATAATCTTCTAAGTGTAAGCCAAATGTGTGATCAAAGAACCGAGGTTATATTCAGATCAAATGGATGTCTTGTTCGTGATCTTGATACAGGTAAAACAGTTCTCAAAGGAAAAAGAACTCCAAATAATCGATACATATTTGATGAAGGACAACAACAATGCTATCTAAGCAAGGATGAAGAGCACTGGTTATGGCATCGAAGGTTGGGACATCTAAGCTTCTCACAAATAAGGAAAGCTTGCAAATATCAGGCAGTTCGCGATCTTCCAGATATCAAAATTCCTGACAACACCATATGCAGATCATGTCAGTTTGGAAAACAAACCAGAACTAACTTTCCAGAGAAAGAAGGATCAGCCAGCATGCCTCTTGAGCTAGTACATACAGATGTATGTGGACCATTCAGAAAAAGAACACCTAGAGGAGAGGAATACTTGATATTATTTATTGACGATTTCTCCAGGTTTGTTTGGTTAGGACTTATGAAGCACAAAGATGAAGCCTTCGAAAAATTCAAATCCTTCAAAGCTTTGGTTGAAAATGAATCAGGTCACAAAATTAAGTGCCTCAGATCCGACAGAGGTGGAGAATTTACTTCAAATGAATTTTTCGATTTCTGTGATGAACATGGGATAAGGAGAGAATTTTCTACAGCTAGAACTCCTCAGCAAAATGGAGTAGTGGAAAGAATGAACAGAACAATTCAGCAAATGGCTCGTGCTATGCTTGATGAATCAGGAACTCCTGCAACCTTCTGGGGTGAAGCTGCACATGCGGCAGTTATTATTCTCAACAAGACAAATGTCCGAGTGAACAACACTCAAACTCCTCATGAGCTCTGGAGTGGTAAAACTCCTTCGGTAAAGCACTTCAAAATCTTTGGGAGCAAATGCTATATCAAGAATACTGAGGAGCAGCTTGGCAAACTTGATCCTAGAGCAGATGAAGGAATTCTTCTTGGCTACTCTCCACATAGCAAAGCATACAAATGCTACAATAAAAGACTTGGCAGAATTGTTGACAGCATTGATGTAGTGGTTGATGAGAAAGGATATATTCCTAGGCAAATACATCGTGAAGACATTGAAGAAGATGAAAGCTACCCTCAAAGACAGAATGATGAAGAAGAAGAACCGCAAGAACAATCTCAAGACGGACCTCACGAAGAAGCAGAAGAAAGAACAAGAATAGAAGAAAAGACTCCATCCAGATATGTTCAAAAGAACCATCCAGAATCTCAGATCATGGGACAAAAAGAAGCAGGTATACAAACTAGAAGAACAGTTGCAGAAGCTTCAAGTTATTTGGCATTACTCTCCTCTACTGAACCACAAAATGTGAAAGAGGCTTGCAAAGATGAATGTTGGGTGAAAGCAATGGATGAAGAACTTGAGAAAATCGAAAAGAACAACACTTGGGAGCTGGTTCCTAGACCAAAGGATAAGAATGTTATCGGAACAAAATGGGTTTTCAAAAATAAATTGAATGAAAATGGAGAAGTAATTAGAAACAAAGCCAGACTTGTTTGTAAAGGGTATGCACAGCAAGAAGGAATAGACTTTGAAGAAACTTTTGCTCCTGTTGCAAGACTTGAGGCCATTCGAATGTTTCTTGCTCTCTCAAGTTGTCAGAACTTCAAAGTATTTCAAATGGATGTGAAATCAGCCTTTCTGAATGGAGACTTGGATGAAGAAGTGTACATTGAACAGCCAGATGGTTTCATTCTTGGAAACGATCCAAATCTTGTATGCCGATTAAAAAAGGCTCTCTATGGTCTCAAACAAGCTCCAAGGGCTTGGTACTACCGGTTGGACAAATATCTTCATCAACAAGGTTTTTCAAAAGGTTCAGCAGATAGCAATCTTTATATAAAAGTTGAAAATGACAAATTACTAATACTTGTTGTGTATGTAGATGACATTATTTTTGGCAGTAATGAAGAAGCTATGAGTCAAAGCTTTGCCTCGGTCATGCAGAAAGAATTTGAGATGTCCTTGCTAGGAGAACTGACATACTTCCTTGGTTTGCAAATCCAACAAAAGAAAGGAGGAATCCTTTTATCTCAAACCAAGTATCTCAAGCAGATTTTGAAGAAATATGGCATGGAAGATGCAAAACCAGTATGTACACCCATGGTCACAGGATGTAGTCTCAGTGCAAATGATGAATCTGCAGCAGTACATCAACCAACCTACAGATCTATGATTGGAAGTCTACTATATTTGACAGGTACCCGACCAGACATCATGCATGCAGTTGGAATCGTTGGAAGATTTCAGGCAAATCCAAAGGAGACTCATCTTCAAGCAGTGAAGAGAATCTTCAAATATCTTCAAGGGACTCAAAATTATGGCCTATGGTATCCTAGAGATACAGATCTCACTCTTCATGCTTATACAGATGCAGATTGGGCCGGAAGCGTGGATGACAGGAAAAGCACAAGTGGTGGTGCATTCTTTATGGGTTCCAGACTGGTATCTTGGTTCAGCAAGAAACAGAGTTCAATTGCCTTGTCTACAGCTGAAGCGGAATATGTTGCTGCTGCATCTTGTTGCACCCAACTTCTTTGGATGATGCAGACTTTGCAGGATTATCAAATCACTTGTACACCTCCTATTCCTATCTTATGTGACAACACAAGTGCAATCAGCATCTCAAAGAATCCGGTTATGCATTCAAAAACCAAGCACATACCAATCAAGTACCATTTTCTCCGGGAACAAGTACTTGAACAGAAGGTCAAGTTGGAGTATGTTCCTTCTAAGGAACAAGTTGCTGATATTTTCACCAAACCGTTGCCCAGGGACACTTTTGAATACCTCAGGCAAAAGCTGGGGGTTGTTGATGCATCATCTCACTGTTGATCATCTTCCTATTGATGGTATAGGCTCAGGGGGAGCACATAATGCATTGTTGGCATTATGGAGAAGGAGATCTTGGAAATAGCTGCAATATGTCTCTGTCTCCTTCATGATGGATTTCTGGTTACAGATCTGGAGAAGCATGAGCATAGGGGGAGCATACCCTTTGCCCTTGATGTCAAAGGGGGAGAATGATGACGCTGAAGATTATGTGGTTGCCATCAAGTCCAAAGGGGGAGTTTGTTGGCATTATGATTCAGGTGTTGTCCTTGATGGCAAACTCATTCAGGTGGTAAATCAAGAAGGACGCAGGAAATATGTTCAGCAAGTGCGTCCCCGCAGGTATACCATACAGAACCCGCGTCCAGGGACGCAGGCCAGCCGTTCAGGAGGTGCGTCCGCCCAGTGCACACATTTCAAGGCAGAGAAAAGCACGTGGGGGTTTCTTGTGTGGTATCTAGCCGACGGTTTTTGTGTTTCTATGGTGTTGGCTCGTGGTATTGTTCCACGCTTTGGGGAGAAGCTTGCCTATATAAAGCAAAGGAGTTCATTTGGATTAAGAATCATCTTGGTTGAATATCTCTTGGAGAGATCTAGTCCAAATCTATAAGGGCGAATCTTCTAATGGACTACGATCTATATGGCGCATGATCAGATCTGTGGATCTGAGTGTTTGGGTTGGTTCTGAAGTCCTATTATCTTCTATATCTGAAGGGACGCAGATTCAGTGAAGGGAAAGTGCGCCGGGACGCAGTACAGTAAAGGCTCAGGTGCGTCTCTGAGGCAAAGGGCGCGGCGCGACTGTGGTATTGGGTGCGTCTCTGAGGCAAAAGACGCGGCGCGATAGTGTTTCTGTGTGCGTCGGTCGCAGAAAAGCAAAGAGGAACAGTGCGTCTGCACGCAGAACAGCATAAGGTACACTGCGTCCAGTCGCAGGCCACAGAAAGAAAATATGCGTCCCTGTCTTAAGATGATCTGTTGACTGTATATTTCTGTTCATAAGGTGTTCTGGGTTGTTTCTGTAATTACTGATCTGATATCTGTCGTAGACTGTATCTGTTGTATACTTGTTGATCATTTGATTCTTCATGAAAAGAAGTAGGGGGTTGTAGCTCCCTTCCAGGAGAGTCTGGAAAACGAGAGAGAGTTGTAGCTCTCTGCAGGTTGCAGCCTGCGTGCTGGTAAAGGACTGCACCAGTACAAAATCATTGTAAAAAGAATTTCTTGAAAGAAGATAGAGACATATTGCAGCAGGTGGTTTTTCTCCCGCATTGGGTTTCCACCTTACATCTTGTGTTCTTTGGTGTGACTGTCTATTTTCTTTATTCATGCTCATTGTTTTATGGTACTGATATACAAGAATATTTCAAAAGAATCAAATAAGGAAGATTTGGTAAATTGCTAGATAATACTGATTCACCCCCCCTCTCAGTATTATTTCCAACACTCCTTCGCGTTTTGGATTGCTGTTCATTGAATTTACAAGCACATGTAGTTTAGGTTAATGCATTTTTGGTTTGGTGACAATCATAAGCATTTGTTTCACTTACACTTCTCTCTCTCGTTCCATTACCTTCTCCTCCATCTTGATCACGCATGCAAACACATCTTTGCCCTCTGTTCCGCTCTGTTATCTCCCAAAGTCTTTCACTCCTCACGTAACTTCATTATCTAGCCCTTTCGTTGACATAGCCCTTTACCTTCCAACCTACTCCCTACACTCACTTCCCATCCTATTCTTCCACTTCTGAGCCATCACCAGCCTCATTCCTACCTTACACATCTCCCCCTACCATTTCATCACTCCTCCATCACGCCAAACACTCACGGTAGGTCATCCTGTAGCCGTTTGTAGACATCCTGTAGAAACCAGAGTATCCTGTAGGATCCCCTGCAGACATCCTGTAGGAGGCCACTCACTCGGTTGCTGAGCATCTGAATGCGAGGAACCTCTGTGGATGGATGCTAAGGATCCCTAGGGACCTCTCCTAGCCTCCCCAACCTGTCCCACGCTTTCCTTCCTTCTCCATCCCATCTGCACAACCAAACCCTAATTAGCACTCAATCACAATCATTCCATACACTTAAAGGAAAAATACAAAAACATGTCTTTTATGATGCAAGCAGCTTAGATCCATGCATTTTCACTTATTAGAGGTAACAGCAGCATTGGTAGAGGTTTCATTCACATTCTTTGCATTATAGAGGTTAGACTAGTTAAATTAGGGTTTCCTAGGTTTACATGCTTTGATTTGCTTTCAGTCCATTTTGTCAAGTAGAGTAGTTTTCCTTTGAGAATAGCTTTCGTCCATCAATTAGCAAGCTTCTTCTGAGAACCTATAGAAGTTGGCTTGAGCCCTAGCAGACTTGTGCCAGCTGACCAAGTGACAGCTGCGACAAGAGCTAGTACTTGTGCATATAGCACCGTCGCTTCCAAGTTTGTATGAACTACCGGGTTGATAAAATGAGAGACAGGAAGCCCCAGGGGTTGTAGCATTATTGCTACAATACTGGAGATCACCATCTTTTTGGCGCCGTTGCCGGGGAAGCGTCAGAGTATTAGTAATTGTTGCTTTTCTTCTACTTTCGTACTCTTACTTCTGCTCAGTAGTTTATTTCATTTCCATTCTGCAAAAGTAGCTTAGTATTTCTTGCTTTCCTAGCTTAGTATTTCCTGCTTTCATAGATTAGCATTTCCTGCTTTCCTAGATTAATATTTCTTGCTTTCCTAGCTTAGTATTTCCTGCTTTCATAGATTAGCATTTCCTGCTTTCCTAGATTAATATTTCCTGCTTTCCTAGAATTAGCTTTCCAATTCCGCAAATTTCATTTGAGCAATATAGTTAGTGTAGATCACTCTGTTTCAGTTTTGCAGGTACCAAAGAAAAAGCAAAAGCACAAAAAGAAAGAAAAGTCCTTTCCATTTCATGCCTCGTAGGAACCGAGATAGATCAGGCAAATTCCTACCAAACACCCCCACCACATCACTGAGTCACCCTTCTCTCTTCTTTGGTGACAGTGACCCAGAGGAACCTATAGGTGAACATCCTGAGATATACCAAGACCCTATAGAAGAAGAAGAGTTAGAGACCACTCCATCTGAAGCCATGGCTGATAATAGAAGAGAAGATGAGAGAATAGAAGGAGCTTTCCCCATCCGAGAGACCAATGGAGAGATGAAAATGAAGAACATTAGCCCCTCCGCCTTGCCTCACTTCCATGGACTGACCACTGAGGATCCTGATACCTTCTTGTTTGAGTTTGCTGTCCTTTGTAGAGCCTATGACTATACTGAAGATGAGCAAAAGTTGAAGCTTTTCCCTTCAACCCTTAAGGATGCAGCACTACGCTGGTTCATGGGACTACCTGGGAATAGCATCGCTACTTGGGCTCAAATGCAGCAAGCCTTCAATACCAAGTATAGGGATTACTATAGGTCTAAGGAAACCAAGGGAGAGATCTTTCGGATGACCATGGGGAGTGATGAGTCTTTAGAGGATTATGAGGAGAGGTTCCAACTTAGTTATAAGCGGGCCAGGTGCACACTTGACCCTGAATCCCTCAAGTTGGTTCTACTCCGAGGAGTCCCTGAAGATCTCTTAGACACCCTTCACATGTTAGCTGGGGGGGACATTTACCAACTGCCTTATGAGGACATCAAGACTGTGTTTAGAAACCATTCCAGTGCAGCTAGGAAACGAGGTAGAGGAAATCTCCTCTCCACTGGTGTCCCTTTCTCCAAACATGAGTTTACAAACCAATTAGAAGATCTTAAGAGTGAGGTGAGACAGACCATTGCCATGCAGCTAGACACATTCAGGATCCAGCAGAAGAAAGAAGAAGCTGAGAGAGCCTTGGCTGTCTTCTGCCCTAGGTGCACCAGAAGACACCCTAAGAACGAATGCCCATTACATTCGGTTGAAGTGTGTTTCGTTTGTGAGGAGGACCACCCAACAAATCAGTGTCCAACCTTACCTGGGTTTAAAGCCATGTACCAAGGGACCGAAGTTCCCACAGAGCCTCTCTATTACCTCAACCAAAGGAGGCCACAAGGATCTAGACCTTATCAGCAGGGGATGCAAGGGGCATCTCAAGCTTATTATAACCCCAACCAATCGACTCCCATGCCTTCTTGGGGTCCCCCTGCTCATCCTTCTTGGTCCATGCCTCCTCCATGGTCTTATCCACCTCAGTACCCCACTCAACCTACTTCTCATCCATATCACTCACATACCCAGCCACAGCCTCAATGGAATGCACCTCAGTCGGGGTGGAGGCCTCAGTACAACACTCCACCCGCCATTCTGCCTCCACCTCCAGTTCAACCACAACCATTACCTCCTGCTCCTCCAAGGCAACCTCAAATGCCTGCTCAACCGAACCCGAACCCCAACAATAGACAGGCTCAGCAGGTATATACTGGGGAGACCTCATGCCCTACCTATGCTGTGGAGATCCAGGAGATCAATCTTAGATCTGGAAAGACTCTTCCAGATCGCCAACCTCCTCCCCTAGAGGATGAGGAAGACCATCAGGACAGTGAACCAAAGCTTATTCCACCCTTTCCTGAGAGACTAACAGCCACCACACAACCCAACCCAGAGGAGGATGAGCTTCTGGGAGAGCTCAAGCAGTTGTGTGTGAATATACCCCTTCTCCAAGCTATCAAGGATGTGCCAATATATAACAAGCTGGTTAAGGAGAAGTGTTTCAAACACCCAGGCAGACGGGAGAAAGATGCCTCAACTATCAATGTCATAGGACAACTGTCTGACCTTATGTTAGGACAAGTCATCTGCCCAAAGTACCTAGATCCTGGAAGTCCTGTAGTAGATGTTCACATCAATGGCACCATTATCCCCCACACCTTGATTGATCTGGGGGCGGCCATCAATGTGATGACCAGGGATACCATGCTTAAACTCAATCTTCAGGGTTCCTTGAGGAAGACCTCGACAGTACTGCAATTAGCAGACCACTCCACCGTGACTCCCGAAGGGATTGTGGAGGATATCATGGTCTCCATCGATTCTTGGGAATACCCTGCAGACTTCCTGGTTCTGCAACCAAAGGCCAAGCTTACTGGATATCCTCTCATCTTGGGAAGGCCTTGGTTAGCTACTGCAGATGCTTACATAAGTTGTCGGGCAAGAAACATGACCATCAAAAATGGTCCCATGTCCAAGCAGCTAGTCCTATACCCTCCTGCCCAACCTTATTTAGAGCATGATTTACCACTCTGGTTGGAGGAAGGAGAAGAAGACGAGGTGTATTCAGCACCTCTATGTACCCTAGAAACCACTAAAAGAAACCCCCCAACCGAGGATGACTTGATTGAGACTCTGATCCAAAACCCACCTACCAGTGCGCTACCTCTAGAAAAATTGGTGGAGGATGCCCAAGCTAGCACCTTAGTGGATCTTTGTACAGCCAACCCTGTCACTCCCAGAGTTAAGAATGTGGAGTTCGGCCCTGAGAGAGCATTGAAAATCAGCTCCTCCCTATCTCCTTCCCAAGAAAAGGAGCTGTGTAGTCTGTTGGCCAACCACCTAGATGCTTTTGCTTGGAGCTATAAAGAGATGAAAGGAGTCCATCCCTCGGTCTGTACCCATCATATATACATCAAAGAGGATTGTAAACCGGTTAGGCAACCTCAGAGGAGAATGAATCCAGCACTTAAAGACATTGTCAAGGAAGAATTGCAGAAACTGTTGGATGCCAGATTCATCTACCCCATCTCAGACAGTGAATGGGTGTCCCCTCTAGTGTTGGTTCCCAAAAAGAATGGGAAGTGGAGAATCTGTGTGGATTACCGTGAGCTGAACAAAGCTACCAAGAAAGACCATTTCCCTCTACCTTTCATAGATCAAGTGTTGGATGGACTGGAAGGAAAGAAGTTCTTCTCTTTCCTGGATGGGTTTAGCGGGTACAATCAAATCCAAATCAGCCCGGAAGACCAAGATAAGACCAGCTTCACTTGTCCTTGGGGTACCTTTGCCTACCGAGTCCTTCCCTTTGGACTATGCAACGCTCCTGCTACCTTTCAGAGAGCTGTCTTGAGCATCTTCTCAGAGTTGGTCCATGATGCAGTAGAAATCTATATGGATGACTTTACTCCTTACGGGGCTAACTTCCAGGAAGCATTGTCCAACTTGGGAAAAGTCCTCGCCAAGTGCATCGAGATGAACTTGTCCCTTAGCCCTGAAAAATGTGAATTCCTAATGACTGAAGGGACCGTGCTAGGCCATACCATCTCTTGCCAAGGGTTACAGGTGGATCCCAACAAAATTGCTCTAATCAAGAAGGTTCCACCTCCCCAAAAGGTCAGGGATGTTAGGAGTTTCTTGGGATTAGCGGGATACTACAGGAGATTCATTAAGGACTTCAGCAAGTTAGCCTCACCATTGTTTGGTCTGTTGGCAAAAGATGTGGAGTTTAAGTGGACTGACGATTGTCAGAAGAGTTTGAATGAGTTAAAGGACAAGTTGGTGTCAGCACCAATCTTGAGAGGTCCAAACTGGGCCCTACCTTTCCACATCCACACTGATGCCTCGAACAGAGCCATAGGTGCAGCTTTAGGACAAGTTGAGCAGAAACTTCCATATGCCATTTACTTTGTTAGCAAAAACTTGTCCAAAGCTGAGCTGAATTACACTGTAACCGAGAAGGAATTCTTGGCTGTGGTCCATGCATTAAACAAGTTCCGACATTATATTACTGGCTACCAGACCTTTGTACATACTGACCATGCTACTATTAGATATTTGATGAATAAACCAGATGTGAATGCTCGTATTATTAGATGGTTACTTTTATTGCAGCAGTTTGATTTAACCATTATTGATAAACCAGGTAGAGAAAATGTTGTTGCTGACTTTTTATCTAGATTGGATTTGTCTACAGATGAAGATGGGACGGTGGATGACCAGATGCCTGATGAGCATCTGTTTGCTATCTCAGTACTCTCTCCATGGTTTGCTGATATAGCAAACTACCTTGTTTCAGCTCAGTTCCCTCCGCACCTCTATTCAAAAGAGAAGAGCAGAATCATCAGAAAAAGTGCCTCATTTACTTGGATCGGGGGCAACCTGTTCAAGTTTGGCCCCAATCAGATCTTAAGGCGTTGTGTAAGGGAGGAGGAAGTCTTTGATATCCTCCTCACTTGTCATGATGGGCCTTGTGGAGGGCATTTTGCAGCAAAGAGAACTTCCTTCAAGATCCTGCAGGCAGGCTACTATTGGCCCACACTTCATCAAGAAGTCAGAAGATATGTCAGTCAGTGTGACCAATGTCAAAGAATGGGGAAACCGACCCAAAGGGATGAGATGCCTCTCCAACCTCAAGTGACTCTTGAGCCATTTGAGAAGTGGGGCATGGACTTTGTGGGTCCAATCAATCCCTCTTCGAGGCAAAGATCCTACATCATTGTGTGTACTGACTACTTGACAAAGTGGGTAGAGACCAAAGCAATCAAGGCAGCAACAGAAGAGAAAGTGGTCGAGTTCCTAAGAGAGAACATCTTCTACAAGTTTGGCTACCCAAGAGAGCTGGTGACCGATCAAGGGAGCCAGTTCACCTCCAACCTTGTTGAAGATCTCCTAGCTCATCACAAGATCAAGCATAGGACTTCCACTCCCTATCATCCTCAAGCAAATGGGCAGGTGGAAGTCACCAACAGAGCATTAGAAGGGATCTTGACCAAAGTGGTGAGCAGCAGCAGAAAAGATTGGGCAGATCGCCTGGTTGAGGCCACATGGGCCTACAACACCACTTGGAAGACCACCACCGGTTTCACACCATATGAGCTGGTCTATGGGAAGAGAGCTTTGCTGTCCATTGAGTTTGAGTATAACACTTTGAGGATGGCAGCTCAGTTGGACCTAGATCTCAGCCATGCACAGCAAGAAAGGTTATTGCAGCTGAATGGACTGGATGAGCACCGCATGCAGGCCCTCCTTCACTCAGAAGTGGTTCAACTTCAGAGGAAGGTGTGGCATGACCAACATCTCCATGACAAGCAATTTCAGCCGGGAGATTGGGCTTTGTTGTATGATTCCAGATACAAAGATCTCAAGGGGAAGTTGAGAACCAGATGGTTGGGACCATATTCAGTGGAAAAGTGTCATGACAATGGATCTGTCCTCATTCGAACCATTGATGAGGAAGCCATTCCCATGCTTGTCAATGGGCATCGATTGAAGATCTACAGGAAGCCTCCCTCAAGACAAGAGTTCATCAAAACAATGGAGAAGGCAGTATTGGTCATAGAGAAGGGTCCTGCCCCTGCTTTGGGCACACCCTGAAGAATCTAAAAAAAAAATAATAATAATAATAATAAAGATCCTTGGGTGAAAACCTCTCTGAGGCGCCCAAGGCAGGTGGTAGGGGTGAAAACCTCAATGAGGCGCCCCTGCTATCTTTCAAAAAAAGAAAAAGAAAAAAAGAGATAAAGATCCTTGAGTGAAAACCTCTCTGAGGTGCTTAAGGCAGGTGGTAGAGGTGAAAACCTCATTGAGGCGCCCCTGCTATCTTTCAAAAAAAAAAAGGAAAAAAAACAAAAAAAGAAAAAAATACAAGATCAATAAGTCATTATGTGAAATTTGCATGCAGATTGCAGGTGTTCTATGGAGGAGAGGAAGCCTCTCAACTCAAGGCCAAAAGTCCTTATCATGCAGCCGGGACACCTCACCAGCACCTCCTCCAAGAATGCTTATGTTCTTCAAGGTATATGCACTTTCATTATAAATTGAGTCTCCTACAGGAAGACACAGATTTTCTACAGGAAGGTGCGAGTTTCTACAGGAAGGTGCAAATTTCTACAGGAAGAGCTGCCTGTCTACAGGAAGCTCTGTATTTCTACAGGAAACTTCCTGTAGAAGCTCAGAACGGCCCAGAATGCGTTTCATGAGCAGATCTGATGACTACGGGTTGGTGTGGACGCATGCAAGCCTCTTTTGGGCCCATGCACGACGCTGTTACCTTACTCCACCACCCGTGTCGACATGCGGCCAAGTCCCTGCACCCACAAAGAAAATCGATGAGTTCTCGCGGGCAAGCCATTTCCAAAGGTAACAAATGATGAGATCTCATACCATATGCATCAAGAGCACTGGGATCATGATCGAGAAGCCAGAACCGCTAGCGTGCAGCATGCACCCAAGGAGAAAGGACTGTGACGAGACCCCTCGTGGGGATCCTGTAACAGTTCAACCTGCTCGAGTGAATACCCTCCACAACACCGCCATCCGAGATGAAACGCGGGCGCATGAAAGCAAAACCATCCACTCCAGCGTCAGCAACCTGTAACCATGAGCCTCCGGGTCTGTGTAAGCCGCGTGCAGCAGGTAGATCCGTCGTCCAAAAACTGAAAATCATGTGCAGACGCGCGCAGGTAAGTGTCTCAACCTTCTCTCCATCAAATCGCATGAATATTACTTTGATTTGTTTGCATGGCGTAAGAGTGAATGGTTGAGCAGCCGTATGGCCAGTTGACTAGCCACGTCGGCTAGTTATGGTATAGTCGGATGATCGGGTGGCAGCCATGACGAAAAAATCAGCAGCACGCACGTGAGAATCCGTGGGAATGAGTTCAGCAGAAAGAGGCGGCGGCAGATCTGTGGGAATGAATGCGGCAGCAAGTGAATACGCGAGTGAGTGGTCGATGACGTCGCCCAACGGTCCGGCGGGGACAGCTCACCCCCCGCGCCACGAGCTGCGCCGATTCAAAATCTAATCGGCTAGATTATGCGCATGTATTCATCAACCTCCACTTCAAAACTTGAGTGGCTCTTCTGATTTCCTCGGCACGTTGATACGCCAAGCTTTCGGCTACCAGAACACCGGTGAAGCGCACCTCAACCGCAGTCCAATTGCAGTCCTCCCCGAAGTTTGCATACTGCTCCTACAGGAACAATTTCTACAGGAACGCAGTCTTCTACAGGAACGCGGGTGTTCACGTAAAAAAAAGGTGGCCGAGTAACGAGGTAACCCTGGAATCCTCATGCAATTGCTCATTTAAGGTGGTAGGATTGTCAGTTATTGTCTGGGTAAATGAGAAAGTAGAAAAATTGCTGTCTGTGTGCCCATACTGCAATTCTACAGGATTGTTGCGTGGTTAGACTGTGTTATAAAAATTTTGTGGGTTATACGCATTGTTCTGCACTCTGTCACCGAAACTAAACTCTCTTCCACCATCACCACCTCCGGTTAAGAAAATTGTGCCATCATGCCGGGTGGATTTATCAGGCGAGAACCCACAAATTCCACCAAATTAAGGAGAAATCCCGTAGTGGTAGAGCTCTTCACCAGAGCACAATGGATGCCTTTTTGTGATAAGCTGCAGGGCTACGATGATGAAGTAGCCGAGGAATTCTTGCAGGCATTGAAGCCTAAATCCCAGACACTGGCCACAGTAAGCTTCATAGGTCTCAGCCTCCAACTCACCCCAGAGCATATAAGTCGAATCACAGAACTGCCCATGGGTCTGCCGTGGGATAAAGAAGAGCGGAAGCAGAGCCAGCAAGCAAATAAAGAATTCTTTCCACCTGAGGACAAATTCTCGAAGGATAAAAACGGGGTAAGAAGAACGAGTTTATCACCACCTTGGAATGAAGTCAGTTTGCAAATCATGAAATATATTACTTGTGAAGGTCGGTTCAGCACTTTCGGTTACTTACTGAGTTGAGGCACCGAATTGACCTTCCTGTAGAAAAAAAGCTGAGCATCCCTTATTATCTCCTGCAGTCCTTAATGGAGTGTGCTACAAAGCTACGAGAGGGCATACCTGATCAGATAGCCCACCATGGGTTAATAAAATTGCTTGTGGAGGATGCACTGCACTCGTATAAAGTTCCCCTCTCCTGGGAGTCATTTAGGAATCTAACACGAGATGGGGACATTAAAATGTTGATCGAAGATAGTGGCTCCTCCAGCAGTGAAGACAAGGAAGCAGTGGCTGAAGAAAAGAAGGACGAAGAAAAGGGTGGCACACCTATCCTGTCAGCAAGGGAAAAGAGGATGAAGAGCAGAATGGACAAAGCAGAGGTGGCCCACGTTAGCCCAAGTACCTCAACAGCACCTGCAACAAAAGAAAAAAGCAAAACTCCAGCAGGCAAGCAAGCGGAAGTGGAGACACCTGTGTCTACAGGAAAGCAAAAACTGGCTTCTACAGGAAGCCCGAAAACACAAACACAGGCTTCTACAGGAAGCCCGAAAACAAAGACAAAGGCTTCTACAGGAAGCCCGAAGATCAGTAAGGAGCAGGCTTCTACAGGAAGCCCAAGAGCAAAGACCAAGGCTTCTACAGGAAGCCCGAAAGTGCAACCACAGGCTTCTATAGGAAGCCCGAAGACAGAGACAGGGGCTTCTACAAGAAGCCCGAGATTGGAAAGAGGGGCTTCTACAAGAGGCCCAAAAGTCATTGAGAAACAGCCTCCTGCAGAGAGTCCGAAGACAAAGAAAGAATCTTCTACAGGAGGCTCGGAAGCGGGCAAAGCAGGGTCTTCCACAGGAAGCCCGAAATCTGAAAAGGAGGGGCCCTCTACAAGGAGCTCCGAGAGAGCAAAACGTAGGAAAGAGAAGGCTGGCATTCTCAAAAAGGAGGTAGCAGCGGCACTGGCTGCCCTCAGCACACCTCCAAAACCGAAAGAGAAAAGGGAGAGGGAGACCCCTCTACCATCTGAAGCCAGGAGAAGTAAGAGGATGACCACGGGCAAGCCACAGCCTCCACCCAGCAGCCAAACCACTTCAGGGGATGTCCCTACTTCACCCAGTGCAAGGACCCCCTCTAAAACATCAGCCACCCCCGAAAAGGGGAGCCCAAAAATAACTTCCTGGACACGAAAGATAGGCCAGTCGCCTTCCGAAGCCCGACTCAAGGAAATAGGAAAGGGGAAGGAAGCATCACCCTCGTCACCACCAGGGGCAGAGGAGGCAAGGCCATCAAAAGCAGAAAAGAAAGAGCCTGCTCCGGTCCCAAGTCCTCGGCCAAGGACAAGGAGCAGGAGCAAGGTTGCTCAAGGATGAGCAAATGGTTCAGCTGGGGGGTGATGATGAGCCCCAATTTTGGTACAATTTGGGCTCATTTTGGCCTATTATACTTGCTCAAACCATTCATATTTTATTGCTTATGCATGCATTTCTTAGTTTGTTCATGTTGTTTGTAGGAAGAAGGGTAGGCACTCTATCTACGTGACTAATGCATTATGATTCCAGGTTTTGGCATTAAAAGGGAGCAAAAGACAACGAAAAAGGAGACAAGGAGACAACGAGGTGGCACTGCTGGTTTTTACGAGTGGATGTCCACGGTCTTGGGGACATTCCTCATGATTCCCACCAAGAACTCCGAGCTCCAATCCATCTCCCCTCCGAGCTTAGAAGCAGCCAGCTGTTCTACAGGAACAACAGTTACAACTGTTCTACAGGAACAGCACTTATGACTGTCCTACAGGATCAGCAGTTAAACTCTAGTTGGACAGTCGAGCTCCTAAAATCAAGGACACTTGTTGGATCACTGTTTTTCATAAGTATAGAGGCCGTAGCCTTTGATAGGTTGTTGAAACTTTCGCATTACTATTGTAATTTTGGAGCACAGCTCAGTTTTTGTTCCTTTTTGTAAGCCAATTTGGCATGACATCAGATTATGAATAAAGAAGGCAGATTTTGATCTAGCTCTGAGTTTTCTTAAGGAGACTATAGCTCTCAGGTTAGGGCCCAACCTGAGAGCCATAGATCCCCTCTGCTGTAGTGTTGTTTGCATTTCGTTTCAGCACTCTGAGTTTTCATTTTCACATGCAATTTGAATTACAGGTTGTTGAATTAGTCTTTTTCATGAGCATAGATAGGACTGGTTTATGGTTGAATTGCTTTCGGTTGTTTAGTTAGATTAGCAGGTTGATAATACATTGGAGCTCCAGCAAAAAAGGTTGAGGAAGTCTCCACTGCCATCTCCGTTTGGAGATTGGAGTGCAGCCTATACCAGCCACAAAAATACGCATTTCTTTATTTCATGATTGCTGCAAACACAGTCACGTTATGTTAGATGCTTCCACATGATTCACACCTGCACCACACTCCTTCATCACAGCTTCATGCACATTCTCCTTCGCGTTTTGGATTGCTGTTCATTGAATTTACAAGCACAGGTAGTTTAGGTTAATGCATTTTTGGTTTGGTGACAATCATAAGCATTTGTTTCACTTACACTGCTCTCTCTCATTCCATTACCTTCTCCTCCATCTTGATCACGCATGCAAACACATCTTTGCCCTCTGTTCCGCTCTGTTATCTCCCAAAGTCTTTCACTCCTCACGTAACTTCATTCTCTAGCCCTTTCGTTGACATAGCCCTTTACCTTCCAACCTACTCCCTACACTCACTTCCCATCCTATTCTTCCACTTCTGAGCCATCACCAGCCTCATTCCTACCTTACACATCTCCCCCTACCATTTCATCACTCCTCCATCACGCCAAACACTCACGGTAGGTCATCCTGTAGCCGTTTGTAGACATCCTGTAGAAACCAGAGTATCCTGTAGGATCCCCTGCAGACATCCTGTAGGAGGCCACTCACTCGGTTGCTGAGCATCTGAATGTGAGGAACCTCTGTGGATGGATGCTAAGGATCCCTAGGGACCTCTCCTAGCCTCCCCAACCTGTCCCACGCTTTCCTTCCTTCTCCATCCCATCTGCACAACCAAACCCTAATTAGCACTCAATCACAATCATTCCATACACTTAAAGGAAAAATACAAAAACATGTCTTTTATGATGCAAGAAGCTTAGATCCATGCATTTTCACTTATTAGAGGTAACAGCAACATTGGTAGAGGTTTCATTCACATTCTTTGCATTATAGAGGTTAGACTAGTTATATTAGGGTTTCCTAGGTTTACATGCTTTGATTTGCTTTCAGTCCATTTTGTCAAGTAGAGTAGTTTTCCTTTGAGAATAGCTTTCGTCCATCAATTAGCAAGCTTCTTCTGAGAACCTATAGAAGTTGGCTTGAGCCCTAGCGGACTTGTGCCATCTGACCAAGTGACAGCTGCGACAAGAGCTAGTACTTGTGCATATAGCACCGTCGCTTCCAAGTTTGTACGAACTACCGGGTTGATAAAATGAGAGACAGGAAGCCCCAGGGGTTGTAGCATTATTGCTACAATACTGGAGCTCACCACTATGGCAGGTTTTTCACTGTACATAAAGTAGTTGTTCGTTTACATGGATTATAGCAGCAGAGAAAAGAGTTTGTTAAAACTCTAAAAAAAATACCAGCTTCCATTACCTACGTAAAAGAATGGAAAATGTGGTTCAAAGGGGCCCCGCTTGACTTAGTGAACAAAATGAAGCCATGGATATAGATGGAGAAAGAGAAGGTCTGAATGTTGATTCAAAACAATAAGCAACTTGCCTCATTCATTGGGAGGATGTAGGCCTCATATGTTTGGTTGTACATTAGTTTGGATGTCTTGGTGAGAACACACGAGATCCCATCAATAGATTTCCTCACAAAAGCCAAACCCAAGAAACAAGTCTGGTAGGAGGTCGAAGAGTACTTGGAGAAGCTAAGATAGGAGGCCACCAGGGAAGACATGGAGTTGAATGCACACAACATGCATAATTTCATCAGTGGCCCTATCAAAGTCAAAACAATGTTGTTCATTATTCATAACGAGTTGGAAACAGACTCCAATATAGTGTACCTGGATTCCATTGAGGCTAGAGTTCTCTTCTAGTAAGTTACCATTAAGAAGTTTGGGGACACCATCACATAGTACCAAGCTTGGCACCAATATGTGACTGATAAGTAGAAAGTGGAGGTTGTTGAGATAGACTTCTCCAAAACACTAGCATCATAGTGTTGTGTCTTGTTAGGCTATCAATTTGTCTATACCCTATTTTATATCATATGGGTACAAGTGGAAAATGTAATATTATTTATAACTATGTTATAAGTGAAATTCCAAATGTCAATATTGGAATATGAAAAGTCATCATGTAATGTAATGTGTTATTTTGTGAATAATTTGAAGAGTCATGAGGGTAGTCCAAAGGTCACAAAGGGGAGTTGAAGAGTCACCACCTCTTGTTATAAATAAAACCTCATAACTCATGTAAGGGGATTTTGGAGCAAATATTTTGGCTAGGCTTAGGCTTAGAAAGAGCTTGGGAGTATTGTGAAGAGCCTTTGCTTCTCCATAGTGTAGAGCGAGTATACTTCTTTGGAGGAGCAGGTGTTCTTGACTGTAATGTTCCACTATTGGGGCTAGTAGTCATAAATGGTGTATGTATGGATGTAACTTTCACTTATAATAATAACATTAGAGCCAACACACTTTCATGCATATGTTGTTAATATAGTAGGACTATTCTTGGTGTATTGGAAATGTATGTTATTTAACTTACACATATGATTATGAACTATTTTATTTGCATTTGTATAAATCTTGTTGAATGTGTGTTGTTCGATTAACTCATTACTTTAACTTGTGGACTATTCTGCATCTTAGCTTGTGATTTCATTTCACTCTTGTGTTCCTTTCAAGCTACATAATATTACAGACCTCCAAGGAGTGCACTTCCTTTTCCCTTCTTGTGTTGGAACCTTCATGCATCATGCGTGACACTTCGCAAGGTCACACACTTTCTCTTACCCAAAGTTATCATACTTTTCTCTGTACGTTTCCACAATCAATGCACAACATTACCACCCACTGTTGGGACTCCTACTCCAAATGATGTGAGGTATAGTCAGGACTTCATATCGGGGAGATCCCCTAAATGTTGGTGAGCTCCAACACCATCAACATTTATGGCACTAGAAGGATGGTTAGATGACAAGATGAGCCTTTGAAGTCTTTTTTGAATTTCTTCACACATTTGATGACTTCTCACCAAATAGTAACCCTGACATGTTTTTCTAACTCTACGAATTTGAAAGTTTCGGTGAGCATTTTAAATGAATTGTCGAAATTTAAGTTCTATTGTGAGGGTGGAACAACTTTGCTCAAGAACACAGTTTCATTTCTTGGTTTTGTGGCAGGCATGACATCTAGTCTGAGGATGTTTCCTATGGGTTTTTTCTCTCACGTTCGAAGGGATCATAAAGCAACGGTGTTACACATTGCCCACAACCTCCAAATACTTTTTCAAATAGTTTGTTGTGGAATCATCCCACGCTTTTATTCTCTATGGTCGTAAACCCCTTAGTAAGAAAAATTTAAAATTCCAAAAAACATCTGATAAATCCCTTCAGGATTTGCACAATTGTTTTATTCATTACTACTTATAATTTCCAAAAAATGAAGTTGATTGTGAGTTCTTGGCTGGAAGATTTCATTATCTTTTTCACATTTCTGAAAATTCACGCGAGTTAGAATCTTTCAAAACTCTCCCAACATATCTCAGTGTTAGAGATTCTAAATTTGAGATAGAAAAGGTTGTTGTTCCAAATACCCTTCGTCTCCTTCTCATCAAAGAGTTATAGCTCCACAAGACAAGGTGGGAGAAGTTGAGAATTCACCTATTGATCTACCACCATCTCCTCCTACCCCACTTACTCAGAATTTTAGCATAGAGTTTAATTGTGACTCCAATGGTTGTGATGAAGTGTTACTCCTTGTCCTCCATCCTCTATATTTTGGTGTGTTTTGTTCACTTGTATTGGATCTCTCTTGTGATATTCACGAGGATCAAGTTTTGGACGGAGTTGGTGTTAAACAACCAACCTACAATATCATTTTTGATGAGTATGTGTGGGATTCTGAACAAGAATTTATGGTGAAGGATGACCTCCTTCTATCCGCACCTATTTCACTTTATCCTGACATTTTCCACAATTATTCCATTCATGTTCAATCTTGTGAAAATTCATTTTCACATGTTTCTACCTTCAATCATTTGAAGAACATGTGGAATGCTAGTTTTTCATTTGAATATGGAGAGGAAAAATCTGTCTTCCCTGATCCTCCCAATCTCTCATCTCACCTTTATGTGAACACAAGTGGTGAAATTTCTCATTTTCCATCATCCCCTCTTTATGATTTGTTAGATCATGAGGATGCCCATGTTCTTCCTCTTGAAATTTATGTCTGTGGTTGTTGTGATCTTTTCAATCACTCATCTCATCATGATTCTGATTTTTCCATTATTGATCTTTGTAAGCCATCGATCTTCGATGACCCATCTTCTTATGAATTGGTACCTCTGCAAGTTGTCGAGGCACTTCAGCTCAAGCTGATGGTTATGTCAAGTTATCGTAGCCTTGAGGTCAATTCCACTTCTTATCAAAAATATGTCGAATCTTTCTAGGATCCTCCTCACTTTGTTGTTCGTATTGAAAATCAATCTATCTTACGCTTTTCACATCCTCCATATTTATAACATGATCCTATTACTCAATCATTGGAGTAGTCGTACGTAGAAATCACTATTGCCAAATGGAAATTTTCTTCATTTTTCATGTTTTCTCATTTTTCAAGTTCAAAACTGTGTACCTTCTTGTCTTTGACTCGCAATGTGTTAGGAAACCATGGTACATCCACGAAACTCTTTTCATGTGATTTCCATTTTTACTATTCTGCAAGTTCATTCAAGCTTCAGACATTATGGTTTCTATTGTTTTATATTTCTTATTGGTTGGTTTTCTTGTATATCCTTCTTGACATACATGCTCTTGCCTACATGGGCCAGTGAATACGTCGATGCCTACATTGGAAGTACCACTTTACGTGAGTTGGCCTATGTTCTAATTAGGTTAGGAGTAGGAGTATTTGTTTCCTTTTCTCGTTTATTTCCTTGATGTTATTTACTTCTTTTTTCTTTCACTCTGTTTCATTCCTTTGTTTGTTTTCTTTTGCAGCAGTAGGTTAGTTTTCACTTGAAACCATTTTTGGCTTCTTAGACAAGCAAGGTGAAATTCAAGAGGATTTGACATGGCTATAAACACTTGGTTATCCGTATATTCCTTCTCTTTATGTGAATCTTTCATTTCTTCTAATCGATGATACCCTGATGGAAAATGTGTTCCATTCGGAGAGACTCATGGTGAAATCATGATGCTTTCACTTTTAACTAGTACTCCCTACTATAATCAGTCTTCTATTTTCAGTTAAACCTTGTAAACTAAGTCAAGTAGACTAAGGAGAGGGGAAAAACCTTAACGAGTATGTCAGAGGTATATATAAATATCCTTCTTTAAATGAACAACCTCTTCTACTCTCAATAAGTTGGGATCCCTCTTCCCTCCCATGAAATAAATAAGTGCCTATGCAGAGTCCTTTGAAAAAAATAAAAAAATGAAAAATGAAATAAAGGGTGAAAGAAGAAGAAGGCTTCCTGCATAGAGAGGTGAAGCAAGTAACTCCATTGGGGTACTATGCAGGCTCACTGGTAGCAGAGAAATTCTTGTGGTCCTGAAGTGACTCTAGCGGCGTATTATTGAGGCTTGCTATTAACAAAGAAACACTAGAGATGAAAATAACACTCTGACACTCTGTTTTACTTGTGCATCTATATACCCCTCATCCCCAATTGAAACAAATCAGTTTAACTTAGCTTGGTATGTGTGCTATCGATGAAGAGAATGGTAGAGGCTACATCTTTAACTCAAGCTGAGTGAAGAAGCTATGACAATCGAAGAACTGAACAATACTTCCAAAATAGTTAGACTTTCTTTGCATGAGACAAGGTCCATAGAGAGAGTTGGAGTTCTACCAACATGTTGCCAATGTTGTAACAATTATAACCAACCTCTAAAAGTTTTCCTATGCTTCGATTTTGGAGCCTTCCATCTTAACCACAACAACTCATCTCTCACTGATCCAGGTATTCATGCTTTGAATGAGACACATATTTTCATTTTTGCTTGTGTTTTCTTGCTTAGTTGATTTTCTAACTCACAGGTTGATCTCCTAACTTGGTCCTACAATATTTCTAGGCTTCCCCCAAATATTACGCAATCCTTGAGGGAAACCAACCTTGGTGATGGGAATTGCATAGTCCTGCCTTCAAGTTAGCCTTGAGCTCAGAAAATGCATAGTAATGAGGAGGAAGCCCAACACTGAGCCCAAAAATTGTGTAACCCTCACTGAGCTCAGAAACTGCATAGTGCACTAATTCAGAAAGTTGCCCAGTTCCCCAGAACACCGTAGTGTTTCTCGGTAGTGTGCATGGGAGCTTTCCCCAGAAAAGGGAAAAGAGAAAAAAAAAATCCCTAAAAAATAGGGATATATTTTTAGTGTCCTGAAGGAAGCACTTGCACTATTTTTATAAACTTACATCAAGTGCCACTTTTTCCTTGATTTTAGGCATGTGCATCATAACCCTATTTTTTCCAAAGCTATTTAATCGATGGTGCTAGAAATCATTTTCACATTTGATCTTGGAGCTCTAACATTCCCAAGGAGATCAAGGAACCTTTGGTGTGATTGTCGTCACTTTTCCAGGTGAGTTTTTCTTTTGTTGTCTTTTTCTTCTTTTTCTGTCAGCTTTTGTTATTTTGATTTTGTGAGTATTGTTTCACTTGTTTCTCTTCATGGTTGTTTCCGTTTTAACTTGTTTTAACTTGTAGAAGTGTTGTTTCAAGTTATAGATTTCTTTTCGCAAGTGTCACATTATTTTTCTTGTTTTTGCACCAATGGTTGTTGTTGCGGTGACTCTCCTCACTTACATTGTTTTCCTTCAGTTTGATCAATTGTTGCACTTGATTCACATGCATCTACCTACACTTATTCAGATATTCACTTAGCTTCACACTATCTCTCAGATCTACTTGTTTTTCGCACTTCCCTTGTCTAGATCTAGCTCTCCCCTTGGCCGAATTTCACTTTCACAGTTGGCACTGCGCAATCTAAAGGCTAAAGCCACAAGCTTGGTCTCTGGAATTGCATAGTGCATAGTCTAAGTTGTCCCCAACTACACACTGTGTAATTCAGTGATCCAACCTCTCACCTTGGCCACTAAGATTGTGAAATGTGGAGTCTCTCTCAATCCTTTTCCTAGGATGAACGGTGCATTGTGTAGTTTCAACCATTAGGCTTCCACCTTGGCTGTTGGGACTGCATAGTGTAAAGTTCCCATAGGTAGCCAGTCCCCCCTATTAGGAAAAATTGTGCAATCATTCCCATCTGGTGCCTGATTTTTGACTTGAACTTTCCTTATAAGAATGTTTTTCTTTAAACTAACATTTGTTTGCCATGAGTGTCCTTTGTCCCACAGGTACAAAAATTGTTTAGCACCTCTCCAATAGTCACTCTTACCATCGCATCTAAGAGAGATACATAAAAGGAAACCAATTAAATCAGTAATCGGGAAGAAAATGAGAAAACATCAGTTGATTTACCAGTGTATGTAGATACTCAATTGTTTATAGAGAAGGGAACAATACTGACATGGCAATAGATAAAAGACACTTTTTCAAAGGTCTTTGAGGTAGATTTAGAGACCAATAGATTTATCTCAACATCTGTTTGTCAGGGCTATTCAAGGTTGCATGAAGGTATCCTTCCTTCTCATGTACAGACATCATTAGATGGATTTTCTTACATACAAATGAAAATACTATGAAATTGAGTAGTGCCAACAGGAAGAGGATTTCAATCTTAAGGGAAGAAGACCTTCAGCAAATCTATCACTTTCCCAAGCCAGTAAATCACATGGACTCACTCTTCTATAACACCCACAACTACATGAATGCAAGAGACATTTTCAAACGCTGGGTGAAAGAGCCATTGAAGTTTCTATAGATAACCACCCATGTGTATAAGAGAAGGTCCCTCAGGAAGACATACCAGATCTTGATTATCTTTACTTGCAAAATCCATGGTCAAGAGAGCATAGAAACCTTTCCTGAAGGGTGGGAAGTCTTATTAGATCAATTGGTGAATGATGGGAGGCCATTCAACTGGGTTGGCTCAACAATTGAAGGCCCATGTATCCTAGGCTCAGAATCCACCCAAGAATGAGCAAGAAAGGTTATGTATGTCTACATACTAACTAGATGCAATCTGTACACATCAGCAGTTCCCTGGCACGAACTAGACATGGACACCATGAGATACTGTAGTGAACATCTATTGCAAGTTTCTTTTAGAATGTAGTTATTGAGGAGTAATGTCACGACTAGCTAACCACTTTATCATCCCACTATACAAGATTATATTTGAACAAGATCCACCTTGCATGTCCCAAGAAAAAATTGAGGTGATAGTAGACATTGTAGATTGGTATGCCTCACTATATGGCACCTTCATTAGAGTGTTTGGTTGATAGAACCCTCTGCATGTCTTACCAAGATATGCCACTAACAAACTGATCATGCAAGAAGTATCATAACATCTGTTTATATGGTTGTCAACAGAGATGCATGGGAAGAAGAAAGTGTCATGACCCACTCTTCCTTTGCGGATCATATTATAAGAGATAAAGAACTTGAAAGTCACAAATTTTGAGGCTAAGGAAATAGTGAGATTAGAATTTAGTACTAAGGAATTTAATCCGTATGATCCCCACAATATTTTGAAGGACCATTGTATGATAATTTACTTTTCATGGATCATCAGGATATTTCATTAGCCAGAGGAGGATCCTTAGAGGAAATGCTACAATGCCTCTAGACTCAATGACCCAGTTAGTATAGCAAGGACTTCAAAGGTTGCTCCATAGACAACAACAGTTCCAAAAGCAACACTAGTACAAGGAAGTAATCACATGCAAGACAAGGGAAAGAGGAAGATTGTTGACAGTTTAGAGGGAGAGCAAAGATGAAAAATGAAAGTAGATTCTCTTATCATGAAGGAAGCTTTAGCATTAGAAGCAAATATGAATCAAAGGATGCAGAGAGTGGAGTGGAGGAAGAGAGAAAATTAGAGGTTGCAGGAAGAATAATTGAAGTTGCGGGAGAGAGAGAAGAATTTTAAGGAAGAATAGGAGTTTAGGAGAGAATGGGAAGAGAATCAAAACAAGGAAGAAGAACGAAGGAAAGGTCTGATTACAGAGGAAACAATGTTGATATAGGTTGAAGAACCATAACAACCAGCACCTAAGGATGAAGGTGAATAGATGCAGGATCGGGAGCTTCCCAAACATATTGAGCAATTGATCGAAATGACAGACATGGAATTGGAATAGGAGTTGCAGCATGAAGATGTTGACCTAATTCCGAGAGCACCACAAGTCATCCCCCAGTATCTAGCAGCTCCAGTAGTAGAGCCAGCCACGAGTGAGCAAGGAGATGTTGTACTCCTTGATGATGATCTAATCATGGATTTTTACATTCTATCATTCCATGAGTTCCATTAGAGGATTGTACAAGCGCGGAGGAAGCAATTTCAAGATAATTTTGCTTCACCTACATTCATCAAAGAAAGGGTGATAGTGGAAGATACCAGGAAACATCCAACTTCCATTGCCAAAGACATCTTTGCCCATGCAAGAGAAACAAGATAAAATGTTTAGTATTTGATAGCTGAGAATGGGCAACTAGAAAATAACTTGTAGGCTGCCAGGAAAGAGTCAAAACAATTCCAAGAAGCATCACAGAATGTAGTTATTTCATTGGTGGATATGAGAGTATTGATACTTGTTGAAGTATCAACACTTGGAGAAACCATGTAGAAGCTTTATGACAGGTTTTTCACCGTACGTATAGCAGTTTTCCATTTGCATGGATTATAGTAGTAGAGAAAAGAGTTTGTTAAAACTCTCAAAAACATACAAGTTTCCATTTCCTATGTACAAGAATGGACAATGTGGTTCAAAGGGGCCCCGCTTGACTTAATGAACAAAATGAAGCCACGGGAAGAGCTAGAGAAATCCAAGGTTCAAATGTTCATTCAGAACAAAAAGTAGCTCACCTCATTCATTGGTAGCATATAGGCCTCATATGTGCATTTGTACATTAGTTTGGATGTCTTGGTCAGAACACACCAGATCCCATCAATCAGTTCCCTCACCAAAGCTAAACCTAAGAACCGAGTCTGTTAGGAGGTTGAAGATTACTTGGAGTAGCTAAGGCAGGAGGCCACCAGGAAAGACTTGGATTTTACTGCACAAAACATGTAGAATTTCGTCGGTGATCCTATCAAAGTCAAGACAATGTTTCTCATGCTTTAGAATGAGTTGGACACAAGTTACAAGATAGTGTAAATGGGTTGCCATGGAGACTAGAGTCTACTTCTGGAAAGACATTGTTAAGACATTTGGGGACACCATCACACTGTACCAAGCTTGGAAACAATATGTGACTGAGAAGTAGCAAGCGGAGATTGTTGAGCAAGACTTCTCCCAAAATCCAGCATCATAGTGTTGTGTCATTCTAGGTTTTCAAGTTGTCTCTACCCTATTTTGTCTCATATGGGTACGAGTGGAAATTGTAATATTATTTGTAATTATGTTATAAGTTAAAATCCAAGTGTCAATATTAAAATATGAAAAGCCATCATGAAATGTAATGGGTTATTTTGTGAAGAAGCTAAAGAGTCATGAGGGTAGTCCAAAGGTCACAAAGGGGAATTGAAGAATCACCCCCTCTTGTTATAAATAGAACCTCATAAATCATGTAAGGGACTTTTGGGAGCGAAGCATTTGGCTAGGCTTAGGCTTAGAAAGAGCTTGGGAGTATTGTGAAGAGCCTTGGGTTCTACATATCATAGATCGAGTATACTTCTTTGGAGAAGTTTTCTTGACTATAATGTTCCACTAGTGGGGCTAGTGGTCATAAATGGTGTACGTATGGATGGAACTTTCACTTATAATAATAAAATCAGAGCCAACAGGCTTTCATGCATATGTTGTTAATATAGTAGGACTATTCTTGTTGTATTGGAAATGTATGTTATTTAACTTACGCATATGCTAATGAACTAATTTGTTTTCATTTGTACAAACCTTGTTAAATGCATGTTGTTGGATTCATTCATCTCTTTAACTTGTGGACTATTATGTATCTTAGCTTGTGATGTCATTTCGCTCATGTGTTCCTTTCAATCTGTGTACTATTACAGGCTCCCAAGTGGCACACTTCCTTTTCCCTTTGTTTTTTGGAACCTTCATGCATCACACTTGACTCTCAGCAGGGTCACACACTTGCTCTTACCCAAAGTTATCATACTTTGTTGTGCACGTCTCCACAGTCAAGGCATAACATTACCACCCACTGTTGGGACTCCTACTCCAAATGGTCTAAAGGTCTAGTTGCGAATTCATATCGCAGAGATCCCCTGAATGTTGGTGGGTCCAATGCCATTAATATACAGGAAGTTCACCAAGTCGAATGCATTCCATCCCCGGACTTAAGGCCAGATAGAGGTAATCAATAGGATGACAGTGCAAATATTGTGTATGCACAACTCCAAGCATCCACAAACTTGGGATGATTGCCTTCCCTATGCAGCACAAGTATAATAAATCTCTCCATAGCTCGACTGGTCGTAATCACCTTCATGTGGGTTTAGGTTTTCAACCATTGTTCTCAATTGATGTTGCCATGCCTCTTGTGACTACAAAGACAAAATACACACATGTAGAGTCTAAGGCTGATAAGAAACTAGGATTATTGAATGCATCCAGAACATCTTCCAGTAGGTTCACGACATCTTGGAGAAGTCCAATGTCAAGTTCAAGCAACGACATGATCAAAATCAGTTGCCACATAAGTTTCAAGTGGGTGAAATTTTTTTGTTACATTTACAGAAAGAACACCTTTTCAAAGGCCATAGGAATATTCGAGCACTCTGATACGAACCTTAAACCATCACCAAGGTTGTGGGTGACAACACTTTCGAGCTCAGAATTCCCCTATTCCTTTGTCTGCACCTAATGTTCAATGTGGACCACCTCTTCCCATACTTTCCACCATTATTAGACACATACGAAATTGTAGAATAGCTAACACCAATAGAATTAACCCAGACTACATGGAACATACCATATCTAATCGGATTATGAATACACAGACCAATACCACTCACCAAGAGAAGATCGAACTATATTGGGTTGTGAATTTTGGCCAACTCTTTCACCAAGGCAAGTAGTTCATCAAGGACCAAGTTCAACAAAAGTTTCCCCATCTCATGACAGCACACTATTAGGTTCCTATACCAATAGGAGTCACAATTTTGAATGACTAAGGTTAATCCTTGTAAAATTGTACATACCTTTGCTTTAAATATTTTCCATATTAAAAAAAAATTAAAATGTAAGGAGGGTATGTCCTAAAATAATAATCGAAGGACAAAAAGAATAATAAAAGGTCAAAAAATGAAAATATATGAAACCCCCAAAAAAAAGGAACCATGAAAATGTACAAGTCAAAATGCCACTACTATTTCCTTTTATGCATAATAATGATTGTGTGCAGCTTATTATTCATGCCACAATCCATGGTAATCAAATTGTTTAAACTTGGCAGATCATTAAATAGCTAGAGAAAATAAAAGGAGCTCATCAGTTTAATCTAAGCCCTTGGATGATATAAGGTTAGAATTGTATAGTCTACTTTGTAAAAGAAAAAGAATTGATAAGGGTTTGCTAGCCTAAATGCACCCAAATAAAATGAAGAAAAAATGGTAGGGTGAGTAAATGGGTAAGTAGAAGAAAGGTTGTGGAAATATCAAGTGATTACACAAAAGCACTTATGTCATATTTAAATACATCTTTCAAATGTGCATAAGCAGTAGACAAAGCAAGGACAATGGTTTACAATTTGGTTTATTTATCATCCCCTCAGTCATTTCATCCATGTACTTACTAATTTCCCATAAATAAGTTCAAGTACTTTAAATCCTACAAGTCAAAGAGGATCAGAGCCTTTCTCTGACTTTTGGAGGGACTAGACCCTCGGCTTAATGAATTAGGGACACAAGTGCTAGGATCCCCTTCATGAAAATTTGTCTCCATTCATTTCCCCTCATTAGCTTAGTAAAATACCTTTTCCTAAGGAAAAACTTCATTTCCCTAGGAAAAGTAAAAACCACCATGTAAATTATATTTCATTCCAAAACCCATAAAATAATTTTATCATGAGTATCAAGTGTATGTAAAGCATGAAAATATTACATGCTACATTATGCTTAAGGAATAGTCACTCCGCTCATTTCATATTAATTTCTAATTTTATTTTATAAATCCCCTATAATTACCTTTTTCCTGTATATTAATTAAACCCCTAAATTAAATAACCCAATCCCTTAATTTTAATAAAAACTTTATAAATTACCCATATCTCGATGCCACCTTACTTAGTTTACCTAATCCCAGTAAACCTAAGTTAGTCTCATCATTAACCTCACTTGATTCCCTAATCCTGTGATTAAAGTCCTGCTCGATCACTTAACCCAGGATTAATTCCTAAAATAATCCCATACCACCAAAGATTAAAGATATAGGCCCCCTTGAAATCCCCCTTGCAATTCCCTCACCCAACTCCCGTTTGATCATCGCCCCCCTCATCTAATGGCCTACATCCATATCGGTCGAACCCGATCACTGACCTTTACCCGCCCGATAAGGCAGTTTTCCCCGACCCCCCGAATGCTACATATCTCACTCTAAGATAGATCAGGTGACCCCTTCTGAAAACCACCCTTGCCACAAAAGTGTTGCGATGGCCAAGAAAAATCACTTCCCTGCTTAACCGAAAAAACTGCCAATTGTTCATTCATAAATGAACCCGCCAAAAATAATTGTTTTTCTATAAAAGGCCAGGAAGCCCTTTTTTCACCCTTTTCACTCATTTTTCTCTGTAAACTCTGAAAACCTTTGCGACTCTTGCAAATGCTGAAATTACCACATATCTCCAAATTCGCTCCAGAAGACACTGCAGACAACCTAACTGACCTCTTAGTCCATACCATAACCGTACAAACCTCTGCAGCTACCGTGAACCATCAACTTGAAGCCAATTCGCCCAATTCCAGGAATTTCACCATAGAATGCCACTCCCCATTCAAATTTGAAAACGTTCAGCCTGTCAAGTATTTTCATTAAGTAAAATTAATTGAAAAGCACCTTAAATTTAAAAACTTGTGGCCAAACCCTCTAAAAGTTTCCAATTTCCATTTAAAACCTTTGAATAAACCCCCAACACCTAATTCAAATCCACAAGAACTAAATAAATGGTTTCCCCTATTTCCTTGGATGTTAGACCTATCACAGCTCCTCATTTGGACCTCAACCACCTTCCCTTGGCTAACAGGGATTTCCAAATCAAAGATACATCTACCGAGGGCCACTTGCTTAGAATCCATTGTCAAATTAGGGACAAATACCTCAACCTTGCTGATGATATTGGCCTTTGGTAGTCAAATTTTCCCAAATATCAGTTCCCCCAAGTACATATCTTCCCAGAAATTGTTCATATGTGCCATGCATGCTACATCCCTAGCCATAGAACCATAATGTATCATGAACAAAAGGTGTTGTTTACTATCACAGCTGAATCCATAAATGAAATGCTGCAACTCCAACCAGGGCCAAACCTGACTCTACTCTCAATTGGAGATTTTTTAGACCAATATTCCAAACTAAGTCCCTCCAGACTGGCCAAATTGTTCCAACATTTCATTGTTGAAGAGCAGTACATTCCTAAAAATCCCCCCCTCCCCGATATATTTATGCCATGTTCTTTGAAAGTGGAAAGAAAATCATGACCATGATATCATGTGTCCTAGGTTGCTCTGTTGATGAATTCATTGATGAACTTGTCCTTGCTATCATGTCAATCCATACCCCAGGACATCCTCCTGTTGTTGTGTACAATTATGCTGAGTTCATAGCTGAGAGAATGTACAAACAGTTCACCAGGATGAATAATGAAAGAGTATCAAATACTCATATGTCCTCTACCATATGTTCTTATATTATCAGCCAGACATATTTCCTTTTCCCCTCTAGGAGCTGGATACCAAAGGCCAGCCCAGGTCTGTCTTTTTTTGGACCCCACTGTTCCATAAGTATGACTCACCATATACCTATTTAGATTTCATATATTCTTTTTTTCATCGTGTCATGACTATGCTGAAAGGAATCCCTCCACCCAGGATTAGTCTAGAGATCAAAAGAGTCCTTTAGTTGTCTAAACAAAGCAAAGTGGGAGATTGGTACCTTTACCAAAAATACACAGAGATAAGGATTTATGGTTGCCATCTTGCACCATATAAACTACCCAAATACCTCCCCATGAGGTTATTTGCTCTAGGGTACTATAGGAAAATAATGAACTCTGATGAGATAAACCTTTTCTCGGCCAAGAAAGATCACAATTCAGATTAAAAAACCAGTTAAGCCCCTTCATCTACAATTCTAGATAGGCAGGGAAGGAAGCAAACCAAATTTTGCAGCAAATGAAGTTCCAACAGAGTTTCATGTTGAGGTATGACTCTCAAGAATTCATGACCAGATTAAGAAAAAAGGCCAAGTTGGGACATTATATCTACCACCCCATACCAGAGATAGAGAGATATGCAAATCAATCTCAGTGGGTGGAAAACACTCTTGTAGATAGAGATAGTACAAAGGTAGATGTAGAGAATGCTTTATGTGACTTAGAAAGGCAGGTTGATGAGAGCTCGTTTCTGTAGGTACCTGAACAGCAAGAGCTAGCCATGAGCACCCCTCCTATCATGTAGACTCCCCAAAATGAAGAAATAAATCCTAAGAGGAATAGAGAGGGAGCTTCTACTTCACGCATGGATACATCTAATGAACATTTGAAACCAGTCATAGCAAGAGGCAAAGGTTCAATCTTATTTCTGAACAAGAAGATATAGAAGGATCAACACAGGTGACCAACACAGAAGGAGACAGAAGTGGGGCCACAACTCCATCGGGAGACATATAAGATCCATCCACATCACAGACTCAGATCTTGGAAAGGCAGCTAAGTGTAGAAGTATCATCATTCAATAAGCCTGCTGACAAGGGCCAAGACATAAAGGACAGATATAAAGAAATATAAATGAGGAATGAGAAGCTCAAAGCTCAAACATATTCTCAATACCTAAAAATCACTCCTGCAAATCAAACAAGGTTGATGTGAGCTTTTGACATCAAGGAGGGAAGCTTCAAATGTTCTTTATCAAGCCTACAACACAATAACCCAAGACATCATTAGATTTCAAGAGAGTTGACTTCGAAGTATTGGAAATGGATATCCATACCATAGACCAAATGGAACTGCATAAACATGATAGAGAGATGATATTCTCCACCCTTATAGGTAAAGCCATAACTGCCCATCAACTACAAAACTCATTGAATAATATCTCGGCACAGTTTCAGTTGGAGAAGGCCTCCTCATAGGCCAAGGATACAGATTAAGTCTTTGGAACACTTAGTTATTGAGTTGGGACATCATCCCAAAGATATTAAAGCCACGAAACATCTCATAAAGAAAAAAAACAATGATATTGTTGCACTTAAGAAGCAATTAAAAATACCCCAGCTGCAAAATCCTCAAACACTTGAAGTCTTAGAAAGCTAAACTAGACATGAGGAGTTGATGGACTTGGTCTTAAAGCTTAATGATCAGTTAAGGGAGACATATAAGGAATTAGACAGTTTAATTCAATTGAATCAAAGTGATATTGTCACTACATCGGCAAATGTAATCCCAAAAGTATCTACAACAATCCCTTCCACACTAGCAGCTTCACTAGCACCTACAGCGCCACTTGCCATAGCATTTTCAGTCACAACAGAGTCTACATCAGCAGCAGGTACCTCAGGGGAAAATTCAGCAGAGTTGGTCAGAGCCATGGAGGAATTGTCCATTTAGGCTATAGAAATGAACAGACTGAAAGAAAAGGTGGCAAGTTTAGAAATTGAATACAAACTTGCCCAAATTAGGCAAAATGAAGAGGCACAAAATTCCAGTAGAATGAGTGAGAGAGTCAATGCTATGGAGAAATACCTAACATTGGATAAAGCCCTAGGGTAAGCCAGGGAATTGTTATGGGCCACTATCATTGACTTCGTCAAGGATATTTGGCCATCTATTCAGGTTATTTTTGAGTAGACAGAATTGATAAAGATAGCTATAAAAGTTATCCAAAAAGTCAAGGAGGAATTAGGAGACATACTTGAGGATGCCAGTCAACTCATCCACTTCCTTAACATGAAAAACATGTATGAGCTTCATGAGCTGGATATAGAAGATAGAATTGAAACCATTTTTGAAATAAGGAAGGTCCTTTCCAAGAGAAACCTAATGCTAAGCTTGGAAGAAAAGTGTCAGAACATGCAGGTATCCATTGATAGATTCATGGCTAAGTTTCAAATTTTGAGGGAGAAAGGATTGCCTAGTCCATTGGTCATTAATGACAAGCTTATGATAGAACAATACTATGATAGGAGACTCAGGCAGTTGGCTAAAGAACAACTAGCACTTTAGTAATAAAAGCACTACCAACAGGCAAAGTTTTGTGTAATACATTTGAGAACTTGTTTTTTCTCCAGAATGAGATAAAACACTTGTTCATAACCAAGCCCAATTTTTCCAAGCATACTGATTGTTGGCATAGTGGGGCCTGACCCAGGTTCAGAAGTGATGTAGCCAAGCAAATCCTGGTACTACTGGCCCTTTCGGCAATAGTCCGTGGAGCGCGAACTGAGGTCTCACCCGAAGTAGTATGGGAGGGTGCTATAACTAGGTTTCCACACCCTGGGGAAGTCTAATCTGAGGTGATTGGTACACAGTCCAACCTTTGCACATACTGCGCTATGCGCCCAGTGGGTACCTCGCACCCTACGATACCATCTTCATGCAGTTCTAGCCGCAATACGACCCATGTTATTTACCCAAGTCTTCCTTAATTAGGCTCTATTAGCTAATTACTTATATTATTTTGATATATAAGCATTCATACAAGTATTCATCAATTGTGTGAAGTAAATAAACAGAGTAAAAGTAATGTATAACATCAAAATATAGATTCAAGAACAGATGCGCAGAGTAAAATTCTCTTTGTTAACTTTCAAGCCCAAGTACAGACCTGACTCTACCCCACGCACTCTAGGCCTCTGTGCACTCAGCTATAGAGCCTCTTCCTACTACTATGACCTAGTACACTTCAGATCCAACTCTAAATTTGAACCATGCCTTCGCTATTCTATCTATCCTCAACTTCCCTATCTTTACACTTACAACCTTGCTCTATTTATACAATCCCATGGTCGATGGACCATGGGTAGGCTGACCCAAATTTACATTAAATTACAATATTTTAGGGCGGAGAGCCCTATCACTCATCCTAGACTTTGCGCTCTGTGCCCGCAATTCACAGAAACTTACAACCTAATTGACCAAAACTTGGGTTTTGAGCCCCAGAAACGTGTTGTGGGGGATCCCATCCCCAACAGGCCCCCAACACAATCATTGTGACTCATCCCGAGTCACTCTACTGGTGCGGCCATCCTGGCACGCAGCCCCTCCAGCTGTGCCTATGTTGTGTGAAGGTCTGTAGTGCACTGTTCTGCCCTCTACTAGATCTCCTCTACTCTTTCAGCCGAATGCTCATTGTTAGGGGAAAATTCCTATCTTAAAGCATGCATCACCTTCATCTGTGCAAGGTTTCCTTTGATATCGGCAGTGATGAGAAAGGCCTCATCAATCCAAGGCTGGACGCACACTTTAAGTACTTCCTCTTTCTGTTGCGCAGCATCCATCTGTTCCTTCAATGCCTTCGCCTGCTGTAGATTCACCAGCCGTTGGGTCAGGACAACTGTCTGCATTATTCCGTGCACACTATCATACTACATTTGAAGCTCCCACGCCTCTATTTCCAGGCGCTGTATGGTGGGGTCCTCCTATAAGGAAGTGAGGACTGCGAAGGATTCTTCCAACATAGTAGTACAGTTCTGCACTTCCTGTCCTACTTCCTCCAACCCTTTTTGGATAGCGCCAACATGTTGTTCCCTAACTGCGGGGGCATGGATGATTGCACCTTTAATCGCAGTTCGACATTCTAAAGGTTGAGGTCCAGTTGTATCCTCGTTGCATCCTCCTCTGCCTCACAGAATCCATTGGTCAATATGTGAATTTTCACTCCTACTGGTGGATCTACTGATAAAGCCAATTCCAGGATAGTTCTATAAGCATCGTCCACCACTTTCACCAGTCCTTGAGTCTGCGCAATGAGTTCATCATGCTGCCGGCTGAGCTGTTCCGTATTGATCTTTTGTTCACTCAATACCTGCAGCGCATGGCCTTCTCTGGCACAGAGCTCGGCTATAACCCCATATTGTAACTGGTATAGGGTTTCTTGTGGAAGGGAAATCAAGTTTATGCTCAACTCCTTAATCTTGCCCACCATAACTCGGTCAACTTTGTTTGTTGCCACTAACACACCCTCGGGGAACACAAAAGTGTTGGTCACACAGGCGTGCAACATCTGTTCCGTCTCTGAAGTACCTGCTGTGGCATATGGTGCCATCATTCTTGTTTGAGGGGGTTGCACCTGTAGTCCCTGTAACTGTGTTCGTAGCACCCCCAACACAGTGTTATGCTCCACCATCACTTCTTGGAGCGCGTCTTTAGTGAAATCATGAACAATTTCGCCTATGTCAAAAAGATCACCTTCTGTAAGCATGATTGGGTCAATGGATGTCTTGGATGCCTTCGTCTTCTTTCGGGGGACCGATTGCTCAGGGATGTGCGGCCATTTCAAATGTTGTGAGGTAGTTTCTGAACCCGTGAGCTCTTCGTCCAGGTCGATGTCCTCAGCCCCCTGCCCTATGGACATTTCATGGCCCCCCTTAGCCTCTTTTATTGGAGTTGTTTTTTTTTCTGCCATCTACATCGTTGCTGCTACATCAGTCATCTTCTGCTGTGCAGCTACTTCTTTTTCCTGGTGCCTATTTTTGTCCAGCTACACAATGCATAGCTTGGTATCCTTCTTCCTTTGTTGGGCTGCAACCTTCTCCATTCTTGCCAAGTCTAGCTCGTGAAACTTCGGAGGCCATGTTTCAAATGCTATGAAGACGGTGTCATCAGTAGCAATAAATGGAAGCTTTGTCCATTACTTTGTTGGATCCTTCTATGCCTAGACATGAATGTTGTGCATGTCCACTTTAAACTCTGCAAATCTCTGCAGAGTGGCGTACACTGTGGGTGACAACTATGATCTTCTATTGATCCACATCCGAATTCTTGCCTCCATCAACACCCAAAAAACCTTGATCATATGAATCCGCTTTGCGTCCTTCGTGGCCCAAAGTGAAGTGTACTTCATGGCCTCAAGAAGGTCCTGGTTAATAGGTGGGAACTAGATATCTGTCAGTAGCTCGCTTGCTACCAACAAGATGGATAAGGGTAACCATGTGTAGTGGAAGGTCTTACCCTGCTGTTGGGCCTCCTTACAGTTTATGAAAAATTCCTCACATAGGAACTCAGCACAGTTGAACTGGACCCCCTCTGCACACTGCTCGCCCATCACAACCACAGGTGCTAGTACTTCAGCGGCATGACACTTCCACATTAATTTTCCAACTAGGAGCTGGGTGGATATGCGCAATCCTTTGTCCTTGATACTCACAATTGCATAGTCACGCTTCTTCTTTTCCAGCATGTATTTGGTTTTCATGGCTTCCGTGAGAGAAAAATCGTTGCTTTTACCAGCTATTTCCCTAGGGTCCCTTCCCTTACAGGGAAGCTGAGAAATCCTATGAATAAGTTCCACTGTGATGGGAAGAGGTTCCTCCAGCCATAGATACCCATCATGCACCAGGCACAACAGCTGCCTGATGACGAAAATGGTGATTAGCGCACAATGAAAGTGTGGTATCCATCATAGATGAAGTAACCTGACCTTCTCTACACTATGCAGCCATTTTCACTACTCCAATGTGATCCCTGGCCCCTCTAGCTTTTGTTTCATCAAGCTTTCCATCATTAGGTGTGGGAGCTTCTCACTGTCTGCAAGGTCCCAATATTCGAACTTTAAGGTAAGCACCCGGTTGAGGGGCGGTCCTTCAAAAGTAATGCCGTTGGGGAGGAGCGGAGTCTGGAGTGCACTCTTTGTGGCCTCTAGGTCTTTGGCTACCCTAAATTTCCCTTTCCATGGAGGGACATACGTGGGTAACTTTGTTGCGGAAAGAATTGGTGGGACATCCTCCTCCACATCATCTTGCACCTCTATTTGGTCAATTAGAGCCTATAAGTCTTCCTCCTCTTCATATGATTCAATGGTGATGGCTTTGCCTTTTTCTTCCATTGACAATTTGCTGAACCGTGGGTTTCTTGGGGATACATGGACTGGTCCCATAGTCTGCTTATCTTTCTTCGGTCGTGGTGTCCATGGCGATTTTGGAACTTCTAGCGCAACTGCCACATCTCTGGGCTCCTCACGGACCATATGGGGCTCAGCGGCCTCACCAGCGGTGTCTTCAGCGAATCACACTCCTGGTCTTGTAGCAGTCATCGTATTTACATGGGATATGTTCTGTCGCATACTCGAAGGTGGTAAGAGTGATCCAACGCTCTGTAACTACTCAAATATCAAACAACCAAGTGTTTTCGCGAGGTTATCTCGGGGGTTTTATACCATCTTTTGAATTTGAATTCACCCATTCACCCCACTTCCGAGTCATTAATTCCTTCTTGGTGCCAGATCGTCCCAAATCTAGCTATTAATTCATGTTTTAATTTCTCGCCGCCCACTCCTCTTTGTCTTAAATTGGACACCTTGTCATGAACATTGACACCAACGGTCAGTTCCCAGCCTACCCGCGCGGCAGCACAGCCCCCTCTGTATGGGCACAACCCTTGTGACATGCCAATCTTGCGCGCAACCTCCTTATCACACAGTTCCCTCACAGACTCTTTTATAGTCCCGCAATCTCCTTCAACTTCCTAGAGCGCTGAGACTGTGCTCCCTACGGCTAGTCAGGTGGTCGCACCACTTGTGCAAGACTTCAATTCACCTTCCAGCCTAGTCCATGGGCACTCCTCAATTACCCTTGCAACAGTCAGCGTTGCACGCTCTTCCTTATGCGGTGCACTCCCCTGGTTACTTCGTTTGGTAAGGTGTAGTCACAGACATGGTACCAGAGTCATAAATTCTTGGTGACAATCTTCTAATGCAGTAGTATGGTTGTCCATATATTTTCTTGTGATTCTTAGTTTATTGACGAGACCTACTTGCGTGATTTTGTTTTCTAGTTTTTTTATCTCCGCGTCCATTAACATGCTTTTCTTCCTTAGTTGTACCCAATCTTCTTCTAGTTTGCAAAGTTTAAGGTTCCCTCACCGAATGGCTTCCTAAATCCGCATATGTTTGCCCTCGCGTAGCTGCATAATTCCTTCATTCTGGTCCTTGCGTACTGTCCCAACTATGGGAGCTATTGCATGAGGATTCCTTTCCTCCAAAATTATGGTCTCGACTCTACTCCTCAGCTTCAGAATCATCTCCACGCTCAGGTTTCTGCACATGGCCCTATAGGCCCATTGAACCATTGGCACGTGAAGGTCCCAATTAGTTCATCTCGTCTGGTGAATCCTGTTCAGGACTCTGCATACCTTACTAAATGCTTCCATTTGGAATGTTTCTAGTGCACATCCTACTGTTGTGTCCTGTTCCAATTTTCGATCCTGAGTTTGGGGTGTGCTTGTGTGGGCTACATAGCACATGTCTGTACCCATCGAGATAGGTGGGCACACAAGTTGCTCCATCCTTGCTAACCAATTCTTGTTTGAATATGGGGGCTTCTTGACTAGAGGCGCGTCATCCTTCTACATCCGCACCAGTCCTCAAAATTTCCTTGATGTGTACCCCACCATCGTGCGGGTGTTGCATGCAGTGCCCACTTCAATGCATCAACCCGTTGTTGTTCGGGTACTGCACTTTCAAATTTTGTCAGGATTTCGTCCACCGCTATCAACCCATCATACGTTAGTAGCTCTCTTTCCTCTGTTTTCAAGCAACGTAGTGATCTAACCATCATGTTGCAATTCAGCGTTGTCGCATCGGGCAACTGATTCTGCCATCGCTCTACTTCTTCATCTAAATCTGAAGTGCAGGAGCTTTCACGCTCCCATGAAATCCTCCCATATGCCGTCAGATTCACCCAATCTTGGTCTCGAGCAGTTATCTTGTAAATACAATCAAGATCATCGTCACGCACTGGTTCAGTGTACATGCTCGTTCAGCTGGGTCCAGTGGGACTACTACACGTAGTGACGTTTTCTCAAAGATCATTTTATGCTTCTTCAGGTTGATGACTCTGTTCATATCGGTGGCCCATTCTATTCTTAACAATGTGGGATAGGGATTGTTATCATCGAAAATCTCTATTACTTCAAAGTCTGCCTGTGCGCTTGTGCCTTCAATATCAACTGTTACTCCTTGCAACCTCCCCATGGGCAAAATATTCTATTGGTTCGCCATTCATAATTGAATAGGGGGCCATTGTAACGTGGGCCTGCCCATGCATTCCCATGTCTACTTCGGTAATACATTCGCGTGCAAACCCAGACCTAGGATTACCTGATCCATTTCATACTCACTGATCTATGCAGTCAACCTCATTTCCCTTCCAGTGCACAATGCATGCTTCCCCAATTTCCGGACTACATGCAGTTCTCTTGACCCCACACACCTGGTGATCAGCTCTTGTATTCCTTTAAATACCTTGTTGTTGTGCAGTAGTTTCATGCATGTCTCTAGAGAGGTAGTGAGCATTGAAGGATCCATTCCTAGCTCCGGTTGATCCTTACTCCCTGAAGTGGAGGCCTCTGCGAAGCTCTTCTTAGCTTCCATGAATGTCTTCTTTGTGCATTCTAAGTCAAACTTGGGTTCCTTTGCAGGAGCCTTGCAAACCCACATACTTTCCTCTGGCTACTTCCCTGTATCTTCTCTTATGGCTGTATTGCTTCTAAGCATCATGTTTACATTCGGGTCCTCTTTGCGCAACTCAGACCTCATCATTTGTATATTCTAAGTCGGGGGGCGGGGGCTGGAATACCCCTTTTTCACGCATCCTTGTGATCAATGTAGGACAATCTATTGTTTCATGATCAAACTGAGCACAATACGAACAAGATATCCTCGTCGGGTTGGTATAATTGCAGGCATAGTGCCATGGTCCTCCGTAATTGTAACATATTAATTGTCCACAGCCCCTTCCTGGTCCCATTCCACCTAGTCCTCGACCTCACCCCTAAAATCCAGCGTGCGCCATCCCTACATCTGGGTCGAGGGCTCGCGTTTCAATCTGCATCCTATAGGCAGGGGTCTGGTCCATCATTATCTTATAACTACGGCAAGTACACTCGTCATGGCCTACTGACCTACAAAAATTACAAAATAGTTGTTGGGGTGTCTGTGTATACTTTTGCAACAAATGACAATTATCCGTCGTGTGTTTCCCTCCTATCTAACAGATCGCACACCATAAAGTGGGTGCCACACTCGGCCCTACCTGTGCCTTTAGTCTCAATGGCATTGGCCGTCCTCCTGCCAAGTAGTTTGTGAACATTGGACAACGATCCTTGTCATGGCCTGGCCTTTGCATTTTATGCACCATACTTCCTCACACAACTCTGGCTACGGTGCCCTATCCTGCTTCAAACTTTGCACTTCCAAACACAGATTTTGTAATTGCACGTGAATTTGTTGAACTTGCAACCCAAGGTCTTGTATCAGGGTCTGATGTAGTCTTATTTCCATCTCCAAGGCTTCGGCCTGGGTGGAAAGTTTCTGTTGTGATAGCGTCATCCTCAAGTGTGGTGTTGGAGATGCTACAAAATATGCGTGATGTTGTCCATCTGTTACGTCATATTGGCTTCATGGATCGTACTCTTTAGCCGTTGATCCAAATCCCAAGGAGTCTCACCCGGGAGCATCGCAATTTCTTCAAACGTGATGATTTATTGTGTTCCTGACTTTGGCTTGCTAAACTCCTTGTTCAGCACATTCTGGATCTCTGTTATCCCTGTGTTTGGGTGGTTGTTAGAGTGCTTGATATACCATGTTAATGCGTGATCCTGCAGCGTGCTTACCAATGTAACCTTCTTAATATTGTCATCTATGACACCTTGGGATTCCCATGCTTCTCTTACCATGAACTAGAATTGGTTTGGATATTCATTCCCCACTCCTCTGAATACTGGTAGTTTGATCATGCTCACCATACTCAAATATGGAGGTGGTGGAGGTGGAGTGAGTGGAGATGGAGGTGAGGGAGGTGAAGCGGGTGGTAGTTTGGGTGGAGGTGGTAACCACGGAATGCACTACCTTATCAAACTGACCACACTTCTCGGAGAGACCTTAGCAAACTCTTCCTCACTCTCTTGCGAGGGTGAAATTAAGGGACTATTTTCTTATTCTTCGCTACTTTTTTAGATATTTCCGCTCCGTGTAGTCCCAAACATTAATGTATTCGCATGACCCTTTTTTCACACAATAGCATCTTAATACAGGTATTCAAATATTTAATGTACTTACCTTTCAGTTCTTTGAGAAAGCATCGTTCTGCCTCACTATAGCTCATGGTAATGTCAACCACAAACTTAGTGATAAATCCCCCTATTATTTGGTCGAGCCATTGGTCCACAGCTAGAGCGATCTTATCTTTTTATGCTTCTAGTCTGTGCACTGATTCCGGAGTCCACACTATTGTTTTATCAAGCCTACACCTTCCTTGGCTATTGGCTAACTTCGCAATCCACTCATACAACTCAGAAGCAAAGGATGCAAAGAAAATCTTGTGGATTTCCGTATACACATAGCTCTCCAACCACTTTTCCTTAGATACTTGCGAAGTTTTGTTTTCCTATGTTGTGAACTTGAAAATCTTCTTGTCCAACCACTCTTCAATTTCCTTCTTTGTTGGGTTCCAGTGGCACAACATCAAACATCCCTTATGCAGATCCCAGTCCCGGTAACGGAACCATTTGTTGGCTTAGTGGGGCCTGACCTAGGTTCAGAAGTGATTTAGCCAAGCAAATCCCGGTACTATTGGCCCTTTCGGCAATAGTCTGCAGAGTGCAAACTGAGGTCTCACCTGAAGTGATTGGTACACGGTCCAACCTTCGCACTTACTACGCTACGCACACTAGTGGGTACCTCGCGCCCTGTGATACTGTCTTCGTGTAGTTCTAGCCACTGCGTGACCCATATTATTTACCCAAGTCTTCTTTAATTAGGCTCTATTAGTTGATTACTTAGATTATTTTCATATATAAGCATTCATACAAGTATTCACCAATTGCACGCAGTAAATAAACAGAGTAAAAGTAATGTATAACATCAAAATATGGATTCAAGAACATATGTGTCAAGCCTTAAAAAGGGTCTTTTTCACCTCTAATTACCTCACATTAACTTGTCAATGCAGGAACGATTTTTTATCTCAAGGAGTGTACTCAGTTTGAGGCAGTCATTTGTCAGAGTAATGCTAGTAGTATAGTGCTCAAGAAAATACAAGAGTAAACGGATGATTAAAAGAAAATAAACTTACAACAAAGCACTTTAAAACTTCAATCACGCATTCAGAAAACTAAGTGGTTTATCAGTCAAGGGTCCAGTAACAGTAACTCATCCCTCTGCAAACTGATGTAATTAAAGATAATCAAGGAATAGAACATCAACCTGGGAACTAGACAACGAATGTCGATGCTCACTATAGTTTTATATCGTTCAACGCAATGGCAATGCAAACAATAGGAAATGGAACAACAACTAGGAAATGGAACAACAACTGATTATTATAAACAACAACACTTTAATCCACAGGAATAAATGCAGCAATTGTATCCTATAGAAATCAGAGAGCAATCCTTACTCTAAGAACAAATCGGACAACCAATGGAAATAGAACCACAACCAATTAGAAATGAAATATAGAACAATGCTTAAAGTCAATTATGAATGTACAGTAAACCAAAATAAATAACACACACAACACACCTTGATATTGAGAGAAAAAATAATCTGACTCTGATACACAAGTATTAATCTCAGTTATAATGGATAACGATCACAATTTGTAATGGAATAGTAATTTCAATTGAACAACAATCGCAATTAAGTATAAACCATAGATGAATACAGTAATACCAACTTAAGAATATTATAGCATGGTTACTTTGTAATTGAACAGCAATAGCATTCTGTAAGGAACAGTAATGTTACATCAATAATTTAAAGGAACAACAATGCGTTATAAAGTCCGAATAAACAATATGATATTCCTGTTATAGAGAGAAATATTGTAAGTATAATAGAGCTGTGATATAAAATAACAAAACACATCAGATTACCGAACAAAGCTGATAATGAAAACCACGCACGAACTAAAGATAATGATACAGGAGCAAGTGTTCCACCAGGGCCAGGCCCTTAGCCTCCAGGGATACACTGCTTGAGATTATTCCAGGATCAAAGATGGAACAACAACTAGATTTATATTAAATTAAAATAGAATTACAACAAATCACTTCTCAATGAGAGTCGATGATCAAAGTTTCAATTATAGAGAAACGTTACATAGAAAAATAATAGCAGATCGTCTCGCGGGCTAGCAGTACTGCCCCTTTTTATAACAACTAAAGCGGAGATATCAAGGTGTTGAGGCCTCGAAAATCGCTGCCACAACAAAGGGGAAACCACCCGGTCCGGACCTTAGTACAGCTCCTTTTCCGTTTGGAATAGTGGTTCCGACTGGGGATAATGGGACCAGTTTCCCAATAATGGATAAAAGTGGGATGGATGAGTAACTTATGATGTATGATGGTGATAAGCTAACAACTAAAACTATCGGCGAAATATATTAACTATAATCTAATCCCGGGACTTATCAATCTTTCAAAGCGTAGCGTTTGATAATCAGTGCTTTAAGGCAGGCATATAGATGACTCTAACACTAAAGCATAGATGTTTAAACCATTTAAGATTGCTCTGCATAATTAGTTATGCAGAGCGATAATAGCGAATTACTACACATTGTCATTCATATCATTGCTACATGCATGATTAAAAGAAAGGGCATATCACAAAACATCCAATAGTGGAATGAAATGAAGATTTGCTGTTACAGCGCATACATGTATTCAACAATAGCAAAAATAATAACACAGCAATTCATATGAGAGGAAAGAGGACAGATGCAGATAAAAGTACCATGTAAGCCGCTCAACAATCCATTATATAAATCGCTATGTCGCAGTCCTTTCTTCAGACCAGAAAGCATTCCAAACAAGAGACAATAGTGCGCAATTGCATAAAACAACCTTCTTGTCAAATTAAGGACTATCGGTCGAGTTTCACAAAAGAATATAGACTGAAGCACAGTAGTGCAAACTTCAGCCTTTAAGTCTATTACAAAATTTTACGACCCTTTCCAAAACAATGAAAGGGTCTATAAATACTAATCTAATCTAAATATCTAAGAAAAAACTGAAAAGCTATTAAATTGGCATCAATAAATATTTTCCATCTTTTTCTGGTGATCTGGCAGTCGGCAGCAATGCTTCATTCGGTGGGCTCTTTGCCTTTAAACCTTAGCTGACATATCGCCAGCATTGGCTCTACTTCCGGTGGAGTGTTGAGACGCGACGTGAGCTGGGCATCATATGTGGCATCCTGAATGTCGGGGATTAGGCATTCGAGAGCATCTGTTAAACACTTAAGAGCCGACCTTTGAGTGTGCGGCTTGATTAGAAAGAGCCAATATGCGTCGGAGGTTAAAGTATTTACTCCAGCGATTAACTTTCTCTGTTCCTCCAGTTCATGATAACTTGTTTGTTCAATCATGTTCGCCGTGGTTATGCTTCCAGGTGTGCACTGAGAGATCATGTTGGCCAAATAGAGTGTATTGTTGACTAAATCAATCATATTGTTGGCAATCATTTTACACCTTGAAGCTGCCCTTTCTGCTTTCATCATCTGAGTGTTCCATTCCGTGAAGAGTATGTCCTTGAATGGCTCATAGATCCTAGGCAAGTTCGCTGCTTTCCCCACATCAGTATCTTGCCAATCAAGATATGAGGCTATGGTTTCTTCGGCCTGATCTAGCTCATTTCTGGCTTTTTCTATCTGCTGACATACTGCTGTAGATACTTCACATAATGGCTCAACCTCAGTTAGTTGTTGGCACAGGAGTCTAATCTGAGAGATTAATGCACTATTTATTTGAGCTGCCTCTGCTCTGAAATCTTCGACTTTCTTGGTGCCTTTGATATCTTCGAGCTGTGCTAACAGTTGAGCGATTTGCTCATCCTTTGACTTCGTCATTAGCTCATTTGCCGCTCTCAATTGTGCCAATGCCTCCGTTAATTCTTTCTTCTTCTGGATTGCGCTCTGGTCAATCCTCTGTTTTTCAGTTTGCAGTTGCTGGGTCAATATATTGTTTTCTTGCTGTTGTGTCAGCAACTGCTCTTCTACCTGTGCTACCTTGTTTCGCGCCTCGGCTACTTCTGCTTGCAATGCACAAATCTCCTGGTCCTTAGTCTTTAACAAAAGACTTACCTCCGATGCTTTATCAATAGTTGCTGCAGAATAAGCTCCCGCATACTGCGATAGCTTGGTTAGATCATCGGAGGGGTCCAATTCCTCCTTCCAGACTACATTCCCCGTGACTGTTTGCTTAGGAAAGAGGGAAGGTTGATCAAGCCTTCATCTCTTCCTTGAGCGATTAACAACTGCTTTGTGCCTAGGGCTGTAGAAAACGTCCAGGGGAGGAATATCTTCCACCTGGAGCACAATCTGATCGGAAGGGTCTTTGGTGATTACCTCGACATCCTTTGAAATGGGTGGGTCGCTGATTCCGCTTAGAACCTGAGAAGAAGTGGTGTCTGGTGCGTCGCTTGTCTTAGAGGTGTCTGTCTCTTTGGAGCCTTCCTTTCCACTGATAATGGAATCGAATTGATTCCATTGTTTAAGCAATTCAGGATCTATGGAGGTCTGTTTGTGTTGCTCCGTCTGGGATTTACTCTTCTCCTTTTCTTGTTCCAACCTCTTTTGCTCCTCCAGCTCTTTCCGCTGCTGTTCCTCTAACTCCTTTCTCTGTTTCTCTTCTTGCTCTCTTCTTTGCTTATCCGCTAATTCCTTTTTCTGCCTATCTGCCAGTTCTTTCTTTTGTTTTTTTTATTCTTCCTTCTTCCGCTGTTCCTCCATCTGCTTCTGCTTTGTCTTTTCTTGTTCCTTCTGCTCTTTCTGCTGCTTTTCCATTTGCTTTTCCTCCTGTTGTTTCTTTTGTTCCTTAGTTATAACAGGAGGTTGGTTTGTCTGTTTCTGACCAGGCTCGCTTGAGGAGGACGCTCAGGTTAATGACAATAAATCTAGAGGCAGAGTTTGCAACCTCTGCTCTCTAAGTTTATTGAACTCAGTTAAATTCTCATCATTGTATTTCATCCTGGAAAGCTGTTTGGTTTGGCTTATTGTATCGCCAGCTACGAACAGGTCATCAAACTCATCTTCTTGATGGTCAATCTTTGTCAGTTTGGCCTGTTCTAGGGCAATGAAAGCAGTCTTCCTTGGATCATAGAGTCTGGCTGGCATAGTGGGCAGGGATAAAGCTTGCATCTTTATAGCCTCCTTTTCTGCATGTTGAAGATTATGCAGAGTAAAAACACCCATCCTCAAGGGAAAAGGGGGCCAGCCCCTCTTCTTCTCTTTCTTGAGAGTTTGGGTTACACTCTCGGCCATAATTTGGTAGGAGATCTCTCGGGCTAACAGTTTGTCTGGAACATATAGAGGGAGAACATGCGGCTTGGCTTGGCTTCCATAAACCCTAATATAGGTAAAATGCTCTTCTCCAAACCATCCTGCTACAGCTGGTAAGTCGAAGGAAGCGAGATAGGAAATTTTGGGAATAGGCCGATCAAAAATGGAATAATGAATGGGAACCATAAAACCATTGCAAATTTGATACAAATGGTCCTTGTAAGAGGACTTCCACAATTTATGATGATACAAATGAATGGGCGAAGGGTCTTGGGTGGTCCATCTCCAACCGAGGATGGGAAACTCAGAGTTAGAACACAATGTGTCCATAATGTAGGCACTATAATAAAATGGGGGGATTTTCCTTTTGGTGACTACAGATTTAGCTCTAAAATCTCGAATAGCTATAGTCAACTTATCAGAAAGAATGGTGGCCCAATCCATGATTATACTATTAACAGCAGCCTCCATCAGGGGAACCATTTCTATATCAAAATTGGCAGAATCATGTAATCCCCATAGCCTACACATCATAATTCCCGCATAGCAATAGGGAGAAGCCAAAGAATCAACGGAGTACTTACCCGAGCTTTCGTGCTTGTGTTTGGCCGGGTTCTGCCTCCAATCCCGAATGGGCTCGGATGGTACCTCATTTTCAGCTGCAAACTTCTCCACGAAGTCTTTGTTGTAGATTTTCTCTGGCTCAGGCAAATGATACATTTGCCTTAGGTGCTCTGGCTTAAACAACCCGAAAATCCGTCCGTCTCTTGTGTGGAACGTTCTGTCAATGATTGGAATTTCCTCGATTGCCCATCGCACTACATCAGTGTAGGGAAGGACTTGCTCTCTGGCCGCTATTCTGTGAAGAAAGGAATCGGCCAACTCTTTGAGAGTTGCATCGGACTTTTTGAGTGAGTCCGCAGTAGCCGTTGTCACTGAAACATCCGGTTGCTCAGCTTCTAATAAATTATATGTGCCCTGCCATGTAGTCTTGTTAAGACCAGTGCACGTAGTGTCTGAAATGAGGCCTTTCTTCTTGTCTGTGGCAGCTTGCCCTACTACAGGTGTAACAGCAGAGCCCGTAGTCCTCTTGGATCTTTTCCCCATCATGCTCGGGCTTCTCTCAAAAGACGAATTCTACACAATTGCAAGAGAAATCGTAACAACATAATAACAATGACACTTCACGGTGGGATAGATATATCATTTGAAGCGTGCTAAGATTAATTTTCAAAAGTGGCTGCGGATCCAATCGCTGAGAGGATATTGCAGATGCATTAATGGTGATTTGAGGCCTGCTACCCATTAAATGTGATGATTACACCGTTATCCGGGTGAATGACTCCCTTAAGCGTGCAACATATATTCTGGCGGTTAAGCGCAGGTGTTCGTTAATCGAAGGGGCAAAATCTTTTAAATTCACACGCATTACCTTATCCCTTGCATTTAACGGCATTTTGGGATTCGCGCTTTGTCAACCGGATATGAATATAAAATTAAAGCTTTAAGTAATGGCTTTTAAGAATGCTGACCACCGATGAGCGATATCGCATCGCTTCGGGGAATAAGTGCTGCACAATTATCACCAAAAGATCCTGCCGACAGCCGATAAGCGATATCGCATCGGGCTAGCGCATGGAAACAGAGCTAGGTGCATATAAAGTGGTTTGGGGGTTACTGAGTGCGATATCGCATCGCATCGGGTGCCTTACTGAAGTGCATGAAATTCTGCCGACGGCCGATAGCGATATCGCATCGGGTCGGGATTTATAACATAAAGCGGTTCCACATGAGGTATCGCCGATAGCCGATCGCCGATATCGCGTCGCGTCGGGGCATGAGTTATGTGCCGTTACTTGGTGTGCATGTAACATTGCCGATCGCTGATAGCGATATCGCATCGGCGGAGACCAAAATGCCATTTGAATGCATCTCTCATGTTATTGCGATATGCGATCTTGCGATCGCTTTATCGCAATAACAAAAGATTATTTATTATTTGAAACATTAATATCCCAAAAAGGCTTAAATACATGAAAACTCATTTGATTATCCGGCCTTTTTTGAACATACAAGTATTGATGCCAAAATTTTTAAAAGGGACCCATTCCATATGTTAATTTTTTGTAAATAAGAATGATATGAAATGGGGGGTTGTTGTAGGGCACAACAATTGGTGATTCGCTGGAAGAACCAGTTATCTCTAAAATTAAAACAAACACTTAAGCTTTTTGAAAATAGAAACTCAATCAGAAGGGAAAACTTCTAATTTAACTGGATATTTGCGCGTTCTGAACCAAGTGAACTTATTCTGTTAACTTCTTTCCTTTTGGTTTCAAGAAAAATAAATACATCCTAAGTCTTTAAAATAGGCCTTTTATTGGTTTATAATGATAAAACAAAAACTTTCCCAAATCAGCCTTTATAATTAGCTCCTCTGTCATAGGTAGAGCCTCTGTTGCCAGCAAACGTTTATAGTCTCAACAGGGTTACCTTTTAACCATAGTATTGTTCGCTTTTCCATTCACATAAGAGTGTAGTTAACAGAATGAATCTAAAACATGTTCCCATATTTTATTTTTCATCTGGTGATCATGATCATCTTTTTTATCATTGATAAGATAAAAAGCCATTGTCCTGGTTTGGTGGCCAGCTGTTGACAATGCCATTCACTGGTAATAATTTAACTGAACAAGCTGGCTCGTGATGAGACCTCTTGTCTTGAAATTTCAAGCCATTACCCTGTTTTGGTAGGCAGTATTGGTAATGTCGGTCAAACTATTTCCCTATGAACATGGTAAGCAGGCTTGTAATAAGACCTCTTATCTTTAATCTTTTTATATTTTAGAATTACACTCTGAGTAACCATAAACTTTAGTGAATGGGGTGAACAATTTTCTCCTTAAGAGTAGATGGATGACAGGTGAAGAGTTGAAGATGCTGAAAATGGGTTAGCTTCTATCTCAAAATGGATAACCTCTTGAGACCAGTTTTGAAAACCGAAAATGATTCACAGAACTTTTACCTCTTGAGAAGAGTTTCCAAAACGTTAGGTTGTGATTTCAGAACACACAGATATCTAGTTTCCTAGAAATTATTCCTTTTGGTTGAGGGTTCTACTATCTAAAAGAAAATATTCATATTATTAGATATCATTTTTGGGATTCAACTGCGTTAAGTAAGTCATTCAAACGTATGACCATTTCCATGAGAGGTAGTCGTAACTGACTAATTTCTCATGATTTTTGAATAGTTCACTTAGCACTCATTGCATCGGGTGATGCTCACAGGGGTGAAGAAGTGGGATTGAAACTAGTGAAATGTGGAGAACGAATCACATAGCATCAATCATCACTTCCGGGGCTTGCACCTGGTAACCAGGACTTCCCAGGAGGTCACCCATCCCAGAACTCCTCTGGCTCAAGCGTGCTTAACTGTGGAGTTTTTCCCCACAATCAAGCCCACTTAGCTTGCTACCCCATTTGCAAAACCTTAGCAAGTATTGTGCCTCATGAACCATTCAAGTAGAGATCCCTTGACTCTTTTTGAATTTAAGTATGGGGGATTTACGCAGTGCATTATATTAGATATCATTTTTGGGATTCAACTGCGTTAAGTAAGTCATTCAAACGTATGACCATTTCCATGAGAGGTAGTCGTAACTGACTAATTTCTCATAATTTTTGAATAGTTCACTTAGCACTCATTGCATCGGGTGATGCTCACAGGGGTGAAGAAGTGGGATTGAAACTAGTGAAATGTGGAGAACGAATCACATAGCATCAATCATCACTTCGGGGCTTGCACCCGGTAACCAGGACTTCCCAGGAGGTCACCCATCCCAGAACTCCTCTGGCTCAAGCACGCTTAACTGTGGAGTTTTTCCCCACAATCAAGCCCACTTAGCTTGCTACCCCATTTGCAAAACCTTAGCAAGTATTGTGCCTCATGAACCATTCAAGTAGAGATCCCTTGACTCTTTTTGAATTTAAGTATGGGGGATTTACGCAGTGCATTATATTAGATATCATTTTTGGGATTCAACTGCGTTAAGTAAGTCATTCAAACGTATTTTGTGAGACAGCTTCTTCAAACCAAGCAAAAGGTCAATGGGGATACTCTACAATTTTATTTCCTACTGATCCTACAAACTAGACAAATCTACAAAGAGGAGAAGGGATTACCTTCTCAACTGAAGAATTTCTTCAAGATCAGGCCATTAACAGGGAGAGAATCTCTCACCCCTGATAAGTCTTGCAATAAAAAGGTCGAATGGCCTATCTTCTCACAGATCTGAAATGGTCCAAGCCACATTTTCTGAAATCTGGTATGTTTACCTTTATCTTCATGGGCCTTGTCCCATTTGAGAACTAAGTCACCAACTTGAAACTGTTTGGAAGCGGATGAGGTTAAGTCAAAAGACGCTTTGATGATTTGTTGATGTTTGACATGAGTGATTCTAGCTTTTTCCCTTTCTTCTTCTAATTTGAGAATTTGGTCATGTCTAAATTGGATAGAGGAAGAAGGAGTCTCTTCAATGTACTGTACTAGGGCTAAAGAGGGTAAAACAAGATTCGTAGGCAATACTACTTCTTTTCCATATACCAGATTAAATGGGGAGGAACCTATAGAAGCCTTTTGTGTAATCCTATCAGCCCATAATGCAAACACTAAATATTTGTGCCAGTTTCTATGATTCTGTTCAACATTTCGCTTAATGATTTTGATGAGATTCTTATTAGTAGATTCTGCTAAACCATTTCCCTGGGGATAATAATTAGCAGAGTATTTCAGTTTAAACCCCCTCTTAATAGCGAAATCATATATAGCATTTCCTGAGAAATAGGAAGCATTATAAAAAACGAGAGCGTTTGGGACACCAAACCTGGTAATGATGAATTGGTCTATGAACTCGATGATTGCCTCTGAATTTGCTGCCTTCAAAGGAATAGCCTCTACCCATTTGGTAAAATAATCGGTAGCAGTGAGGATATACCTATGTTGTTTGGAAGATGGTGGAGTAATCTCTCCAATGATATCTAATCCCCATTGTTCAAATGGCTGTTCAATGTTGACAGGTTGCAGAGGGAAAGCTGATTTCCGTTGTCTTCCACTAGAAGTTTGACAATTGAAGCATTTTCTTACGTATTCATGAGCATCTCTAAACAGTGTAGGCCAATAATATCCAGCATGAATAACTTTGTGGGCTGTTGTGTCTGCTCCAAAATGTCCTCCCGCTGGCCCATCATGTAGCTCCTGTAAAACCTTTTGAGCTTCAGTTTTCTCCAGACATCTTAACAGGATAGAATCATAATTTTGTCTAAAAAGCACATCATCAATGAGAGTGAAATTCTTCGCTTTTAACCTAATGGCCCTTTTATTTTTGTAAGATAAATTTGGAGGAGCATAACCGTTCTTCAAATAAAATATTAAATCTGCATATTGAGATTCAGAATCAGTGACACTTATCTGATTGATTGATTCATTCTGATCCATATCGCTTGATTCAGGAATGTTTGATGCTCCTGCCAATATCCTGTAAAAACCTTGGCCCCTAACAATCTTTGCTGGCTTTATTTCTAAGTCATATTCTTGAAGCGCTGTGACCCAATTGGCCCTTCTTTCACCCAGTTCTTTTTGAATTAATAGTTGCCTTACCGCTGGGAAAGGGACTATAACTTTCGTGTGAGTTTTCAAAAGAAAGGGCCTGTAATGTTTGACTGCTTTAAACACATCAAAGGCTTGTTTCTCCACATCAGAATAATTTAGTTCGACACCCTAAAGATTTGAGCTAAAAAATGAAATGGGTGCTTCCAAGTTGTGAACATTTGGCTACGTGAGAACTGCAGCATAGGATACATCGGACGCAACGGTATATAATGTAAAATGATTAGAAAAATTGGGAGTATTCAAGGCTGGGGCATTGATTATTGATTGCTTGATAACATCAAAAGCTTGCTTTTCTTCTGATCCCCACTTGAAGACTGAATTCTTCTTGATCATTGTCTGAAGTGGTAATACAATTTGAGAGAAATCTGGAACAAATCGTTTGACAAAATTAATCTGACCCAAAAATGACTGCATCGATTTTTTATTGTGTGGGAAAGGGATTTCAGAAATTTCCTTAATCCGATCAGGATCAATATAAATGCCATCTTGGATACTATAAAGCCTAAGATTTTTCCTTGGTCAAGAGCAAAGAAAGACTTCTTTGGGTTTAGAGAAATACCATATCTTTTGCACCGCTGAAAGATTTGATTTAAGTCATGCAAATGATTATATCTCTTTTTAGAATATACAGTAATATCGTCTAGATAGACGACTATTGATCGATTAATCAACCCTTTGAAGGCTATATCCATGGCTCTCTGGAATGTCGCTCCCGCATTTATGAGTCCAAAAGGCATTTTCTGATATGCATAAGTTCCCCATTTTGTTCTGAATGTGGTTTTAAGTTGGTCATCAGGATGAACCAAAACTTGGTTATATCCGGAGAATCCATCAAGAAAGGACATCAATTCAGAGCCTGCTACTGATTGGAGAATTTGTTCCATAGTAGGTAACGGGAAATTATCTTTCAAGCTTGCTTTATTCAGGTTCCTGAAATCAATACAGATTCGAATGTCGCCATTTTTCTTTCTGACTGGCACCATATTAGAGACCCAATTTGAATGTCGGACCGGAAAAATAATTTTGGCTTTCAAAAGCTTATTAAGTTCCGACTTTATCTGGCTCTCCAAATTTGGATGTATTTTTCTTAACTTTTGCTGAATTGGTTTCTGATCAGGAAGCATAGGAATGGTATGCTGGATAATAGATGTATCATATGTCTTTAAGTCATCATATTTCCAAGAAAAGACCTGTTTGTTTTTTCTCAATAGTTTAATAAATGCTTCTTTTTCTTCCTGGGAAAGTCCTATTCCTAAGTTGATGTTTTGAGGAGCATCGTCAGTGCCTAGATTTATTAATTCAAACCTAAGGGTGGAACTTTGAAGCTTTGCATTAATTACAGGTTTAAACCTGTCTTTGATATCATAAAGGTCTTCAAGCTTCACCACGGGTTTGGGAATTGAATTTTCTTGAGGCGCTTGTTTCATCTATAGATCGTGATCATCTTCCTCAATGACTTGATTGTCATAGGATTTTTCCGAAGTTAGAAACTGCAAGATATCTTCGTCATGGTTAAATACTCTCCAATTGGTGACATTGTCAGGAATTGAAGGCCTAAAAAGTAATTCTACTGAAAATCTATCGAGGCTGTAGTCTTCAGAAGGTAGAAGTTTAGAGGCTACATTGGCTAGTAGGTCGGCTGCTGAATTTTGTGACCTAGGAATGGAAGAAATGTTGAAGGCTGAAAAGTGTGAGGTAAGATCCTGTACTAGCGATTGATAATGCTTGAGGTGACTTGAAAGACAATGAATTGCATTTCTCACCTGTTTGACAATTATTTCCGAATCGCCAAACACTTTTAGATATCGCACTTCAAGGCCGATCGCTTTATATAAACCCTGGACTAAAGCTTCGTATTCGGCTGTGTTATTAGTACACTCAAATTCTAACCTACAAGACAGCATTGTCTTTTCTCCTTGCGGGCTAACCAAAATGCAACCTGCTCCTAAGCCTTCGCTGGACTTAGAGCCATCAAAATATAAAGACCAAAATAAAGGAGTATTAACAAAAATATCTACATTTTTCTCAGCATCATTAAAACATCTGGAATTATCTGTTTGTGAAAAATTTTCAATCTGAGATGTAAAATGATTGACTGAAAAAGGAGATGGTTGGGCAACAAAGTTGCCAAAGAATGATTCTGACGAATAGTTTCCCAAAATGTTATTATTGAATGCTACATGCTGGTTTTCTTGCTCAAATTCAGTAACTGTGTGGGTCATATGCTTCTCCCGATCGATCCTTATTTGATTCGGCTTTCCCTTGTAGGGAAGCCACATATGTGACCAATCTGTGGAAATATACCCATGCAGTTTTTCGGACCAATCTATGCTTAAAATCAAACCATAAAATTCAGGTATGTCGGCAATTAAGATGTCAATCCTCTAAACAATTCTGGGGTCGGCTGACAACCTGATGGTTACAGAATTAATTTCTCCCACAACCTGCACCTTAGTCCTATCCAACTGTACAATATGAATGGCAGACTTCTGGGGTTCAATGTTTAGCTTAGAGCAAACTGAAGCTGACATTATATTAGATGAGGCCCCTGAATCAATTAAACAGTTGTGCAGGTTTCTATTATAAATCTCATAAGTCAGCAGGAAGGGTGGAGTGTGAGAATTTGATTTATCTCCGATTAAAACTGAATCGGTAATTTCAACCATACCTGCAGGAGGCTGGCCTGAATCGCTGGTAGCTCTTGCACTGGGAAGGGGAGTAGAGGGAACAGCATTTAATTCTTTAAGAAGTAACTTTTGTTGGTGCTTTAGTTTGCTAAGTTCAAACATGGTTATATTTGCCTTAGTTTTCTTCATGTCATCAACAATGTTATATTCCATTGAATCGGATACCACTAGTGTCTTGGATGTTGAAGGAGAACTAGAAGTTGAAGGCTGGTTTTGGGGAACTACTACAGGTGGCTTCTTTGGGGGAACTTTTTCCTTTGCTGTAGCAGCACCTGCGCTCCTTTTCTTTGAAGTTGCCTGGGTGGGTTCAGGAGTGCTTTTACTTCTTGTAGTAACCGGAAAGGCTTCTTCTTCATTCTCGGTATCAGAGTTTGGGAGTATAAAATCCCACATTCCGTGGCATTCAGCTACTTCTTCTTCATCATCGATTTGTGAAGTCGTTTCCTCTTCCTCTTCTTCTTGGTCTGAATCTGCGTTAGATATAACATTGGGCGGCTTTGATTCAGTTTTCTTATAAGTTCTAAATGGTCTTTTGTTTGAAGTTTCGGCCACCTGCTTCTTTATCTCAACCATTTCATTAGACAATGTTTTAAGGACCTTTTGTAAACCTTCCATGTCATATGGGTCCTTTGGGGTTTTCTTCTTGGAATCTTCTTTAAACGAGACTTTTTTAGCTTTTCTATCTTACAAAGTAGCTTTCTTTTCTAAAGCATTGATGCGCTTTTCAACAGCAAGTGCCTCTCTCATGTTTTCAGCTAAGGTAGGTTTCCCAGCCCTGTCTACAAAAATAGCTATGTTGGCGGGTAGGGCTGTAATATACCATTCGCTTCGTATTTGTTCACTTGGTTTAGAAGCGGTAGGGATTTTATTCAGGAGTTTATTAAATCTAGCATTAAACTCCTTTATTGGTTCCCTATGCTCTATTCTCAGATTGGAGAGGTCGTTTATTAAAGTGGCTAAGGACCTGTCATCTCCATATTTGGTGAGAAACTACTCTTGGTATGTGTTCCAACTGGTAATTGAACCAGAAGGTAAGGAAAAATACCAGGATCCTGTAGATCCTTGTAAGGTGTAAGGGAAGAGTCTTACAACAACATCTTGCTCTGTCACTCCTTTTAGGTTAATTGCTAACATAAAGTTGTTGATGTGTTCTTCAGCCTGGGTCCTGTCATCTGGATTGAATTTAGGCAGCCATTTTTCGGGAGCATTGGGTAGATCATGCAATGGTGCAGGCATGTTGACTGCTCCTGGCCTAGTCCATGGATCTGCCATTATGATAGCGACAGTGGTTGACACTACTGCTGGGATTCCGGATGTATGGGAAGGGATTAAAGATGAGGAGTGAATAGGTTGGGATATTGAGGCTTCTGATCCCTGGTGAATGACAATTTGTAATGGGGGAGTGGATGGTTGACCTCGCAGAGGAGAAAATGCAATGGAGGACGTGGATGAAAGCTCTTCACTATCAGATCCTTCAGTAATTTTCTTTGCCTTTTTCCTTTTAGGTAAAGGAAACTTAGTGGGTTCAATACCGAGTTTTTCGCTCTGAAGTCTGGTGAGAGGGTGAGTGAGGTTGAATTGCGAAGTCGCACTGCTTTCTGATACCTCAGATTTCTGTGGTGATATCGAGAAGCTCTGAAGTTTATGGATTAGAGACTGGACCTCAGGTGATTCAAGACCTAATTGTTCTGTGGTATGATGGGTTTGAGCAGTGGTAGTTGATTCCCCTTCTCCTTGTTTGGATACCGGCGAACCAGTATGCAAATGGGAAGGTCGAGGGGATTCGGAGGGGGAAATACTCTTGGAATGACTTATAGGTTTGGATTTATGTGCCATTCACAGTTGAGTCCCTCCTTCTAGCACCAATTTTGTTGAGGCCTCGAAAATCGCTGCCACAACAAAGGGGAAACCACCCGGTCCGGACCTTAGTACAGCTCCTTTTCCGTTTGGAATAGTGGCTCCGACTGGGGATAATGGGACCAGTTTCCCAATAATGGATAAAAGTGGGATGGATGAGTAACTTATGATGTATGATGGTGATAAGCTAACAACTAAAACTATCGGCGAAATATATTAACTATAATCTAATCCCGGGACTTATCAATCTTTCAAAGCGTAGCGTTTGATAATCAGTGCTTTAAGGCAGGCATATAGATGACTCTAACACTAAAGCATAGATGTTTAAACCATTTAAGATTGCTCTGCATAATTAGTTATGCAGAGCGATAATAGCGAATTACTACACATTGTCATTCATATCATTTCTACATGCATGATTAAAAGAAAGGGCATATCAAAAAACATCCAATAGTGGAATGAAATGAAGATTTGCTGTTACAGCGCATACATGTATTCAACAATAGCAAAAATAATAACACAGCAATTCATATGAGAGGAAAGAGGACAGATGCAGATAAAAGTACCATGTAAGCCGCTCAACAATCCATTATATAAATCGCTATGTCGCAGTCCTTTCTTCAGACCAGAAAGCATTCCAAACAAGAGACAATAGTGCGCAATTGCATAAAACAACTTTCTTGTCAAATTAAGGACTATCGGTCGAGTTTCACAAAAGAATATAGACTGAAGCACAGTAGTGCAAACTTCAGCCTTTAAGTCTATTACAAAATTTTACGACCCTTTCCAAAACAATGAAAGGGTCTATAAATACTAATCTAATCTAAATATCTAAGAAAAAACTGAAAAGCTATTAAATTGGCATCAATAAATATTTTCCATCTTTTTCTGGCGATCTGGCAGTCGGCAGCAATGCTTCATTCGGTGGGCTCTTTGCCTTTAAACCTCAGCTGACATATCGCCAGCATTGGCTCTACTTCCGGTGGAGTGTTGAGACACGACGTGAGCTGGGCATCATATGTGGCATCCTGAATGTCGGGGATTAGGCATTCGAGAGCATCTGTTAAACACTTAAGAGCCGACCTTTGATGTGCGACTTGATTAGAAAGAGCCAATATGCGTCGGAGGTTAAAGTATTTACTCCAGCGATTAACTTTCTCTGTTCCTCCAGTTCATGATAACTTGTTTGTTCAATCATGTTCGCCGTGGTTATGCTTCCAGGTGTGCACTGAGAGATCATGTTGGCCAAATAGAGTGTATTGTTGACTAAATCAATCATATTGTTGGCAATCATTTTACACCTTGAAGCTGCCCTTTCCGCTTTCATCATCTGAGTGTTCCATTCCGTGAAGAGTATGTCCTTGAATGGCTCATAGATCCTAGGCAAGTTCGCTGCTTTCCCCACATCAGTATCTTGCCAATCAAGATATGAGGCTATGGTTTCTTCGGCCTGATCTAGCTCATTTCTGGCTTTTTCTATCTGCTGACATACTGCTGTAGATACTTCACATAATGGCTCAGCCTCAGTTAGTTGTTGGCACAGGAGTCTAATCTGAGAGATTAATGCACTATTTATTTGAGCTGCCTCTGCTCTGAAATCTTCGACTTTCTTGGTGCCTTTGATATCTTCGAGCTGTGCTAACAGTTGAGTGATTTGCTCATCCTTTGACTTCGTCATTAGCTCGTTTGCCGCTCTCAATTGTGCCAATGCCTCCGTTAATTCTTTCTGCTTCTGGATTGCGCTCTGGTCAATCCTCTGTTTTTCAGTTTGCAGTTGTTGGGTCAATATATTGTTTTCTTGCTGTTGTGTCAGCAACTGCTCTTCTACCTATGCTGCCTTGTTTCGCGCCTCGGCTACTTCTGCTTGCAATGCACAAATCTCCTGGTCCTTAGTCTTTAACAAAAGACTTACCTCCGATGCTTTATCAATAGTTGCTGCAGAATAAGCTCCCGCATATTGCGATAGCTTGGTTAGATCATCAGAGGGGTCCAATTCCTCCTTCCAGACTACATTCCCCGTGACTGTTTGCTCAGGAAAGAGGGAAGGTTGATCAAGCCTTCGTCTCTTCCTTGAGCGCTTAACAACTGCTTTGTGCCTAGGGCTGTAGAAAACGTCCAGGGGAGGAATATCTTCCACCCGGAGCACAATCTGATCGGAAGGGTCTTTGGTGATTACCTCGACATCCTTTGAAATGGGTGGGCCGCTGGTTCCACTTAGAACCTGAGAAGAAGTGGTGTCTGGTGCGTTGCTTCTCTTAGAGGTGTCTGTCTCTTTGGAGCCTTCCTTTCCATTGATAATGGAATCGAATTGATTCCATTGTTTAAGCAATTCAGGATCTATGGAGGTCTGTTTGTGTTGCTCCGTCTGGGATTTACTCTTCTCCTTTTCTTGTTCCAACCTCTTTTGCTCCTCCAGCTCTTTCCGCTGTTGTTCCTCTAACTCCTTTCTCTGTTTCTCTTCTTGCTCTCTTCTTTGCTTATCCGCTAATTCCTTTTTCTGCCTATCTGCCAGTTCTTTCTTTTGTTTTTTTTCTTCTTCCTTCTTCCGCTGTTCCTCCATCTGCTTCTGCTTTGTCTGTTCTTGTTCCTCCTGCTCTTTCTGCTGCTTTTCCATTTGCTTTTCCTCCTGTTGTTTCTTTTGTTCCTTAGTTATAACAGGAGGTTGGCTTGTCTGTTTCTGACCAGGCTCGCTTGAGGAGGACGCTGAGGTTAATGACAATAAATCTAGAGGTAGAGTTTGCAACCTCTGCTCTCTAAGTTTATTGAACTCAGTTAAATTCTCATCATTGTATTTCATCCTGGCAAGCTGTTTGGTTTGGCTTATTGTATCACCAGCTACGAACAGGTCATCAAACTCATCTTCTTGATGGTCAATCTTTGTCAGTTTGGCCTGTTCTAGGGCAATTAAAGCAGTCTTCCTTGGATCATAGAGTCTGGCTGGCATAGTGGACAAGGATAAAGCTTGCATCTTTATAGCCTCCTTTTCTGCATGTTGAAGATTATGCAGAGTAAAAACACCCATCCTCAAGGGAAAAGGGGGCCAGCCCCTCTTCTTCTCTTTCTTGAGAGTTTGGGTTACACTCTCGGCCATAATTTGGTAGGAGATCTCTCGGGCTAACAGTTTTTCTGGAACATATAGAGGGAGAACATGCGGCTTGGCTTGGCTTCCATAAACCCTAATATAGGTAAAATGCTCTTCTCCAAACCATCCTGCTACAGCTGGTAAGTCGAAGGAAGCGAGATAGGAAATTTTGGGAATAGGCCGATCAAAAATGGAATAATGAATGGGAACCATAAAACCATTGCAAATTTGATACAAATGGTCCTTGTAAGAGGACTTCCACAATTTCTGATGATACAAATGAATGGGCGAAGGGTCTTGGGTGGTCCATCTCCAACCGAGGATGGGAAACTCAGAGTTAAAACACAATGTGTCCATAATGTAGGCACTATAATAAAATGGGGGGATTTTCCTTTCGGTGACTACAGATTTAGCTCTAAAATCCCGAACAGCTATAGTCAACTTATCAGAAAGAATGGTGGCCCAATCCATGATTATACTATTAACAGCAGCCTCCATCAGGGGAACCATTTCTATATCAAAATTGGCAGAATCATGTAATCCCCATAGCCTACACATCATAATTCCCGCATAGCAATAGGGAGAAGCCAAAGAATCAACGGAGTACTTACCCGAGCTTTCGTGCTTGTGTTTGGCCAGGTTCTACCTCCAATCCCGAATGGGCTTGGATGGTACCTCATTTTCAGCTGCAAATTTCTCCACGAAGTCTTTGTTGTAGATTTTCTCTGGCTCAGGCAAATGATACATTTGCCTTAGGTTCTCTGGCTTAAACGACCCGAAAATCCGTCCGTCTCTTGTGTGGAACGTTCTGTCAATGATTGGAATTTCCTCGATTGCCCATCGCACTACATCAGTGTAGGGAAGGACTTGCTCTCTGGCTGCTATTCTGTGAAGAAAGGAATCGGCCAACTCTTTGAGAGTTGCATTGGACTTTTTGAGTGAGTCCGCAGTAGCCGTTGTCACTGAAACTTTCGGTTGCTCAGCTTCTAATAAATTATATGTGCCCTGCCATGTAGTCTTGTTAAGACCAGTGCACGTAGTGTCTGAAATGAGGCCTTTCTTCTTGTCTGTGGCAGCTTGCCCTGCTACAGGTGTAACAACAGAGCCCGTAGTCCTCTTGGATCTTTTCCCCATCATGCTCGGGCTTCTCTCAAAAGACGAATTCTACACAATTGCAAGAGAAATCGTAACAACATAATAACAATGACACTTCACGGTGGGATAGATATATCATTTGAAGCGTGCTAAGATTAATTTTCAAAAGTGGCTGCGGATCCAATCGCTGAGAGGATATTGCAGATGCATTAATGGTGATTTGAGGCCTGCTACCCATTAAATGTGATGATTACACCGTTATCCGGGTGAATGACTCCCTTAAGCATGCAACAGATATTCTGGCGGTTAAGCGCAGGTGTTTGTTAATCGAAGGGGCAAAATCTTTTAAATTCACACACATTACCTTATCCCTTGCATTTAACGGCATTTTGGGATTCGCGCTTTGTCAACCGGATATGAATATAAAATTAAAGCTTTAAGTAATGGCTTTTAAGAATGCTGACCACCGATGAGCGATATCGCATCGCTTCGGGGAATAAGTGCTGCACAATTATCACCAAAAGATCCTGCCGACAGCCGATAAGCGATATCGCATTGGGCTAGCGCATGGAAACAGAGCTAGGTGCATATAAAGTGGTTTGGGGGTTACTGAGTGCGATATCGCATCGCATCGGGTGCCTTACTGAAGTGCATGAAATTCTGCCAACGGCCGATAGCGATATCGCATCGGGTCGGGATTTATAACATAAAGCGGTTCCACATGAGGTATCGCCGATAGCCGATCGCCGATATCGCATCGCGTCGGGGCATGAGTTATGTGCCGTTACTTGGTGTGCATGTAACATTGCCGATCGCCGATAGCGATATCACATCGGCGGAGACCAAAATGCCATTTGAATGCATCTCTCATGTTATTGCGATATGCGATCTTGCGATCGCTTTATCGCAATAACAAAAGATTATTTATTATTTGAAACATTAATATCCCAAAAAGGCTTAAATACATGAAAACTCATTTGATTATCCGGCCTTTTTTGAACATACAAGCATTGATGCCATAATTTTTAAAAGGGACCCATTCCATATGTTAATTTTTTGTAAATAAGAATGATATGAAATGGGGGGTTGTTGTAGGGCACAACACAAGGATGCAAAAATAGTTAAGGCAACAATCTGATGGATTCGCCAAACTGTTAATTCCCAGTTATCCGTTTGTTTTCTTATGCTGAGTCGATATCTCCTTTTCCTTTCCTTGGCTGATATGTTTTAATTTAGATCACCTTGTTTGCATATGGTTCCCCGCCAAAGGGACAACAGTCAACTTGGCCCTGTCTGTTTCTTTGGAATAGCAATCTTTCATTTTTCCCTTTTCCTGCATAAGAAATAGCAATTATTAGTGTTTTCGTGTTGCGTATAAATCCTATAGATTTTGTCATGATTTCTTATTATCTACCTAGTTCATGATGCAAAGAGGTTACGAGTTCTAAAGAAAAGATGACAAAATAATCAATAAAAACATACCTTCTACAGTACTCCACACACCCCCCTACTTACTCTTTTTCATGCCCTCATGAAAACATTGTAGTTGACATGTAAGGTAGTGAGAGAGTAGGCTGGAGATGGGATCTCATGTGGTGGTCTACAACCATGATGCCTAACTAGGTGTTCAAAAAGATGGCTTATCTGGCCCTCAGGCATCTCATACAGGGCTTGGTACCCAGTTGCAGGGTGCTAAATAATTGGACTCCTGAACCTATATCCTAACCAAGATAGCCCTGCCCTCAAGATAAGTTTACCATAGAGGCTCAAGCGATTAGCGTCTAGCTTAAATTTTTCATAATTAAATGGTTCCCTGAGTTGGATATTCAGATTAGAGGTCTGATATCGAAATTTAGTAGCTGTAATGGCAAGGTCCTTAATGGTAAAGAAGTATTCTATCCCTTTCTAATTGATTGTTGTATGAATGGGTCCTAATGCTTCAATCATGCCTAGAGTCCTCATGAGACTCCTGTGCTTATTCCATAATTCTAATGGATCTCTAGGCTCAACTCTTACCCATAAGTCTAATCCATTTTCTTGTCTTTGGAAGGAATTATAGGCTTTAAGCCATTTGATTTGATTAACTCCAAATGAAACAAATGCCTATAGTTGGATATCCCCAACGAAAGGGCCGGGGTTCTGATCTGTCTCTTGATCTAACACGAGATTATGCAAATAGAATTCACACAATAGTCTTTGAACCTTTACTCCATAGTGCTTACAAAAATTTATAAAATCATCAATAGTATTAATTTGTATCGGGGCTCTTGCTTTGACAGCCTTAATTTTCAATTGCAAATATCATTCCATTAAAAACAAGGCATAATTCTTAAAGGGGCTCTACATGCTAGGACGTCAGTGTACAAAGAGAATAAGGTATCCATCTGCTTGATAACTACATCTAACCTATGAGTTACCTTTGCAACTTTCTCTTCTTCCTTTCTCCATCCTTCAAAAGCTTGGCTTTCAGATAGATTGACATTCCTTAGCTATTGTTGTAATTCTTCATATTTGTCTCGAGAAACCATTTGTTATGTGAGTTTTTCTACTGCTTGTTAAGCTTGCATCAAACCCTCTCATAGGGTTTGTTATAGACATTTTTGGGCACTGCAACGAAAAGCATAAAATGTCCATAAACCAAGGGCTCCTAAGTCCCTAAAAGTGTTGTTCTAACCCCTAAAGAAGCAAGGTCAACTAATTACAGCTTCTCCCAGAAGTTCTCCATGAAAAACTGCTCAGAATTAGTTAAAACAGGATCATTTCAGCTGCTCCATAGGCAAAGTGCGTTGCATCTCACCTAAACACACTGTGTGGGTGCATTTCATTTCAAAAATCCCTTCTATGGGGTGCGATGGGCGAGAAATGACAAATGGCAGTGTCATTCCGCGAGGTGGAGAGGCAATGGAAGCTTCCAGAAACTTCTCCTGTGACACTTGCCTCTCTGAATTCGACCAAGGATGAGTAAGAGATCATCAATCTCCAAGTGGAAGAAATAACTATCAGAGGGAAGACACTAATCAAATCACAAGCTGACTCATCTCCCTTACAGATATCTATATATGGATCCCTCATCCCAGAGATCTAGAGGTTGGAATTTTGCATATTGTAAGGAATTGTTGTTGGTTTCTTGAGACAAACATCATATTGTTAGGTCATCTAAGCTTTGTATGAGGTGAAGAGGGGCTTCCTTGCTGAGAAGATGATGCTGGGTCAGAACAATTGGTTGTAACTCCCCTTGGCTCTTTCTTGTTTATCAATAAAAGCTATTCAATTTTTCCTCCATACTCTTGTGTCATTTATATTTGCTGCATTTGTATGGTCAATTTACATCTGATCCTAGATTGTTTATGATTATAGATCCATGTTCTTGTATAGTGCTATGCTATTGTGATCTTACAAGTACTCTATGAAGTTGGGCGTGCAAGGGAACAAATAGCGAAAGACTATCAAGGAAGAGAGGAATCGAACCAGGAGATTAGCGCAAGACAGAGGTTGGTCTTCATTGTTCTTCTCTATCTATACTTCATAAAGGAAAAACAAAAGTAGCTTTACATTGTTTGTTTCTAAGGCAGCTATCACACCTTAGTGGGATAAGTAGTTCTGAGTAGACACTTTTCCCTGTAACAAAATGGCGACCACAGTGGGAGCGAATTAGTTTGTTTGTTTATCTTCCTTGTTTTCTATTTCATAAACTTACAGACGGAGCCTAAAGTCGTGTCAGGTAGCTTTCGAACTGCATTTGCTATGCAAATAAAAAGCAGATAAATGCCGCTTCAGTCAATCTCTAGGATCTGTTTATGATTTAAACAACCGATTCACAAACTCTCTGATTGCCCTTGTGATAGCTCTTAGATCCTCCTTAGATCTACTACTGATTGTTGCATTAATGATTACCATTTGCTCGGCCAAAACCCATGAACTGAACTGAAAACTGTGACCCGGAACCCAAGCAAAGTCTCGTCTCTGTCCCAGCACAGGTACTGTTATGAGAATTTGAAATTCAGTGCACTTCCCGAGTGTAGTGGGTGCACTGCATTTCAAATTCCCTGTGTTACAGGTACGCTAATCAGACTAGGCATTGTGCAATTTTGGGTTCTGTGATTCATTCTTTCCAGTTCTATTCATGAATTTTGCTGCCTGTGATCAGTATATCTCTGTTTGAAACCCCTTTTCCTTGTTGTTATTCCTCCTCCTTTGTACAAAAGAATTGTAATCCAGATCAGTCCCTTTCATTCCTTTTCAGACTCCTTAATGGAAAAGGTCCATCTGAGCACTTGTCACTTCAGGCTCATTAAAAATCGAAGGCGACTAGAGTCATCTTTTGTTTTTTCTCGACTCTTAAAAATTGAAAAAACAAGCTGTGTCAAAGCGTCTAAAATTTATTTTAAACGGAATATTCATCACCCTTTCTTATGTTGATCTTGGGTTGAGAAAATGGAATCCACCAACCAAGGAATTCCCCTTGGGGGAAATCCTAGTCCCTTCTCCTCTTGGGGAGATGTTGGTGCACCCCATATGGCCACATTGTCGCTTCTAGGACTGACAATCGGCTTGCCTGTATGGCTCTTCTCAACCTCTATCATTCAGAACACCACAATTCCTGAACAATCGAGTCAGCAACTAGACGATTCCAGAGTTACCCACCAACCTTCTACTTCCTCCAATTCTTCCTCTCCTCCTTCCTCTTCGCTTGATGGGGTTGGTAAAGCCAAAAGCCAAGTACCTAAGAAGAAGAAGGAAAAGAAGAAGAAAGAGAAGAAGAAGAAGGAGCCAAAGGCGAAAGGGGGCAACCAAGCGTCATCTAGCGAAAATCCACACACTGCACCGACCAAGCCTAAATCGCCATGTGTCATTTGCAAAAGAGACCACTATCATAGAGATTGTCCTTGCATCCCTCGGATCTTAAGGGACCGGTGTCCTCGTTTGCACAACCCGGTGTCATCAACCTCTGATGATCATGTTGAAAACACACCGTCGACTAGTGAAAGTGAAGCCTCGGGACAAAAAGGAAAATATAGATTTCCTTGTAAACTGTGCGAAGGCGATCATGCCATCCACCGTTGTCCCTTCTCAGACGAAGCTAAAAGAGTTTTGGATGATCGTCTGGTTTCACCGTTACGACATCCTCCTGGATATAAAAAACTCTCGCCGAGTCCATCACTAGTTGAAAATCCGGCTAGCCCGCTCAGGTGGTCAGCTGAAGCATCTATCATTGAAGACAAACCATCTGAACCCATACCAGACGAAAGTCAAAAGGTTGAGGCGGCAGTTGACCTGGTCTTGCCGTCAGAGGTTCCATCTTCAGATGATACAGTCACCGAAAAGAACAAGGATGACGCCATCCAAATTCTTTTTGTAAGCACAGACTCCGATGAACATGGGGGAAAATTACCCATTCCTTTACCACAGGAAGGAAGTTCGTCAGAGTCGTACCCGGCCGTCTATTCGGTCCCACCTCCAAGCAACCTAGTTGTCTCCTTTGACTGGAATCAACTAGGCAGACCCCGTTTACCAGCTAGTGTACCATTCTGAATCATTGTTCAAATATATAGAATGGTTATGGCCGGTACCATCATAGATGAAGGGGATTCTGTGAGTATCCTTTCCTCGACTGCTTGGAAAGCGCTTGGTTCGCCATCACTTTTGCCTGAAATGAGAAATCTAACAGGCTTTGACAAAGGAACCAATCGACCGTTAGGGATCCTTCCCAATATGCCCATAACATTGAGAGGGAAAACCGTTCAAATGAACATAACGGTAGCTCAAGGACCCCTGGATTATAATTTAATCCTTGGACGAGACTATATTTATTGCATGGGAGGGATTGTCTCCTCACTCTTTAGAGTAATGTGTTTTCCGCATGAAGGAAGAGTGGTCAAGCTCATAGACCAGCTTTCATTTCCCAGATCACATAGAGCAAATAGTCATATGCCATCCCTGAATGGTCTTTTAATGCAAGAAATGTATCAATCTCCAGTTCGTCCGCCTAATGGGCGCGAGTGATTCAGGGGACATGACTGAAACCCAGGGGGCATGCACCCTGGTTTGCTTCGACAGGAAAACTTTGGGTATAGGGTAGGTTTCCCTGAGAGAATATGACTAGTCTGTACTCCCGTCCGTGATTGGAAGAGGGGGTTATTCTGGAATAAGATTCTCTTGTCAAAGTTATGTGGGTTGGCAGGCATTGCCACTCACCTTTGTTTATTTCGATAAACATCGTCGAAGAAGTGTTTTGTTTACTCCGTGAATAGAACAATCTTTGGTAACCTGTAAGAGGTATACCTTTCCTGATGAAACAAATGTTTTGTTGGTGATTTGAAGGGTGACCTTGAAACTCTGTTTTATACCTGGGGTCATGAAAACCTTTTGGCGTGCAAGCGAAGAGCGACTATTTATTTTTTAAATTTGTAGGTCCTCTAACCCTTTAAACTCGTAGGATTGGTCATTTCCTAACTTGCATAAAGAAAGGATGTGGGGCAAAACTCTAAAAGTTGTTGTTTTTATATATGAGACATTCTTATTATACGACTGAATTAATCGAGCAATTTTAGCGCAGACTTCATGCTTGTTAAAAAATAAACATAATCAATGAGCACATGTTCCTCCATAGTTTAAGCTCATTAAAAAATGAACCAATTTCTAGTAAATAACCATCGTGAATGTAATACTTCATCCTTTAAAGCCTTGGTCGTGTTTGCACCGTCACCTCCACTTTTACATTGGCCGATCATTCACCTCCATTTGATTATTTACCCATTTTGAGGAACAGCTGCGAAGAGTGATCATGTTAGCCATCCTTGTAACACTGCCATGAGTGGAAAATTCCAAACCTTACCTAGAATCAGCTGCTACCCATTTTATCACTCGTTCCTCAAAAGACGAGTCCCCTTTAAGCTCTTTTCAATTGACTCGTAAAATATGAAAAGATTGCTGAGCCATTGGCCTCTCCAGCTCGTTAAAGGGACCAGAAGTGCTATCCCTCCTCTAAATTTTAATCTTTTTGGACCTGAGGGATTATTACACAAAACGATCGAGCGCTTGTCTTGTTCGGCTCGTTAAAAGGATCGAAAATTCATCCCTTCTATATTGTTTTATACTTTTTCGGACATAAGGGATTAGATGACGAAAAAGGAATTTTGGAGTTTCCTTTACGTTCCTTTCCAGAATCTCTAAAATTGAAAAGGACCGAGTTATCTTTGTCGTTAAACTTGTTAAAATTTTAATAGCGACAAACTTGTCTATAGACGAGAATGAGTTTCACTATCGCTAGGCTCGTTAAAACGTAGCGATGGGTTTGCCCGAAGGGAAAATTATAGAAAAAACATATGTTATCCTCCTCAAGCTTGAAAAAAATAAAGAGGTACTGGTCAGCAATGACTGGGGAAAAATTGGGAAGAAAACTTGAAGAAACTTTGTTGGTAGCAAGTTGCTCTTGAACATGACACTTTCACTCCGCATCCAAGTCGGGTTGGGTTGTTTCATTCACCGGTCACATCACCATGGTCCCATCATACCATCCACATCTAGGGTTAATGCTACCAATCCATCACGTCAGTGTCGCCGATATGTTCAAGAGAAGTCATTCAGAGAATTCACCTGTGTCTCACCCCCTACAATACATTTACACTCCATTCTTTCATGACCGCCACCCTGAACCTTATATCACCAGATCGTTTTCACCTCCATTAAAATCATTTGCTCCATTCCGTGTCATTGATGTGGGATTAATTAAGGCCCTCCTGTGACGGATTGATTCTTGTCGACATCAGCTCATTATCCAAGAAGTCGATCTAGGAACCCCCCATTCAGTACTTTGAAGCTTGCATGCCTCAATCGCAAGTTTCTCACTTCCGGCGACAGGTTTACATCAATGGCCTTCAACCGAAAGATTTTGCATGGTGTTCGACTCCAAGTCCTTTATTCACACCACATGAATTGTACTGCAGTACCTTGAGGGTCATTATCAATATCGGTGATTCCTCTCGCGCCTGTTAATAGCTTACATCATTGGCTGGTAATCAGGCGATGTCTTTCCATGTTCGACTCCAGAACATCTCTCACATGGATCGACTTGTACTTCGAGTGAAGATTGAACGAGATTGAAGACCCTGGACCTAGTTTCATCCATCCGAGATGTGATATATATTCAGGGAAATAAAGACATTAAATGTACATTGTTGCTGCACAGATAATCATCCAATCAAAGGGATGATGGCTCTACCAGAATCATCAGTCTACACTCAGACGATTGTCTGTCCTATGTACATGAAAATGAATTTATAAAGCTGAGCATGGGAATGCCCGCCTCAGTTAGATCATGAAAATATTATGAAGATAATGTATTGTATTGTATCTTATTACAGGTCTCCTACCAACTTGAAAGAACTTCGGATCCTCATAATAAAGCATTTCACCCGACATCAAAAGATTAATGACCTCATGCTTTAGGGGGCAACTGTTATAGACATTTTTGGGCATTGCAACCCCAAGCATAAAATGTCCATAAACCAAGGGATCCTAAGTCCCTAAAAGTGTTGTTCGAACCCCTAAAGAAGCAAGGTCAACTGATTACAGCTTCTCCCAGAAGTTCTCCATGAAAAACTACTTAGAATTAGTCAAAACAAGATCATTTCAGCTGCTCTATAGGCAAAGTCTATTGCATCTCACCTAAACACACTTTCTGGGTGCGTTGCATTTCAAAAATCCCTTCTATGGGGTGCGATGGGCGAGAAATGACAAATGGCAGTGTCATTCCGCGACGTGGAGAGGCAATGGAAGCTTCCAGAAACTTCTCCTGTGACACTTGCCTCTCTGAATTCGACCAAGAATGAGTAAGAGATCATCAATCTCCAAGTGGAAGAAAGAAATATTAGAGGGAAGACACTAATCAAATCACAAGATGACTCATCTCCCTTTCAGATATCTATATATGGATCCCTCATCCCAGAGATCCAGAGGTTGGAATTTTGTATATTGTAAGGAATTGTTGTTGGTTTCTTGAGACAAACATCAGATCGTTGGGTGATCTAAGATTTGTATGAGGTGAAGAGGGGCTTCCTTGCTGAGAGGATGATGCTGGGTCAGAACAACTAGTTGTAACTCCCCTTGGCTCTTTCTTGTTTATCAATAAAAGCTATTCAAGTTTTCATCCATACTCTTGTGTCATTTATATTTGCTGCATTTGTATGGTCAATTTACATCTGATGCTAGATTGTTTATGATTATAGATCCATGTTCTTGCATAGTGCTATGCTACTGTGATCTTACAGGTACTCTGTGAAGCTGGGCGTGCAAGGGAACAAGTAGCGAAAGACTGTCAAGGAAGAGAGGAATCGAACCAGGAGATTAGCGCAAGACAGAGGTTGGTCTTCTTTGTTCTTCTCTATCTATACTTCATAAAGAAAAAATGAAAGTAGCTTTATTTTGTTTGTTTCTAAGGTAGCTATCACACCTTAGTGGGATAAGCAGTTCTGAGTAGACACTTTTCCCTGTAACAAAATGGCGACCACAGTGGGAGCGAATTAGTTTGTTTGTTTATATTCCTTGTTGTCTATTTCATAAACTTACAGACGGAGCCTGAAGTCATGCCAGGTAGCTTTCAAACTGCATTTGCTATGCAAATGCAAAGTAGATAAATCCAGTTTCAATCAATCTCCGGGATCTGTTTATGATTTAAACAACCGATTCACAAACTCTCTGATTGCCCTTGTGATAGCTCTTAGATCCTCCTTAGATCTACCACTGATTGTTGCATTAATGATTACCTTTTGCTCGGCCAAAACCCATGAACTGAACTGCAAACTGTGACCTAGAACCCAAGCAAAGTCTCATCTCTGGCCCAGCACAGGTACTGTTCTGATAATCTAAAATTCAGCGCACTTCCCGAGTGTAGTAGGTGCGCTGCATTTCAAATTCCCTGTGTTACAGGTGCGCTGATCAGACTAGGCATTGTGCAATTTTGGTTTCTGTGATTCATTCTTTCCAGTTCTATTCATGAATTTGGCTGCCTGTGATCAGTATATCTCTGTTTGAAACCCCTTTTCCTTGCTGTTATTCCGCCTCCTTTGTACAAAAGAATTGTAAATGTTTTTGTGTGTTTGTTGAGTCATTTTTAGTTCTCCTTTGCAAAAGTAACGTAATCGTACTGTTGTCCTTTGATTTGAAAGTGTCACAACTGTCGTTTTCAGGCATAGGAAAGAGTTTGATTGTTGTAGATAGTCGTTTATCTTGTTACTATTGTTTTTGGTTTGAATTTGTAATTTTTCTAGTGTCGAAAACAAGTATTCATTTCAAAATCGTAAGGTGTTGTGATTGCCTCCATTTTTGGTTTCGAAAAGAAACTTATTGATAATTGTCGCTTGAAAAGAAATTCAGATTTGTGCATCAACTTTCCTTTTTATCATCCATATACTAAGAAAGTCAAAAACAAATACATGCATGTGCATTTGCATTTAGACAGTCTGATTGGTTTGATTTAGGAAAGTGCATTTAGAGTGTGCTCTTTGATTTGTGAAAGAATTCTATCTTTCTTTCCTTAGTAGCTAGGATTTTCATTGCACAAAGAAGATAAAAAGATTGTTTATCATCTTAGATTGCATTTTAGGAATTATACTACATCTCACGGTGAACTTGAAAGGCAAACTTTATAAACAACATCAACTACAAAATAAATTCAATGAATCTAACAACGCTTTGGAACCTAACGCACAACATTTAGAAGTCTAGGCTAGAGACGTATTCAGGTGTCGTAAATCCTGGTAACTGTTGTTTTCATTGATGGTTGGGTGATTCCTCCACATTGAGATGATAAGTGCCAGTATAGACTTGTGCTCCCACGTACCGTCGAGTATATTTTGGGAGACCACAACAGGCTTAACCATTTATCCATAGGAAGCTGTGTCTGCCGCCCTATCGATTGCAATGCACTGAACACAGCATTTGGGAAGATTGACTGTCGTATCATCAAAAGTATTCTGGAGTTTTGCGATTGGTTTGGTAATCCCTCTACCTAGATTTCCAAAGCAGTCCCTTCCATTCCTTTTTAGACTCCTTAACGGAAAAGGTCCATCTGAGCACTTGTCACTTCAGGCTCATTAAAAATCGAAGGCGACTAGAGTCATCTTTTGTTTTTTCTCGACTCTTAAAAATTGAAAAAACAAGTTGTTTCAAAGCGTCTAAAATTTATTTTAAACAGAATATTCATCACCCTTTCCTATGTTGATCTTGGGTTGAGAAAATGGAATCCACCAACCAAGGAATTCCCCTTGGGGGAAATCCTAGTCCCTTCTCCTCTTGGGGAGATGTTGGTGCACCCCATATGGCCACATTGTCGCTTCCAGGACTGACAATTGGATTGCCTGTATGGCTATTCTCAACCTCTATCGTTCAGAACACCACAATTTCTGAATAATCGAGTTAGCAACTAGACGATTCCAGAGTTACCCACCAACCTTCTACTTCCTCCAATTCTTCCTCTCCTCCTTCCTCTTCGCTTGATGGGGCTGGTAAAGCCAAAAGCCAAGTACCTGAGAAGAAGAAGGAAAAGAAGAAGAAAGAGAAGAAGAAGAAGGAGCCAAAGGCAAAAGGGGGCAACCAAGCGTCGTCTAGCAAAAATCCACACACTGCACCGACCAAGCCTAAATCGCCATGTGTCATTTGCAAAAGATACCACTATCATAGAGATTGTCCTTGCATCCCTCAGATCTTAAGGGACTGGTCTCCTCGTTTTCACAATCCGGTGTCGTCAACCTCTGATGATCATGTTGAAAACACATCGTCGACTAGTGAAAGTGAAGCCCCAGGACAAAAAGGAAAATATAGATTTCCTTGTAAACTGTGCGAAGGTGATCATGCCGTCCACCGTTGTCGCTTCTTAGACGAAGCTAAAAGAGTTTTGGACAATAGTCTGGTTTCACCGTTACAACTTCCTCCTGGACATAAAAAACTCTCGCTGAGTCCATCACTAGTTCAAAATCCAGCTGGCCCGCTCAGGTGGTTGGCTGAAGCATCTATCATTGAAGACAAACCATCTGAACCCATACCAGACGAAAGTCAAAAGGTCGAGGTGGTAGTTGAACCGGTCTTGCCTTCAGAGGTTCCATCTTCAGATGATAAAGTCACCGAAGAGAACAAGGATGACACCGTCCAAATTCTTTTCGTAAGCACAGTCTCCGATGAACATGGGGGCAAATTACCCATTCCTTTAGCGCAGGAAGGAAGTTCGTCAGAGTCGTACCCGGCCGTCTATTCGGTCCCACCTCCAAGCAACCTAGTTGTCTCCTTTGACTGGAATCAACTAGGCAGACCCCGTTTACCAGCTAGTGTACCATTCCGAATCATTGTTCAAATATATAGAATGGTTATGGCCAGTACCATCATAGATGAAGGGGCTTCTGTGAGTATCATTTCCTCGACTTCTTGGAAAGCGCATGGTTTGCCATCGCTTTTGCCTGAAATGAGAAATCTAACAGGATTTGACAAAGGAACCAGTCGACCGTTAGGGATCCTTGCCAATATGCCCATAACGTTGAGAGGGGAAACCATTCAAATGAACGTAATGGTAGCTCAAGGACCCCTAGATTATAATCTACTCCTTGGACTAGACTATATTTATTGAATGGGAGCGATTGTCTCCTCACTCTTTAGAGTAATGTGTTTTCTGCATGAAGGAAGAGTGGTCAAGCTCTTAGACCAACTTTCATTTCCCGAATCACACAGAGCAAATAGTCATATGCCATCCCTGAATGGTATTTCCACGCAAGAAATGTCTCAATCTCCAGTATGTCTGCCTGATGGGCGTGAGTGATTCAGGGGACATGACTGAAACCCAGGGGGCATGCACCCTGGTCTGCTTCGACAGGAAAACTTCTGGTATAGGGTAGGTTTCCATGAGAGAATATGACTAGTCTGTACTCCCGTCCGTGATTGGAAGAGGGGGTTATTCTGGAATAAGATTCTCCTGTCAAAATTATGTGGGTTGGCAGGCATTGCCACTCACCTTTGTTTGTTTCGATAAAAATCGTTGAAGAAGTGTTTTGTTTACTCCGTGAATAGAACAATCTTTGGTAACCTGTAAGAGGTATACCTTTCCTGATAAAACAAATGTTTTGTTGGTGATTTGAAGGGTGACCTTGAAACTCTGTTTTATACCTGGGGGCATGCAAACCTTTTTGGCGTGCAAGCGAAGAGAAACTATTTATTTTTTAAATTTGTAGGTCCTCTAACCCTTTAAACTCGTAGGATTGGTTGTTTCCTAACTTGCATAAAGAAACGATGTGGGGAAAAACTCTAAAAGTTGTCGTTTTTATATATGAGACATTGTTATTATACGACTGGATTAATCGAACAGTTTTAGTGCGGACTTCATGCTCGTTAAAAAATAAACATAAGCAATGAGCACATGTTCCTCCAGAGTTTAAGCTCATTAAAAAAAGAACCAATTTCTAGTAAATAACCATCGTGAATGTAATACCTCAGCCTTTAAAGCCTTGGTCGTGTTTGCACTGTCACCTCCACTTTTACATTGGCCGATCATTCACCTCCATTTGATTGTTTACCCATTTTGAGGAACAGCTGCGAAGTGTGATCATGTTAGCCATCCTTGTAACACTGCTGTGATTGGAAAATTTCAAACCTTACCTAGAATCAGCTACTACCCATTTTATCACTCGTTCCTCAAAAGACGAGTCTCCTTTAAGCTCTTTTCAATTGACTCGTAAAATATGAAAATATTGCCAAGCCATTGACCTCTCCAGCTCATTAAAGGGACCGGAAGTGCTATCCCTCCTCTAAATTTTAATCTTTTTGGACCTGAGGGATTATTACACAAAAAGATCAAGCGCTTGTCTTGTTCGGCTCGTTAAAAGGATTGAAAATTCATCCCTTCTGTATTGCTTTATAGTTTTTCGGACTTAAGGGATTAGATGACGAAAAAGGAATTTTGGAGTTTCCTTTACGTTCCTTTTCAGACTCTCTAAAATTGAAAAAGACCGAGTTATCTTTGTCGTTAAACTCGTTAAAATTTTAATAGCGACAAACCTGTCTATAGACGAGAACGAGTTTCACTAGTGCTAGGCTTGTTAAAACATAGTGATGGGTTTGCCCGAAGGGAAAATTATAGAAAAAGCACATGTTATCCTCCTCAAGCTTGACAAAAATAAAGAGGTACTGGTCAGCAATGACTGGGGAAAAATTGGGAAGAAAACTTGAAGAAACTTTGTTGGTAGCAAGTCGCTCTTGAACATGACACTTTCACTCCGCATCCAAGTCGGGTTGGGTTGTTTCATTCACTGGTCACATCACGATGGTCCCATCATACCATCCACATCTGGGGTTAATTCTACCAATCCATCACGTCAGTGTCACCGATATGTTCAAGAGAAGTCATTCAGAGAATTCACCTGTGTCTCACCCGCTACAATACATTTACACTCCATTCTTTCATGACCGCCACCCTGAACCTTATATCACCATATTGTTTTCACCTCCATTAAAATCATTTGCTCCATTCTATGTCATTGATGTGGGATTCCTTAAGGCCCTCCTGTGATGGATCGCTTCTTGTCGACATCAACTCATTATCCAAGAAGTCGATCTAGGAACACCCCATTCAGTACTTTGAATCTTGCATGCCTCAATGGCAAGTTTCTCACTTCCGGCGACAAGTTTACATCAATGGCCTTCGACCGAAAGATTTCGCGTGGTGTTCAACGCCAATTCCTTTATTCGCACCACATGAATTGTACTGCAGTACCTTGAGGGTCATTATCATTATCGGTGATTCCTCTCGCGCCTGTTAACAACTTACATCATTGGCTGGTAATCAGGCGATGTTTTTCCATGTTCGACTCCAGAACATCTCTCACATGGATCGACTTGTATTTCGAGTGAAGATCGAACGAGATTGAAGACCCCAGATCTAGTTTCATCCATCCAGGCTGTGATATATATTCAGGGAAATAAAGACATTAAATGTACATTGTTGCCGCACAAATAATCATCCAATCAAAGGGATGATGGCTCTACCAGAACCATCAGTCTACAATCAGATGATTGTCTGTCCTATGTAAATGAAAATGAATTTATAAAGTTGAGCATGGGAATGCCCGCCTCAATTAGATCATGAAAATATTATGAAGATAATGTATTGTATTGTATCTTATTACAGGTCTCCTCCCAGCTTGAAAGAACTTCGGATCCTCATAATAAAGCATTTCACCCGACATCAAAAGATTAACGACCTCATGCTTTAGGGGGCAACTGTTATAGACATTTTTGGGCACTGCAACCCCAAGCATAAAATGTCCATAAACCAAGGGCTCCTAAGTCCCTAAAAGTGTTTTTCTAACCCCTAAAGAAGCAAGGTCAACTGATTACAGCTTCTCCCAAAAGTTCTCCATGAAAAACTGCTCAGAAGTAGTCAAAATAGGATCATTTCAGCTGCTCCATAGGCAAAGTGCGTTGCATCTCACCTAAACGCACTGTGTGGGTGCGTTGAATTTCAAAAAGCCCTTCTATGGGGTGCGATGGGTGAGAAATGACAAATGGCAGTGTCATTCTGCGAGGTGGAGAGGCAATGGAAGCTTCCAGAAACTTCTCCTATGACACTTACCTCTCTGAATTCGACCAAGGATAATCTCCAAGTGGAAGCAAGAAGTATCAGAGGGAAGACACTAATCAAATCACAAGCTGACTCATCTCCCTTACAGATATCTATATATGGATCCCTCATCCGAGAGATCCAGAGGTTGGAATTTTGCATATTGTAAGGAATTGCTGTTGGTTTCTTGAGACAAACATTAGATTGTTGGGTGATCTAAGCTTTGTATGAGGTGAAGAGGGGATTCCTTGCTGAGAGGATGATGCTGGGTCAGAACAACTGGTTGTAACTCCCCTTGGCTCTTTCTTGTTTATGAATAAAAGCTATTCAAGTTTTCCTCCATACTCTTGTGTCATTTATATTTGCTGCATTTGTATGGTCAATTTACATCTGATCCTAGATTGTTTATGATTATAGATCCATGTTCTTGTATAGTGCTATGCTACTGTGATCTTACAGGTACTCTGTGAAGCTGGGCGTGCAAGGGAACAAGTATCGAAAGACTATCAAGGAAGAGAGGAATCGAACTAGGAGATTAGCGCAGAACAGAGGTTGGTCTTCTTTGTTCTTCTCTATTTATACTTCATAAAGGAAAAATGAAAGTAGCTTTACTTTGTTTGTTTCTAAGGCAGCTATCACACCTTAGTGGGATAAGCAGTTCTGAGTAGACACTTTTCCCTGTAACAGGGTTACTGTCCTCGGATCACTATCCCACGTAGTAGTGGCAAGTGGAAGATTTACTTAAATCTTCTTATTGTGCCGCCTCATTTTTATAGTCTGCATTCCTTCAGAGGACTATGCCTCTATCTGAACTTCTTTGTCATAGGTCGACATATCGTCTGTTTGCACTTCAACATGGGCAATAGTTGAATGTTGTTCCTTTTGATTTTGAACGGCAGTATGGACTTCAACAGGGTTTTGAACGGCAGACTGTTCTTCAAAAGTATTTTGAACAGGAGACTGTTCTTCAATAGGGTTTTGAATAGTAGGCTATACATGGGTCCTCCAAACCTTTTTCTTGGGGGGTCTCACCGGAGTGGTTGCATGTCTTACCCCTGAAGTCCTTTTTGCTCTCTTTCTCATTTTCAAAACCCTGATTTGTTGTCGAAGTCGTGCTATCACATTCAACAATATTTGTTGTTCTTTTCATAGCCTTCTAATTTCTTCTATTTCCTTAGAAAGAACAGTTGTCTGTTTAGTCGGGCCTGGGCTGTCACCTTTGCCAATTCCCTGGTTTTCCTCTTGGGGTGCTCCTTCGTTTTTTTGTTCAGGTTGCTCTGGAGTAAAAACCCTAGCTGGCTTTGTTATTTCTTGGGTGACTTCTTTTTCCACCCCTTCTTCCTCCTGGAATTCTTCCGGTGTAGTCTGGCTGGGAATAGATTGTTCCTCCTCTGTGTCACTTTTCTCTCCTGTCATACCTTCATCATGAACAGGATGATTCTCTTCTTCTACTTCCTTGTCGCGTAATTCTTCGGGTGCATTCTTGTCCTGAGCAGATTGCTCTTTCGGTTCCTCTTTAATATGGAGGCCTAGCGGGCTGAGAGGTTGGGAATATTCACCCATATTGGCTAGAATTTTGGCCAATTCATCCTCTTGCAATGGATTTTTCAATGGGCTATCTTCGCATTGCTTTGTTTCTACCTCCTCCTACCCAGGCTGCTTGGCCTCTTCCTCCATTTCTCCTTCCTCATTTCCTTCCAATCCTTTCTCATTCTCTTCGCATTCCAATTGTGGGGGTTGCTCATCCCCTTAATCGTCTATTTCCACTGGTTGGCTAGTATCCCCTTCGGAATTTTCTAACCTTCCTCTAATCCGTGTTAATCTGATTGATTTCCACCATTTCAGTGGTCTATCTGGTGTACTGGTTGCATGCTTATGTTTTAGGGCCGACATAGTTAGTCCCCATTCTATCATGGCAATTAACTCTTCCTAGCTACTCTTTTGCTGAGCAAGACTATGGCTAACTATTAGCCGTATCAACCCATGGTGACTTACTACCGATTCTACATGTTGTAATTTCCTCATACTTCGGGCAAAATCATGAAGTAATGAATTTAAAAATGCAGGTAAGTTCATGGAGCACTTATCTTTTAATACATCTAAGAGTTTAAGGTGTTGTGGTCTTACCATGTCTTTCCTACATTCACAAGTGATGTAGCTCTGGATGATCTTGACCAATTCTACCCACAGCTCACCCAATACTACTGGTAGGACTCCCTTTCCTCTAACTGTCAGGTTCTGGTCTTCATCTTGGAAAATCTTCATGATCTTTCACAGTCCCTCCTTCTTTAGAGTCTAGACAGGTCCAATGGTTGGCAGTCCCGAGACCTCTGCAATTACGTCATCGGTGACTGCTATGTGTCTCCCCCTTACTATGGAGTGATATTCTTGCAAGTTCTGCAAGAATTCTATTGCTACAGTCGCGTTGGATTCTTTTAAATGATTAAGATAAACTAGCCATCCTGCCCTTGCTAGGATTTCCCATGCAGCATCAGAAACTGTCAATACCTGTGGTTCTCTCTGAATTGATCTTCCTCCCATGATTTAGCTTACTGTAAAAATGCAGAGATGGTAATGGAATAGCAGGCTATTCAAACTGTTAAAAATATAGAGGAAATAACGAAATAGCAGGACTCATTCAAATCCTGGGTTACTTACTAATTGCTACAAAGCATAATACAGAAATGGCTTAGGAATAGCAAGTCATGCAGATTGAAAAACAATATACCATTAAAGCTTGCTATTCCCAAGTAAAATTTTGCCGAATAATAGTCTGACACGTATGCCAACAAATTATGATGTCATCCTCCCCCTGCAATGTGATAGGTTGTCCTCGGTCGTCAAATGAGGGAGAAGCATGCCGATCTGCCATGGTATAGAGTCATAAAGGAAAAACGTATGCAAACATGCCATGTTTACAAAAGGAGCAGGTTTCCGAAATCAAGGTGTATAATAGGATTGCTTAACAAATAAGAGAATGTTGTGATATGATGCAAGGTTGGGAGGATAGGATAGCTGACGTGCACAACCAGTCTAATGTGGTCATTATCGACTTTTCCATCATGATTGGTTATGATAGATTTTTCATGTGTTTAATGGTTCAAGGAAGTGATATACATAATCTTATTTGACAGATTACAAAGGTATAAGACGAAGAGGGGTGTTAATGATTGCTATTGGTGTATAAAGAATGTGACTTCAATACCATTAACAGAGCTCTGCTCCCGACAGGTGTCCATAACCTTGATAGAGTTGTTTGTTTCACCCATAGAACCATGATCCTTTGTGTATGCTTAGGAAGTGTTGTACAATGTCAAAATGGAGGCCATTATGCTAGCTTCGTAACCAGTTAAACCATAATGTCATTCACCAAGAAGGAGTGAAAGGTGGGCAGGCCGACTCATGATGAGACCTCCTGTTCCAAGACTCTTTATTTTTTCTAATGTGCCTCTTGGATCATATCCCTGGTGTGGTGGCCATAGTGGGAATGCCACTTCACTTTCTTCCTTATGATCATGGTAGGTTGGCTCTTGATGAGACCCCCTATCCTGCATTTGACAACCCATAAGTTATATAATCATTTTTCTCTCTTTTTTTCTTTTATAGAGTACTTTCCTATGTATACAAAAGGGTGGTTTAGTACTCCTTAAGAGTAGGAATGGTGGAAAAAGTCTTAACATCTCAATAGAAAAATATACCCTTTGTTCGTATTCCTTAATAATGATGAAAGAAGATTATGGGAAAAAAAAGGAACCACCATGATAAAGATAAGCAATCATATCAGTATTAGTAGGATAATGATAGCAAAAGTGATGGATAGTTGTGTCCTTTCCTCTTTCCTCTTATCAATTCAAAGAAATTTCCTGTAAAAATAGTGATTTCATATGATTTACTGATTTCGGAATGCTCTAGTTTTGTATCCATTGCATAAGTGTATAACTGTGCTCCAAAAAAGACTCAAAATTATGATATATTGAGAAGAAAGACAGCTATCCTTTAATTGGAACAGCAAGGAGAACAAGCATCAATAAAAGGAATATGAGAATGTTGTTATTTCAAGAAGGAAGAGCAAAAAGTACAAGTGTTGTTCCTTTGGAAAAGGAACAACAGAAAATGGCATTGTCGTTCATTTGGAGAAGGAATAGCAAAAAAAACGCAAGCCAAAATTGTTGTTCCTTTAGAAAAGGAACAACAAAAATACAAGTGTTGTTCCTTTGGAAAAGGAACAACAAAAAACGAAAGTGCCGTTCCTTTGGAAAAGGAACAGCAAAAACCAAAAGTGTTGTCCCTTTGGAAAAGGAACAGCAAAAAACGCAAGTGTCATTCCTTTAGAAAAGGAACAACAAAAACCAAAAGTGTTGTTCCTTTGGAAAAGGAACAGCAAGAATACAAAAGCATTGTTCCTTTGGAAAAAGAACAGCAAAAATGCAAGTTTCGTTCCTTTGGAAAAGGAACAACAAAGTGAAAAAAGGAACAACTAATACAAAGAGTGTTGTTCTCTTGGAAGAGGAAACAAAAGTGTTGTTCCTTTGGAAAAGGAACAGCAGAAAAACAAAAGTTCACACAAATGTTGTTCCTTTGGAAAAGGAACAGCAAAAACAACAATGTTGTCCCTTTTGAAAAAGGAACAACAGAAAAATACAAGCTGAAGGAAAGGAATCAACAAGATAGTGAAGGTGTTGTTCCTTCTAAAAGGAACAACAAAAACAATAGAATTGTTGATTCTTGGAAAAGGAACTGCAAAGTGCAAAAAATATGTACAGAGAATAATTTATGCTAACAAAGCAAAAGAATTATGTACAAAATGTAAAAACAGTTAAATCACTTTAATGAACCAGAGGTGAGGAAGATTTCTCTTCCTCCACCAAAATTTGCATGTCAGAATCTTTGCGGAGTTGCTGGTAGAAGGATTCCCATGTAAGTGGCTTGTGGTATAGTTGAACTCGGTGGCCGTTTGCCTTGAAGGTATGTCCAGATCAATTAATGGTGATTAGGGTAAGGGTGCCATTATCATGTACCTTTTGGATTTCGTATGGTCCCAACCAACGAGTCTGAAGCTTCCCGGGAAAATCCTGAAACCTAGAATTGTATAAGAGCGCCCAATCTCCTTCACGGAAGACTTTATTTTTAATGAGACCGTCATGCCATTTAGCTCATTGTTGTTGGATTAATGCACTATGTTGAAGGGTAGAGAGCTTGATATCATCTAGCTCATTGATCTGTTGTACTCTATTAATCTGTGCCTCGTTTAGATATAGACCAACTTCTTGTGTTGTTCGCAATGTTTGGATTTCGAATTCTATGGGAAAAATGGGTTCCTTTCCGAATACCAATTGGTATGGTGAATAGCCAGTAGTGCTTCTCCATGTTGTTTTATAGGCCCACAAGGCTTCTGGTAGTCTTGTAGCCCAATCGCGTTTATGTGATGCAATGGTTTTTGTTAAGATTGCTTCTATTATTTTATTGCTACGTTCTACTTGACCGTTTGCCTGTGGGTGGTATGGAGTAGTAAGTTTATGCTGGATATGATAGTTTTTTAGTGTTGCAGAAATATTGTTACCAGCAAACTGTGGTCCACCATCTATAATTATGTCTCTTGGAAGTGCATATCGCACAAATATATGGAACAGGAACTGTATGACAGAATCCTCTGTAGCTCTCAGCAATGCCTCTGCTTCAACCCATTTGGTGACATATTCCATTGCCACTAGAATATATGTTTTCTGGTTCGAGGATGGGTTAATTGATCCAACAAAAAATCGAGGGCCCATCGCTCGAATGGTTCAATAACTAGTTGTGGGTTCAGGGGCATTTCGTCAGACTGACTAGGGCATCCTGCTCTCTGGCAACTATCATAGGCTTGAACGAACTTTTTTGCATCTTTGAAGATCGTGGGCCAATAATACTCTGTTTGCAGGACCTTATGTCTAGTTCTATGATCGACGAAATGTCCACCACATGGTCTGTCATGACAAGCTTTTAAAATGTCAAAAATTTCATCCTCGCGAACACATCTCCTGATGTGCATATCTGCCCCTGTATGGAACAGGTAGCCCCCAATCTAAGAAAATCGAGCACTTCGCTGGACAATCTATTTTCATTCATTGGGGGTCAGATGTTTTAGTAATTTACCTACTGCTAAGTAATTCGCAACATCAGCATACAAGGGTGTTTTAACAGTGACACCAAACAAATTCTCATCTGGAAATTGATCTTCAACTGCTGCTGCATCCACTGGTTTTGGCATTCGCGAGAGAAATTTAGCTACAAGATTTTCTTTTCCAAGTCTATCCTTGATTGTAATATGAAATTCCTGCAATAAAATCAGCCATCTAGTTATTCTACCATTTGTGATTGGTTTATTTGCTAAATATTTTATGGCAAAGTGATTTGTATACAAGATAACAGGATATCTAGTAATGTAATGCCTAAACTTATTGACAACATGTATTACGGCTAGAAATTCATTTTCAGTAACATTATAATTCAATTCAATAGGGGATAAATTATTGCTAATATAATAAATTGCATATGGTTTTTTATCTTCTTCCTGCCCAAGGACTGCTCCAATAGCTGTATCTGAGGCATCTGATGAAATTTGGAATGACAGGTCCCAATTTGGTCCTTGAAGGACTGGGGCTGTGGACACAAGCTTCTTCAGATCCTGAAAAGCACGGTCACATTTTTCTGTCCAAAGAAAGTCAAAATTACCTGTCAGTGCATATAGAGGTGCAGCAATATGCGAAAAATGTTTTATAACCCTTCTATAATAACCAGAAAATCCAAGAAAATTGTGTACCTCTGTTTGAGTGGTAGGAGTGGGAATTAGCAAAACTATTTGAATTTTGGCTGGGTCTACCTGTATGCCAGCTACTGAGATATAATGGCCTAGAATAAGTCCTTCAGTCATCATCATATAGCATTTTTCATGGCTCAAACAAATCCTGGTGGCAATGCAGCGCTGCAGGACTTTTTCCAGTGTGTCCAATGCTGGGTCAAAATCATCTCCATATGGTGTAAAGTCATCCATGTATACTTCGAGCCCTTCATTTATTAAGTCTGAAAAGATGCTAAGGATAGCACTTTGAAATGTGGCAGGAGCATTGCATAAGCCAAAAGGTAGAACTCTATAGGCAAATGTTCCCCAAGGACAAGTAAAAGTGGTTTTGTCTTGGTCCTTAGGGGCAATATAAATCTAATTGTATCCACTGAATCCATCTAAGAAAGAAAAGAATTTCTTCCCTGACAAAGTGTCTAATACTTGGTCAATGAATGGAAGGGGAAAGTGGTCTTTTTGTGTTGCTTTATTTAGTTCTCTATAATCTACACAAATCCTCCATTTCCCATTCTTCTTTGGTACCACGACAAGTAGAGAGACCCATTTACTATTAGAGATAGGGTAGATGAAGTTGACATCTAAAGGTTTTTGAAGTTCAGCTTTTACAACATCTTTTAGATGAGGATTAAGTCTCCTTTGTGGTTGGAAAACAGGTCTCGCATCCCTTTCTATGTAAATGTGGTGTGTACATAACTGGGGATCAATTCCTTTCATATCAGGATAGTCCCACGCAAATGCTTCTTTGTATTTCCTCAATAGTTGGATGAGCTTCTCTTCTTGTTCAGGAGTCAAGTTGGCATTAATGTTTAAAGTCTTTCCTGGGTCACTTTCTACAATTTTACTATTTGAGACAGAGGTAGTAGGTATCATTTGATCGTGTGTATCTTTAAGAGGATGTTCTTCTAATTCATTATCAAATGCTACTTCTATCATGTGACATTGTATGCGGGATCTGGTTTCATTTTGGCTAATAAAATTGTTAATGGCATCATCTTCTATTTGGTCTTTGAAATCGAGGGCCTCTTGTATGGTTAATGAAGATCTAATATTTTCGGTAAGGTATGATACAGGATGCTTGTTAGCTTTTATTATTGTGATACTTGGCTGTGCTGGGGGATATAAAGCTAGATTCTTGATATTTGCCCCCCTAGATATGGTCATATTGCCTTGTCGGCAGCCGATATAAGCATCGGCAATTGCAAGCCAAGGTCTGCCTAAAATCAACGGATGTCCATCAAGTCGGCTTTTGGGGTTTACTATTAGAAAATCGGTTGGATACTCCCAGGAGTCAACGGATACCATGACATCATGTAGTGTGCCTTCTGGCCGAACCATAGATCGGTCAGCCAGTTCTAATAAAGTGGAGGTTGGTTCTATTGAGGTAATGCCAAATTTTTTGCAAGTGGTGGTTGTTAAGATATTAGTTATAGCTCCTAGATCAACTAAGGCATTTTAGAAGGTTTGTCCATTGATTTGTATAGTTACTATTGGATTTCCTGGGTCTTCGTATTTAACAAGTGTTTCTTTCCCTGATAATGAGTCAGATAGAGTGCCAACTACTTGGACTTTTGGGTTATTTGTTATTTTCCTCCTTGGTTTCTTTATACATAATTCTTTGATAGTCTTTGCATATATGGGGATGTCTTGAATGGCTTGGAGGAATGGGTTTTTTATATACATATTTTTTAGTTCTCCCAAAATATCAAAATTAGGGTGTTGTATAGGTCACGGTATAATTAGGTGTTCTAGGAATGGAGGAGAGGATGTGGTTGCCGGATTATGAATTTGTTGTCTGGTCACTTCCTCTTCTTGTAGCAGTTGTTCTGTAGGTAACTGATTTTCAACTTGATTTGTTTTATCTCCCTTTGTTTCGATGATAAGCCCAGATCTTAATTGAAGGTCATTACACTCCCTTAGATCGGTTCCTATCTTTGGTGTGTCAATTATTTGAATGGATTGGACCAGTCTATTACTTGGATTGGGGTTAGGTTGGGCTGGGAGTTGCGGCCTTAAGTTGGGCTAGGGGTTTTGTTGTAATGCTGGCAGTGTAGGTTGAGGGAGCGGGATGGTTCCTACTGGCTGATTCATCGGCCTTTGCCAGTTTGTCTGCCAGGCTTGACTCTGTGAGGTAGGAGGGGTCCATTGTGCTGGATATATGTTTTTTTGCCATTATGGTGGGGTATAGGGAAAATTTGGCCAATTGGGTTGGTATGCTTGATTTAGCCATGGAGATGAAGAAGGAAATGATTGTTGTGACCAATTTGGGAAGGGAGGTTGATTTTTCCACATTGTATTAAGTTGTTGAGCATGATATTGTGGAGGTTGAAAAGAAGAAGATGGATCTAAAAACATACCTGATTGTCATGGCTGCCATTGATGGCACTGATTGAGTAGATACACCGATTATGGCTCTTCTTCTGCTTCCTTGTATACTGCTTTCAATCTAGGAAGTGAGGGGCAGCTCTTCTTGGAGTGGTATCTTGTAAAAATGGCACAAACTTGGACTACATCTAATGGACACTCCTATGGCTATGTTTCTTTCTGCATCTGGGATAGAAGATTGCCAAATTTTGTTCTGCTTCTGCTTGCTTTTGTTTGGCCTGCATAATATCAAGTTGTGTTGTCAGTGTCCCCAATATGTCAGTTTTAAAATTTTCTAATAAATTTCCAATTTCTGCACGAGTTACTCCTTCTGCCAAAGTTCTGTTATCTCTTGCAAATCGATCATGTTCTACCAGTTTTAGTATTGTGCTGCCTCTCGAGCTCCTGATACATAAATCAATAATGTCAGCAAAATTTTCCTGACAAATATCTCCTTTCCCCATAATGTTTAGCGTTTCAATCCATTGTTCCTTCATTCCCCTAATTAGTGTTGTTTTTAATAAATTATCAGGTAAGGGTAATGATGCATAAGGAGATCTTTGAAGATTATACTGGAAACATTCAATATACTCTTCTAATGTTTCATTTGGTCTAGCTACCATCTGAAATATTTCATCTTTTAACTCTCTAGACTTGCAATAGTCCTGATATTTTTTCAGAAAAGATTCTTTCATTTGATCCCAGTTATTTATAACACCACCACCCAATCCCATAAACCATCTTAAAGCAGCCCCTTTTAATGTAGAGGGAAATAATTTCAGTTTCTGGGGATCGGTGGTATAGTCATATCCTCTACACAACATATCAAATTCAAACAGGAATGCATCCAGATCTTCTGATGTAAGGTCATTGAATGTAGGGATGTGCTGAAGAGGAATTTCTTCCATAGGTGTGTTATAGACATTTTTGTGCCTTACAGCATGAAGCATGAAATGTCCATAATCTAAGGGATCCAAAGTCCCTAAACATGTTGCTCCTACCCCTAGAGGAACAAGGCCAGCAAACCACAGCACTCAACAAAATTTCTCCACCTGAAAACACTCAAAAACAAGGCAATTCTGGATCATGTCAACTGCTCCACTGAGCATCTGCGCTGAATGTCAACTGCTCCACTGTCTACCTGCATTGAATGTCAACTGCAAAGAAGGCTACCTGCGATGGGCAAGTTTGGACATGTGGCAGAGTCATTCCTCAAGGTGTCAACGCCTAGGAAGCTTCCAAAATGACACTTGGATCAGGGAATTCGACTGGTGATGAGTAAGAGGTTCCAAATCTCCAAGTGGAAGCAAGAACCTCCAAGTGGACTTAAGAACTGAAGTGGGAGAGGACACTAGTTAGCTTCATGCCAGCCTCAAGCTGACTCATCCTTTCTCCAAAACTCCTATATATAGATCTCTCTCATGAGGTCTAGGGAGGCTGGAATCTTGTGAATGTAAAGAATTGCTGTTGGTTTGAGTTTAGAACCATTGGGTGATTTGCTTTGAAGGAGGTGAAGAGGAGATTTCTTTCTGCTGGGAAGGTGATGTTGGATTGGGCCTCTTATGGTTGTATCACTTCCTGAACCTTACTTCTTCCATTAATAAAGCATTTGAGGTTCTTCTATATACATGTGTCTCAATGATGTATTGTTATACTTGTGTATTTGATTTATTCTAATCCTTGAATCAATTATGAATGTATGCTTCTTGTAGTTTCCCTCTCTTGCCATTTTGCAGGATCTTGGTGTAGCTGGGCCAGTGAAAGAGAAAGGAGCTGGGGGCAAGTAGCAAGGAGAGAAGATTGGATCAATCATTAGCGAAAGACATCGGTTAGTGGATCTCTTTCTCTCCTCTTTTACATCTCATAAAGAAGTAATCTTAGATAGCTTTGCTTTGATTGTTGCTAAGGAACTATCACCCTTAGAGTGGGATAGGGTCATTCCGTATTGGATACTTTTCCCAACAACAAATTGGCGACTCCGCTGGGGATCGTATCTTGTTGGTTGTTTGTGTTTTTGCTATTCATTTCCTAAACACAGGGAGTACCGAATCGAACTGCATTTGGATCTTTCAAATGCAAAGTAGAGGGCAGCTACTCTAGCTCAGTTTCTGGGCATGTTTATGATTTGAAGAGCTGATCCACAAGGACTCTGAACAGCTCTTAGTGATAGCTTTTCATCCTCCTTTGAATCATCCTTAGTGTGTACTTGATTGGTAGCTTTAATTTGGCCAAAAACTGTTGATTTTTGAGCAATCTGTGACCCGGAAACCAAGAGTAACGAGAGTTTCTCTCTTCATTGCAGGCATTGTGAAGGCAGTCTGCATTTCAACGCAGGTCCCGAAGGGGTTACCTGCGCTGAATGTCAAACTGACAGTGTTATACCTGCGCTGAACTAGTGTGGCCTTGTGCAACTGGGGTTCTCTGCTTTCTGTTGCCCTGTTTTCATCCTTGTTTTTGCAGCCTGTTATCAGTCAATGTACCTATCTGAAACCACCTTTCTTTGCCACTATTCCGCCTCGGTTGTATAAAGAAACTGTATTTGTTCTTTGTGTATTTCTTACATCATTTGCAGTTTCCCATAACGAAAGTGAACTAGTCTTGCTGTGGCCTCTTAGATCTAGACCTGTGATAAGTGTCGTTCTGATCTTAAGAGTTAGTTTATTTGCTGTTCATAGTTGATTGAGCTTTTGCTTTCGTCATATGGTTTGAATTTATGTATTTCTAGTGTCGAAACAAGTAAATCTTAAGGTGTCTTTTGATTTCGGACAAAAGCTTGTTTGCTTTCATTTGAAATTGAATTCAAAGTTATACAACAGCTTTCTTTTTGTAATACATCAACATTAAGAAAGAGAAAAGAAATACTTGCATTGTGCATGTGCATTTTGACAGCTTGCATGTTGATTTAGGAAAAAGTGCATTAGTGTGTGCTCTATGATCTGTGTGAAAAGATGATGTCTTTCTTTTCCCTCGGTAGTTAAGATTTTCATAAGTTGAAAAGATTGAAAAAGCTTGCTTCTCATCTTTAGACTGCATTTAGGAGTTGTACCATACATCTCGTGGTGATCCATAAAGGCAAACTGCTAAACAAGATCAACCTAAAATAAATTGAATTTACATAACAACGCTTTGAATCATAACACAAACACATAGAGGTCTAAACTAGAGACGTGTTCCGGCGTCGTTAAACGTGATATCTTAGCGTTGAGTGGTTGGGTGATTCCTCCATGGTGAAGCGATAAGTATCAATACGGACTTGTGCTCCCACGTACCGTCGCGTATATATTGGGAGACCCCTATAGGAACAAAGCCTTTATCCATAGGAAGCCGTGTCGGCCGCCCTACTGATCGCAATGCAGTGAACACAGCATTCACGAAGATCGACCACCCGTACCGTAAAACGTATTCTGTGGTTTTGCGAAAAGTTTGGCACACCCTCTGCCTAGAACTCCAGAGTAGTTTCTTTTGGCCTTTTTCAAACTCTATAACTGAAAAAGTCCATCCGAGCATTTGTCACTTCGGGCTCGTTAAAACATCGAAGGAGACTAGAGTCATCTTTAGCTTTTTCTCGACTCTTAAAAAGTGAAAAAGCAAGTTGTGTCTAAAGCGTCGTTAAAATTTATTTTAAAATGGAACATAATCACCTCCTATTCCTGCGTTGATCTGTAGGTTGAGAACATGGAACACACCAACCAAGGAATTCCCCATGATGGAAATCCTAATCCTTTCTCCTCTTGGGGAGAAGTTGGTGCGCCCCACATGGCCACATTGTCACTTCCAGGACTGACGATTGGCCTGCCAATCTTGCTATTCTCAACCAATGTAGTTCAGAACACCATGGTTCCTGAACAGTCGAGTCAACAGTTAGATCATTCTAGAGCTGCCCACCAACCTTCTACTTCCTATAACTCTTCCTCCAATCCTTCATCTTCGCAAGGTAGAGCCGGCAAAAGCCAAGCTCCCATGGAGAAGAAGGAGAAGAAGAAGAGAGAGAAGAAGAAGAAGGAGCCTAAGGCGACTGGGGGCAAGCAAAAGACATCTGACAAAAATCCACACATAGCACAGACCGGGCCTAAATCGCCATGTGTCATATGTAGAGGAGACCACTTCCATAGAGATTGTCCCTGTATTCCCCGGATACTAAGGGACTGGTCCCCTCGTTTGCACAGTTCAGGAGCATCAACCTCTGATAGCCATGTTGAATGCTTACCGTCAACTAGTGAAAGTGAAGGTTCAAGACAAAGAGGGGGAGCAAGATCCCCCTGCAGACTGTGTGAAGGCGATCACGCCATCCACCGTTGTCCCTTCTTAGACGAAGCGAAGAGAGTTTTGGAAGATCGTCCGGTTTCACCATTGAGACTTCCTCCTGGATACAAAAAACTCGTGCCAAGTCCTTCGTTGGTTGAGAATACAGTTGGCCCGCTCAAGTGGTCAGCTGAAGCGTCAGTCATTGAAAATGAACCTACTGAATCCAGACTGGATGAAATTCCAAAGGTCGAAACGGCAGTTGACCCGGTTCTCCCTTCAGAAGTTTCATCTTCAAATGACACCGTCACTGAAGATTCATCTTCAAATGACACCCTCACTGAAGAGAATAAGGATGGCACCATCCAGATTCTTTTCATCAACACAGACTCTAACGAGCATCAGGGCAATGCGCCCATTCCTTTATCGCAGGAAGGAACATCGTCAGGGTCATATCCGGCCGTGTATTCGGTCCCACCACCAAGCAACCTGGTTGTGTCCTTTGATTGGAACCAACTAGGCAGACCCCGGTTGCCAGCCAGTATACCATTCAGAATCATAGTCCAAATATACAGAATGGTAATGGCTGGCACTATCATTGATGAAGGGGCATCTGTGAGTATCCTTTCCTCTGTTGCTTGGAAAGCACTGGGTTCCCCGACGCTTTTACCTGAGATAAGAAATCTCTCGGGTTTTGATAAAGGAACCAGTCGACCTTTAGGGATCCTCCCCAATGTGCCTATAACATTGAAAGGGAAGACCGTTCAAATGAACGTGATGGTCGTTCAAGGACCCTTGGATTATAACCTACTCCTTGGACGAGACTATATATATTGCATGGAAGCTGTAGTCTCCTCACTCTTTAGAGTAATGTGTTTTCCGCATGAAGGAAGAATGGTCAAGCTCGTAGACCAACTTTCGTTTCCCGGATCACGCATCGCAAATAGTCATGTGCCATCCCTAAATGGTCTATTCATGCAAGAAGTGTCTCAACCCACGGTCCGTCCTCCTGATGAGCACAAGTAATCGGGAGGACATGACCGAAACCCAGGGGGCATGCGTCCTGGCCTGCTTCGGCAGGGGAACTTTGGGTATAGGGTAGGTTTCCGCGGGAGAATATGACTAGTCCGTACCCCGTCCGTGGATGGAATAGGGGTTGTTCTAGAATAAGATTCTTTTGTCAAAGTTATGTGTTTGACAATGGTCATTCACCCTTGTCTATTTCGGTAGACATTGCCGAGGAAGTGTTCTGTTGAAAGAATAACAGAACAATCTTTGGGTAGCCTGAAAGAGGTAGGCCTCTCCCGGTAAAACAAATGTTTTATCTGCAAATTGAGGGGTAACCTTGAAACTCTGTTTTATACCTGGGGGCATGCAAACCTTTTGGAGTGCAAGCAAGGGGCGACTATTTATTTTTTAAATTTTTAGGTCCTCCCTTTAAACCTGTAGGTCTAACCCTTTAAACTCGTAGGATTAGCCGTTTCCGAACTTGCATAAAGAAAGGAGAGTGAGCATAGCTTTGGTAAGGCACAAGCTCTATAAAAAATGGGATCTTTCATGAGACACTCTTATCTTATGACTGGGTATTCGAGCAGTTTTAGCATAAAGTTCATGCTCGTTAAAAAATAAACGCAAGATCCGAGCAGTTTTAACGCGGTCTTCATGCTCGTTAAAAAATAAATATAAGCAGTGAGCAATGTTTCCTCCAGAGTTTAAGCTCATTTTTAAATAAAAAATGAACCTATCCCAGTAAATAACCACTATGATCGTAAATTTTATCAGCCATAAAAAGCCTTGGTCGTGTTTGCACCTGCCACCTCCACTTTCATTTGGCCGATCGTTCACCTCCATATGATTGTTTACCCATTTTGAGGAACAGCTGCGAAGAGTGATTTCACCTAGCCATCCTTGTGACACTGCCATAATTGGAAAATTCCAACCTGTACCTGGAATCAGTTGCTATCCTTGTTTATCACTCGTTCCTCAAAAGATGAGTCTTCTTTAAGCTCTTTTCAACTGACTCGTAAAATATGAAAAGATTACCGAGTTTTGGCCTTCCAGCTCGTTAAAGGACCGGAAGAGCTATCCCTCCTCTAGATTTTAATCTTTTTGGTCCTGAGGGATTATTGCACAAAAAGATCGAGCGCTTGTTTTGTTCGGCTCGTTAAAGATATCGAAAACTCATCCCTTTTGTATTGTTTTATGCTTTTTTGGACTTAAGGGATTAGATGACGAAAAAGGAATTTTGGAGTTGACTTTATGTACCTTTTCAGACTCTCTAAAAATGAAAAGGACTGAGTTTTCCTTGTCGTTAGACTTGTTAAAATGATTAAATAGCGACAAACTTGTCTTTAGACGAGAACAAGTTTCCCTATCGCTAGGCTCGTTAAAACATAGCGATGGGCTTGCCCGAAGGGCAGGTTATAGAACAAGCATATGTTATCCTCCTCAAGCTTGACAAAAATAAAGAGGTACTGGTCAGAAATGACTGGGGAAAAATTGGGAGAACCTCAAAGCTTTAATGGTAGCAAGTCGCTCTTGAACATGACACTTTTCCTCCGTACCACATCGGGTTGGGTTGTTTCATTCACCGGTCTCATCACCATGGTCTCGCCAAACCATCCACATTTGGGGTAATTCTACCGATCCATCGCATCAGTGTCGTTATATGTTCAAGAGATGTTGTTCAGAAAGAGTCAGCCGTGTCCCATCCACTACCATACATCATCTTTCATCCTTTCATGACCGCCACCCTGAATCATATTTCACAGATCGTTTTCACCTTCATCACAATCATTAGCTCCGTTCCATGTCACTGATGTGGGATTCATTAAGGCCCTCCTTTGACGGATCGCTTCTTGTCGACTTCAGCTCATTATCCAAGAAGTTGATCTAGGAACACCGCCCTCAGTACTTTGAAGCTTGCATGCCTCAATGGCAAGTTTCTCACTTCCGGCGACAGGTATACATCAATGACCTTCGACCGAAAGATTTTGCGTGGTGTTCGACGCCAAGTCCTTTATTCACACCACGTGAATTGTACTGCCGTACCTTGAGGGTCATCATCATTATCGGTGATTCCTCTCGCGCTTGTTAACAGTTTACATCATTGACTAGTAATCAAGCGATGTCTTTCCATGTTCGACTCCAAGAAATTCTCACATGGATCGACTTGTACTTAGAGTGAAGATCGGACGAGTTTGAAGACCCCGGATCTAGTTTCATCCATCCGGGCTGTGATATATATTCAGGAAATAAAGACATTGACATGTGCAGCAGATGATCATCCTACTCAAAGGATGATAATTCCAACAGAGAATTATCAGTCTACCATCAGACGATTGTCTGTTCTATATACAGAAAAATGTATTTATAAAGCTGAGCATGGGAATGCCCGCCTCAGCTAGATCATGAAAGTAGTATGAAAAATAATGTATTGTATCTTATTACAGGTCACCTCTCAGCGATTGAATGAACTTCGGATCCTCCTAATAAAGCATTTCACCCGATAAACGACCTCATACTTTAGGGGGCAACTGTTATAGACATTTTTGTGCCTTACAGCATGAAGCATGAAATGTCCATAATCTAAGGGATCCAAAGTCCCTAAACATGTTGTTCCTACCCCTAGAGGAACAAGGCCAACAAACCACAGCACTCAACAAAAGTTCTCCACCTGAAAACACTAAAAAAGAAGGCAATTCTGGATCATGTCAACTGCTCCACTGAGCATCTGCGCTAAATGTCAACTGCTCCACTGTCTACTTGCGTTGAATGTCAACTGCAAAGAAGGCTACCTGCGCTAGGCGAGTTTGGACATGTGGCAGAGTCATTCCTCAAGGTGTCAATGCCCAGGAAGCTTCCAAAATGACACTTGGATCAGGGAATTCGACTAGTGATGAGTAAGAGGTTCCAAATCTCCAAGTGGAAGCAAGAACCTCCAAGTGGACTTAATAACTGAAGTGGGAGAGGACACTAGTCAGCTTCATGCCAGCCTCAAGCTGACTCATCCTTTCTCCAAAACTCCTATATATAGATCTCTCTCATGAGGTCTAGGGAGGCTGGAATCTTGTGAATGTAAAGAATTGCTGTTGGTTTGAGTTTAGAACTATTGGGTGATTTGCTTTGAAGGAGGTGAAGAGGAGATTTCTTTCTGCTGGGAAGGTGATGCTGGATTGGGCCTCTTATGGTTGTATCACTTCCTGAACCTTACTTCTTCCATTAATAAAGCATTTGAGGTTCTTCTATATACATGTGTCTCAATGATGTATTGTTATACTTGTGTATTTGATTTATTCTAATCCTTGAATCAATTATGAATGTATGCTTCTTGTAGTTTCCCTCTCTTGCCATTTTGTAGGATCTTGGTGTAGTTGGGTCAGTGAAAGAGCAAGGAGCTGGGGGCAAGCAGCAAGGAGAGAAGATTGGATCAATCATTAGCGAAAGACATCGGTTAGTGGATCTCTTTCTCCCCTCTTTTACATCTCATAAAGAAGTAATCTTAGATAGCTTTGCTTTGATTGTTGCTAAGGAACTATCACCCTTAGAGTGGGATAGGGTCATTCCGTATTGGATACTTTTCCCAACAACAAGGTGCATTAGCTGCAGTATCCACAATGGGGTATTGTAGTGTAGAGGTTTGGGTGTTTGGCTGGTTTTGGGCCATTTGGTCAAATATATGCCAATAACCTTCTGGGATGTCTAGGAGGGTATTCCTAGGTTGTTGAGGGGGAATGGCTCTAAAGGGAATGGCCTTAACAACACTTCCTTTGTCTGGGATGATGAGAGTGTCTAATGTCTGGGAGGGTTTAGGTTCTTGAATTTCTTCAACTTTGTTATAAATTATTTTTGCAGCACTTCCCTTATCTAGGTTGCTTAATGGCTGTATTACCCCAAGAGGAGATTTTGGTTATTCAGTTTCTCCTGTTTCTCCTCTTCCTTCACAAAGATTGCTAAAGTTCCCTTCTTGCAATGATTTTGGGCTAGAATTTTCAATTTCTTGAAAATCTTGCTCTTCGGTTTGACTATGCACCTCAGCAAAGGCTACAGATGGTGATCTTGTGGCTTGAAGGGAACTAGTAGGCTATCTAGAAGCAACTTTTCTAGGTCCTACTGAAGGCTGAGATTCTTCTTTTTTAAGGATTTTTTCTATAAAGGTCGATCAGCCAAGGGTCACCAACCCCTTAGCTTTATCGGGCTTGGGTAGAGGTTTGGGATTCTTTTCAGGCTTTTTTTGCTTAGTCATGCACTCAAATCAACTGCTAAGTTCTACCCAAACAAAATAGCAACAAATCTGTAGGAAAGTGGGCAGGGGAGTAGGGCTATTACATACTCCACACGTAGGTTCTTACCTTTCATTTTTAAAACCCGGTTCTTTCCTAACAGGTTCTTACACTACTCTGAAAAGAGACAAATGGCTACACTCTTCCCCGACAATGGCGCCAAAATGTCGAGCCGTAAAAAGGGTCTTTTTCACCTCTAATTACCTCACATTAACTTGTCAATCCAGGAACGATTTTTTATCTCAAAGAGTGTACTCAGTTTGAGGTGGTCATTTGTCAGAGTAATGCTAGTAGTATAGTGCTCAAGAAAATACAAGAGTAAATGGATGCTTAAAAGAAAATTTACTTATGGCAAAGCACTCTAAAACCTCAATCACACATTCAGAAAACTAAGTGGTTTATCAGTCAAGGGTCTAGTAATAGTAACTCATCCCTCTGTAAACTGATGTAATTAAAGATAATCAAGGAACAGATCATCAACCTGGGAACTAGACAACGAATGTCGATGCTCACTACAATTTCATATTGTTCAACGCAATGGCAATGCAAACAACAGGAAATGGAACAGAAACTAGGAAATGGGACAAAAACTGATTCTTATAAATAGCAACACTTTAATCTACAGGAATAAATGCAGCAATCGTATCCTACAAAAATCAGAGAGCAATCCTTACTCTAAGAACAAATCAGACAACAAATGGAAGTAGAATGACAACCAATTAGCAATGAAATATAGAACAGCGCTTAAAGCCAATGGTGAATGTACAGTAAACCAAAATAAATAACACACATAGCACACCTTGATATTGAGAGAAAAAATAATCTGACTCTGATACCACAAGTATTAATCTTAGTTATAACGGATAACGATCGCAATTCGTAATGGAACAACAATGTCAATTTAACAGCAATCGTAATTATGTATAAACCATAGATGAATACAGTAATACCAACTTAAGAATATTATAGCTTGGTTACTCTGTAATTGAACAACAATAGCATTCTGTAAGGAACAATAATGTTACATCAATAATTTAAAGGAACAACAATGCATTATAAAGTCAGAATAAACAATACGATATTCCTGTTACACAGAGTGATATTGTAAGTATAACAAAGCTATGATATAAAATAGCAAAACACATCAGATTACTGAACAAAATTGATAATTAAAACCACGCACGAACTAAAGATAATGATACAGGAGCAAGTGTTCCACCAGGGCCGGGCCCTTAGCCTCCAGGGATATACTGCTTGAGATTATTCCAAGATCAAAGATGGAACAACAACCAGATTTATATTAAAGCATTAAAACAGAATTACAGTGAATCACTTCTCAACGAGAGTCGATGATCAAAGTTTCAATTAAAGAGAAACGTTACATAGAAAAATAAGAACAAATCGTGCCTTGGGCTAGCAGTTCTGCCCCTTTTTATAACAGCTAAAGCGAAGATATCAAGGATGCAAAAATAGTTAAGGCAACGATCCCTTAGGATCAAAGGATCTTGAGGGATTTGCCAAACTATTAATTCCCAGTTATCCGTTTGCTTTCTTGCGCCGAGTCGATATCTCCTTTTCCTTTCCTTGGCTGATATGTTTTAATTTAGATCGCCTTGTTTGCATATGGTTCCCCGCCAAAGGGACAACAGTTAACTTGGTCTTGTATTTTTCTTTGGAATAACAATCTTTTGTTTTTCCCTTTTCCTACATAAGAAATAGCAATTATTAGTGTTTTCGTGTTGCATATAAATCCTATAGATTTTGTCATGATTTCTTATTATCTACTTAGTTCATGATGCAAAGACGTTACGAGTTCTAAAGAAAAGATGACAAAATAATCTATAAAAACATACCTTCTTCAGTACTCCACAATATGCACAGAGTAAACTTCTCTTTAATAAATTTCAATACCAAGTACAGACCAGACTCTGCCCTGCACACTTAGTTGCAGGGGTCCGCACACTCAGCTGCAAACTCTTCTAATCCTCTGCGCTTAGCTGCAGAGCCTCTTCCTACTACTATGACCGAGTACACTTCAGATCCAACTCTAACCTTGAACCATGCCTTCGCTATTCTATCTATCCTCGACTTCCCTATCTTTACACTTAGAGCCTCGCTCTTTTTATACAATCCCATGTTCTACGGACCATGGGTAGGCCAACCCAAATTTACATTAAATTACAATATTTTAGAGTGGACAGCCCTATGACTCATCCTATACCTTGCGCTCCACGCCCGCAATTCATGAAGTCTTACAACCTAATGGACCAAAACTTCAGTTTTGAGCCCCAAAAACATGCTTCGGGGGATCCCATGCCCAACACCGACGCTGATGAGATATATAGGCGAATGATGAATGTCAAATTACCTGATAATAAGTGGTGGTTAATGATGACTAATTTACTGTAAGAAATTTATAGTAAAAAGGTTATTGTACAGTAAAAGTAGAACAACCAGGTAAACAGATGAAAATAGGTCAGCATGCCAAATTGTATTAGGGTCAAAGAGTATCAGGTGAAAGTTAAAAGTCAAAGAAGATTCCAGCGTAAAAGAGCACAATAGCAAGCCAGCATAAAGGGCTACAAACCAAACTATAAAGGCCAGCAGCACCACAATAAAAGGGACATCAAAAAAACAATTCAATAGATGTCTCTATCTTCTTGCAAGAAGATATTTGTATTTCCTAGATTAAATCTCAAGTTAGTTTGAGATATTTTGGGATAATTTATGTATAAATATTTCATAATTCGAAGTATGTAGGGTGGATTCTTAGACATTTCAATAGACCTTTTTGATCAAAAGATTGTAAAGCTATTGTATCACTGACTGGACCAACAAGCTGGATTAATGAATAAAGACAAGATATTTCACAGGATTCATGTGTAAAGCGAAGTGTAGACAAGTATTTTCTTATGTTGTTTGTTATTTTTCTTAAAAGTTTTTCTAGAATATTTAATGTATGTTTGAAATTTGAATGCTATAATATGGAATGATATCTCAGAATTTGCTTCATTTCACTCCGTTTTAACTGTTATACATTTAAATATTTTCTATTGATTATCTGAGTTAAGGAATTCTTAATTGCTCCTTAGTTTAGGTTGTCTCTCTGTAATCTATAGCAAAGGATTCTTAGTTGCCCTTTGTTTCCAATTATCTTTAGTTCCTCATCTTAATCCTGGTCTGAGAATTCTTAATTGCTCTCTCATCCTGGTTAATACCATTTCACCTATCTGGCCCAAAGACCTGCACTTTACTCTACTAGCTTGCCCTTTAAACACTCTCTTTAGTGAGTTAATTCTAGTTCTATTGCCCTTCTTTTGACTCCATGGCCCAACGGTCCAAAGAAAACATTCTGTCCATCTTTTTTAAGGATTCCACCATCCAATATTAAATAAAAATCAAAAACCCCCTGAACCTTCAGAGCTAACCTGAAATCCCAGCAAACAAAGCTAAATCATATAGAGAGAGCCCTCTTTGAGCCATAGGTTAGCTAGAGCCTATGCTGAAAAGTTGGTGTGTTGTTACCTCGGTCCTTTCCTTCTAAAAATTTCTAGGGAAAAGTTTTGAGTGATAACATAGTGGTGACCATACTGGGGACTCGAATCCTCAGTCCTAATAAAGATTTAAGAAAATTATAAATCTTCATTTTGAGCCTCTTAATGTCATTTGTTAGAAGTTTTATTGAACAAATCTCACAAAAAGAACTAATTTTTTTGGAATTCTAGCTTCCAAGAAGACTCATTTTACTAGGGCTAATCCAGACCCAAATCCTGCCCCAGTAGTTGATAATCCCAACCTAATTTCAAGAAAATCCAAAAAAGAAGAAAGTTCAGTTAGCCAGATACCATTAGTTAAAGCTAATTCATGTCTTCATGAGTGGTTATTTTTATAAGAACTTCCCTTTGATGTGCCATTTGAACAATCATTATTTAGAAAAAAATCCAAAAATGCACTCAATGAAACTATTCTAGATCTTGACTTTATTGCAGACCTTGAAGTTCAACAGGCCAACAAATCCATTGATGAATACATTCTGAAATCTCCACAATCATCCATTAATACTTCCACAGCCCCTAAGCTTTTTGAACAATCATCCATTACCTTGAGTTCACCATTGTTCCCTTCAACTTCATCAATAATACCTTCTGAAGTCCATTATTCACCACCATTTGTACCTACTTTTCCTCACCAACCTATCATCTCCCATTCATCACCTACTAGTCCTAGTTCTTCATCCATTCTTCATCCACATCTTAACCCCTCCTAGCTTACAACCATGACAAATAGATATTCTCCTCTTGTTTTACCTGCCCAACTTGGTGCTATACCAGTAGACTACCAAAGTAAAATTGTTCAATTTGATGGCACAGGAAATTGCACTGCACAACAGCATGTCAACAAGCTAACATATTACTTTGAGTTGCACGAAATTGACATAGATAATGTTCAAATGAGACTCTTTGACCAGACTTTAGCTGGTGATCTTAGGAAATGGTTTAGAGCATTGCCTACTAATAGTATTGACACTTTAGATGCATTTCACCATCAATTTTTGAATAGATGGGAAAAGAAAAAGAATCCCCTACAAATCCTTTCAGAATATGAGAATATTAGAAGGGGACCTAATGAAACTGTTCAATATTACTGCACTAGATTCAATAATATATATAACGTCATCCCAATTAATCTTAGACCCCAACCTGACTTAGTATTAATAAAGTCCCCTGATGGTTTTGACACATATATGGCATACCAACCTAGGGAAAGAAACCCCCCAACATTAGAATAAATTCAAAGTGTAGCTGTTAGTGTTGAAGTTAATTTGTTAGCTAAAAGGGCTAGAGTTAGAAATGAAAAAAGAGGAACTGCTAAGGATGAAACTTCACCATCTTGCATCAAAATAGATAGTTTAGCCAAAAGTATGGAAATACTCATCGATAGAATAGATAACATAGAAAGGAAACCACAATGGGATAACCAACACGCACCTCCAGCTAGAAACCTGAATTTTAGAAAAAACCAAAATCAAAACATTGGGAAAAATGGACCGGATCAGAACATTAGGCCTCCTTTTCAAGAATATTATGCAGAAGCATCCCATCCTAAAGATCTAGAACCAGACACATAAATTAACCTAATGGGAATAAATGATGAGGATACTATTTTTCTAACCTAAGATAAGCAGGAAATGCATATGTTGCAGCAATTACAAATACAGTCTGGAGAGTCATTTGATTACAAACAGGGATATGATTCTGCCATTTTTGAAGTACATAAACAGTATAATCTAAGAAGCAGAAAGAATGTTGATGTCCCTGATCAAACCAGGAAAATAGTACAAAGTCAACCCAAGAAAATAAAAGAATCCCATGTTTCAAAGATCCTCCAAATTCTCCCAAGGCAGAACCCAAATCCTTCTAGCCCCACCATTGTAGATATAACCTTTAATCAACCTTCTGTTGATCTGCCATCCGCTCCAATTCCACCTAAGGAAGTAGTGGATAAAACTCAAAACACCAGATCTGAAAATCCACATAAGGAGATCCCCAATAAAGGAAAAGAAGACAAGTCTACTCAAATCCCTTATTCAAAAATTCAAAACCTTCAAACAAAAAAAGCTTCTTTACCATTCAATATGGGAGAAGAGATAGCAAAGCTAAAGATTTCAATTCCTTCAACAGAACTAATCAAGAATGAAACTTACAAATCAAAGATAAACCAAACCCTAAACATTGCTGGAAATGAGGATTCTATCAACTTGTTTGATGACCAACCAGAACTCATATTTGGTCCAGATGTTAATGGAAAACCATTAGAAGGAGGAGTTCCACCTTTTTACATTAGCCTTAGTATCCATGAAAAAATTCTACATAATGCAATGTTGGATTCTAGGGCCTCTCACAACTTAGTGCCCAAATCAGTAATGGAGAAATTAAACCTAGATATTACAAGTCATTATAAAGACTTATTCTCATTTGACTCTAGTCAAGTAAAGTGTTTAGGGTTAATTAAAGACTTGTGTGTTACTTTAGTCCAATATCCTACCAAAATCATCGTCATGGATATTGTAGTTGCTGACATCCCACCAAAGTATGGCATGTTGTTATCTAGATCATGGGGAGCCAAACCTCGGGGATCCTTACAACTAGATATGTCGTAAGCAACAATATATGTTTTTGGACAACCTAAGAAACTATACTGAGAAACCTTAATGAAATATATGGCATGTAGCCAAGATCAGCCTCAAAAATTTCCCATCTACTCCATACACTCATATATCAATTCTTTTATCCTGTATAATGTTGATCAAACATAAGAAGAAATTTCAGACAGTACTAATACAGAACCAAAAGAAATTGTAGCTTCTAGACAAAATTAAACTAACCAAACTACATAATTTTTCAATAAACAAGATGGTCAAATTGCTGTAAGTGATGAAAAGTTTGTTGAACTAGATGGTGAAAATTATGAGCATGAGATATTATGGCATTTAGAGTTTGATGGATCAGTCAATAAGTTAGGAGTAGGAGTAGGAGTGTGGATATATAATTTGGAAAATAATCACTCAGAAGGCCATGCATATAGATTGAATTTAAATGTACCCATATTATGGCCGAGTATGAAGCATTAATTTTAGGTCTTAAGTTAGTTAGGAATCTAGGAGATAAAAGAGTTTTTGTCATGGGAGACTTTGAACTAATTACAAAATATATTGATGTTGTATATATGATAAAGGACCCTAGATTAAGTTGTTATAGAGGAACTATTGTAGAAATACTTAACACTTTCCTAGAAACAAAGCTTGTAGTAATCTCTAGAAAACACAATATACAAGCCAATAATTTAGAAATGTTTGCCAGCACTCACAAATTACCCTTCCAACCTAACCATCAATACACTGCTGAAGTTAGGCATAGACCTACAATTCCTAACAATTTGAAGAATTAGCAAATATTTTCTAAGAGTTTGTAAATGTTATGAAACCAGCTCAAGAAAAGATAGAAATGATAGATCAATGCCTTAGAATTCAGCCTCTTCGAGGGGGCAAGCTCCTTTACATTACATAAATGAACAATTCTTGGATGATACAAATGAAAAGACCTCCTTTCTATATATAGGAGTCTAAGGGGTCATAACATAATCAGAGCCGACATAGCAATATAATGTAAGGGCACAATAATAACAATAGTGGGTTTCTATGGGGCACAATAGTAACAATATGGGCACTACATGGGTACATCAATATAATAAGTGGGTTATACTAATAACAATAAGGGGTTACACTAGTAGTATAGGGGCCTAACATGCCCCTCTCCTTCAAAAAGCGGTGTCCTCAACGCTTGAGTAGTTATTGATGATTCTGTATAAAATTATTGTCCTCCCATGTGGAATATTCAGTAGGTATGTTCTTCCACTTGATGAGATACTCTAAAATTGATCGATTTCGTAGCTGTCGGGTTCTTGTTTCTGTGACTGCTCCAAGTTCCAATGTGATTTTTCCTTCCTCTTTAATTTCTGACAATATTGTTTGAATTGGGATCTTTTGCAACTTTTGAATAAGTGGCCATACTTCTTCGTCCTTCTTCCATTCATCCCTTGCTTCGTTTATCCATTCTGGTTGGATAATATAAATAGCACAAAACAATGCTTCCACATCCTCATCCTTGAAGAGTCTTCCCATTCGGTAAGGTCGCCATTTTTTAAGTGCATGTAGTATTGCCAACATTTCCTTCTCATAAACAGCTTGCTTTAGATGTAGCAGTAAAAATACCCAATCACCTACATCAAAACATTTTTCACTACGATGTTGATCTACCTGTTTTTTCGTTTGATTTTGCACCGAAGTGGCGTTATCCTTTAAAAGTTGGAGAACTTGGTGTTGATGCTCGATGTGATCTTTCACTGCTTGAACCTTTTTCTTTTGATATGTCCTTCTATCTTTAGAGTTTGAGGAGTGGTAATTTCTTCCAATCCTTTACAAGATATGGTCGGATTCATTTCTTGATGCTCGATGTGATCTTTCACTTCTTGAACATTTTTCTTCTTTATATGTCCTTCAATCTTGATAGTTTGAGGAGTGGTAATTTCAAACAATGAATTACAAGATATGGTTGGATTCATTTCTTCTTTCTCGATGTGATATTTCACTTCTTGCACCTTTTTCTTCTTGATATGTCCTTCTATCTTGAGAGTTTGAGGAGTGGTAATTCTTGCCAATGCTTTACAAGATATGGTCTGATTCATTTCTTCTTTCTCTGGGGTGGGGTCCTGGCGTATATCTTCTTCTTTTGTTGTTTCTTGATCCTTTTCATCCTCCTCCTCATATTCTATGTAAAATAATTTCTTCTCAGCACACTTATGACCTTTAGTGCATTTGCTATCACAATTGTAACAAAGCCCTTTTTCTCTTTTTTCTTCCAATTGTTGTGGTGTAACCCTTGTAGGTTGTGGAAGGCTAGGAGAAACAACACTTCCATCTTTATAGTTGTGAGGGGTACACTTCCTGGTTTCCATAATTTTGCTTTTCACTATGTCACAAAGCCCTTTTACTCTTTCCAATTGTTGTGGTGTTGCTCTAAAAAAGGTGTTGCTCTTTGTATCCTCATAATGTGCTATCATTTCCTCCGTGAAAATTGACCACGTAATAAGTTGTTTACGAGAACAAAGCCCTTTGTACCATAAAAATTGATCTGGTTATAAATATGAAGATGCAATACATACCTTTTGTAACAGTTGTACACCATGTAGATCAAAATATTGCTCCATCTGAAGTATCCAATTTACCGGATCCTTGCCATCAAACTTCTTTATCTTGCTTTTTCTTGATTTTAGGAGCTCGACCTTGAAACGACTGTAACTTTGTACTTTTGGATCTTTAAGTTCTGAAATTGTGACCTGTAGTAGCCCTCTGCGTCCTCTTTCCAATGCCACCAGTCTTATCCAAATTGGATTCTCCAAGAAAGAGTTATGCACAATCTCCCAAGATGACCTGATTATAGACTAGTTCCGTAGAGCGAACTTGTACGACGTGCCACGAGTCACTATTTCAACCTTTGGATCTGAAAAATGCATACAAGAAACTATAGTCCGTCCTCTTTCTGTACCTTCTTACAAAATTTCAATCCAATCCCCAGAGTGAAAGTTGTGATGATTTTCCCCAGGTCACCTGTTTTGAATGTAATTCAGGAGTCTGCAAAAAGACCAACTTCCTTAGATCATATCTCCGCAAATATCGTGTGAAAATCTCTGAAATTCGGACCCAAGGTTCCGCACGATTTATTCTCAAATGGATTTTTTTTTCGACTTCTGAAACTTCGCAGAAAAACGTTATAGCGAAAATTCCATGATGACCTGTTTGGAGCAGTGAAACCCTAGAATCCAAAGCTATGATACGAAATGTTATGAAACCAACTCAAGAAAAGATAGAAATGATAGATCAACGCCTTAGAATTCAACCTCTTTGAGGGGGAAACCTCCTTTACATTACATAAATGAACAATTCTTGGATGATACAAATGAAAAGACCTCCTTTCTATATAGAGGAGTCTAAGGGGTCATAACATAATCATAGCCGACATAACAATAATAATGTAAGGGCACAATAATAATAATAGTGGGCTTCTATGGGGCACAATAGTAACAATATGGGCACTAAATGGGTACATCAATATAATAAGTGGGTTACACTAATAACAATAAGGGGTTACACTAGTAGTATAGGGGCCTAATAGTAAATAAAAATATAGATACTTATACATCCATAGATCCTGACACTAACGATGAGATAGAAATAAATGAGATAGAAGGTGACAAACTAGATAGAGTCAAGCCAACTGAATTTACTAAATCAGATATAGATAACTTAGAGAAAATTGAGATTGATGAAATAATCAGTGAAGAAGCTAAATTAATTAATCTTAAGGATAACTTCTTATTGTTGGGCAATGGATCCCACCATAGTAGGTTTTTGGGGCTTAAAGCCCAAGGCTTTGGTCAATGTAAGGTAAAGACCCCGCAAAATGCAGGTGCAGAGCCCGAGAGTCTAGGGTTTTTTGCCCTAAAATAATGTAATTTAATATAGAATGTATCAACCTACCCATGGTCCACGGACCATGGAAGTTTATAAATAGAGCGAGGCTCTAAGTGTAGAAGGCAGTCTTAGTCTTAACTTTGAGAAGTAACATGGGTTTTTGAATGAGGAATTCGCTCTGAGTCTGTAAGGAAGAGGCTCTGCAGCTGAGTGTGCAGAGGCTTGGTAGAGTCCATAGTTATGTCCATGGACCCCTGTAGTTGAGTGTGTAGGGCAGAGTTGGGAGTGTACTTGGACAGAGAATTAATAAAAGATAAGTTGATTCTGAATTAGTGTGTGTTTATACTCCTGTTATGTTTATGCATCTCCTTACGGTTTTATGATTGCGCACACTTGCTATGAATATTGAATGATTAATAAGAACATTGGGTATATGCAATTAAGTTAAGATCTACAATAATAACATAGTAAGGATAAAGGATCTAGATAGCATCCCTTCATGCTCTTTATAGAGCTACACGAAAGCAGTCACACAAGATGCGAAGGACGGATGGTTGCACGGAGCAGCACAGGTGCATAGGATTGATTCGCAAACTTCCCAGCCTTCATCAAGACATCCCTAGGGTGCAGAAACCTGGTTCCAGCACCCTCCCATACTACCTCGGGTGATACCTCAGTTTTCACACTACAGACTATTTCCGAAAGGGCCAGTAGTTTCGGGATTTGTTTGGCTAAATCACTTCTGAACTTGGGTTAGGCCCCAACAAGCCAACAAATGGTTCCATTGCCGGGACCAAGTTTTGCCTAAGGGATGTCTGATGTCGTGCCATTGGAACCCCACAAAGGAGGAAATTAAAGAGTGGTTGGACAAGATGTTGGCATTATGATTCTGGTATGGCTCTATGTTACAGGTGTTGTACTTGATGGCAACTCTCTTAAGTGGCAATGCTCTGTTCAGGCTCTCAAAATGTTGGAAAATAACATGTACGCAGGTACATCGTACAAAAGCTGCGGACTCACAGGAATATCATAGATAAAGTGCGTACATACCCGCAGGTTACACGTTCATGACGTGCAGACCCCCAGTTCACTCACTTCAAGGCAGAGAAGTGCGCTCACGTGGGGTTTCTTATGTTTGGCTCATGGTATTTAGCCCGCTGTTCTTAATTCTATGGTTTTGGCCCGTGTTATAGGATCTAATTTAGCCCCGGTTTGGATCCCTTGTATTGATTATTGATGGTTTTGTCCCATGGTGTGAATAAGGGCTTGACTATAAATAGGGAAGGAGATCACTTGGCTAAGGTATCTTTTGCAAATTGAATATCTTAAGATCTGAAATATTGGGTTATCGGTTTAAAAGCTTGATCTATATAAAAGTGAAGTTGAAAGTGAATCTATGAAGTGTGATCTCTCGGGTGCATGATCAGATCTAGGCATCTGACTATTTGTGGTACACTGGTGGAATGCCAATTTGGCCCTAATCAGAGGTTCGCAGGTAATTAATTGTGCAAGTGCGGGGGTACGCACGGCAGAAGAAGGCGCAGTGCGTGGGTACGCATAGCAGAAGAAGGCGCAGTGCGTGGGTACGCAGCGCGATAGAGGTTCAGGTGCGGAAGGACAGTAAAGGTATGTGGCGTGGCAGAGGTTCAGGTGCGGAGGCACAGTGAAAGTACGCGACGCTACAGAAGCCGCAGGTGCGTAGATACGCGGCGCGATAGCATCTGAGGGTGCGTGGCCACAGTAGTAGTAGGTGGCGTGATTGAAGAAACAATGCGTGGGTACGCGGTGCAGTGGAAGACTCTCTGCGGGGATACGTAGAGATGCAGAAGGTGAAGTGCGAAGCCACGCAGCCCAGATAAAGAAAAATTGTGTATCTGTCCCAAAACATTTGTTAATCATCCTCTATTTATTGCTGCAGAGTTCTGGGTTTATATTTCTGGTACTATCCTTCTGTTTACAACATTTTGAGAAGTTGGGTAATTCTTGGTTGATTGTATAAGGAGTTTGGGTAATTTGCATGTACTTGATGTTTATTTGATATTCTTGGATCCAGTTTGAAAATTTATGAAAAGTGGTCCTTGAAAGAAAAGAAGTAGGGGGTTGTAGCTCCCTTCCAGGAGAGTCTGGAAAACGAGAGAGAGTTGTAGCTCTCTGCAGGTTACAGCCTGTGTACTGGTAAAGGACTGCACCAGTACAAAATCATTGTAAAAGGAGTTTCTAATTGAAAGAAGATAGAAACATATTGCAGCAGGTGGTTTTCACCCACATTGGGTTTCCACCTTATATCTGGTGTTCTTTGGTGTGACTATCTGTTTTTTTCTTGTTCATGCTCATTATTTTATGGTACTGACATACAAGAATAATTCAAAGTATAAATAAGGAAGATTTATTAAAAAGAACTTGATAATACTGATTCACCCCCCTTCTCAGTATTATTTCCAACACAAGAAGCTTCATAAAGTCGTAACATAGGAAAACCGAACTCCGTAGATATCCGAGAAGAGGTGGCTGGATCACTACATATATACGGAAATCCACGAGATCTTCTTTGCGTCCTTCCCTTCTAAATTGTATGAGTGGATCATGAGGTTAGCTAACAGCCAGGGAAGGTACAAGATCGATCAATCGACAGTGTGGACTTTAGACTTAGTGCACAGACTAGAGGCATCAGAAGATAAGAGCGCGCAAGCTGTGGACCATTGGCTCAGTCGGATAATAGGAGGATTTATCACTGAGCTCACGATAGACATGACCATGAGCTATAACGAAGAAGAATGACGTTTTCTCAAGGGATCATGAGGTAGGTACATTAAATCCATGAATACTTAGATTAAGATGTTGTTATGTGAAAAATGAGTGAAGCGAATACATTAATGTTTGGAACGACGCGGAGCGGAAAGATCCACAAAGATACCAAGGGATTAGGAAATAGTCCCTTAATTTCACCTTCACGAGAGAGCGAGGAAGAGCTCGCTCGGGTTTCTCCAAGAAGTGCAGTCAGTTTGATAAGGTAGCACATTCTGTAGTTATCACCTCCACTTACGCCATCACCTGCTTCACCTACTTCACCTCCATCTTCACCCACCCCACCTCCACCAAACCCGCAGTTCAGCATGGTGAGCGCAATCAAGCTACCCGTATTCAAAGGAGTAGGGAATGAGGATCCGGACCAGTTCTGGTTCATGGTGAGAGCAGTGTGGGAAGCACAAGGGGTCATGGATGACAACATTAAGAAGGCCACATTGGTGAGCATGCTGCAGGATCGTACTCTGACATGGTATATTAAGCACTCTAGTGATCACCCAAATGTAGGAAAAGTGGAGATCCAGAATGCACTGAACAGAGAATTTATTCGGTAAAATCAGAGACATAGTCAATCATCGAATTTAAAGAAATCACAACGCTTCCAAGCGAGACCCCCTGGGATCTGGATCAAAGGCTGAAGAGTATGATCCGCAAGGCCAATATGACGCTAACGGATGCATAGCACCATGCATGGTTTGTGGCGCCTTTGACACCTCACCCAAGAAAGGGACTATCACAGCAAAAGTTTTCAACCTAGGCCGAAGCATTGGAAATGGTGATGAGGTTGCATGAAACACTGATACAAGATTCAGGATTGGGAGTCCAACAAATCCATGCACAACTACAGAATCTATGCTTGGAGATGCAGAGTTTGAAGCAGGATAGGGCACCACAACTAGAGGCATGTGAAGAAGTGTGGTGCATAAAATGCAAAGGTCAGGGCCATGACAAAGACCACTATCCAGTATTCACGAACTACTTGGTAGGAGGGGGACCAGTGCCGTTGACACCAAAGGTACATACAGGGCAAAGTGATGCACTTGCACTATGGTGCATAATCTGTCAAATAGGAGGAAATCACACGACAGATAACTGTCATTTGTTGCAGAAGTATACAACGGCACCCCAACAAATGTTTTGTAATTTTTGTAGGTCGGTGGGCCACGATGAGAATACTTGTTGGAGCTACAAGTTAATCATGGATCAGATCCCAACATATAGAATGCAGACAAAAACATGAGGCCTCGACCGAGCCATGGGGATGGCGCGCACTGGATTCTAGGTTTAAGGTCGATGATGAGGAGGAATAGGACCAGGAAGGGGTTTCGAACAGTTAATTTGTTATAATTGTGGAGGACCACAGCAGTATGCTTTTGATTGTACCAACCTGACGAGAGTATCTTGTTCATATTGTACTTAGTTCGATCCTGAAGCAGTAGATTTTCCTACACTGATTGCACAGATGCACGAGAAATGAGTACTTCAGCCTACTCCGACTCAAAATATTCAAATGATGAGGTCTAAACTGTGTGAAGAGGACCCAAATTTGAATATGGTGTGTAGAAGTAGTGTGAGCATAGGGGAAGATAAGGGGAAGTATCCCAAGGAAGATGCATGGGTTCGTAAGGCTCCTACAAAGGAACCTGAGTTTGACTTGGAACGTGCAAAGGAGACATTTATGGAAGCTAAGAAGAGCTTCATGGAGGCCTCTACTTCAGGTGGTAAGGATCAACTAGAGCTGGGAATGGATCCTTCTATGCTTACTACCCTTTTAGAGACATGCATGAAGCTGCTACACGACAATAGGGCCATTAAAGGACTATAAGAGCTTATCACTAGGTGTGTAGGGTTGAGAGAACTACGCGTATTCTGGAAACTAGGAAAGCATACATTGTGCACCGAGAGGGAAATGAGGTTAACGATGTAGATTGGTGAATATGAAATGGATCAGGTAATCCTAGACCTGGGTTCAGATGTGAATGTGTTACCAAAGCAGACATGGGAATGCATGGGCAGGCCTACGTTGCAGTGGTCCCCTATTTAATTACAAATGGCAAACCACAGAAGATTTTTCCCATGGGGAGGTTGTAAGGGGTAACAATTGATATTGAAGGCGCGAGCATGCAGACGGAATTTGAACTGATAAAGATTGTTGATGACAGTAATCCTAATCCCGTGTTGCTAGGAATAGACTGGGCCACAGATATGAATGGAGTTATCAACCTGAAGAAGTGGAAGATGATATTCGCAAGAAAGTCCCTACGCGTAGTAGTTCTGCTAGATCCAGCCAAAGAGGCATGCTACATTGAACCTATACACGATGATGACAACGACGATGAGTTAGATTGCATTTACCAGATAACAGCGTAAGACCAGGATTGGGTGAACCCGACTGCAGATGGGAGAATCTCATGGGAACGTGACAGTTCATGTACTTTAGATTCAGATCAAGAAGTAGAATGCTGGCAGAACCGGTTGCACGAAGTGACAATGTTGAATTGCAACATGATGATTAGATCACTGTTGTGCATGACAATAGAAGCAAGGGATCTGCCAACATATGATGGGGAAATAGTGGTGGATGACTTCTTAGACAAATTTGAAAGTGCAATACTGGAACAATAGCGGTACGGTGCGCTAGAATGGGAATTGCGCGCAACACTCGCACGATGGTGGAGTACACATCAGAAGACTATTGGAAAATGGCACAAATGTAGAAGATGGATGCACTTATGGTTTGGAAGTCCCCAACGTCAAATGAAAGCCAGGAAGCCAGGACAAAGCAGCTTGCATGCCCACCTGTGTTTATGGGTGTAGATGTGTGTTGTGCAAGCACGTCCTAGACTAAGGATCAAAAATAAGAACCAGAAATGGCAGCTGGAAAAGCGACAACAATTCCATGTCAGAGCATTCAAAAAGCTATGCTGGATCATGAAAAAAGTTCACCAGGTGAGATGAACTGACTACGACCTGTGCATTCCAGCGGTTTGGTGGGCCTATAGGACCATGAGAAAAAACATCAGCATGGAAGTGGTCCCAACACTCACGAGAGGAGATGAAACCATAAGAGAAGAAAAGAATCACCATACGACTGCTCCCACAGTCAGGACCGTATGTGAGGACCTGGGTAAAGGAATTATGCAGTTACAAGAAGTCATTCGGTAAGGGAACCTGAAACTTCGCCAACTCATAGAAGCTCGGGTATGACTGAAGCAAAAAAACATGGAAATAGACACAAAAATCAGAAAAGTGGAGACCGAAATCACGCAAACATGTCACGTCGACAGAAGGGTAGGACAAGATACGGGCAGCCATACCACTGCATCAGAAGAATGTCGCCAAAAATTTCTAGCTCTGTTACCATGGCTATAACCGCACCTTACCAAACAAAGTAACCAGGGGAGCACACCATATAGGGAAGAATGTGAAGTATTGACTAGCACAAGGGTAACTAAGGGATGCCCGTGTACCAAGTTGAAAGGTGACTTGAAGCCTTGCACCACAGGTGCGACGACCTGACTATCTGTAGGAAGCACAGTTTCAACACTACAAGCAGTTGAAAGAGAGCGCAGGAATATAAAAGAGTTTGTATAAGAGCTGCATGACAAGGAGGTTGTGGACAGGATTGGTATGTCACAGGGGTCACGACCATGCAAAGGGAGCCACACTACTACATGGATAGGCTTGGAGGTGATTGTTGGTTTCACTGCTCATGACAAGAGGTCCAATTTAAGGCAAAAAGGAGCGGGTAGCATGTTACCAGGAAATCTAGTGTCTATTCAGAGCTGCTAGTCCCACTAAGATGGGTAGCTATCTTAGAAACAAACAGATTAAAGTCATTTGTTTTTCCTTTACAAGAGAGAGATGAGAAAGAAGCAGAGAGTACCAACCTCAGTCTTCTGCTTGGCTCCTTGCTTGTTTCCTTTCCCCTTTGATAGAATCTCGCCACTACTTCCTTACTTGTCCCGCTTCAAAGAGCACCTGTAGATTCACAGTAGCATAATACCATCAAAGCATAGAGGTCTTTCACTGTAAACAATATAGGATCAGATATATATTGACCATACAAATGCATATATCAACACAATATTCAAAGATTACAAAAGAATATGGAGGAAAACTCAAATATCTTTATTAGTAAAAGTAGTAGAAGAGAGGATTACAACCACTTGGTCTAACCCAACGCCATCCTCCCAGCTTGAAATCCCTCTTCACCTCACACAAAGTGAGATCACCCAATAATGTCTTCAAAGAGAAACTAGCAGCACCTCTTTGCAAATTACCCAAATTCCAACCTCTGGATCTCTTGGATGAGGGATCCATTTATAGATATTTGTAGGGGGGTGAGTCAGCTTCTAGGATTTTTATTAGTGTCATACTTGTGATAGTTCTTAGTTCATCATGGAGATTTTAGATCTCTTACTCATCCGTGGGTGAACTCAGGGAGGCAAGTGTGAAATGAGCAGCTCCTAGAAGATTCTCAGGTTCTCCACTTAGTAAACTACTTGTGGCATTTGTCTACTCTCGCTCATCGCACCCTACAAAAGGGATTTCTAGCATGCATCGCACTTTTTGCATGTGGCAAGTGAGATGCATCACACCTTTTGCATTGGGTAGTTTGTATGGTCCTGCTTTGACCAATTCTGAGTAGCTTTTCATGGAAAACTTCTGGGAGATGATGTAATCAGCTGACCTTGCTCCTTTAGGGTATGAAACAACACTTTTAGGGGCTTAGAAGCCCTTGGTTTATGGACATATTTGATTGTGGTTGAATTGTCCAAATATGTCTATAACAGTTGGCCCCTAAAGCATGAGGTCATAAATCTTTTGATTTCAGGTGAAATGCTTTATAATGAGGATCCGAGGTTTTTCGCGCTGGAAGGTGACCTGTAATAAGATACTATACAATACATTATCTTCATAATACTTTCATGATCTAGCTGAGGTGGGAATTCCCATGCTTAGCTATGATAAATTCATTTTCATGTACATAGGACAGACAATCGTCTGTGTGCAGACTGATGATTCTAGTAGAGCCATCATTCCTTAGTTCGGTTGATTATCTGTGTAGCAATGATGTACATTTGATGTCTTTATTTTCCTAATTATATCGCAGCCCAGATGGATGAAACTAGATTCGAGGTCTTAAAAACTCGTCCAATATTCGCTCGAAAGTACAAGTCGATCCATGTGAAAAGATGTTCTGATGTCGAACATGGAAGGACATCACCTGATTACCAGCCAATGATGTGAGTTGTTAACAGGTGTGAGAGGAATCACCGATAATGATGATGACCCTCAAGGTACTGTAGTACAATTCATGTGGTGTGAATACATGAGTTGATGTCAAACACCATGCAAAGTCTTTCGGTCGAAGGCCATTAATGTAAACTTGTCGCCGGAAGTGAGAAACTTGCCATTGAGGCATGCAAGCTTCAAAGTACTGGAAGGGTTGTCCCTAGGTCAGCTTCTTGGATAATGAGCTGATGTCGACAAGAAGTGACCCGTCGTAGGAGGGCATTAATGGATCCCACATCTACAACACGGAACAGAGAAAATTATTTTGTGGAGGTGAAAATGATCTGATGATACAAGGTTCAGGGTGGCGGTCATGAAAGAATGAAGCGTGAAGGTATTGTAGCGGATGAGACACAAGCTGGGTAGGTGAATTCTCTGAGCGACTTCTCTTGAACATATCGGCGACACTGAAATGGATTGGTAGCGTTAACCCCAAAAGTGGATGGTATGGTGGACCAATGGTGATATGGCCGGTGAATGGAATAACCCAACCCAACTCAACCATGGTGATGGAGTGAAAGTGTCATTTTCAAGAGCAACTTGCTACCAATAAAGTTTTTTTAAGTTTTCTTCCCAATTTTCCCCAGTCATTTCTGACTAGTACCTCTTTATTTTTTTCAAGCTTGAGGAGGATAACATATGCTTGTTCTATAATTTGCCCTTCGGGCAAACCCGTCGCTATGTTTTAACGAGCCTAGCAACAGTGAAACTCGCTCTTGTTTGAATGGACAAGTTTGTCACTATTGTTTTAATGAGTTTAACGACAAGGATAACTTGGTTCTTTTCAATTTTAGAGAGTTTGAAAAGAGACGGAAAGAAGACTCCAATATTCCTTTTTCGTAACATAATCCCTTAAGTTCGAAAAAGTATAAAAAAATACGAAAGGGATGACTTTTCGATAGTTTTAACAAGCCGAACAAGACAAACGCTCGATCTTTTTGTGTAATAATCCCTCAGGTCCAAAAGGATTAAAATCTAGAGGAGGGATAGCACTTCCAATCACTTTAACGAGCTGGAGAGGCTAATCGCTCGACAATCTTTTCATATTTTATGAGTCAGATGAAAAGAGCTTAAAGGAGACTTGTTTTTTGAGGAACGAGTGATGTTTTCATATATCATCTAGTTCTAGGTAACGTTTGGAACTTTCCAATCACAGCAGTGTAAAAAGGTGGCTATTAGGATCACTCATCGCAACTGTTCCTCAAAAGGGGTAAACGATCAAATGGAGGCAAATGATCGGTAACAACAGAGTGGAGGTGATGGTAAGAACATGACCAAGGCTCAAAAGTTGATGATAATGCATTCACAATGGTTATTTACTGGAGATGGGTTCATTTTTTAATGAGCTTAAACTCTGGTGGAACATATCCTCATTGCTAGGTTTAATTTTTAACGATCTTGAGCTTCACGTAAAACTGCTCGTGCCATTCGTATAATAAGGATGTCTCATTGATAGGTTCATTTTTTAGGGAGCTTGCACCATTTGAAATTATGCTCCAACTCTTTTGATTATGTAAGCTAGGAACAACCAATCCTATGAGTTTAAAAGGGTTAAGAACCTACAAACTAAGAAAATAAATGGTCGCTTTTCACTTTCACACAAAAAGTTTGCATGCCCCTAGGTACAGCAAAGTAGAGTTTCCCAGGTTACCCCTCAATTTGCAGACAAAACACTTGTTCTCTCGGGAAAGGCCTACCTTTCCAGGTTACCCTTCAATTTGCAGACAAAACATTTGTCTTATCAGGAAAGGCCTACCTTCTAATAGAGGTATTTTATTCCGGTCTAATCCCATTTTCCTAAATGGATGGGTGTGTCAGACTAGTCATATATCCTCTGCGGAAACCTACCCTATACCTAAACTTTCCCTGTCAAAGCAGGCTAGGGTGTATGCCCCCTGGGTTTTAGTCTTGACCATCGAATCAATCGCACTCATCAGGTGGATGGACTGGATATTGATGAGACATTCCTTGTGCAAAAAGACCTGTTAAGGATGGCATTTGACTATTAGCTATGTGTGAACTGGGGAATGAAAGCTGGTCTACGAGCTGGACCACTCTGCCTTCATGCGGAAAACACATTACTCGAAAGAGTGAGGAGATGATGGCTCCCATGCTATAAATTTAGTCGTGCCCAAGGAGTAGATTGTAATCTAAAGGTCCTTGGACTACCATTACGTTCAGATAAACGGTTTTCCTTCTCAAAGTTATAGGCAAACTTGGAAGGATCCCTAACAGTCGACTGGTTCCTTTATTGAAGCCTGTCAGATTTCACATCTCAGGCAAAAGCGATGGCGAACCAAGCACTTTCCAAGCAGTTGAGGAAAGGATACTCACAGAAGCCCCTTCATCTATGATGGTACCAACCATGACCATTTTGTAAGTTTGCACTATGATTCGAAATGTTACATTAGATGGTAAATAGGGTCTGCCTAGTAGATTTCAATCGAAGGAAATGACTAGTTTGCTTGGAGGTGGGACCAAATAAATGGCCAGATACAACTCCGACGAATTTCCTTCCTGTGGTAAAGGAATGGGCAGATTTCCCCCATGTTCATCGGAGTCTATGTTTATGAAACGAATTTGAACAGTGTCATTCTCATTCTCTTCAGTGACTGTATCATCTGAAGGTAAATCTTCTGAAGTCAAGATGGGTTCGACTGCCATCTCAACCTGTTGAATTTGGTCCGATGTGGACTCAGAGGGTTTATCTTCAACGATAGGTGCTTTGACTGACTCCAACGGTGGGTCGGTTAGATTTTCAACTAGTAATGGATTCGGCAAGAGTTTCTTGTACCCAGGAGGGAGTCGTTGCGGCGATATAGGATGATTATCCAAGACTCTTTTAGCCTCATCTAGGGAGGGACAATGGTGGAGGGAATGATCGCCTTCAAACAGTCTACAAGGAAATTTAGATTTTCCTTTTTGTCCAGTGACTTCACTTTCACTAGTTGACGGTGCACTTTCAACATGATCACCAGAGGTTGATGACACTGGATTGTGCAAGCAGGGAGACCAGTCCCTTAGGATCTGTGGGATGCAAGGACAATCTCAGTGATAGTGGTCTCCTTTGCAGATGACACATGGAGATTTAGGTTTGGATGGTGTAGTGTGTGGATTTTCACTAGACGATGCATGGTTGCCCCTTTTTGCCGTTGGCTCCTTCTTCTTCTTCTCCTTCCCCTTCTTCTTCTTCTCAGTTACTTGGTTTTTAGTTTTACTATCTTCAACAAGTGAAGAGGAAGAAGGAGAGGGAGAGACAAATGGAGTAGAAGGCTGGGAGGAAACTCTGGCATCAACTAGTTGTTGATTTGATTTTTCAGGAATCACGGTGTTTTGAATGACAGAGGTCAACAAAAGCCATATCGGCAGGCCAATTGTCAATCCTGGGAGGGACAATGTGGCCATATGAGGTGCACCAACATCTCCCCAAGAGGAGAAAGGACTAGGACTTCCCCCAAGGGAAAATCCTTGGTTGGTGGACTCCATCTTCTCAACCTAAGACCAATGAGGGAACAATGACATTATTCCGATTAAAATAAATTTTAGACACTTTGACACAACTTGCTTTTTCAATTTTTAAGAGTTGAGAAAAAGCTAAAGATGACTCTAGTCACCTTCGATTTTTAATGAGCCTGAAGTGACAAGTGCTCAGATGGACCTTTTCCTTTAAGGAGTCTAAAAAGGAACGAAAGAGACTACTCTAGAAATCTAGGTAGAGGGATTACCAAACCAATCGCAAAACTGCATAATGCTTTTTACAGTATGGTAGTCAATCTTCCCGAATGCTGTGATCAGTGCATTATGATTGATAGGGCAGTAGACATGGCTTCCTAAGGATAAAGGATATAGCCTATTTTGGTCTCCCAATATATACTCGATGGTATGTGGGAGCACAAGTCTGTACAGGCACTTATCACCTCAAAGAGGAGGAATCACCCAACCTACGATGAAAGCGACCGTCACCAGGCTTTACGACACCAGAGTCTCTAGCCTAGACTTCTAAATGTTGTGCGTTAGGTTCCAAAGCGTTTTTATGTTCATGGAATTTATTTTATAGTTGATCTTTCTTAAGAAGTTTGCCTTTCAGGTTCACTGCGTGATGTAGATATATAATTCCTAAAATGCAATCTAAGATGATAAACAGTCATTTCATCTTTTTTTGGCAATGAAAATCCTAGCTACGAAGGAAAGAGAAATGAAATTCTTTCAACATAGAGCAGAGAGCATGTTGGACACAGATTGTCATTGATGTCAATATGGCAATATTCAAGAGGAGGAGACAGAGCATATCGGAGCCAAGAGGAGCAAAAGGAGCCAAGAGGAGCAGACCAAGCCAGAGGAGCCACATTGGAGTAGAGAGGAGCCATATCGGAGGAGCTATCGGAGCAAACAAAGCCAAGAGGTGTAGCCTAAGCAAGAGGAACCACATATGTATATGTCATATCGGAGCCAAAGAGGAGGAGCTACAGGAGAAAACAGAGTGGACCGAGAGGAGTAGATGGAGCAAGAGGAGCCAAGAGGAGACATATATATATTACAAGCAAATAGGGCCATCGGAGTCATTGGGGAGCCATATCAGAGCAAGAGGAACGTTGCTTGTAATATATGCCAAAAACAGAGCTATCGGAGCGATATAGGAAGCAAAACTCATATACAGCCACAGATAACACCTATCGGGAGTGGAGGCAAAGCTGGGTTAACTAAAGTTCGAGAGCATAGAAGCTATTAACATAGAGAATCGACGCCAAAAACCCTTAGCGGAGCACTGGCGAACTTGAAACCATATTAAATTTGCCTGTGGAGATTATCGGGTTCGATAATACCATCGCATCGGGATATCGGCGATATCGTATCGGAACCCTTAGGGATGAGAATGGACGCGATATAACATATATCGGGTTAAAATGCCAAATCGGGTCCAGTTTTGTATCGACGGATGCATACAAATATAACCCACGATGAGCGATCGCCGAGCGCCAACGAATTACCATTAGGTGGAGGCAGTTGCGATAAAATATAAACTATGGTGCATTGCATATCGGGTCCGCGGAGGACTTGTATCATTTTGGAGGTAGCGATCAGCGAAATCACCGAATCATCCGGAGCTGAAATTATATAGAGGATGGTTGAATGGGAGATCGGGTCCGCAAACCCGTTCTGTTATAACAATCTCGCCGATACGAATCTGCCGATATGATGGATCCAAAACTGATATAGAAGGGATTTAATGGGTCGATCGGGTCTGCTAAACCTTCCCGTTACAAATCCGCCGAAGCGAACTTGCGATATCCCGGACCCGAATTCAATATAGAGACGGGAGTCTAAAAGGGCATTGGGTCCGCACCTCATTGGAGGTCAGGGCTTAAGAGTTTATTGAGACCGCCGAAATCCGGACCCGCCGAAATTTATAAAGGAGAAATTATAAAGATTTGGAATCCAAGCATTGGAAGTAGAGCGGGGATTATATGGCTTCCGTGTATTGATATATTATATGATATATGACCACAGGGGTTAAGGCTTGCGGGCTATAAAACGCTCGGGTGGTGGCTTCCAATGGGTGATTAAAATGCTCGAGTGGTGGCTTCCAATGCGTGATTAAAACGCTCGGGTGGTGGCTTCTGATGGTTGATTAAAACGCTCAGGTGGTGGCTTCCGATGGGTGATTAAAAGCACCGATAAAGCCTGTAAGAAAAAAAAAGAAAGCAAAGAAATGGAAGCCGAAGTGTCAAGCGATCAAGTGAGGAGGAAGCCAAAGAGCCATCACGTAAGAGGAAACGAATGGACAGGGGCATGGAGCATATAAAAGCAGCAAAAATAGAGAACTGAGTTGTTGTTCATGGACGGTATAACCTGAGCATGAGATAGTGGAAGCAGCAAAAGAAAAGGGGGCAGCAGAAGCAGTGGAAACCTGAAAAGAGCACAGCAGCACACCAGTGTATATCAAAGAGGTTGGAGCCTCAGAATAGAACAGGATTGAAGTCCTTGGGAGTTGGTGCTCCTAAGTCCAAGATTGGTGTCTTGGCAAAATAGAGTTGGTGCTCAGGAGGTTGGAGCCTCACCAAAGTCCAAGTTGGAGCTTGGCAACCAATTGTGACAATCTATTTATTGTATTTATTTTACTGCACAGTTATATTAATAAAAGCATTTATTCCTATTGTTCATTTTGTGTTTCTGAACATATATGTTTTAACTAGTAAAAAAATAGTGAGAAAAAGAAATACTGATTCACCCCCCCTCTCAGTATTTCCAACAATTGGTATCAGAGTCGGCTTCTTCATTCTAGCCTAACAGCTTGAAGAAGGATCAGCAACCATGATGAGAAATCATGAAGCATCAAGAAAACCTCCTCTATTTGATGGCACTAACTTTGGGTTTTGGAAGAAAAGAATGACTTTGGATTTTAGAGATCTGTGGCTTGTGTCATTTTTATTGATCGGAGAATCCACAGTTTCAACATCTTTATACCAACGTTTCAAATCCCAAGTGGGATCCATCATCAGGGTTGAAGAATGATGATACAAGAAGAGCAGAAAACTTTTAATAAATACTAATGAGGAGGAATAATAATAGAGAACATAGAGTCGGCTTGGGAATTTTTAATTTTATTTTATATATTTTTATTTTATTTTATATATTTATATATTTATATATTTTATTTATATTTTATTCTTATTAATTATTATAAATAATTAATTTTTATAATAAATATTTAATTAATATTAATAATATTGTTGTTATACATGTAAATCATTATAAATAATTAATATGTTTACAATAAATTAATTATTAAACCTAATGATCATAATCATAATTTCTGTTATTCATATTAGTTACTAATTCCTTAAACAAAGATGATATTAATAATTAAAATATTAATTAATCAAATTAAATTAGAATGAAACTACATTCATAGAAATCAATTATTATAAATAATTAATTAATATTGTATAATAAATAATTAATTATTATTAAATATTATTAATAATTAAATATAATAATAATTAATTAATTAATTAATTAATAAACTAATTAATATATTAAAGAATGACTTACTATTTAATGTCCCTTGGACCTGAAGTCTGGCATTTTTGTCAAACTGAATACCGAACGACTTCCACTCTTCCAACAGACCAAGACGAGAGGAAAGCCTACATTGCAAATGCAAAAGCCATGAACTCTATCACCGGTGGAATCACTGATTCCGAGTTTACAAAAATCATGCACTGTAACTCTGCCAGAGAAATGTGGGAGAAGCTAGTTAGCTTGTATGATGGAGACTCAAAAGTCAAAAAGGCAAAGCTTCAAACTCACAGAAGACAATTTGAAAGTTTGAAGATGGAAGAGGAAGAAGATATTGCAGCATACCTCCTCCGAGTAGCTGAAGTGGTAAATTCCCTGAAAGGATTGGACGAAAAGGTTGAAGAAAGTACTATTGTACAAAAGGTATTAAGGTCCCTTCCAGACAGATTTGACTCCAAAATAAGTGCTATAGAAGAATCAAAGGATCTTGACACCCTCAAAATGGATTAACTCCATGGAATTCTCACTACCTATGAAATGAGGAAAGGTGGACCTAGCTCCAAAGATGCAGCATTCAAGGCCTCAAAGTCAAAGAAAGGGAAAGAAAGGAATGACTGTAGTGATGAGTCAGATGTGGAATCCGAATTGGCTCAATATGTACGAAAGCTGAAGAGAGGATCTAAGCTTAAAGGCAAGTATCCTCTTATCTGTTTTAAGTGTGGTAAAATAGGTCATTATGCAGCAAAATGTCCTCATAAACAAGACAGTGATGATGAAAGAAATTCTAAAAGAATGACATACAAAAAGAAAGGGTTCAATAAGAAAAACTTTCTCTCCAAGCAAGGTGAGTCTGATGAGGATGAGTTTATGGTCATCAAAAAGAAATCAGATGAGGAAAGCGATCATGATGAAAGCCAAGAAGCATTATTCATGGCACTCACAGATGATGATGACTCAGGGCCAGAAGGAAATGTGGATGAACTGTTAATAAGTGCCATTGAAGAGAACGAGAAACTGTGGAACAAAATTATCTCTCTCAAAGTGGAAAACGAGGAAATAAGAAGGAGAGAAGATCTCTTGGAAACAAAGCTTAATGAAAAAGAAGAGACTTGTGAAGAACGTGAGGCTGAAGTAGTATCTCTGAGAAAGGAGTTGGAGCAAATTAAAAAGGGTTGTAAAAGCTCTCAAATACTTGATACTATTCTGAAAAATCAAAAACCTCAACATGATAAGTCTGGAATAGATTTCAAGGGAGAATCCTCAAGCACTAAGAATAGTGCGAAAAGCTATGCCGATGCACTTTCCTGCAACCCAAAAGATGAAAAAGTATCTTATCAAAAGTGCATCCCAGATTCCAAGAATAAAGAAAGAGTTACTCCAAAGAAGAATGTGGAGTCGAATCATGGACACTACAGCAAATACAAATCTGTACCCGACCAAGGGCCCATCAAAAATCCAAAGGACGAGGGAGGAGTAATTCTCAGAAGGAAAGCGAATTAAACCGTGGTTACTTCAAAACCATATTTCTTGGACACTGTTTTCACTGTAAAAACTTCAGTCACCAAGCTAGACACTGTATGGCTCACAGAAGTGAGAAGACAACGCAAAAGGACCGAGTAATCAACTCATATGCTCCCAAAAGACAAGGACAAATCAAAACCTTCAATTCATTTGATCCCTTGACTAAATTTGATCTGACTTGCTCTTTTTGCTACAATAATGGACACTATGAACAAAACTGCCCACTCAAAGGAAGAAAGACGAGCAGCAAGATCTCTACAATGGACAAATGCGGCCTGGCTCTATTTGCGCAAAATAATGGAAACCAGTGGTTTGTGGATAGTGGGTGCTCCAGACACATGACAGGAGACAGAAGGAAATTTATATCACTGAGCAAAAAGGAAGGGAATGTGTCCTTTGGAAGCGGAACTGGCAAAATTACAGGAAGAGGAACAGTTACTCTGATCAATGGAAAAGGAAAAGCTCAAGATGCTCTGCTGGTTGACGGACTCAAACACAACCTTCTGAGTGTCAGCCAAATTTGTGATCAAGGACATAAGTTTGTTTTTAGCACCAAATACTGTGAAATAAGGAACTCTGCCTCAGGGAAACTTGTGGCAAAAGGAGTGAGAACACCAGACAAAATTTACGTTCTGAACAAGATTCAGGAAAACAAATGCTACTTGAGTCAGACAGATGAGAGTTGGTTGTGGCACAAGAGACTTGGACATACCAGCTTCGAAAATCTGGTCAATATCAGCAAGATCAAAGCTGTACAAGACATCCCAAGGTTGTCCAAACCAAATCAAGCAGTGTGTGGTCCATGTCAACATGGATAACAGACCAGAACCAGCCACAAGACAAAGGAACACTATACATCAAAGCCCTTGGAGATCATACATGCTGATGTGTGTGGGCCAACTAGAAATCAAGCACTCCAAGGAGAAAGGTACTTTGTATTATTTTTTTATTCTTATACTAGAATGATGTGGATATATTTCATAAAGTATAAATCTGAAACTTTTTAGTGTTTTAAGAATCTAAAAGCCCTTGTAGAAAATGAAAAAGATTCAAAAATTGAGTGTCTCAAAACAGACCGAGGAGGAGAATTCACATCAAACGAGTTCAGAGAGTTCTGCAATATTCATGGAATTAGAAGGGAATACTCAGTTGCCAGAACACCTCAGCAAAATGGGGTTGTTGAAAGACGAAACCGAATTGTCCAAGAAATGGCAAGAACCATGCTGTTAGCAGCAAACCTACAACCTAAATTCTGGAGGGAAGCAGTAGGGACAGCTGTCTATACATTGAATCGGACTCAATTGAAACCAAATTGTGACAAAACTCCTTATGAGCTATGGAAAGGGAGACCTGCTTCAGTGAAGTATTTCAAAATATTTGGAAGCAAGTGCTTCATAAAAGTAAATGATGGTTCACCTGGAAAATTTGATTCTCAGGTTGATCAGGGGATATTTCTTGGATATTCTCCATGGAGCAAGGCTTACAAGTGATACAATTTTCGACTGAAGAAAATAGTGGAAAGCATCGACGTAAAGGTTGATGAAGATCTTCCAGAAAAGGAAATTGAAGAACAAGAAGATGACTTTCTCATTGAAGAAGAAAAATCTAAAGAAGAAGAGATAGATGATGAAGAAGAAGAAGATGAAAGAGAACCACCTCATACCCCTTCAAAGATGAAGTATGTAGAAAGATATCATCCAGAAGAACAGATCATTAGCGATAAAGATGAAGGTGTGCAGACCAGAAGAAGGATAACAACCTCACCCAAGAGAAAAGCCATTGCCCTCCTATCTATGATAGAACCAGAAACATTCAGAGAAGCAAGTAAGGATCCTCATTGGGTAAAAGCAATGGAAGAAGAAATGTCCCAAATTGAGAAGAACAAGACATGGGAGCTGGTACCTCGTCTGAAGGACAAAAACATAATAGGAACCAAATGGGTGTTCAAAAATAAAATGAATGAGGAAGGATAGGTTATCAGAAACAAGGCAAGACTTGTTTGCAAAGGCTATTCGCAAATTGAAGGAGTTGACTTTGAAGAGACGTTTGCACCAATGGCCCGTATGGAAGCTATCAGGATGTTTTTAGCATTTGCTTGCTTGAAAGGATTCAAAATCTATCAAATGGACGTGAAATCAGCATTTCTAAATGGGGAACTCAAGGAGGAAGTCTACATGGAGCAGCCAGAAGGTTTTGATCTGACAGCAGGAAAGGACCTAGTCTGTAAGTTGAAAAAGGCTTTGTATGGGTTGAAACAAGCTCCGAGAGCTTGGTATGCAAGACTGGATAACTATCTCCAACAACAAGGCTTCAAAAAGGGAGTGGCTGGAAGCAATCTATACATAAAGACAGATCAAGGTAAGTACTAGTTGCTCTTGTTTATGTCGATGATCTGATTTTTGCTAGTAATAATGATGAAATGAGCCATGAATTCTCTCAAAGCATGGCAAAAGAATTTGAGATGTCAATGATAGGTGAACTGTCCCACTTCCTTGGACTTCAAGTATCTCAAACCAGAGCAGGATTGTGTATATTTCAAGCCAAATATCTAAAAGACATGCTCAAAAAATATGGAATGGAGGACTGTGCACCCATGAGCACTTCCATGACCACAAACTGCAAACTGAGAAAAGATGATGACTCCCCTCTAGTAGATGCAACTCATTACAGGTCAATTATTGGAGCCCTTCTATACTTAACAGCCACATGACCAGACATAATGTAAGCAGTAGGAATGGTGGGAAGATTTCAATCATCTCCCAAACAATCTCATTTATTAGCTGTAAAAAGAATTCTCAGATATTTGAAGGGAACTTCTGATTTTGGTCTCTGGTACCCAAAGAGTTCAACATTGACTGTAACTGCATACACCGATGCTGATTGGGCTGGAAACATAGATGATCGGAAAAGTACTAGTGGGAACGCATTCTTCCTAGGAGACTGTTTGGTATCTTGGCTCAGCAAAAAACAGTCATCCATATCATTATCCACAACCGAAGCCGAGTATATTGCTGCAGCAGACTGTTGCTCTCAGATACTTTGGATGAAGGAAGCACTAAAAGATCTTGACATATGTACAAATCAACCGATTATCGTCTATTGTGACAACACTAGTGCTATCAGTCTCAGAAAAAATCTAGTGATGCACTCCAGAACCAAACACATACCAATCAAGTATCATTTCCTCCGTGAGCAAGTAGATGAATAAAACATCGCTCTGGAATATATCAGTACTAAGGAGCAGATAGCTGATATTTTCACAAAACCTCTTCCTCGGGAAGCATTCGAACATCTGCGACAAAAGATGGGGGTTATTTCTTTATCATCACTCAAGTTCATTCATAAAGATGCAGCAGGACAGGGGGAGCAGTTCGACAGGGGGAGTTCGTATGCATTCCTTTGCCATTGATGTCAAAGGGGGAGAAAGCAGAAGAATATTGCCATCAATAACAAAGGGGGAGATTGTTGGACACAGATTGTCATTGATGTCAATATGGAAATACTCAAGAGGAGGAGACAGAGCATATTGGAGCCAAGAGGAGCAAAAGGAGCCAAGAGGAGCAGACCAAGCTAGAGGAGCCACATTGGAGCAGAGAGGAGCCATATCGGAGGAGCTATCGGAGCAAATAGAGCCAAGAGGTGCAGACTAAGCAAGAGGAACCACATATGTATATGTCATATCGGAGCCAAAGAGGAGGAGCTACAGGATCAAACAGAGTGGACCGAGAGGAGTAGATGGAGCAAGAGGAGCCAAGAGGAGACATATATATGTTACAAGCAAATAGGGCCATCGGAGTCATTGGGGAGCCATATCAGAGCAAGAGGAACGTTGCTTGTAATATATGCCAAAAACAGAGCTATCGGAGCGATAGAGGAAGCAAAACTCATATACAGCCACAGATAACACCTATCGGGAGTGGAGGCAAAGCTGGGTTAACTAAAGTCCGAGAGCAGAGAAGCTATTAACATAGAGAATCGACGCCAAAAACCCTTAGCGGAGCACTGGCAGACTTGAAACCATATTAAATTTGCCTATGGAGATTATTGGGTTCGATAATACCATCGCATCGGGATATCGGCGATATCGCAGCGATATTGTATCGGAACCCTTAGGGATGAGAATGGACGCGATATAATATATATCGGGTTAAAATGCCAAATCGGGTCCGATTTTGTATCGACGGATGCATACAGATATAACCCGCACTGAGCGATCGCCGATCGCCGACGAATTACCATTGGACGGAGGCGGATGCGATAAAATATAAACTGTGGTGCATTGCATATTGGGTCCGCGGAGGACTTGTATCATTTCGGAGGTGGCGATCAGTGAAATCGTCGAATCATCCGGAGTCGAAATTATATAGAGGATGGTTGAATGGGAGATCGGGTCCGCAAACCCGTTCTGTTATAACAATCCCGCCGATACGAATCTGCCGATATGACGGATCCGAAACCGATATAGAAGGGAGTTAATGGGTCGATCGGGTCCGCTAAACCTTCGCGTTACAAATCCGCCGAAGCAAACCTGCCGATATCCCAGACCCAAATTCAATATAGAGACGGGAGTCTAAAAGGGCGTCGGGTCCGCACCTCGTTGGAGGTCAGGGCTTAAGGGTTTATTGAGACCGCCGAAATCTAGACCCGCCGAAATTTATAAAGGCGAAATTATAAAGATTTGGAATCCGAGCATTGGAAGTAGAGCGGGGATTATATGGCTTCCGTGTATTGATATATTATATGATATATGACCACAGGGGTTAAGGTTTACGGGCTATAAAACGCTCGGGTGGTGGCTTCCGATGGGTGATTCAAACACTCGGGTGGTGGCTTCCAATGCGTGATTAAAACGCTCGGGTGGTGGCTTCCGATGGTTGATTAAAACGCTCAGGTGGTGGCTTCCGATGGGTGATTAAAAGCACCAATAAAGCCTGTAAGAAAAAAAAAAAAAAAAGCAAAGAAATGGAAGCCGAAGTGTCAAGCGATCAAGTGAGGAGGAAGCCAAAGAGGCAGCACATAAGAGGAAACGAATGGACAGGGGCATGGAGCATATAAAAGCAGCAAAAACAGAGAACTAAGTTGTTGTTCGTGGATGGTATAACCTGAGCATGAGATAGTGGAAGCAGCAAAAGAAAAGGGGGCAGCAGAAGCAGTGGAAACCTGAAAAGAGCGCAGCAGCACACCAGTGTATATCAAAGAGGTTGGAGCCTCAGAATAGAACAGGATTGAAGTCCTTGGGAGTTGGTGCTCCTAAGTCCAAGATTGGTGTCTTGGAAAAATAGAGTTGGTGCTCAGGAGGTTGGAGCCTCACCAAAGTCCAAGTTGGAGCTTGGCAACCAATTGTTGTGGAGCTGTAACAAGGGTCTTTTTCACCTCTAGTTATCTCACATTACAAGTCAATCTGGGAGCGTTTTGTTATTGTAAAGGATATCTCAATTTGAGGCTATTTGTCAGGATAATGATTCGTAGTATAGATCTAAAGAATACAAGAGTAAACGGATGCTAAGCTACGCTAAATTACTTTTGCATAAAGAAATCACACACGCAGCAACTTCGTCGGTCGAGGGTATGGAATTAGTAACCTATCCCCCTAGAAACTGATGAAGGAGTATGGATCATGATCTGGGAGCATTATAGCGTCTGCTGTATCTCACAACAGCCTTGACCCTCCTCTCATGCCACTTCAATAAATGCAAGCGAAAGGAACAGCAAGGAAACATAATGGAACAGCAACTTCAGAAATGGAACAGCAATAAAAGGAACGGCAGTAAATGGAACGGCAGTAAAGAAACTAAGTCTCGCGAGGTCAACACTTCCAATCCTTGGCACACACTTACATACAAAGGGAAAGCAATCGTTTATACAAGTTTGCAGCTTAATCAAATGGAACAGCAAATTATTAAAGACAGGAAACGTCAATCATATACATATCAAATGGAACAGCAAATCATTAAAGACAGGAAACGTCAATCATATACACACGATCTGCAATAATCACCAATAGTCCATTACTCCAATCACCTGTAGCTGAAATATTCTACTTATGAATTCTGTAATTGATGCAAACAACTCAGATCAACAGTATGCGAAGAATCCTGAAAGTATGATATGAACTTGTTACAGAGATTTATAACAGGAAAGCTACAGATGAATAAGTATGAGACGACATGCAATCATAACAGATTATCAGAAACAAACCACACAAAGCAGAGTTGTAATGGTACAATCAGCCAGTGTCCGTTGGAGCTGGGCCCGAAGCTTCCAATGGCGCACTGCCGTAAACTACTTCAGACGCAGGGAGAAATTAACACCAAAGATATTATATTAACTCATCAATGAGAGTACAAAACTAAGTTTCAGATAGACTCAATAGTCTGAGTTCAACTGACAGTAAAATCCGTGAACAGAAAGTTAAAGATACAAAATATATATCTCCTTAATTTCCAATGCTGCCCCCCTTTTATACAATCAACGGCGGAGTTCTCCAGACGACAAAACGATTGAACGTAGCGATCCCTCAGGATCAAAGATCCTGAGTGATCCGCTAAACTGTTAACGCCTTCCTTTACTCGGCCTGTATTTCCGAACTGGCAGTCCTTCGTCTCGTTCCGGACTGATCTTCCTTGATTTACTCGACCTGGTCTGAACCTTATTTAGAATTGGAGGGACAGCCGTTATCTTCTCATCAAATTCTCGTTTTGCGTTACGCTTTCCTGCTTTTACCTTTCCCTGCGTAGAGAAGACAACTATTAGTGATTGGATCATTTTGGACTCGTTCTTATTGCGTTTTCCCTACTTTATAATAAAGAAAAGATTACAACTATTGCTTAAAACATCACTAAATTATTTATTAAAACATACCTTCCCAATGCTCTACACACCCCCCGACTTACTCTGTTTCATGGCCTCATGAAAACGTTATAATTAACATGGAGAGCAGTAAGAGAATAGGCTGGAGAGGGTACTTCATGAGGGGGTCTGCAACCATGATAGACAACCAGATTATCAAAGAAGTAATGCAACTGATCTGCAGGCATATTATACAAGGCCTGGTACCCCGGTGCAGGGTGCCAGATAATTGGGCTGCGGAACCGATATCCTAACCATGATGGTCCAGCTCGCAGAATGCACTGGCCATAAAAGGGTAATCGTTCAGCAGCCAGCTCAAAGTTCTCATATTTGAGGGGCTCCCTGAGCTGGACGCTTGGGGTGGAAATCCGATAACGGAATTTGGCAGCCTCCAAGGCGGAATCTTTAATAACCAGGAAGTATTCTAAGCTATTTCAGATCAACTCCTCATGCATGGGTCCTAGTAGTTCTATAACGCCAGGGTTTCTCATAAGGCTTTTGTGTGATTGCCATAGGCGAACTGGATCTTGAGGCTCAGCCCTGACCCATAGATCTAGGCTGTGCTCCTGCCTCTGAAAGGCATTGTAAGCCCTGAGCCACTTTAACTGATTGACCCCGAATGAAACAAAGGCTTGCAGCTGTATATCCCCCACAAAGGGACCAGGGTTTAGGTCAGTTTCCTGCTCAAGCACCATATTGTGCAAATAAAATTCGCATAATAATCGTTGGACCTTAACCCCATAATGTTTGCAACAATCAATGAAATCATTAACAGTATTAATCTGAATGGGGGCACCTGCCCTGGCAGCTTTTATTTTCAATCTTAAGTATCTTTCAAGGAGGAAAAAAGCATAATTCTTCGCGGGGGCCCTGCAAGTCAAAACATCATCATACAACGAACATACAGTGTCCAATTATTTAATAACAGCATCTAGTCGACGTGTTACCTTAGCAACCTTTTCCTGTTCCTTCTGCCATCCTTCAAAAGCCTGACTCTCCGATTGACTCATGTTTCTCAGCTGCTGTTGCAGTTCTTCATGTTTTTCCAGAGGGATCCTTTGTTCCTCTAACTGCTCAGCCCTCTGCTGCAATTCTTCGTATTTTTCTCGAGGAATCCTCTGCTCAACTTCCTGTTGCAGCTCCTCATATTTCTCTCGAGGGATCATTTGTTCTCGTAGCTGTTCAGCCTCCTGTTGGGCCTGTCTTATCTCGCGACGCAAGGCCTTGGTTTTTGGATCCCTTTCCCATGATTCCTTGGAGGCAGGAAATTTCGCCTGGACCTTCACATTTCGTCGCTTAATTTTCCCTGAAGGTTGTGTCTCAGTGTGAACTGCTCTATTTTCCCCTTCCTTCTTGACATGTATAAAGGGGTACGGTGGTCCCTCTGTAAATGGGATGTCATATTGTGGCTCCGTTTTAATTGGAACGGCCATTGGTTCTAATGGGCTGTTTGAAATATCAGCCTGCTCCTCTATGTCAATAGGAACGGCATTCTGGTGTTCTATTCCAGATGGAACAACATTTTGTTCCTTAGTATTAATTGGAACAGCTGCAGGTTCGTTGGCAAAGTATCGACCTACTAGATGCCTATAGGTGCTCTGCCTTCTCCTCTGACAGGACCCAACTGTATTTGTCCTTCTTTTTCTTCTTACAGTCCTCCTTATTCTCAAACTGGCTTTCAGACTTCGAATTTTCTGCCGAAGCTGGCCTATAATATTCAGCAATTTCTGTTGTTTTCTTCTCAACTTCGTAATTTCTCTTGCCTCGACTGTGGCCACATGGGCGGCCCTCAGTTCTGCTCCGCTTTCATCGAGGGTTTCTTCTGTCATTCGGGGAACGTCCTGTTCCCGACAAACATTTTCATCCTCCATGGCATCAGCAGGTGGATCTCCTCCTTGAGTTTTGGGAACGGCTTGTTCCTGATTGGTATTCACATTTTCTTTGTCAATGACAGGGGGGTTTTCTTCCCCTGCCATTCCATCATGCAATTCTTCACGCGTCTCTTCCTCAGAGGGTCCTTCGGGAGGCTCTGCCGGACTGGAGGGTGAAGGATAACCTCTAAGGCTGGCCAAGATGGTGGCCATCTCTTCTTCCTCCACAGGGGTTTGCGGATGGCTACCCCCCAATTGTTCCATCTCCTTCTCCTGAATTGGCTACTCAGTAGCTGCCTCTGGATAGCTGGTCTCGGCCGCCGAGTCATCATTCTTATTTCCTTCTTCAGCTTCTACTTCATTCTCTGTTTGTCCCACGTTTTCCCCAGGTATTTATTCTGGCGCTGGAGGTTCCTCTATTATTTCAATCGGCTGGTCAATGTTTGGCTGGATTTTTTCCAGCCTACCTCTTATCTTTGCCAACCGAGCTGACTTTCTAGGCCTCTCAGGCTGTTTGGGTGTGCTGGCCACCTGTTCTTCCACCTCCACCTTTCTGCGTTTTTCAAACTGTTCTGGCGTGCTAGAGGAATACCTTCGCTTTAAGGTAGCACGTCTTTCTTCGGGCAATTCCTTACGTTTTTCTGCATGTCTAGTTGCTTTAGGGGTACATTTTTGTTTCCCCAGCTTTATGCGTTTCTTCGTTTTCTCGGTTGTGCCCGAGGGTTGCTTAGGTTTTGGCGATTCTCTGGGTTTTTTAGGTGTTCCAGAGGTGCTAGCGGGGTGCTTCGCCTTTGGGGATGGTGATGATGCTTCCCCTCCAATTGCTGTAATAAGTTCCCACCAGCTACTCTGCTGCTGAGCGAGACTGTATGTCACTATCAGGCGGATTAACCCGTGGTGGCTAACCACTGCGTCTAACCACTGCGTCTTCATGGTGTGCCTTTTTCAGGCTCCGAGAGGCATCATGCAACAATGAATTTAACAATGCAGGGAGATTCACAACACATTTTCCTTTTAACACAGCTAAGAGCTTAAGGTGACGTGGCCTTACCACATCTTTTCGTCCTTCGCAGGTGATGTAGCTCTGTACTACCTTTGCCAGTTCGCTCCAAGGTTCTTCCAGTGTTGCCGGCAGCACTCCTTTTCCCTTCACTGTCAGCTTCTGCCCTTCATCTTGGAAGATTTCTACGATCTTCTGCAGTCTTTCTTTCTTTGTCGTCCATATTGGACCTGAGTCTGGTGATCCGGTTACTTCCGCGATTATTTCCTTCGTGACTACTATCTGCTTCCCATCTACCACTGAGTGTTCTTCCTGCAAATTATGCAGGAATTCCATGGCCACTATTTCGTTTGATTTGCGCAGGCGGCCAAAATAAGTTAACCACCCTGCCTTTTCTAAGATCTTCCGAGCGGCTTCGGAGACTACGAGCTCGCTCGGCTCGCTTCTGATAGATTTTCCCCCCATGGTTCTGTTTCAGGGTCTAGATGGAACAGCAATGCAAAGAACGTAATTGCGGCAAAAAAAGAAAAGACACAGAGCATGCATGAATAATTGATCATAAATAACAACTTTTGCAAAAAATAGCATTGTCATGCCGTTAACGCATATCGTACCTTCGTATCATATCATTTCCGAATGATGTGTTAACACGTGGCCGGCGGAGTAATGAAGTCACCTCCCCCCCGCACGAAATGATAGGCTGCCTCAGCCGTCAAATAGAAGAAGGCGGTCATCCCATCACCGAGTCATAATGGAACAGCTTATAAAGTTTTGCCATGTTTCAGATTAGACAAAGAAATACCGAGATCGATGCGACAGATAGATCGCGTTTAACATAAGCCTTCGTGATGTGATGCAGAACATAAGGATAGGACATCTAGCACTCATGGAAAGTCTGAGATAGTCATAGTCAATACCTTTGCCATAATTGGTAATGATAGATGTTCATGTGACGTATCCATTAAGGTGTAAGATATAATTATTACGAGGATAGAAAGAAATATTTAATAAGATCCAAATTGGTGTATATGTTTTGACTCCAATACCATTAACAGAGCTCTGCTGCCGACCGGTGTTTATAACCGTGGCAGAGTTGTTTATTTCACCCCGGAACCATAGTCCTTTGTGTAGTTTTGAAGAGCAATTCTTGTCAACATGCAGGCCATCATGCTGGCTTGGTAACCAGATAACCATGACGCCATTCACCAGAGAGGCACGAAACGTGGGCAGGCTGGCTCGTGATGAGACCCCCTGTTCCAAGGTTTGTTTATATAATGAACCTGTTGGACCATATCCCTGGTGTGGTGGCCATGATGGGAATGCCACTTCGCTTCCAATCTTATGATCATAGTAGGCTGGTTCTTTAATGAAACCCCCTATCCTACATTTGACAAATAATTTCTTTTGATTTTGCTTTTGCTTTTTTTTTCTTTTGAGATGGACTTTTGCTCTTGTATAGTTACACATAAGGGTGGTTCAGCCCTCCTTAAGAGTGGGAATGGCGGAAGAAGTCTTGTTATCCCAATAGGAAGATATAAATTTTCTATTCTTATTTCCAAGTAATAATAAAGAAAATTGTAGGAACGTAACATGATGAAGTTTTCCAACAGGGTAGAGGAGGTGAGACTTATGGCTGAAAAAATGATGACTGTATGGATCCTTCCTTTGTTGCATCAATACTAGGGCTGTTATAGATAGCGATTTATGATGTGCTGATCTCGATATATCATGCCTTTTATATTTGTTGCATATATAGCTGCTACTTATGGCCTCAGGAAAATGATGGATAACGCTTTCTTCTTATAGAAAGGACGAGGGCATACTATTTCTTTCTTACAAGGGAAGGTGGGAGGGTTCTTTTGATGCAATGTCCTAAGATAACAAAAGCACTCAAATGTTGCTTGCTAAAAAAGAACTGAAAAAAACACACAAATGTTGCTCCTTCTAAAAAGGAATAAAATTCAAAAGTGCTGTTCCTTTTGAAAAGGAACAACAAAAATTCAAAAGTGCTGTTCCTTTTGAAAAGGAACAGCAAAAACTCAAGGGTGCCGTTCCTTTTGAAAAAGGAACAGCAAAACATGCAGGTGTTGTTCCTTTTGAAAAGGAACAGCAAAACACACTAGTGCTGTTCCTTTTGAAAAGGAACAGCAAAAAAATTCAAGAGTGCTGTTCCTTTTGAAAAGGAACAGCAAAACACGCAAGTGCTGTTCCTTTTGAAAAGGAACAACAAAACACACAAGTGCTGTTCCTTTTGAAAAGGAACAGCAAAACACACAAGTGTTGTCCCTTTTGAAAAGGAACAGCAAAACACACAAGTGCTGTTCCTTTTGAAAAAGGAACAGCAAAAAGTGCTGTTCCTTTTGAAAAGGAACAGCAAAAATTCAAGAGTGTTGTTCCTTTTGAAAAGGAACAGCAAAACACGCAAGTGTTGTTCCTTTTGAAAAGGAACAGCGAAAACACGCACTCGAAACATATATACAAAATTTACAATCTTATATACAAAATGTGGTAATAAAGAATGAACTGCTTACCAATCTATAGGGGAGGAAGTTTTTGCTTCCTCTCCCATCATCTTGATGTTAGTATCTTGGCGTAGCTGCTGGCAAAATGATTCCCGAGTGAGCGGTTTGCGATACAGACGAACTCGGTGGCTGTTTACCTTAAATGTATATCTAGATCCATCGATTGTAATCAAAGTAAGGGTCCCATTGTCATGGACTTTTTGAATCTCGTATGGTCCCAACCATCGAGTCTGAAGCTTCCCCGGGAAATCCTGAAATCTAGAATCATATAACAGAGCCCAGTCTCCTTCGTGAAATATCTTGTTTTTGATGAGCGCATCATGCCAATTGGCTCGCTGTTGCTGGATGAGTGTTGTATTCTGTAATGCAGCGAGCCTTGTTTCGTCCAACTCATTAATTTGCTGTAATCGACTTTTCTGTGCTTCACTTAAATCCAATCCGACTTCTTGGGCAGTTCGCAGGGTTTGGATCTCAAATTGTATAGGAAAAATGGGTTGCTTTCCAAACACTAAGTGATATGGTGAATAGCCAGTGGTACTTCTCCATGTGGTTCGATAAGCCCACAGTGCCTCCGGTAGTCGGGCGGCCCAATCGCGGCGGTGTGAGGCAACAGTTTTTGTCAAAATTGACTCTATTATCTTATTACTGTTCTCGACTTGCCCATTTGCCTGCGGATGGTATGGGGTAGTAATTTTGTGGTGGATGTGATGGTTATTGAGTGTTGCAGCTAATTTATGTCCCACAAATTGTGGTCCTCCATCTGTAACCACTTCCCTTGGAAGACCATAACGTACAAACAAATGGAACAAGAACTGTATTACCGACTCCTCTGTAGCTCTGGGTAATGCCTCCGCCTCAACCCATTTGGTAACATATTCAGTTGCCACCAAAATGTAGATTTTTTGGTTTGATGGGGGGTTGATGGGTCCGACAAAGTCCAGAGCCCAGCGTTCGAAAGGTTCGATCACTAATTGAGGCCGCAAAGGCATTTCGTCTGCTGGGCCAGGTCGTCCTACACGCTAACAACTATCACAGGCCTGGACAAATTTTTTGGCATCTTTGAAAATTGTAGGCCAGTAATATCCCGTTTGTAATACTTTGTGTGTTGTTCTGCGTTCAGCGAAATGTCCTCCACATGGCCTGTCATGGCAGGCTTTCAAGATATCAAAGATTTCATCTTCTCGAATACATCTTCTGATTTCCATATCTGCGCCTGTGTGAAACAGATAGCCCCCAACCCACGAAAATCGATTGCTTTTCTGGACGATCTGTTTCCGTTCATTGGGAGTTAAATGTTTTGGAAGCTTACCTACTGCGAGATAATTAGCCACATCAGCGTACCAGGGAGTCTGGACAGCGACAGCAAATAAGTGTTCATCTGGGAATTGGTCCTCAACTGCTGCTGTTTCAACTGATTTTGGTATTCGTGAAAGAAAATCAGCTACAGGGTTCTCCTTCCCTGGTCGGTCTCTGATTGTAATGTCGAATTCCTGCAACAAGATCAACCACCTGGTTATTCTTCCATTTGTAACAGGCTTGTTTGCTAAATACCTAATAGCAGAATGGTCTGTATACAAAATAACGGGATAGCTTGTAATATAGTGTCTAAACTTATTAATAGCATGTATCACAGCTAAAAATTCTTTTTCGGTGACAGTGTAATTTAATTCAGCCGGAGCCAAATTTTTGCTGATGTAATAGATAGCGTATGGTCTTTTCTCTTCTTCTTGGCCCAGAACTGCACCGATTGCTGTGTCTGAGGCGTCGGTTGAAATTTGGAATGGTAAGTTCCAATTAGGTCCTCTGAGAACTGGAGCTGTAGATAGCAACTTCTTTAATTCTGTGAAGGCTCAATCACATTTTTCTGTCCATAAGAAATCAACATTTCCAGTTAATGCATGTAGAGGTGCGGCAATATGTGAGTAATGTTGTATAAATCGTCTATAATACCCAGAAAAACCAAGAAAAATGCGTACCTCTGTTTGATTAGTGGGGGTTGGGATAAGCATGAGTATTTGAATTTTAGCCGGGTCTACCTGAATGCCAGCTGCTGAGATGTAATGTCCCAGAATGAGTCCTTCTGTCATCATCATGTAACATTTTTCGTGACTCAAGCAAAGCCTGGTAGCGATGCAGCGCTCTAGAACTTTTTTGAGAGTGTCCAGGGCTGGATCAAAGTCATCTCCATATGGTGTGAAATCATCCATATAGACTTCCAATCCATCATTAATTAAATCTACGAAGATGCTAAGAACAACCCGTTGGAATGTGGCCGGAGCATTACATAGTCCAAAGGGTAAGACTCGGTAGGCGAACATTCCCCAGGGGCAAGTAAAGGTAGTCTTGTTCTGGTCTTCAGGGGCAATCTGAATCTGGTTATATCCGCTGAAGCCATCCAAAAAAGAAAAAAATTTCTTGCCTGCTAAGGTGTCCAATACCTGGTCTATGAAAGGGAGAGGGAAGTGATCTTTTTGTGTAGCTTTGTTTAATTCTCTGTAATCGACAGAGATCCTCCATTTCCCGTTCTTTTTAGGTACTACCACAAGTGGGGAGACCCATTTGCTGTCAGAAATAGGATAAATAAAATTAACGTCTAATAATTTCTGCAGCTCATCTTTTACAACATCTTTTAAATGGGGATTGAGTCTTCTCTATGGTTGGCGAACAGGTCTTGCATCTTTCTCGATATAGATACGATGTGTACATAGCTGGGGATCAATCCCTTTCATATCGGGATAGTCCCAAGCAAATGCCTCCTGATACTTTCGTAGGAGCTGGATGAGTTTGGTCTCTTGCTCTGGTGTCAGATTAGCGTTAATATTTAAAGTTTTGCCCGGTTCAATTTGTATTACTTTGTTGTTAGCAACAGAGGTTACAGGTATATTTGGGTCATGGTCATCTTTTAGAGGATCTTCCTCTAATTCGTTATCAAATGCCGCTTTTATCATAAAGCATTGTGTATACGATGTGGATTCTGTTTGATTAATGAATTTATTGATGGCATCGTCTTCCGTTTGATCTTTAAAATCTAGCGCTTCCTGGACTGTTAATGGTGGTCTAATATTATCAGTTTATATGAGGCAGGGCGCAGATTGGTCAGTGATATATGAGGTGTGATGCTTGGCTGGGCTGGCGGGTACAAGATTAAATTTTTGATATCCGGCCCTCTGGTTATGGTCATGTTTCCCTGCCGGCATCCAATGTAGGCGTCAGCAGTAGCGAGCCATGGTCTACCTAGAATTAGCGGATGTCCATCTAGTTGGGTTTTTGGATTAATCACCAGAAAATCGGTCGGGTATTCCCAAGAGTCCACTGAAACCATGACATCATACAAGGTGCCTTCTGGTCTTATTACTGATCGGTCAGCTAGCTCTAGTAAAGTGGAAGTAGGTTCTACCGATGTGATTCCAAGCTTCTGGCAGGTTGATGTTGTCAGGATATTAATTGCAGCCCCTAGATCTACTAAAACGTTGGTCAGGGTCTGCCTACGGACTTGAACAGTGACAATTGGGTTTCCAGGATCCTCATATTTAATTGGTGTTTCTTTCCCTGATAAGAGGTCGGATAAGGTGCCGACTACCTGGACTCTAGGGTTAGGGGTTATATTTCTTTTTGATTTTCTGCTACACAGGTCTTTTATGGTTTTTGCATATATGGGAATATCTTGTATAGCCTGAAGGAATGGAATTCTTATATACAAGTTTTGGAGTTCTCCCAGAATATCAAAATCCGGATATTGCATTTGTCTCGGAATGTCCAGTCGTTCTGGGAAAGGTGGAGAAGATGTAATTACTTGCTGATGAACCTGGTCTTTACTTACATCTTCTTGTTGTGATGGCTATTCTATCGGTAACTGGTTTTCAATATGAGCAGTTCTATGTCCCTCAGTTTCTATTATTCGCCCAGATCTCAACTGAAGATCACTGCACTCCTGCAGAGCAGATTCAATCTCGGAAGATTCTATAATTTGAAGAGATTGAACTGGTCGATTGTTTGGGTTAGGGTTGGGTTGGGCTGGGAGCTGCGGTCTTAGGTTTGGCTGGGGATTTTGTTGCAAGGCTGGCAGAGTTGGTTGAGGGAGCGGAATTGATCCTGGTGTTTGATATGTCGATCTTGGCCAGTTGCTCTGCCAGGGTGAACTTTGCGAAGTGGAAGGGGTCCACTGCGGAGGATATGAATTATTTGGGGGATATGAATTATTTGGCCAATATGGCGGAGGATAAGGAAAGTTTGGCCAACCAGCTTGGTTCATCCAAGGGTTCGGAGTAGGAAACATTTGAGGCGACCAATTTGAAAACGGGTGTTGAGACTGATTTTGCCACATATTCTGTTGCTAAGCATTAAATTGCGGAGATTGAAAAGAAGAGGAGGGATCTTGAAACATACCAGATTGCCTAGGCTGCCATTGACGACGCTGGTTAATAAAATATGCTGATTCTGGTTCCTCTTCTGCTTCTTTGTACACCGCCTTCAAACCAGGAAGCGAGGGACAGCTTTCAGTCGGATGGTCCTTGGTGCAAATAGCACATATTTGAACTGTATCGAGCGGGCATTCTTTCTGGCTATGTTTCTTTCTGCACCGAGGGCAGAAAATTGCCAGATTCTGTTCGGCCTCTGCTTGCTTCTGTTTAGCCTGCACAATATCAAGCTGTGTAGTTAATGTCCCCATGATATCAGTTTTAAAATTCTCTAGCAGATTTCCAAGTTCCACTCGTGATACTCCTTCTATTGATGTTCTATTTTCCCTAGTGAAGCGATCATATTCTTCTGGTTTTATCCTTGTGCTGCCTCTTGAGCTCCTGATACACAAGTTAATGATGTCAGCAAAATTTTCCTGATAAATGTCTCCTTTTCCCATAATATTCAACGTTTCAATCCATTGCTCTTTCATACCTCTAATCAATGCATTTTTCAACACGTTATCGGGCAGAGGTAACGATGCATAGGGAGATCTTTGCAAGTTATATTGGAAACGTTCTACATATTCTTCTAAAGTTTCATTTGGTCTGGCTGACATTTGAAAGATTTCATCCTTTAGTTCTCTTGATCTACAGTAATCCTGATATTTTTTTAAGAAGGCCCCTTTCATTTCTTCCCAATTGTTTATGACTCCACCACCTAAACCCATGAACCATCTCAGAGCTGCTCCCTTCAAAGTAGAGGGAAACAACTTTAACTTCTGGGGGTCAGTGGTGTAATCGTATCCCCTGCATAACACATCAAATTCGAATAAAAACGCATCAGGGTCTTCTAATGTGAGTCCATGAAACGTCGGGATATGTCGAAGCGGAATTGCCTTCATCGGTGCATTCACAGCGGAATCTACTATGGGATATTGCAAAGTAGAGGTTTGGGTATTTGGCTGATTCAGCACCATGGAATCAAATATATGCCAGTAATCTTCAGGAATTTCTAAGAGAGTATCCCTTGGTTGAGGAGGGGTAATCTTAGCGGGAACTGTTTTTACAGCACTCCCTTTATCAGGGATAATGATGGCCCCTACTGTCTGAGGTGAATGAATTCCTTCAACGAGGATTTTTGCAGCGCTTCATTTATTCGGACTGTTTAAAGGCTGGTTTGGTTCAATAGGAGATCTAGGTTCCTCGATTTCCCCTGTTTCTCCTTCTCCTTCGCAAAGATTGCTAAAATTTCCTTCGTGCACTGGTCCAACAGTCGAATTTTCAGGTTCTTGAAAGTCCTGCTCCTCTGTCTGACTGTGCACCTCAGCAAAGGCTTCGGATGGTGATTCTGAGGCCTGAAGGGAACTAGCAGGTTGTTTAGAGTTTACTTTCCTATAACCTACTGATTGCTGAGATTCGGCTTTCTTATAAATTTCATCTATAAAGGTCTTTCGTCCAAGGGTCGCCGACCCCTTGGCTTTTTCGGTTTTGGATGGAGGCTTTTGATTCTTTTCTGGCTTTTTCTGCTTAGTCATGCACTCCAATTAAATTACTAAATCAATTCTGCTAGGAAAGCGGACGGTGGAGCAGGGCTTTTACATGCTCCGCACGCAGGTTCTTACCTTCCGTTTTTAGAATCCAGTTC